>OU898281.1:17110174-18333924 GCA_918026665.1 Diabrotica balteata | reverse complement strand
GGACGTAGCGTAGCCTTGTAGAAGTCATTTTGTCATCTTTAATGGATTGTAGACTTTATTTCCACATTTAGTAGCTACTTTGGTTTCTTTGTACAGTGCTTTAACTGCTTTTATTAATGTTTGTCGGATTCCGAGATCATTCATTTCTTCCCATAATTTGAGTCTAGGTATTGAGTCGTATGCTTTCTTTACATCAACAAACGCCAGATGGACCGGTCTACCTTTTGCCATTTTCTTCTCTATCAGTTGTTGTAATGTGTACGTATGATCTAGGCCTGATTTTCCTACTATGAACCCTGCTTGGTCTTCTCCAATTTTTCCTATTATTTCAGTTTCTAGTTTTTCCTTGATAATTTTCCCGTAAAGTCTACCTACCGACGATATTATACTAATACCTCTGTAGTTTCACATTTTTTCCTGTTTCCTTTCTTTTCTGAAGAAACAGACCGCGTCAAAATGGATGCAAATTGCCCAATATAGAGAGGCATGGAAGAAGGAGGAGGAGGCCTATATCCAAGGATGGACGTTTAGGGCTGAAAAGTCTGAAAAGTTCCGAGAAAGTAGACTATATTTATTTTATTAAAAATAATTAATTTTAACTGCCTCGGTTTTGATTACTATTAATATTTTTAATTTAATTCTAATCTGTATTTATTTCCACTAAGCTATAACAGTATCTTTAAAGTACCTCTTATCCAAAAATCCAACACAACAGGTGATGTTCGTTCAGTATTACTGCCTAAAATATAATTGTAGAGAGTATAGCAAATTACAAATTATGCTGTCAGCTAGATAATATTTCCTAATTATGTATTTATTACTTACATCAAAATCCAAAGTTACATGAATATTTTCATAATATTTTGCGGGTGGAAATTTTTCTATAACTACACCAAAGTTTTGTTGCCTGGTACAATTTATATTTACATAAATAAATAATAAGAGAAAAACTGGTTAATCGTTATAAATATTTAGGTGTGTATGTATCTTCTAATTAATACATTTTTATTTCTAATGTGTAAACATCTGTCTTAAAGGAATTTATGCAGAATAAAAATTAAACGCATATTTAAAAGAGTATCAAATGAGAATTGTTTCATTTTATCTAATAGTAAATCTTATGTAAAATATGTAAATGTAAAGTAAATGCTTACACTCAGGTGCAAAAAATTCGATCCATGATGTGTTTCCCATTTATTGCTTTATTGATTGTTTTAAAACTTAGGACTTGATATATAGCATAATGTTATATATTTATAGAACCCCCATACCAGAAAAATAATTTGTTTTTCTACATTATTTTTAAATTTTTCATAGCATTTCTTATAGTACAAGATCCCACTGCAGGCTCACTACGTTCATAACGTATTTCATCAAAATTACATTTTTACATCCATATAAAATTAGGAGAATACATTGATAATGGGTTGCCAATCGAAAAGTGGCCTTAATTCAATTATTAGTAATTCATTTTTGACAAAAATTTTATTTCGCTCATTTATTTTTTAAATAAAATACGCTGCTCATGACGTATACAGATGTTTTTTGTATCAAATTAAAGCTAATTTTTTTTCTTAATATAATAAAATAAGGTTGACTATGAGCAAATGAGAATATGTATCTTATTATATATTTATCGACGCCTGCTTTAAAAATCCACACAACACATGAAACCAGTACCGTTGCGCGAATTATGAATGTTCTTGGGAAAAACACTTTTTTAAAAACTGAACTTCACAAATAAAACTTTTATTTTCGACTTACAAAGATTTTAGTAGCAACAACAATAAATTAAATCAGACTAAATTATTAATCAAACTAAACTACAAATCAGACTGAAAATATTGATTTTAACATGGTGTTTTTATAATTTTATAATTGCTGATCTTGCAGTCCAATACGTCGCAATTCAGTCCAGAATGATCGAGCGGTAGTCCCGTGTGGAATCCACGTGGTAGAATTTACTGGATGGTAGCGGTCATTGTACTGTAACTACTCCATCCCCTGAAGAAGTTTTGTGAGGGACGAACAGAACTGTTGGGTTGGCCTCTTCTGGAGCTTTGTGGCTGGAGTTGGGTTTTTGTTATTTGTTTTATACCTGTAACATATTTAGAGGCAGATTATTGTAATAAAGATATATAAAGGAGTCATCCAAAAACGGTTATGGCTATGGTTCCATAATTTCGGGTTAATTGTCCTTGAATTTATGTGACTCTGGATTGGGGTTTTGAATTCGCATCTGGCCGGAAGATTGATGAGATATAGCTCAGGAGGAATGATTGTAGTAGAATTTGCGGTAGGTATAGAAAATAAATGATAATAAGTAAAGAAATTATCATGTAGGACAGAAAAATGAAGGATAAATATTGCTTCCTAGTCCATTAATTAGCCCTCTTCTTGGTCTGCCATAGTGGTAACTTGTTGAGAATTTTTCTTGAGCTGATTTTAATTGGTATATAAGAGCTTGGTCGAAATTTTGTAAACTGCTAAAATACGGATGGTTAAGTCCATTTTGAATTGCTGTGGTTACTGCATCGTACTGGGTTTCAATTATGTCCAATTCTTCCTTTATTGGTAGTAGTCTAAAAAATGTATAAAATCGTGTGTACTAGTATAAATCTTTGCTTGTCCCAGGTTGAGGGGAATTATTTCTGGATTGTCTTTCAGGTCCTTGATCTTCATTTCTTCTGCCATCGTCAAGGTGATCCTGTGGGGAAGGTTCAGAATTAGTTTTTGACTTAGGTTGGTGTTTTATGTTTTTCTTGTGAACTGTAGCTTTTGATGTATTTACAGTCACTTTGTTATTCCTTTTTATATGTTTTGCGGAATATCGCGGAAGTAATTTATTTCTGGTAACTGTTTTTCGTGTATAGATTTTTGTGCTGGGTTTATACGTAATAGGGTCTTGTCTTGTTTTGTTTCTATTTTCTATGACTTTATTTTTATTCTCTTGTATATGTTGGTTTACTTCCTTGTATAATTCCTTTGTTATCTCTCTATGATTTTGAATATAATCGTTCAGTATTACTTTTTGTATGTCAACGCCAAGGGGATCTTTTGCGTCGATATGTCCGTTTAATATGTCAATGGGTCTTAACTTCGTTGCTGAATGTATGGAATTATTGTACCCAATTATAGCGTATAGCATTTGTTCTTTTATCGAGAGTTTTGCTTTGGTCTTCCTTAAGATTCGAAGATGTTCGATTAATGTAGAATGAAATCTCTCAATCATCCCGTTTGATTGCGGATTCTCTGGTGTCGTATAGTGGATTGAGATTTTGTGAGAGTCTACAAATTCTTGTATTACTCCATTTTTAAATTCAGTACCATTATCAGCTACTATCATTGTTGGGAGTCCATGATGTGTTATAAAAATTAATAGGGCGTTGAGTACATTGATTGCATTTCCTCCATTTATTGGGTAGGCTTGTCCATACTTTGAAAATGCGTCTATTATGGTTAAAAATTTCTGTCCATCAGCCTGGAATAAATCGATGTGAACTATTTCCAGTGGTTTAGTGGGAGTTGGTGTAACCATAAATTTCGGTTTGGGAGGAAGTCTGTCGTATTTATTTTCTTGACATATATCGCAAAAGTTTATGATATCTTCTATGTCCTTCTTCATATTAGGCCAGTAATATCGTTTTCTTATTTGACTTTCTGTTTCAGCTATTCCTCTATGGTTCGTCGTTCCTTCATGATAGTTTTTTATAATTTCTTTTTGCTGTTCTTCTCTATATATGTACAAATGTGGGTTTGATTAATTACGCCATAAACGTAGTTATCCTGCAGTAGGGATTTAGGATATTATAGATAATAGGCATTTATGTTTTTGTCAAAAATTTAATTAAAAAGTTTAATAAACGGTTAGAAATTATTAGGCTACCGTAGTGATTTTAACAACCAAACCAACTTGGTATTAAAACGTTTTGAGTTCAGAATTTTAATTATATTAAAATGACATTAACATCAAAGGATGCTGTCAGATGCTGTAAGAAGATAGTTCTTCTACCTTAGTTCATCATGGGCGTAGCCAATATTATGGCACCTAAGTGCTAGGTGTAAGTCGTTGTGCTGTTCAAAGCTCCATTTAAAACCAAAATTGTAACTACACTAGAAAGTCAGGATCAGACCTCAGAAGAGCATGATCCGCACAAGATGATCGATTTTTTTTCTTTGTGTTAAATAAATAGCATCGAGCAAAAAGACAAAAGAGGGAATCTAATCCTTATGAAAAGGAGACCAAAAAAGTGGCCTCTGATGGCGGACATATCCGGAAATGCGAATGCGCCAAATTTAAATTTTCCGACACGTATTAACAGTAGCTATATAATATTTTTCAGAATGTGTCTTAGACGAGAAAGTTTTAATTAATTATTAACGGTAATAGTCTAAAATGCGACACAATTGTTAAAAAGTTTCAATATAAATAAGATTTCATGTGACATTTGGGACAAACAATAACATAACCCAACTAAATCTGATGTCAAACAAGGAGAGAGACTCTCTTTTCTTGTTTAATGTGGCCTCTACAGATCGCACTTCCTGTCTAACAATATTTCGCCCCCACTACCTTTACATTCCCCCTTTTGTCTTTTTGCTCGATGATAAATAGACATCTAACTTTAATTGAGCTGACAAATCACTTAAACGAAGGCACAAATATGGATATAAGTAGATGGACAGTTCGTCGACTTTGTGTAGTGAAATTATTATTCAGAAGATCAGTCCTATGTCCACTGTTATCCGTGGAACCCCGCAGAGTTCGACTTGCCTTTGCAAGGAAACAAGAATATTGCAATTATGCAGATTGAAGTAATGTTTTGTTCTCGGATGAGTCCAGATTTTGCTTGAGGTCGCCAAATGCTCTCGAATGAATCTGGAGAAGAACAGAAGAACGATTTCACCAATGCAATATTGTAGACAGAATAATCTTTAGAGGAGGCCCAGTTATGGTTTAGAAGGTTCTATAATAGAATTAATGTAAATAAAAATTATTTTAAATAAGCATATAGTACCTTTTGCGCCATTCATAGGACCTAATTTTAGTTTTATGAACAATAAAGCGCATACTCACCATGCTAGAATCGTCAATAAGTATTCAGAAGACGTCGGCATTGTTCGTATGAATTGACCAGCTTTTAGCCCCTACCTGAATCCAATTGAACATTTATGGGACACACTAGGAGGACGATTTTAATGTTGGCTAACCCGCCCAAACAACTTACCTGAGCTTAGTGCGGAGCTTAAGACAATAGGACGAATTGGACTACTTTATGTTTAAAATTTAATTACCACAGTGCCAAGACGTTATACAGGCTGTTATAGGTAGTGGAAGAGGAAATACCAGGTATTCCTAACAAATTACAGTAACATATTATTATGTTAGAACATTTTTTATCAACAAAACTACTTTTTATTTTTTTTATTTTCGGATGAAGCCATATGTTTCTATAAATAAATATTTTTTTTGGTTAACTGTGTTTCATAGTGTTTATAATGTTCCTCCTTAAATCTAATACATGCTCAATATATAATTCTTCTCTATAAAATAGGCGTGAATCGAATATTTTGCACCTGAGTGTAGATAGAAGATCAAGCCTATAAGTATACTATAGACACACAGATCCTTCGCTTAACTGTAATTTTTCATTTTTTAAAAGACACATATTTTAAAAGACAAAGATAGTCATGTCACAGAATAAATAACAATCAGAATACCCACTCTCAGATGCCGCCTTTGAAGTGTGTCATCACGCGATCGCCATATTTTAAATGGAAACATAGACTCGGATTGAGAAATTTGTGACAAGCTACGACAGAACTGTAATTTAAATATTTAGAGAATATGTTAACTTGTTAATGACAATGGAGAGATAATCGTGGACAAAGAGAGTATCAATGATACCTGGAAAAATTACATAAGAAATTTATTTTTTGATGAGAGAGAGAACTAGCCCCCAATACCTACGGAAACAGGACCACCTATACCTACTCGTGGCAGAAATAAGAGCAGCCATAATATCACTAAAAGAAGGTAGAGCTCCAGGACCAGACGGAGTACAATCTGAATTTCGTAAACTTCTTGATAATGAATCTTTAAGAGTACTATGTAAAATCTTCAATAATATTTATGACACAGGCAATATCCCAAAAGATTGGCTACTTTCAGAATTTATTACCTTACCAAAGAAACAGGGAGCAAAAAAGTGCGGAGAATATAGGCTAATAAGTCTAATGAGCCATACATTAAAACTTTTTCTTAAAATTATACATCGTAGAATATACAAGCTATGCGAAGAGAGAATACAAGACACACAGTTTGGATTCATGAAAGGCGTAGGTACAAGAGATGCACTGTTTAGTCTACAAGTATTATTTCAAAGATGCAGAGATATGACTTGCGATATTTACACCTGCTTTGTGGACTACTAAAAAGCATTTGATACAGTTCAACACCAAAAAATGATGGATATTCTAACAAAAGCCCAAATGGATGATAAAGATCGGCGTATAATACAAAATTTATACTGAAACCAATCAGCCACAATAAGAACGAATTTTGTAGGTGAACCAACGGAAATGATCCAGATTCTACGAGGCGTTAGACAAGGTTGTATACTTTCACCTATATTATTTAATCTATATTCAGAGGAAATATTTAGTGAAGCCTTGGAAAAATGCGAACATGGAATACTTCTAAATGGAGAACGCCTAAACAACATCCGTTATGCAGACGACACCGTTAGTTTTGCAGACAGTTTGAACAGTTTACAGCAACTAATAAACAAAGTAAATGAAGTAAGTGAAAGATTTGGACTTCAAGTAAATATAACAAAAACTAAATTTATGATCATCAGCAAAAATAAAGTTAGAGACGCTCAACTACTTATCAATAATACACCAGTGGACCGAGTAAAACAGTATAACTATCTTGGAGCAACAGTAAATGAACAATGGGATCACTCACAGGAAATAAAATGTAGAATAGAGAAGGCTAGGAGTGCATTCAATAACATGGACAAACTCTTTAAAAGCCACAATCTTAATCTGGAGATAAAAGTAAGGCTCCTACGATGTTATATCTTCTCAATATTGTAGTACGGAGTTGAATCCTGGACACTAACTGAAGCAATGGAGAAAAAACTTGAAGCCTTCGAGATGTGGCTATACAGGCGAATTCTAAGGATATCATGGACAGACAAGACAACCAACGAGACCGTATTACGAAGAGTGGGCAAAGAAAGAGAGGTGATGTATACCATTAAAAGGAGAAAGTTGGAATATCTCGGACATATAATGAGAAACAGCACTAAATACAGATTACTGAAGATAATCCTACAGGGTAAAGTATTCGGAAAGCGAGGAATTGGGAGAAGGAGAATATCATGGTTGAAGAACCTGAGGAAATGGTTCTCCACAACAACAACGAATCTATTTAAAGCATCAGTTAATAAAATAATTATAGCCAGAATGATTGCCAATATTCGGAACGAATAGGCACTGAAAGAAAAAGAAGAAGAGAATATTAATTTAGGACATTTAAAATAATTTAAGCTATTCTTTAACTAAAACTACGAATAAAATAGTATTATGGTTTATGGTTTATGGTTATTAAACGGTATTAAACCGAGTTAATTTTTCTATGCACACCAGATAAAATTTCACTGAACATCACTGGTTCCGTTTAAAACATGGCTGATTCCGTCTACGCGAACGAGATGCGCGTACTTATCTTGACAAGCAGAGTCGGCATTCTAATTATTTATTATTCTGTGGTCATGTTCTAATAACCTAAATAAATAATCGGATAATCAGAATGAGAAAAATTATTAAAAGTAAACTAGATTAGAATAACGGTCGACTTCCATAACACACAGTACAATATTCAGGAGCAAATAAAACACCCAAAGGCTTGCGATGATCTGGAGGTATGGCGTTAGTAGAGACAATAAAAACATTATTGTAAAATAGTGAGATAGTGGAGAAAACGACAAGGCAGAAAACTACGAAAACCTATTTGTACTTCAAGGTTTCAAGAGAAGTGTGTAATCTATCTATAAATAATAAAAGTGTCTGCGTTTTTTTAAGAAATCTACTTACACAAAAAGATATTTGATGAACACTTATGTATTTTGTTTCTAGAAATTACAACGATGAACAAAACGGAATGGTTCATTCTTTTCTGCTTTTTAATTATTTACCTACTATTTGGGGCTTTTATATTTCTTTTAATTGAACAACCTCATGAATTGGAAACCATTCGTGCCGACATTGAAGAAAGAAAGAAAATTGAAAGTTAGTAGTACTGTTCTTATTATCGAATTGGGGTGTTCTTTCATTGTGACGTCTTATATTAATTTCAATTAGTTTGCAAAACATTCTAGGAGAATATTTATAAAAAATTTTCAGTTTTAAAATTAAACGAGTATTTGATATGGCCTCATAATCCATGGGCTTCTAGCTTTTTGTTATTTTATCTATTCGACAAGCTTTTTGTATAAACTTTGTTAGGAACAAAAATGCAATGGCGATGTAGCAAATGTTTGGTCTGCTATGTATTGTTCTTTTTTTACTTAAATGCTTTTTTGATTAATACTTCACATGAAAATTGTTTTTAATATTAAGTATTGGAAATAATGGTTATTATGTTAAAATAGTTAAAATAGTTAAAAAGAAAAGATATCTGTCATTATTTTTGGAAGCTATTGGACGATGCTAGGAATAGCCTTTTATTCCAACAATACATTTACAGTTTACCCTTAAGAAACGTAGTTTGCACTTAATTGCATTAATTTTCAATTGAAGATCCAATATTGCCCTACAAATATTTCGACGTATTTAGGCGTGTTAGGCTACTATATACAGTACTGGTATAATAGCTGTTATATACAGTACTGGTATAATAACTCAAGAATGGTTGCTGTCTACGTTTGTCACCATACCAAAGAAAACTAAGGCAGTGCAATGTTCAGATCATCGAATAAGCTCCTTGATGAGTTATCTGCTTAAAATATTTCTTAGAGTCATTTACAACCTAATCTATCAAAAGTTATATATTGATATTAACGATACACAGATGGGATTCAGAAAAGGATTAGGTACAAGAGAAGCTCTCTTTGCTTTAAACGTCCTAACACAGATATGTCTAGATCTTAACAAAGATATACACGCCAGCTTTATAGATTTTGAAAAGGCCTTTGACAAAGAACGCCACAATCAACTCAAAGAAATCCTGGACGGTAAGAACATCTACACCATAGACTTACAAATAATACTAAATCTGTACTGGAATCAGCAATCTAATATAAAAATAGAAGACCAAAGATCGGATGAAATAGAAATACGTAGAGGAGTACGACAGGGTTGTATATTGTCACCGCTCTTGTTTAATATCTACAACGGACAAATATACCAAGAAGTTCTCTCACACATAAACGAAGGGATAATGGTCAATGGAGAAGTTATCAATAACATTCTATATGCTGACAAATACTGTGATGATGGCAAGAACAGCGTAAGATCTACATCTAGTTGAAAGTATGAATGAGATATGTAATCATTACGACATAAGGATGAACGCCAGAAAAACTAAATATATGATCTTTAGTGAGAATCCAATACATGACACTAGTATCGCAATAAACGGTACCCAACTCGAAATAGTAAGCGAATACAAATAATTGTGAACCCTCATCAATGAAACAGGTGACCAAAATTATGAGATAAAAAGAGTATTAAAATTGCCAGGTCTACCTTTACAAAAATGAAAAAATATTTTGTAATCGTGATATTAGTATTCTACTACGAACTAGAATGTTAAAATGCTATGTATTCAGTACTTTGCTTTACGGTGTTGAGGCATGGACTCTTAAACAGAGAAATATTCAAAATCCTGAAAGCTTTGAGATGTGGTGCTACCGCCGTATAATAAGAATAAGTTGGGTGGATAAAATTACAAATGAAGAGGTAATACGCAGAATAAATAACGGTCCAGAAGTTATCATGAATATAAAAAAGAGAAAACTTGAATACTTAGGCCACCTGATGAGAGGACAAAAGTACACATTCCTATAAAATATAATGCAAGGAAAAATCCAAGGCCGCAGAAATCCAGGCCGTAGAAGAATGTCCTGGATGAGAAATTTAAGAGAGTGGTTTGGCTGTACCACTAACGAACTATTCTAAACAGCAGTAAATAAAATTAGAACCACCTTAATGATATAGAATCTTTGATAGGAGAGGCACTCAAAGAAGAAGAAGGCTACTATACCCTAATAATGATAACCATATATTATATGATATCCACTTGTTAATTGTTTACAATCAATGATATTCTAAGAACCGAATATAGAACATTAACAACCAACATTAAGGGTCTAATTTTCACACAATTTTAACTAAATATTATTGTCACAGTTTTTTATTATTAGAATATCTTTTTTTATTTTTGAAATATGCGTTTAAGAGGGGTGCCTCTTTCGACCATTGGCCGAAATGGTTTTACTGTACCCACTTTTATATGGAAAGGGGTAAATTCATCATCATCATCAATGGCGCTACAACTTTTTATGAGTTTTTGCTGCGTTTAAGTAAGCAGCACATTGGGACGCAGGTGACACAGGTAACGCAATGCAGGGCAGGTTAGACAGGTCAGAAAATATACGTGTCACGCAGTGTGAGCGCATATTTGGAAGCAGTCTTCTCGAAAATTTTGAGATGCGAATATCGAATATATTATATAAACTTAGAAAGATAATTTTATAATTTAAATAATGGCGTTATTTCTGGACAGTTCCGAATCAGAGTCAGACGCAGAACTTGAAGAAACAGTTTTATTATTCAACATGTCAAAGAGAAAAAAATCATTTTGGAAAAGCAACTTTATGAGAAAGAGAAATACTCATGGGGAATTTGCACTATCATCGGAATTCTCTGAGTCTCGTTAATTAAATTATTTTCAGTTAAGCAGAAAAAGTTTATGAAGTACACAATATAATAGAAAACAGTATTTATTCAGATGGTTGTAATGCCCAAAAACCAATAGGAACCAAAGAAAAACTAGCTGTTTTTTTAAGGTATTATTTTTATTAATTTTGTTTTATTAAAAAATACAAAAATATCATTTTAAACAATCATAATTCTATACTCTATAATTTTCCACAAAATTATGAATATTACCGGTATCAGCGGTTTGAGGAGATGTCTCACCAGACAACCTGGGGGTGAGTGTAGTAGATGAATAATTACTGGTGCTTCTAGAGTTGTAATCATTTGAGCATAAAAAAGAGTTGTTGGGAATAGGAGCTAGAGGATTATTACAATGTTGATTCTCAGTATGCTGGCTAGTGTGACTGGAACTTGGTGATGGAAGAGGTGTTGACAAGTAATGGGACTGCTGAATATAGGTATTAATATATGCACTTGTAAAAACTCTTTGTTCACTATGAGTGTAGTTTTCTTGACTGGGATCATGAATTTCTAGATATGCAGCTGCGAGCTGCAATATAGCTTGGAACACATCATTTCTTGCACGATGTTGAAATTTAGGATGCATTTTTTGGGTTATTTTGTACATCAACATATAAAAATGATAGAGATAATCATCCAAAGGCTTCTGTGCTGCTCTTTCAACTGCTCTTTCTTTGGCCCTTTTTTGACGTTGCATAATTGACTGCTTTATCACTTCCTGTATATCATCATTTTTAGGTTTCTTATTTTTAGCTGCTTTGGTTGTGATTAATTGGTCTTCAGTTGCCTTACGTTTGGTATTTTCTTTTTTGTTATTTTTTTTGTATAACAATACCAGACGTAGACGGCTCATTAACAATGTCATTTTTAACACTCTCGATTTTTTCGGTATCATGTCGAATGTCGCTGGTCACCTCGTCAAAAATTTCACTCTATGGACAACTATGGAGTCTTCCTGCTGTGGGTCTTCATCTTCACTATCTTCTTGTAAATTACCTTCACGTGATCTGTTGGACATATATGGAATCAAAAAATCCATCTGTCTTTGAAATTTCAATTTTTTTATGATGACAGCAGTAGCTCTGCGTTTTACACACTTTTTGTCTTTGCAGTGCATCGCGGTGGCAGTTACGAAGCTTAAGCCAAAGTGTCTTCGCCTCATTTCCTGTAACAAAGTTTTGTTTTTAAATAAAGGGGATAAAAGACTTACGCAATATTGCATGATGTGTTGAAGAATAGTAATACAGATGTAACTCTTTTGTAGATAGCTACAGAAGCATAGCGTAGAGCTAATCTTTCATTCTGCGTTTAAATTTTTCAAAAATATTTATTAGTTTTCTCAGGATTCATTTCTCAGGATGCAATGAATGCATTTAAAACATATTTAACATTTTGACAGGCAACTTTTGCGCCTATGCCCTTAACAATAACGTAGCTATGTACATACTTACTGCTCTGACATAATTAATATAATTAAAAGTATTTGTTTAACTTACCGCTTTTTAAATTTAGTAAATTTAGTTTTTTTCCTATTTCATTCCATAACTCATCCTTCAATTTAGCTTTTAAATAATTGGTATCGTTGGTATCGTAAAGAATTGTCTGGCTTCTCACGAACAATTAATCTGGCGATTAATTGTTCGTTCATTTCGAATATAATCACACAAAATTTTACTAGAAACAAACAAACTGCTCTGCACGTGGCACAGGAATCTGTGTCCGGACGACTGCGCTGGCAGGTTTTCTTAAACCCAGTTCTGTGCTGCCCTGCCCTGCGTTCCAATTCGCGCGGGGCAATGTAATTGTACGGAAAACAGAAACCTGTGCTGTCCTACGCTGCGTTATCTGCGTCACCTGCGTCTGAATGTGCGGCGCGCCTACTATTGCTTTCCATGTTTGTCGGTCCTGTGCCAGTAATTCCCATTGTCGCACTCCCATGTTCTCTAGATTTTCTTTGACTACATCTTTCCACCTTTTTCTAGGCCGCCCTACAGATCTTCTTCCATCTGGCCTTTCCCAGAACACATTGTTTATAAGTCGATTGTCGTTACTGCGTATCACATGCCCTACCCATCTGAGTCTATTAACCTTTATATATCTGACTAGATTCTGTTTTCCGAAGAGAGACTCTAGCTCGTTATTGTATCTGCCCCTTCATTTATTTGTCACGCCTTCTCTGCAAAGGCCATATATCATTCGAAGAATTCTATGTTCCCACACCAGCAATTTATTTTCTTCTCCTTTTGTTAGCGTCCATGTTTCGCTTCCATACGCGACTGCTTTTTTTTTTGAACCTATTCTCTATCCTTCCATTGTTGGATATAGGTCTCCCCCAGTTCTCTCCATCTTTCCCTATCTTGAGCTGTTCTCTGCCATGTGGGACCTCCTTGTTTCCTGATGTCATCTTTCCACCTCATCTGTGGTCGACGTATTAGGGGTAAATTACCATAAATTAATTAAATATTTACACACCCATTATACCCATATACCCATTAAACACTGAAATCAATTCAAATTTGAAAACAGTTTAGAAATTATCTTCCGATCTGCAAATTGAAACTAAGAGAAATATTACAACTATTTTAAAATGTTCACATGATATGTCAAAATATCAAAATCATAAGAAAATGATATGACATATAAAATAACTTTAATAAAAGGGAAGACATTTTCTTTTATTTCGATATACTCTTTCTAGAAACCAATTCGCCAAGGATTTTTGCTTAGTTGGGGAGATATGCTGTGGAATGCAATTTAAAATTTTCCATGTCTCTAATTACATCTTTATCAACGTCT
The DNA here is from genome assembly GCA_918026665.1 of Diabrotica balteata. Classification (NCBI taxonomy): domain Eukaryota; kingdom Metazoa; phylum Arthropoda; class Insecta; order Coleoptera; family Chrysomelidae; genus Diabrotica; species Diabrotica balteata. The sequence continues at coordinate 18,320,157 of OU898281.1, read as the reverse complement.
GTTTTGCCTTGCAATTCTTAGAAGGCAGAGATTAAAGCAAAAATCTGAATTGGGTTTCGACCATTAGAAATCGGATTTCGAGTTTCGGGTTAATTTTAATAACTAATTTTTATCCAAAAAGTAGTGCTGGACAAAAATAGAAGTAAAAAGAAGAAATTCCTATTAGAAATTATTTCATACCTTTCATATAATACATAATATGTAATTAGGAAAAGTAGACATTCCTAACTCCAGACTTTTAAATAAATAAATACCAACCGTCTTTAACTCGTTTGTAAGAAATGTCGTGATAGAACCTTTTAATTTATTTTTCTTTTTTCCTTGAATTTTTTCAATCAATATAACAATGTCAATGTCATTTCCAAGTGAAAATCTTAACCTTCATATAGGTGGATGGTGACTTACTGATTTATTACGGGTAATAGATTCGAAATAAGTATTTAAAAGAAAAATCCTTCTTGGTATTGTAAATATATTGATCGGTCTTTAAACATGCCTTAAAGGTGGCTAAAACTTAAAATAAAATATACAATAAAACAATACTTTCATACATTTGTTAATAATAATGTAAAACGGGAACATTGAAACCAACGTATCAATCGGAAATAATATTGAGACATTTTCATTTTAATTTATTTATACACATAAAACAATGGTTAACTCCGGAGAAACTGTTACTCTTTGTGTTATCTTTACTACATCTTTTCTAAACTGTCTAACATTCGACTGCACACATCATAGCTGATCACAATTTAACATTCATAATTTAAAATTCCATAATTACTTTTTATTTTGTTCAACCAACATAGAAATCTAATGTTACTCGGTTGTCAGCACTGTTAATGAATTGTAATAACAGCTGTATAGTTCTTTTATTCTAATAAACATAAAGTCACTTTTCAGTGTTTGACTAATACCAGAGAACTACGAACCTAATACGCTGTTAAGTATAACGGTAAAAATACATTTTGTTACATATGTGGTGATTTTGTTATTAAAAAACATCAGAAAAACATTACTTTGGAAAAAAGATAACTTTTGCATATGTTGTTGTGAAAATTGTTAACCAAGACAAAGGCTGGTCTCCTCACAATGGATGTTATGTTTGTGTTGAGAACTTAAAGAAGTGGTCAAAGAAAGATGAAATCATTTCATATTTGCAGTGCCTATGGTGTGGAGCATGGCATACGGCAGCAGCTATTTCATTACAGGATCGGAGCGGTAAAGAAAATCTCTTTACCGGTCTGATACTGAATAATCACAGGCGGTAATTATGATTTCAACGGCTTCGCGCGGATGAGTTGGTAAGTGGGAGGGCATTCTTTTGTCCTGAGATTCAGATATCGATCTCAAAGGCGGATGAACCTAGATCAACAGCGTAAGGATGCAGAAGGCAAGGATCAACCACTGAAGAATATATATATATATATATATATATATATATATATATATATGTGGACTTCTCCAAAAGATAACACCAACAATATAATCAGAAACCAAATAGATTTTATAACGATTAAAAAAAGGTATCGTAATAGAGTACAAAGTGCAAAAACCTATCTAAGCGCAGATGCAGATATGGACCACAATATATTATTAGCAAACGTCAACATTAAACTCAGAAAACCGGAGAAAAAAGTTAAAACCACCAAAATAAACATAAAAAAGACGACAACTGCCAACAGCAACTAAATGCGGAGATAAATAAATTAACTGAAGAAAGCGTTGAATGGGCAGATATGAAAAAAGCCATAGTAAAAGCGTAAAAAGAGGTCCGAGGCGAGGAAAAGAAAACCACTAAAATAAAGGATGACACCGAAATTAGTTGAGCTAATAACTGAAAAAAGAAAATATAAAAATAAAGATGGAAATAAATATAAACCCATCAAAAATAAAATTAAATATGAAATCAGAAAAAGTTAGGAGTAATGGATAAACAAGGAATGCCAGTAACTGGAAGAATTCAGCAACAAACATGACACCTCAAACTTACATAAAAAATTAAAGAACTTACAGGCAACACCAGACAAAGAAGAACAATCAGAACAAGAGAAAATAATGGAGAAATACTTACTGAAGAGATCAAAATAAAGGAAGTATGGAAACAATATATAATCCATCTGTTTCATGACAAGAGGAAAAATGAACAAGATATAGGTGAAGAAGAACAACACCTACAAGTTTGCAATGCATGTCCTACAGAATGCAAAACAAGGAAAAGTACCGGGTCCTGATCAAAATCCAGTTGAACCTTTAAAAGCCTTAGATGACGGTAATATAAAGAGTCTCATCCGAATTCTCAACCACATACATGTAGAGGGCAACATCTCGGAAAAATCGATATTGTTACCTCCACCAAAAACAACAATCCCAAATCATGTAATGACTATAGATTGATAAGCCTAATGTGCCACACTTTAAAGATTCTCTTGAAAATTGTTCAAAACCTTAAAAAAACTTAAAAAAATGTATAAGAAATGTGAGGAGCAGACAGATCAAACGCAGTTTGGCTTCAGAGGAGGCATGGGTACAAGAGAGGCATTATTTGCGTTGACGATACTCTTGCAGAAATGTCGGGAATATAACAAGAGTGCATATGTATGCTTCATAGACTTATGGCGAGAATTAGGAGAGGCCTATATTCGGGCATAAAAAAACTATAGAGATCTTAAAAAAACAACAAAACTCTCCTCCGTTATTAATAATTAAGAACTGTCACTAATGATCTAGCTGGTAATTGAGACCAAAAAATAAAAAAATAATATCCTTGACAAAAAAATTACAAAATAACACACTGTCCTCATGTAATATAAAACACAAAATACAAACAGTTGCATTGTTATATCATTACAATACTAGAGTATTTATTATTAATCACAATAATTTTTTGCTTTTCGTTGAATACAGTTCATTGCATTTTGCAAGGTTAATTTGAAATAGTATAATATATAAATCATAACAAAAAACTTAAAATATATCTTACTTATATCCCAAACCAAACATATTATAAGGTTAGATAAAGAGATGTAATTTGCACTGAAATATGATTTTTACGATATTGGTTTGAAATTGAAAAAAAAAATTAATTAAATACAAGTTGAACTTTATATATATATATATATATATATATATATATATATATATATATATATATATATATATAAAGAATTAAATCTTTTAGCGAAAGCCGCTATCGCATCAAAATTTTGAGAACGATTTCCGAAGTGGAAATTGAAACGTCAATAAACGTATTTTTATCTTTAATTGTGGCTTATTCCCAGTTTAATAGTAATTAATTTTTTCTGTTATTTTTCTCCACTGTTTCCTATCTCTGGTTTTTTCTCTCCATTGTCGTACGCCCGCCCTGTTGAGATCGTTTGTTACTTCTTGTAGCCATGTAGATCTTGGTCTTCCACGTCTTCTTTTACCAGCTGGTGTCCATTCCAATATTGAAAATATTGTCGTAGGTGGTCCTGATCTCCATATATGTCCTAGTCATTTTGCCCTGTGCTGTTTTATTTTACAAACTATATCCTCTTTAATTTCGTTTAGTAGTTCATGATTCGTTTTTTGTTTATATTGATTTTCATTCATTTTTATTGGTCCTAATATTGCTCTTAGTATTTTCCTTTCTAATATTCTAAGGTCTTCCTCTTGTTTTTTTGTCATGCTATGGGTTTCTGCAGCATACATCATAGTTGGTCGAATTATTGTTTTATATATATCTTCATTTTCGATTTGTTACTCAGTAATTTATTTTTTAGAAGTTTTTTATTTGCATAGTATGTCTTATTTGCTGTAATTATCCTTTATTTAATTTCTATTTCCCTTTCTTCATTGTTTGTTAATAATATTGCCAAATACTTAAACTTTTCTACTTCTTCAAATATATATTCTCCCAGTCTAATCTTTTTGTTTTCATATTTTTTTGTCAAATCTCATTATTTTTGTTTTTTCTTGATTTATTACTAAGCCCATTACTTTCCCTTCTGCAACCAATTCTTTTAACATACCTTCCATTTTTTCTGTTCTTTGTTATTATCACAATATCGTCGGCATATGCTATTATTTGTACTAAGTGAACATAGTGACCTCAACTGTACCATACTTTTTTTGTTTCCTCAGGACTAATTGACAAAATCTAATTGTATTCTTTATTTAGTTTTATATTTATGGTACATGTAAAATCGACCATTGCTAATAATCCTTGTAGTTGAAGCAGTTTTAAATAAAAAAAAAATTGCATTGATTTTAGCGAAGGGCGCAATATACACCTTTTATGGTTCAAAAACAGCACAACAGTTTTATCAGTTTGAAAATGTTTTTCCAGACTTATTTCTAATACAAGATGATGTCAAAAACGCAGTGGTTTGTTCTCCTTTGTCTGTTCATTCTGTATTTGCTCTTAGGAGCATCTATCTTTTACTACGTCGAATCTCAAGAAGAACTTATAAAATTTAAGTCTGAAGTTAGGGAAAGGCGAAGAATTGAAGGTCAGTATTTTTAAATAATCTATCTACTTGTAGATTTTCATTAAGATTAATATACTTTTTGAACGATATAATATATTTTTTTATTATATGTACGCTGTATATGAGATTTTATTATAATACCTACGTGCATACCCTGCCAACTTTGTCATCATCATCATCATTTGGCTCTACAACTCTATGTCTTGGCAGTGTTTACTATTTTCCTCGATTGTTGTCGGTCCTGAGTAGCTATTTCCTATTGCTGTATTTTCATTTTGCGTAGAACACTTGCTATTGCGCCCGTCCATCTCTTTCTTGGGCGACCAACTGACCGTCTGCCATCAGGCCTTTCCGGGATGTGGCGTTCAGGAGTCTTTCGTCGCCCGATCTTAGCACGTGACCCATCTTATTCGGTTTGCTTTAATGTAGCGTACTATGTTTTTATCTCCATATACTGTCTGAAGTTCATCATTGTGTCTTCTTCTTCATTTTCCCGTTGTCTCTTCTCTGCAAGACCCATAGATAGTCCGCAGTATCTTCCTTTTCAGTACCAATAACTTTGTCGTTTCTGGCTGCCCCATCCTTTTCATATTTATTTTCAGATGTTATTATCGCTTCCAGGTACTTGAATTCTTTGACGATTTCAAAGTTGTATTCATTGATTGTTACGTTTTGTCTAACCCTTGGACTTAGAGTTTTTGGTAACCACCATGTACTTGGTCTTGTCCTCGTTGACCTTCAGACTAACTGCCTTGTCTTTGTTTTCGAATAGTGTGAAAAATTATTTTGCATCTCTGGTGGATTGTGCAAGTGTGTCCACGTCATCCGCAAACGCCAATAGTATTTTTGATCCTTGGGCGACAAATCTGTTTGTCAGTTGTGGTTGAGCTTTACTTATCGCATGTTTCAGTGGAAAATTAAATAGCAGGGAGGCGAGAGGATCTTGTCTAAGCGCGGTGTCAATGAGGAATTCCTCTGACGTGATGCTGCCAATTCTGATCCGTGTGGAAGCGTTCTCTGTGCTCACCTATGCTAATCGTACCAACTTTTTAGGTACTCCCATTTCTACCATGGTCTCCCACAATGCTTCTTTGCTAACAGAATCGTAAGCTTGTTTAAAGTCCACGAAGATTTGGTGTACATCGCGGTAAAATTCCCACTTTGTACTTCCCTAGAATTAAATAATGTGTCAAGCTCATAAACTACAAATTAACAGCCAATCAAAAGAAATTACTATCCAATTATGCATAAAATAAGTTGAACCAATTTAATGCTTTGTGATAGGCAATATTTTTGTTTTTTTATGGTGCATAAATATACAATGACTATGGTTTTCCGACGTCTAAACAATTGTCCATGCGCTAAACAAGGATACTTACAAAAAAGTTTTAACTGTTGAAAATTCGTCAAAAAACTTTAGACGCTTAAAATCAAATGAAGAATTGACGGGAAAAACGATGAATGTCGCAGATTTCATAATTTGCTCTAAGGCATTTTTAAAGTTATACTTCTACACGCGCGTTCGACGTTGCTTTGTACGGGAGTGAATCGCCAAAATCATTACATATGTAAGATATAGATAAGAGAGAGACAGAAGCTATATTTTTTCTCTTGAGAATAATTTTAATTTAAAAATATATAACAAGATGGTAGATGTATACATTTGGCCAAAGTCTTTGACAAATAAAATTTCTTCCTGAAACTTCTATTATTCGTAATAACCTTTTCATTTTGGGAATACAATAAATAAATAAATACAAACACAAAATACAACCAAAAAACTGACATTTTAAATAATGTTATATAATAGAGGACGAACAACAATTGAGGGTTAAAATAATTAATGCTCCAAAGCAATTTCTTCAGAAAAATGTTATTTTTCGGCGCATTCGGTTTTCCTTATTAAAACGATACCGAATGTGTATTGAAGAAAATGGGGGCATTTTGAACATTTATTGTAATATATTTATAGAGGTTATAGACATTTTTTGTACTTGTTAATTCATGTAAGCCATTTATTTATTTGCACGCAATTTTTTAAAGGTTAGTGAAAAGGGCCGTAACTCAATAAAAACTGTTTTTTTTTAAAAAGTAATAAAAAGCAAAAAATATTTAAAAATAATGTTGTAAACTAATGATGCCCCAAAATTCAGTTGATTTAAACGTACTCAAAAGTTTGGGGGTTTTGTTGTTTCTTTTTTATGAAAAATGCTTTCAGAACAAGAAAGTAACGTGTCCATTTTTATTACAAAATGTCAAGTAGTTAGGAGATAATGCAAAAAAACAATTTTTATTTTGTAACTTTAAAGAGCTGTAACTTTTTGTGTACACTTTTGTACTAAGGTAAGTTGGATTCAATCGATTTATTTTTGTCCCCGGAATTGGTGATTTATTTATGACATACCTTTTTAAAACACCCTGTATATCAGGGTATCACATGCAGCAACTTTAATTAGTTTATAAGTTTTTTATACAATTTGCAATTTATTAAAATTTTGCCATGGTTTGTTTATTTTATTATCTTTTATTTTGTGCTAATGATGATTTATGCAATTTCTCTAAATTTTAAATTGTTATTAACCCCCTCTGTGGCTCAGTGGTAAGAGCGCCTACCTTTCAACCTAAAGGTCGTGAGTTCGAATCTCACCTGGGTGGAAATTTTCGTTTATTAAAAATTAATAAATGAAAATAATTTCTATCCTTGTGCGATCGGTACTCACCGGAGGGACCGCAGACATTCGGATACAATTAGCGTCTCTTACCAAAGACAATGACGTCGACTTTGCTAAGTATCAAGACATTTACTCTACACATACACACACGCGCGCAATACACGCCTGACTGTAAAAATTCACTGTACCATGCCAATGACCATTAGTTGTCGACGCATTAAACTCAATAAAAAAAATGTTATTGTTAGTTTTCTGACTTTATGTAAGCTTTGTCCAAAAAATTATATAATTTTTAGTGACAATAAAGCATATTTCTATTCTATTCTAACACATGTATTTATCTACATAATTTATATATTTCTTTTACATAATTTTTATTTATTATATTATTTAAAAAGGCTAGCATATTTAAACAATTAAACTAATTTAAGCAAAGTGCGTAATATACACCTTTTTGGTTAAAAAAAAAAATACAACAGTTTCTTCAGTCTGAAAATGTTTTTCCAGACTTATTTCAATAATTACAAGATGATGTCAAAAACGCAGTGGTTTGTTCTTCTTTGTCTATTCATTCTGTATTTGCTCTTAGGAGCATCTATCTTTTACTATGTCGAATCTCAAGAAGAACTTCTTAAACACAATTCCGAAGTTAGGGAAAGGCGAAACATTGAAGGTCAGTATTTTTAAATTTATCTAACTAAAGCAAAATAAAGCTAAAGTACTTTTGAAACCATGCACGTATAAACATAGATGGACACAGCAATAAGATACCTTTATCACACAATGTTTTGAAGCTTCGATAGAATCAGGTCTTTATAGAAAAATTAAAATACAATTTTATTTGCTTTAATATTAATACAATTAAATATAGTTGAATTTAAGTTAATTTTTTAATAGGTATCAAAATAATGCTACAATAAAAAATCTTTATGTTTTTTCAACGAAAAAACATAAAGATCGAACAAATAGTTCGATCGTCAATATTATTTGGAAACCTACATAGAAAAACAAATGAGTTTTAATCATTTCACTAATTTATTTGTATCCATGAGAAATATTAAATTAAAAAGGTACTAAACAGATCTTTTTTAATCAGATGATGTCTACTTACAATTTAAAAATGTCTACTAATTTCATGAACTCATATCTTATTCAATGCATTAATGAACATGAATAAACCCTATGGTACGCCTATTAAAATGTAAACAAACACGCTTCCTCATTTCCTCATTTTAAATATTGTAAATTGTATCTACTAACAAATGAAATGAGAAATCGGGATGTAAATATTTCGTTTATTTATTTCACTTTTCACAAATATCACTCAAAATACAGCCAAAATATCGAAAAACAACTTTTCCTCATCTACTGTAAAAAGTAAACAAGCATGGAACAGCATTTGAAGTTTGACGTAGATCCATAAGACAGAAAAATGTAAACAACCGTTGCCATTTATAAAGTTTTCAGTGCTTCTACATATAAAATAATTGATTAATATCTATTATACGCTAATATTAAATGATAATGCACACTATGTGCACACTTGATATTTTGATTACAATTAAATATATTAATCTAACCAATAAATTATTATTTTGGTTTGATAGCACCTGTAGAGTATAAAATACGGAGTAATATTTTCAGCGACTCGCGAATAAGAAATTTTAAATCAAAACGTGACAACAGTTGAAGGTGTTAAGAATGTGACCTATTCAAATAATTTTGACTACACACTTTTATGTAAATAACTGGGTCCATCTGTGTTTATACGTCCATGTTTGAAACCATATATTTCTTTGGTTATTTATATGCTGTTCTCATCTTTAAATAATTATTATCATAATATACACTGTAACGTGTTAAAATTACGGTTGTTATACCTGGTTCAAATTAAGATTATTTTATTAAATTTTATAAAATCGCCATGTATGTAATTTTAAGTTTTCTAAAAATTCTATCACGAAATATCATTCTTAGGTTCATCAGTGTGTCTTTTTTTAAAATCCCTTAAAGGAAGTACCGAAATGTGTGCCACTAAATGAACTAAAGTTCATTTTTTACCAAACACAGAAACACAAAAGTAACGGTATCTTTCCTATGTAAATATTTTTCTATAAAAAAGAATATATTTTCAACTTTATTTTATTTTTTTCTGAATAAGATGTAGTTGAAGGTCGACTATTGTGTTTTTGAGAGTGTCACCCTGTCGCAGAGTAAGATATTTTTTCACAACTTTTTGTACTTATTTACATTTTTATCATCTGTTACTAGAATTTTTATCTAATTAGGATCCAGAGTTAGTTCCAAAATAGTCTCAGTAGTTGATTCCCAAGTTAATCCCAAGGTAGTCTCAAGGTAGCCCTAGGCTATCCTCTATTTGAGGCGACATTTATTCAATTGGAAATCTGAAAGTAGTGGCGAGTTTTCTCAAGTTTTGCCTTGTTATCAATCACAGTTCCCCTCATCTCTGTAAGATTTGACTGTACCAAAGTTCAACATCCCGCTTGATCTGCTTTACAGATCAATCTAAGTTTTGGGTACTTTTTCTTTCCTTTTTCAACCGATTAAAGTTGTATTAAGAAATTTTAAATAAAATAAGAGAGACTTAATAAAGACGTTAATTTTCTTTAAATTATTTGTTATACAGGGTCTTTAATTAAATCACCACCATATGGGAAACTTTTTAATCATCAAATATTAATTTTTTTTAATCATATACGCGGTTTTTTCAATATATACATATATATATATATATATATATATATATATATATATATATTATATATATATATATATATTATATATATATATATATATATATATATATCCACAATTTATATATTTCTCATATGGTTCAATTAAGTTTGTACCTCTGCTCTTAACTATATATTTTGTATTTTTGTACATATTCCATTCCATTACTTTACTCCAAATATTTTCCTGGGGACTTTTTTACCAAGTATTCCAAGTATTTTTCCCACTTCCGAACATAACTTCGGATTTCGGATAATATACTTACTAATATTACTGTTTTTATACTCTTGCTTTAGCCTTACTTTTTCCTCGATGTGAAAATCGAAACGATAAAAATAAAGTAGTGTTAAACTTCTTTAAAATAACTATCCAAACATCAACTTGCTTACAATACTTTAACAGAATGATAACTATCAATTTTAAAAGCTCAATTACAACTGTTATAAACTGTCAACATCTGTTGATATATACTTCACTTCCCTAGGTATTTCAGGATTATTCGTTGGAATCTAGAATAATCTAGACTTTTTCTTTTTCAAAAAACTTGTAGCTGTGACCTCAATATAGTTTTACATTATTCCAAATTTAAATTCTAATGTGACTCTAGGTCGATGACATTGGATAAAAATTTAATACTTAAAGTGCAACATGTCTCCTTGCTCGGCTTGAACACGTGTACGTGTTCGTGTACACGTGTTGTCTCCGTTCTTGAATAATAAAATGTTTTAGTGTAAAAGTTTCACTGTATTTGGTTATTGTCAGTCATATATATCTTACTTCATTTTTAAGCTATGACTAGAGACTTACTTCTTTGGTTAAGCTTCCTTTATGTTCAGTAAAGCTAAGCAAAATATTACTGGCGCTTAAAGAATGCAGGCTAGATTATAGATATACTAAATTATTATACAAAATATACCTGCAGGCAACAACCACTGTCAAATTACATACTAACAGTAATCGCATAAAAATAGAACGGGGGTTAGACAAGGAGACCCAATGTCACCTAAACTTTTTAATACGGTGCTAGAACATGCTTTTAAGAATTTGGATTGGATGACAAAGAGAATAAAAATAGATGGAGAATATCTAAACAACTTACGTTTCGCCGATGATATATTTATAATAGCTGAAGATCTAGGTATGGCAAGAGAGATGGTACAGGAACTCGTTGTGGCTACAGAAAATGTAGGTTTAAATATAAATATCTCGAAAACAAAAATCATGACCAATTTGGTGCCCAACCAGAACATCAGTATTGGTGGGAAAGAAATAGAACTCGTAGATAGATATAAATACCTGGGACATGAAATTATGATTGGCAGAGATAACCAGACTCCTGAACTGAAGAGAAGAGTCGGCCTTGGGTGGGCAGCATTTATAAAACTGAGAGAAACTTTTAAAAGTGAGCTGCCCATATGCCTAAAGAGAAAGGTATTTGATCAGTGCGTCGTCCCAGTCTTGACGTACGGAGCAGAAACACTTACCTTAACAAAAGGAGCAGCTACCAAACTGAGAGTCACACAGAGAAGAATGGAGCGATCCATGTTAGGAATTACTCTCCGAGACAGAATAACATACGAAGACATCAGGAGAAGAACCGGAGTGACTGACATTATCGAGAAGATAGCCAGACTAAAATGGAGATGGGCAGGACACATAGCCAGAATGACAGATAGGCGATGGACAAAGAGGTTATTGGAATGGAGGCCAAGGGAAGACAAGAGAAGCGTCGGTCGACCACCTACAAGATGGACTGACGATTTAAGAAAACTCAATAAAAACTGGATAAGAGCGGCGCCAGATAGACGGGGTTGGAAACATGAGGAAGAGGCCTATGTTCAGCAGTGGACTCTTGAGGCTGGATGATGATGATGATGATGATGATGATGATGATGATGACAGTACTGTCATTGTCGTTTCAAATAGGATAGAGTAGAAAGTAGTCACTGCAAAGCACTGTGTTCAGTTCTAATTTTAAGATTTCTGTTATAAAGGAAAGTATTAATGTGTTATTAGGCTTTTATAATAGCTAGGAGCTCATTTCCGGTAACGCAATTATTCTTTTTAGTCTTTCCTATTGTTTAACTAAAATATACAATAAACTTCTTTTTTGTGTTACGGAATTTTCGTAATAGTATTTATAAGTTGAAATTGTGGTTAACTCTTAATAAAAATAGTAAGCATAATGATATTGTTCTTAAAATATTCTACGCATACATCATAATTCGGAAAATTTACTTTGTTCATAATATACGTAATATTCATGATTTTCTTAGTAAACGCACGGATTTCCTGCTTATATTACGTCTAAATCACGTGGATAACGGGGAAATTTTTATATCTAACTAATTGAGCACATTAATTTTTCAGTGTACGTATAAGTACGATTTTTGAATTATTCAATATTGATCGGAGTTTATTAGATCATTATTGAAAACACGGCGAATGTGGTTTGTTATGTAAATGCGTGTTAATGATATTATAGAAATTCCGCGGTTAATTTGCCATTTACTACTATAATATTTAAATGTATTCAAATATTTGTCAATATTTATAGAAAAAAAAATAAGTATAGCGGATGTATTAGCTAGTTATCAATAAGTGTACTGTCTTTTCCTCCTCCTGTTTCTTCAAAAGTTCCGTCTTCTTAGAATATGTACCACTAATTGCAGAATCATCATTTTATTTTTTTAATTGGATAAAGTACAGGTATAGTCTACTTTAAAGAGATTACTTTACTCTTGATACTTCTTCTTACTTCTTGCATGTAGGCTTTAAAGCCTACATGCAAGATTTGTGCCTATATGCCTATTTAAATTGTCGCACCATCTTTTTCTTGGTCTGCCAATACTTCTTCGTCCATTTGGTGACTTACTTCGTGCTATTCGTACTATTCTATCCTCTGCCATTCTACTGATGTGTTCGTTCCACTCCTGTTTTCGCTTCCTCCCCTATCCAACAGACTTTTCCCTGATATTCGTCAGAGTATTTTCATCTCTGTTGTTTCTAATAGTCGTCTTGTTTTAAATGTGTCAGGTCTTGTCTACGCCGTGTAAGTTAATATAGATCCAATTGCTGCTTTATAGATTATTGTTTTTGTGTCTTGTCTTAGGTGTTTGTTCTTCCAGATTGTGTCATTAAGAGATCCCGCCGCTTTACTTACTTTTAAGTTTTGTTGTAGTACTTCTTCTTCAACATCACCGTAACTACTTATATATATTTCCAGATATCTAAACCTTGCTTTCTGCTTTATTATTTTCCCATCAATTTCGATTTTACTTCGTAGTAGTTATTGAGATATTGTCATACATTTGGTTTTTCTGCTGATATTATCACTTTTGATACTGCAGCTCTTAATTATTCTACCAAACTACAATTTATCTAACTTTATCGTTAGAAGTGGCCAATCAGGGCAGATATTGTAAAATATTGTAAAACGTTTTTCTTAACTGCTTTGTTATTGGCCTTATACTGAAATGTTTCTAGGGGAATATCAGGCAGGATTCAGGCCTGGACGTTCAACCATTAACCAGATCTTTACACTACAACAGATCCTCGAAAAAGCGCAAGAGTTTAATATAGATATGCATCATATTTTTGTCGATTTTAAAGCGGCATATGACAGTGTCTTAAGACCAAGTCTTTACAACGCTATGAATGAGTTAGGAATTTCAAAAAAACTCATACGTTTGATAAAAGTGACAATGGCGAAGATGCTATCAGCAGTAAAAATTCAAAAGGACTCGTCAACCCCATTTCAAATACATAGGGGGTTAAGGCAGGGAGATGCGCTGGCGTGTCAGCTTTTTAATGTCGCCTTAGAAAAAGTTGTACGAGACGCTAATTTAGATAGCAGGGGAACAATATTTAATAGATCAGTCCAAATTCTAGCATATGCAGACGACGTGGACATTATAACAAGAACTAGGGCGAGAACTGCGGAAATCCTAACCGAGCTAGTAGCAGCAGCACAACGAATGGGGTTACATATAAATCAAAATAAAACCAAATTCATGGCGACTAACACAAACACAAGAGCTGGAAATGTTGACACAAATTTAATCATCAATGACCAAAACTTCGAAGCAGTCAATGAATTCATATATCTAGGGACATCGGTTAACCCCAATAATAATACATCTGAGGAAATAAAAAGGCGAATAATAATTGCAAACAGGTGTTATTATGGTCTATCAAAGTACTTAGCTAACAAACGTCTGTCTCAAAAAACTCGTATAAGGCTGTATAGAACACTGATAGTCCCCGTTCTTACATAAGGATCAGAGGCATGGACGCTAACGACAACAGATGAATCCGCTCTATCCATGTTTGAAAGAAAGGTGCTACGCAATATATTTGGAGTGGTCTGTGAGAACGGAATATGGAGGCGTAGATATAACTTCGAACTGCAGAATATCTACAAGCATACGTTTGGTGGTAAATATATTACCACTATAATTAAGCGAAACCGCCTGCAGTGGGCAGGACATGTAGCCCGGGCCCCTGAATCGAACATGATAAAAAAGATTCTAACAGCGCAACCTGTGGGAATGAGACGACGGGGTAGACCAAAGCTGAGGTGGATGGATGGGGTAACACAAGATGCGGAGAAGATCGGATTCGGCAACTGGAAAATTCAAGCAAGGGACAGAACAGAATGGCGTAGAAAGCTTGAGAAGGTCGAGGCCCTCTAAGGGCTGTAGCACCAAGATGATGATGATGATGATGATGTTATTGGCCTTCCAATAGAAGATCGTTACTGAATTGCTAACACGAATTGTATATAAAAAAGGCAGTGCATTTTTCGATCGGGATATAGTCGTCTTACGACTAGCCCCTGCTAGACTTTGATGGCCGAGTGCCTCTGGAAAATTCAACGTTTATTATTATTACCCAAGGATAGACCCTAGTGAGAAGACTTCGTTTGAAGAAAAGTCCGAACTTCTTCGTAGTGAATATGTACGAAGTTTTATCGGCTACGAAGTATTCACAGGAAGGTATGGGAACCAGTGTTGGTGTTCTGTTGGTGATTATTTCGTCGAAGTGAAGAAAAGTTTGATAATCGAACTTCGATCCATATCGATCCTCGAGATAGAGAAAGACAGTGTGTCTTACATCTATTTTAAATCGTGCCGAATTGGCAAAGTATTGCACTGGACAACCGACGGTTAGGAGTGAATAAAAGTCCCAATCAGGCTTAGAACTTCTTACTCGGTGGCCGAGGTGAAGTAGCGCTTCATCGCTAGGAACCTCTCGACGAAAATAATAAACTGTTTTGTTGTGTTGTGTGTAATATGTAGTAATAATAAGAGCCGAACATTAGTACTTCTTTAATTGTTCTCCTTATTGAATATCTTTTCCTTCAATAAAGCTAATAAAGCTATACAAAGCACCCAACAATTACTTTTTACGACTTTATACTCCATATACGTTAAAATATGTAATGTTAATGTTGGCAGTATTATAGTATATATATTTAGGGATTCTATAGTATTCACTGCCTTCCCTCGCTCAACCGCTTCCATAATTCTCTATGTTGTCACATTCTCTATCATTTAGGCCTCTGTTATTCATGGCGTTGTCTACTTCGTTCCTCCAAGAACATCGAGGTCGTCCTTTTTTCCCCTTAATGGGGCTCCATGCGGTTATTCTCTTTATCCATCTGTTGTCGCTAGTTCTTCTGACATGTTCATACCACTTTAGTATTTTTTGTTCTATATATGTTATTATGTATGATTTTATTGATGTTCTTTGCTTTATTCTATCCATTCTTGTTACTTTGCGGCATCTTCGCAGGTATTCCATCACTGTTACTACTCACTGCTACATCTTACTGCTCTTTTTTTGATTATAATCCAATTTTCAGCTTCATACGTCATAATACTTTGCACTAATGTTTTATAAATAAGTTTTTTTGTCTGTATATTTAGGTATCTATCCCAACATACTAAGTTATAATCCTATCCTAGGGAGGAGATAAGATCCGACAACCTAACTTAGTATATTGGGTTGTTAAGATAGGACACACATGTTAGGACACACAAACCAGTGTCTTCTATTTTGCGCCACTTGCTTCCAGTTGTGTCTTCCGATCTTCTTAATAATATCCGCCCATTTCATTTGTGGTCTTTCTCTGCTTCTCTTTCCTAACCATGGTCTCCATTTTTGTATTTCGTGGTTCCATTTCCTATCCTTCAGTAGGGCATTGTATCATGCGAAGCTCCATTTTAATCTAATCGATTTGTTTGTTTTTTTGTCTATAAGTATTTGTCATTAAGACATACTTTTTCCGAAGCTTGAAATAGTTGCGCCATCATGGTTTCTAGTTCTTCGAAACTTCTTCCATTATTATTTATTTCTTTATCTGCCCAGTTAATGTTTTTGAACGCGTCTTCCAGTCCAAGTGCGAATAGCTTTGGTAAGATAACATCTCCCTGACGAAGTCTTTTATTGATTTTTCATTCCAGCTTTCTTGTAAATATTATGTATGAGCGTTCTGTATCGGGAGTCTATATTACAGTTGTTCATAGCTCTCTCTATTGCCCAAAGTTCTGTGGAGTCGAATGCCTTTTCATAATCAATGAACCAAAGTATAAGTTCAAGTGATCTTCATTGGCTTTCTCTATTAGAGTTCTGACTGTAAGAAGATAATCGGCTGTACTGTAACCCTTTCGGCATCCTGTCTCCTCTACCGGTTGATATCTATTAAGTTTCGACGTTAACCTTTTAGTTATTACTCTCATAGACAGTTTGTATATTTGAGACAGCAGGGAGATTGGCCTATAGTTTTTCTGTTCTCTCCTGTCTCCCTTTTTAAAGAGAAGTAATGTCAAACTTTCATTCCAATCATTTGGTACTTCTCCTCTGTGAAGACATTCGTTGAAATTTTTTTTCAATTCTTCGAAAATAATTTCACAACATTTCTACAACTATTCCATCTGAACTCGGAGCCTTATTGTTCTTTAGTTGTCTCACAGCTTATTTTATTTCGAAGGATTCTATGTTAGGGAGTATTTCTGAGTTGACATTCGTTATCTTTCTCTTAAGATCTTTCTTTGAAGTGTTATCTGGGTTCTTGTTTGAGGAATATACTGAGGAAAATTTACTTAGTTACTAGTTATTAGTTTGTCAGTAGTAAAATTTTGCTCAAAGTGAACAGTTTTACTTTTTCTCAAGATAAAGTACTAAAATCGGGAGAAACGTATTGGAGGTGCGTAAAACGGTCGTGTAAAGCGAAGATATTCACGAAAGGGCAAGAAAAGTTAGTGATCCGAAGTAATCTAGAACAGATATTTAATAGACAGATTGTGCGTAGCAGTGCCAAAAGGAAGGCTAAGGATAATTTGACCGAAAGGCCGTCCAAAATCATACATAGTGCGTTGAAAGAAAATGTAGATTGCTTGAGTTACATGTCTGTTAAAGATGTTAATTTAATACGAAATCAAATATACAGTGAACGGCGAATGGCTCAACCGAAACTGCCCAAAAGTGAAGAAGAAACTATTGCTGCGGTAAATATTATGAATATCAAAACACTTAAAGACGAGAATTTTATATTTGCGGTTGAACTAAGCTCTAACACTATCATCTTCTCGTGTAACACTAACATGCGTTTTCTATGCGGCAGTGAAACGATTTATATGAACGGTACATTTAGTTACTGTGCTCAATATTTCAAGCAATTTTTTACCATACATGTATTTATCAATGGACATTATATACCATTGTGTTATTGTTTACTTCCCGAATCGGAAGAACAAACCTATATAAAACTATTTAATGTTTTGAAACGCAAATGTGAAGTAATTGGTCTAAAATTCAATCCAAAAATCATTTTTTCCGATTTTGAAATTGCTATCCACAATGCTGCGCGTTTTGAATTTCCAAATGTGCACATTAAAGGGTGCCGTTTTCATCTTATGTAAGCTTGGTATCGTAATATCGGTGGTTGTGGCTTAATTAGGGAATATAAATTGGCAGACAGTGAAATATCTAAATGGCTGAAATATATTTTTGGGCTGCCATTTTTACCTCCCTCAGAAGTCGAAGAATCTTTCATATATGATTTTATGGCTATTCAACCAAAGGATTCAAAAATTGAAAAGTTTTCCGACTACTTATTGGACAACTACATTGGCGACCATGCAATATTTCCGTCGGAGATGTGGGCTGCGATGAGTGAGAGTTTACAATTAACAACTAATGCTTGTGAGTCGTTCCACTCGCGTTTTAATGATAATTTTTACCATGCTCATCCAAATATTTTCCATTTTATTGATGTTTTAAAAATTTTTCAAACTGAAACTTACATCAAAATTATTAGTGTCTGTAATAGTGAAAGTAATAGACTTAAAGATCCAAAGAGTAGAAAAAAAATTATGTTCGTTAAAAATAGGATACATGAGTATCAAACTAACTGTATCGATCGATTCCATTTCGTAAAATGTATGTCGTATTTATTTCAAAGTGACAAATAAACCTTATCAAGCTTAATCTCTAGAATTTTATTACCTGACTTTCCACTTACATTTCAATTACACGCAGCGTCCAAATCATGTATGCAGAAACAGGTAATTTTATTTTTCAGTGTCGAATTTTAAATTTAGAGTCCAAATCATGTACGCCCCTTTATTTGTTTACTCAATTCTTTAAAATCATTGGTGGTTCGCTTTGCTTCACTTATTCGGTCTTCTTTATTTTTCGTTTTTCGTCGGAATATTCTTGTTGATAGTGTTCTACAAATTCTTTTCTTAAGACTTCTCTGTACTTATCTCCCTTCTATCGTATTTTAGTGTTCTACCTGATTACAATAATTAGGTGGCCTGATTCTACTGAGTTGCTTCTCACTTTTAGTTAATATTTCAATATTTTTAGTACAAGGAATTAGAACATGCTCTAATTTTTAGTACTGAATCGGCATGCAATTTTTAGATACAATATTTTTAGTATTAAATTCAGTACTGAATTTAGCATAATGGCAAGATGACCTTAGTTTCCAACACAAGCCAATAAATTTGTTTTTAAAATATAATATTTAAAAACATAAAACAAATTAAGTCAAATAATGAAAAATTTAATTTCAGTTCCTAGTTTATTTCTAGAACTCCATTGGTAAAAATAAGGTTTTTTGTTAAACCGTTTCTATTTCACGAACTGTTAAACATAATTTACTGATAATAAGGGACACGCTAATTTGATAACTTTAACAAAGAAAAATTATTTTTTCTACTTAATTACTTGAACGTTTAGCCAATATAGATGGCTTAATAATTCAAATCGATAACGTTATAGGTAAAAACAACATAAATTGTATAAAAGATATAATTGATAAGCTGTAACATACATAAACAATAATTATTATATTTTCTTTAAGTATTTTTGATATTTTTTGTCTCATTTATAATATTAAGGTCATTTCCAATTTCATGATAGGAAGACTATTAACTTTATTAACAGTTAAAGCATCTGTAGTACTTTCCATAATATGTGTAGACTGATTTTTATATCAATGATGTTATTAAATAAAAACTGCGTTTTTTTCAAAAGATTTTTTAATGATTTATAAATGTATATTACAATTTTTTAATTACATACTTTAAGAATGGTTGCTGAAAAACATTTTAATCACCGAACAATCTCATAAATAAGCCATTTGTTAAAGATATTCCTTAAAATCATTCACAACTACATTTAATAGAAGCTGTAACTGGATATTCTGGATATACTCCAGTCGTCAGAAACGGAAACGCCACTCAAGCTTTACAAATCATACAAACAAGCTAAATGATGCCACAATAACAATTTTGGAACCCCAAAAAAAAGTAGCAAAAAATTTTACCACCTTTACTCTCGGGATTCCCTTAAAACTCCCCTCGTATGGTGGTAAAAACGCAAAAAAATCGTACAACTGAGTGTTGCACTTGATACACATCTGAGCAGCTTCCTGGTTGAAGATATGCTTGTATGTAAGGAAAGTATGTCCTATTCGGAGTCGGTTGATGATGACTTGGTCTTCTCTATTATTAGGTAAGATGAGTTTGGTTTCTATTGACTTAGACATTCTTTGAGTTTGTTAGCAGTGTGATCCCAAGTAGTTTGCCACGGTCTGTACATGTGGGCTTTGATATTTACTTTGTGATCAGTCCAAGGCATTTGATTTATGATAGCAATACTTTGGTCGGTGGTTCCATTGCTTGCTAGAGAGTCCACTTCCTTATTACCACTTATTTCCATATGGGAAGGTACCCAGATAAAGGAAATATCTTTTTGTTAAGTCTGTAGATAAGAGAGCTCTTCTTTGATCTTGAAGAGTATGGCGTAAGTTGTATATAGCTGTTTTATTCCAAGTAATGTGCACATTGAATCGGTGATGATAATAAATTTGCTTTCATTGATAGATCCACATTTTTCATAGCCTGATGAATTGCCGTAAGTTCTCCAGTATACATACAACAATTTGTTGGGATTCGTATGGTAGACTTGACGTTTTTGTAGATGTAGGCTGCAGCATGTCCTTCATGACATTTGGAAGCATCAGTGAAGATTTGATGCGTTGTTGAGTATTTGGATACTACATTTTTATAAGCTTACTGTATAAGGAAAGGATGTGTGGAATGTTTCAGGAGTTCTTTTAGAGACGTGTCTATTTTTGAAGGTTTGATCATCCAAGGAGAAACATTTACATGAATAGGCATAGTAAGACCGAACTGTTCTAAATTAAGACCAATACGTTTTATCCGTTCAGGAAATTCAGGAGTTGAGGTAGTTTTTTTATTGCAATGTTTCTGTAAAGATCGGACTATTTGTTCTGCAAAGTATTGTTGAGTAGGTTACGTTGGTGTTACCATTGTATAATTTAGTGATATGAGTTGCCTTCGTTGGCTTAAGGACAGTTCATTAGCCAGAGCTTGTAAGCTACTTACTGGACTAGTTCTGGTGGCACCTAAAACTAATCTCAAGCACATATTTTGAATGTAGTCAAGTTTTTTTAAAGCTGTTTTGTTAGCAGTATCGTAGCATAAACAGCTGTAGTCTAGTTTACTTCGTATTAGTAATCTATATAGAGTGAGTAAGGTTGTTATATTTGCCCCCCCCCCAAGAGGTATTTGACAGCATCTTTAGTAGATTAATTCTGGATTGGCAAGAACGTTGCAGATTGGTGGTGTGGGTTTCCCAGTTTAAGTTACGTTCAAAAGAAAGTTCTAAGAAATTTATTTCTTCTGCTTGTTTCAGGACAACTCCATTGAGTGTTAATTGAACATTAGGGTAATTTTTTCTTTTGCTAAAAATTAAATAACGTGCTTTTTCACTAGAGAATAGAAAACCTGTATTTTGCGACCAGCTTTCAATTGTGTGTAAGGTAGTTTGCAGTATATGTGTTTCTAGAGTTACATTGTTTGTTCTTAGGTAAATATCTAAGTCATCTGCATATAGGCTAGTAAATACAAGTAATTTCATTTGATCTAAAATACTATTAATTGCAACTAGAAAGAGAGTAGGACTTAGAGTAGATCCTTGTGGAGTGCCGTTTTGAAATCCATTGGGTCTAAATCGAAAAGTTCGTGTTTCTAGAAAATTTTTAATAAAGGACAACATGTGCCCTTGAACATCCCATTCTTAAAGTGTTTTTAGTATAAGATGTCTCCATGTTTCAAACGCTTTTCAACCGTGGATTTTGAATATCAGTTACTTGCGAGAAATCAATGTTAAAATTAAAATTTGTATCAGCTCAACGGTAAACATTCGATATCTTTTAATCCAAGAGTCTTATCGACAAAAATCAAGATGCGTTTTAACGGAAAAAAGTTCAGCTTTCATATGCAATTTTTGTAGTTTGCTGCAAGTAAACTTAGATTTTGTAAAGGTGTTAAATAAATAAATGTGACGCGATTTTTACCATTTTTATGGTGTTTATGAGATCAATACAATCTATCCCAATTATTGACTGATCACTACAAAGTTTTAATAACTAGAGCCTAACCTTAAAAAGAACTGCAGAACCAATGTGGAAAATTTGGAAATGTGGAAACGTCTTATAAACAACAGCGATGACTTTCAAGAATTAGGAGAGACCTATATTCGGTATTCCGAATAGAGAGAAGGCTTGAAAAAAAAAACTTTAAAACCTTTAGCATGAAACAGTTTTGGCAACAAATGTGATGCATTTGAAATATGCTTAAAAAGCGCTGGATTTAAACTTTCTGGATGTGGGTTATGTCTCTACAAAGTTTCTGTAGTCTTCTGGAATTATCTTCTCACGTAAGAGATATAGAAGGTCATGCTTTTTTGGATTGGATATTTATCGGTTATAGTGCAGTGACCATTGCCCTAAAAATAATGTACTACCTGTTAAGTACAATGTATTTAGATCAGTATTTAATGGTTATGGTCCACCTTTATCATTTTATAAACTAAAAAAGATAAATGTGTAATATGTAAAGTTTATAATCATCATCATCAGTGGCGTTACAGCTCTTTATGAGCCAAAGCCTTCTTCAGAACAATCCTCCATTCGCCCCTTTCTCTCGCAATTCTTCTCCATGTTCTAATTCCGATAGACTTCAAATCATTTTCTAGGTTGTCTTGGTACCTAAATCTCGGTCTTCCTCTTCTTCGTTGTCCGATCGGCCCTCTTCGGCCAAAAACTTTTCTGACTATGGCATCTTCCTCTCGTCTGATTACATGACCTATCCATCTGAGGCGTGCTACCTTAATGAATTTTACAACGTCAGGTTCTCCAAATCTTTTATACAACTCAAAATTGTAACACCTGCGGCCACAAACCTTGTTCTTTTATGCCTCCATATATTCGTCTTAGTAACGTTTATAATAGTGCTATAGATAAAACAGAATTACAAAGTCAGTAAAGAGCACATAAAGCAAAAAAAAGTGGAATGGAAATGAAACCAACTGACTAACAGAAAGCCGTCGACAATAAAGGTAAAACATTTCGAGCAATTACATTTGACTTGCAATCAATACTAAATGTGCCTTATGTTGGTTATAGCCAAATATTCTACAGATGTAAACTTTTTGTCTACAATTTCACAATGTTTGACGCTTCCAATGCAGATGGTTCTTCATATTTATGGAACGAGACACAAGGCAAAAAAGGATCAGTTGAAATTGGAAGTTGATTGCTGAAATATTTGAAATCTTTACCCAATACTGTTACACATGTTTCCTTATTTTCAGATACTTGCGGTGGACCAAACCGCAACAAGTATAAGTTTTTTTTTTATTTACGTATAATCAGTGTAATTTTTAATATGCATTATGATTAAATTAATTTTATTATCTAATTTCAAGTTGTTTTTTGTCCTTAAATTAAGTATCTGATCACGTTTTAAAAAAGTGGCTGCTTTTTCGAACCAATTTCAATTCATTCATAGTCTGATATAAATAAAACGTTGATTTTTAAAGAATAGCCTCGGAATTTTATAATTACTTTTACCTAAAATTTCATACTAGTATTAGTAACGATAAGAATAAAAATAACACCAAAACATTTTCTACAGAGAATCACCGAGGAAAAATGCAATGTAGAATCATTATGAAACGACTCAGAAATGTCGAATAAAAAGAGAAATATCCCAAAGAAGGCTAGCACAGAAGATACAGCTGAAAAAAATAGACGACATTGAAGAAGCAGCCACAGAAGCTTAAGCATAACGCAAAGTCATTAGCGTATCGGTACTACGAAGATGTTGAAGAAAAAATACAACAAAGCTTAAACGCAATCTGGAAGAACAAACACCCAAGACAAGACACAAAAGCAAGAATCTATAAAGCAGCAATTATACCTATATTAACATATACGGCGTAGACAATTCAGAAGGCTTCTTTCTTCTTATGGTGCCTATCCGTTCCGGATGTTGGCGATCAACATGGCTATCCTAACTTTGCTTGCTGCTATTCTGAATAGTCCGGTTGTCGATGTATTAAAACACTTTCTCAGGTTTTGAAGCCAAGATATTCTTCTTCTCCCTGGTCCGCTCTTTTCAAATACCTTGCCCTGAAGAATGAGTTGCAACAAGCCGTATCTCTGTTCATTCCTCATAACATGGCCAAGATATTCAAGTTTGCGCTCTTTGATGATGTTTTTCAATTCTTTTGAATTGAAACTTTTCTAATTCTTTTTCTTTTTCTAATTCTAATTTATTTCTTCTGTAAAATTGTTTTCCTTTATTTTCTCTAGCGGAACCATCAGTAGGAAGTTATTAATGTAACGGTAACATGTTCTTTTTTCCTATTTTTAAATTAAATACACCAACCTTGATACAAATCCTTCTAATGACAACTGAGGAGGCTTAAGAGAGTCAAAGTGTTAGTTCGGTACTTGCATCTATTTGAAATAATTGGAAAATAGTAGTATTGTTGCTATATTTAGAACCATTAATCTATTTTAGGTATTGCTAAAAATACCTTCTAAGGATAATAGGATATTTAATTATTGCAGTATTCTTCATATGTAATTGTAACTGTAAGGCCAAGAAACTACTGTCGGTTTGAAAATGTTTCTTTCAAGTTTTAGCTTGAGGTTGCAGTCATTATTAGGGCAGGATAATTAAAACTTTTTGTTATTATCTTTAGCTTTCGCAAAATTGATTTGCTTCTTCAGGATATGCTAAAATATGGTTATAATTATTTTATCAGTAAATACAATAAAATTAAATTAAAAAAACTTTATATACCATTTTTCAAAGTAAAACATGCACGTCACGATTTATTTACAAAGTGACGTCACTTGTATTTAAAATTTCCAGAACATCAACCTTATAGTTAAAATTTTCCTAACACAGCTAATAATACGAAACTCATACAGAACTGCTCGATCTTTCATAGGCGTCAACATGGTGTAATAATCAGAAAAATATAATCATCATTATATTGGAAATTTTAGAATTATATTGATTAAATAACCAAAAACATTTATTATTATTAATACATAATATAAATTTTATGAAATAACTCTTGAAGTTTAATATTCTACAAAATAATAATTTTAATTAAATATATTAGACAACTGTACGCAACTGATATGGAAATATATCAAATATTATTGACAGTTCAGCGGGTGGCAAAAGTGTATAAATTGTTGCCGGTTTTTTAGAGTAGAAATTTTGTTTGTTTTGATTTCTTACACAATTTGATCATAATATAATATATAGTAATAAATTGTATTTATAAATGCATTTAAAATTTCGATTAATAGCTTTAAAAACTAATTATTGTTGTGTATTGTGATTGTAATTCTATACTGTCTGCCAAAACTTACCCTGGAGCAGACATCGGTTCAGACCATAACCCCATAGTAGTCACATTACGAACCAAATTAAAACTGGTTAAAAAACCCAGACAAAGTAGAATTGATAATAGGAGATTAAGGGAACCACAAACAAAGGAACAAACTGTAAAAACTCTTACTGAAAATATACGTAATGCCCAAGAACTGAATAAAAGTAGCTATAACATTGATCAGAAATGGGAAAATATAAAATTAACAATAATTAAAACAGCAAATGAAAACTTAAAACCAAAGAATAGAAAACATAAAGATTGGATGACTGAAGAAATACTACTATTAATGAATGAAAGAAAATCATTCAAAACAAAAAATCCAATTAAATATAATGAAACTGATCGATTAATAAAAAAGAGAATAAAAGAAGCTAAGGAGAGAATGTTACATGAGCAGTGCCAAGAACTAGAAGAAATTGAGAAAAAATATGACTTTTTTAACATTCATAAAAGAATTAGAGAATTAACAGGAATGAGAAAAACACTTCAAACTAGGCAACTAAGAGATGAAAGGGGTGCACTTATAATAGATATAAACCAAAAAATGCAGAGATGGACACAATATATAGCACAACTATTTGAAGACAAAGAGAGAACAGAAGCACCAAAAGAATTTAAGGATGATACTGGGCCTGACATTATACGAGAAGAAATTGAATATGCAATGAAACAAGCTAAAGATGGTAAATCTCCCGGGCCTGATGAAGTTCCTATCGAATTACTTAAAATTGTGAATACTGAATCTATTGATCTTCTTTTGGATCTATTCAATACCATATATAGAACAGGTATAATACCTAAAGAATGGCTCCAATCAACATTCATCATCATCATTCAGCCCATACTCGTCCACTGCTGAACATAGGCCTCCCGTAGTTCACCCCACAAATTTCTGTCCTGAGCCGCCTGCATCCAATTTTGATGTGTCCGTTTCAGGTCATCCGTCCATCTTGTTGGTGGTCGTCCTCTATTTCTAAAGGCATCTTGTCTGGGTCTCCACTCAAGAATGCGTTTTGTCCATCTGCCGTCCTTCGTTCTCGCGACGTGCCCTGCCCCGTTCAACATTCATACTGCTTCCCAAAAAAGCCAATGCAAAGGAGTGCAATGAACATCGCACCATAGCCTTAATGAGTCATGTCTTGAAATTGTTTTTAAAAGTAATTCACAATAGAATACATAAGAAATTAGATGAAGGCATAAGTAATACACAAATGGGATTTAGGAAAGGACTGGGAACACGAGATGCACTGTTTGCAATAAGTGTTCTTTCGCAGAGATGCTTAGATATTAATCAGGAAGTATATGCCTGTTTCATTGATTTTGAGAAGGCATTTGACAGAGTGCAACATAATCGACTTAAAGAAATTTTATTAAATAAAAACATAGACAGTAGAGACATTAGAATCATCTGTAACCTCTATTGGAATCAAACAGCAAAAGTGAAAGTTGAAAACGAACTGGCCAAGGATATCCAGATTCGCCGTGGGGTCCGCCAAGGGTGTATTTTATCACCCTTGTTATTCAATTTATACAGTGAAGCCATCTCAGAATTAGCGCTTGCCGAGATCAGTGAGGGCCTTATAATAAACGGTGAGCCACTTAATAACATAAGATATGCTGACGACACCGTCCTTTTGGCAGGAACACTAGAAGAACTGCAACACCTTGCTGAACAACTAAATATATATTGCAACGATTATGGACTAAAAATCAATTTGAAGAAAACAAAGTTCATGGTATTTACAAAAGCACAAAACATCAAAGTTAAGCTAGTACTAGACAATACAGAAATTGAACAAATATCTTCGTACAAATACCTTGGAGCATGGATCACAGAAGATACTGATCAGACAAAAGAAATAAGATGCCGCATTGAGATTGCGCGGTCAACTTTTAATAGAATGAGAAAACTTTTTTGTAATCGCGATATCAATATATCGCTCCGGATAAGAATGCTTCGATGTTATATTTTCTCTACCCTTTTGTATGGAGTTGAAGCTTGGACACTTAAAAAATCCAACATTAAAAACCTAGAAGCATTCGAAATGTGGTGTTACCGACGCATTTTGAAAATATCATGGATGGATCGCAAAACAAACGAACAAGTTCTCGAACGACTAGGAAAACAATGCGAAGTTTTAAATTCCATAAAGATCAGGAAATTGGAATACTTGGGGCACATCATGAGAGGTGAAAAGTACGAACTATTAAGGAATATAATGCAGGGTAAAATCAAAGGTAGAAGAAGCGGAGGAAGACGTAAAATCTCGTGGCTACGCAATCTCCGTGAGTGGTTTGGATGCAGTTCAATTGAACTATTTAGGCGAGTAACCAATAAAATTATAATTGCCAGAATGATTTCCAATCTCCGATAGGAGTGGAACTTGAAAAAGAAGATTGTGATTGTGCTATGCCAAAACAAATAAAAGTCTGTCGAGAGCTGATAAACTTTCATATAAGATATATTATTTTGAACAAGAAATAATGGCGGGACGTTTTTGTTATTAAACCTTAAAAGAGGTAAGTTTAAAATTTAGAATATATAATTATTGTTGTTTTTATTGTTTTCGTATGTATTTTAATTTGTTGCAGTAGTCTTAAAACTAAGTGTATTTACTGTTAATTATTCGCTCCGAGGGTTAACAAAGTGTCAAAGCAAAATCGACTGACCTGCTCATGGTGGCGATTGCTTGAAATTGTATCAGGACGCTTTTGTGCATGGTACAATGAACATATCCATTGTACCATGGATGATGATCATTGGTTGATCATGTATATATAACCTCACTTTCGTAGATTATGTTAATAAATCTTTATTAACGAAAAAAAATATTTTTGTTAAACTATAAATGTCACTATAAATAGATATCTAATTAATTCTAAAAATTGTATCCGAATATTAACACTACAAAATAAAATATTTAAGTTTAACAAAATAATCCCATAAGACTCAATACTAAAACGTCCTCACAAATCTGACAGCGTCTCACGTGACTGTATAAAGAGGGGAGACCCACGGAGCGAATAATAGTTTGACAAATAGTTACATTTTAAAAATTCCTCACTTACTAACTATTCTGATGTTTTGGCAACGCTGTGGGGTTCTGACGACGTAAATCTTGAATGACGTGCAAGCTTATCTGAAAAATGCTATAAAAAAATCACAAAAACTTACATCATGAGGTTAATCCATTAAATTTTGAACATCACAAAACATTAAACTTAATAAAATTAAATTCTTAATATATTAGCAATAAGGACTTCTCATTTTTCATATACCATGCTTAATTTTATGGACATATGGATATTAATTTTCACTTTTTTTTTAACAAAACATACACAACAAAATGTTTTAATGTTACATTTATTTTATTTAATTAATTACATTAGAAGTTCTATAAAATCCTCGTTTTCATATTTTTATAACCGCCTTTTATAGTAATAGAACTAGTTCTGCAAACAAACATCTTGTCAACCTCTGTAGGTACTGTTTAGTCTTATGTTGTTGGGGTCAATGTTATAATGACATCATTTTTATAGGTTTGTATACATAGTATTTGGTCTTGTTCCTCTGCTGTATAAGGCAGTAAACATGAACTTGAGAATAAAGGATTAAATAATTAGTTGTTAACAATGACAATATATATTAACAGGAAATGTGTGTTCTTTTATAATTTGCTTGGACAAAACTATTAAAATAATTTAAAAAGCTATTATCTTTTACTACAATTATTGACATAATAATGGCTGCTAAATGACATATATAATAGCTAGTTTTCATAATTTCCTTAGATATTCGGAAGTTATTAGTCTCTCTTAAATAGAGACCGTGAAATTGGATGGATTGCATAAAATTTTGATGTTTAGATGTACAATACTGTACAAGTAAACTAAATTTGCTGAGCTATAAGAAAATATACATTGCTAAGTATTATGAGGAACGATTATTACTCATAATACTGCATAGAACTGTATATAATTGTATAGAACTGTATAGAACAATAATTGTCTTCTTCTCTAGAGGCCAGGACATGTAAACCAGGCCCCGAAATCGAACATAAATAAAAGTATTTCACCAACGCTCTTCTTCTTATGGTACCCTATCCAATTAGTGGATGTTGACGAAAATTAGGGTTTGTCCAATCCCTTAGGTTTTTAAGCTATGGAAAATCAACAAAAATATGTAAAATACAAAGAGGTGTCAGACAGGGTTGTACACTATCCCCACTGTTATTTACATCATTTAATACAATCAGATATGCAGACGATACAATTATTTTAAGTGATGACATGAATGGATTACAATGCCTTTAAAATGCCATTGATAAAGTGGGAAGAGAGTTTGGCCTAAACATAAACTGTTCAAAAACAAAACACATGGTGTTTAGCCGTTGAGCACATCAAGATGCACGATTATATATATATATATATATATATATATATATATATATATATATATATATATATATATATTATATATCATTCAAAGAGTGTCCAGTTTTAAATATCTTGGTTGCCATATTACTGAACAACTAGATTCAGACCAAGAGATAAAATGTAGAATCGAGATAGCCCGCACGACATTTTTAAAAATGAGGTCATTCTTCTGTAATGATAACTTGCAACTTTAACTTTGAAAGCGCATGGTTAAATGCTACATTTGGTCAGTCCTCTTATACGGTGTCGAAGCATGGACATTAAAAATATCCACGATTAATCGTCTGGAGGCTTATGAGATGTGGCTGCACAGACGTATACTAAAAATTCCATGGAAGGCTATGCTGACAAATGTGGCAGTCCTTGAAAGAGCAAATGCTGCTCGCGAGCTGCTTGATAACATCAAATGTAGAAAGATGGCCTATTTTGGACACGTAGTAAGGGGAGACCGATATAATATTCTTCAACTTATTATGATGGGTAAAATCGAAGGACGCAGAGAAATTGGTAGAAAGCAGGCCTCTTGGTTGAAGAATATCAGGGAGTGGACAGGAATAAAGAAAGCTGAGCAACTATTTAGAATAGCTCGAGACAGAGACAGTTTCGTCATCGAAATCATGGTAATCGCCAACGTCAAGGGGACTTGATATGGCACGTTAAGAAGAATTTCGACATTATTTTTTTTTATTGTTAAAGTATTTTCTACGAATCACAGATTAGTAAAATTATAAAAAAAGGATTACCACAAAAATAGAATTTTTAAAAATTATGTAAGGTAATTATTATTAATAAGAGTTAAGGGAAAATGACGGAAAAATTATATAATCTAAGATAAAGATATAACAGTAATTCTATATGCTTGAGTTTCAAGTAAATGATTTTAATTATTATCAATATTCTCAAAGATGATAAAAACAATATTAAGTACAAAAATAAGTTTATTCTAAGAAAACTTAATCTTAAGTGTACTCAAGTTCAAATTTGTATTAATATTATCTATTTCTTAGTTTATGAATTAACTTGCAAACATATCCCGATATTCCATTGAAAGAACGTTTTAAGCGGGAATATTTTACATATTTATTTAAGCCTATAGTGGGATAAGACGGTCAAAAGTGCCCACGCACCTATCAGCACCGCGACTTGTGCTTTCAATAAAGCACAAGTCGCGGTACAAATTTTTAACTTCCCACAGGTCGTGGAACATCTTAAATTTAAAAAAGAACCTTTTTTCCTTTTTATTTTTTTCTGGACGCAATTTTGCTTTAAAAAATCTGAAAAATGTCATGAGGATGTATCCTTTAAATACAAAATAGTCTCATTTTTTTCAAATTTTTATATTGAAAATTGAGCATAGGAAAAATCATTGAAATTTTCAATAATTTCTTAGGTTATGTTAATAATTTTTGGCGAACTTTTAAATAGTAATTTTTTATGTATTTTTTTCCTTCTTTAAATGGCCAAGGCCGATTTTCAATTTTGAAAAATTAAAAAAATCGTTTTTTACTCATTTATTTTCACATAAACTCAAAACTCAGTTAGTAACTCAACATTTTTTACATTTTTTTTTTCAAATTATTAAGTTCTATTGTAAAAGTCATCATTTAACTTTTTTATAAAGATAGAATTTGAAAATACCCCGTTTTTTTATCCTTTTCGCATTTTTTTGACCTTACCTCAAAATTATATAGTTAGATGTAAGCTTTTCCATCTATTTTCTTACGGGTTATAAATTATCATTGTTAAAGTATTCATTTTTAACTTAAAAATTCTCAAATTACGAAAAAATCGGTTTTTTCTAATATTTTCCCACTTTATTGACTCATAACCGTAATATCTAGTAGCTAAATGATCGAATTTCAGCGTATTTTTGATTGCACCCTTCAATTTTGTTACAACACTTGTCATTTTTTCTTAAATAGTGAAAACTTGAAAAAAACTGTTTTTAAGCATTATTTCTATTTTTGAACTTTGAAAATAAGGCTATTATCGAGCACAAGTTAATTAAATCTAGCCCAAGTACTTTCACTTAAAATAGCATCTTCAGGGGCATTTCGTCAAAATGTGAACTATCCGGCAAGCGTAGAGTGTGGAAACATTAAAAATAACATAAATTGTACAAAACACTACACTTAAACGAGGACAAACAGTTTAAAATTACTTCTACGCTACATTCTCTGTTAGTATCTGGAGGGATAATTATTCCTCGTATTTTTATCTTTAATTGTGGCTTGTTCCCAGTTTAATGGTAATTAATTTACAATGCCACAAGAAAATAACTTCAGAACAATTTTTAGTTCTAGTTTTAAATTAATATTAACATCACATAAATGGGAAACTACAGAAAATCTAATTCCATAATACGGTTAATTTATCAAGAAATCTAATATTAAAATATTAAAACGATCTTCTCACGGATCAAATACATTCTTGTGGTTAAAAAAGAATAAGTACAATTGATATTCCGTTGCATAAACCAAAGGTAACTCGTGATTGTAAATAATTCTCCTTGACGTCTACTTTTTGGTATTACGATAACATACACCATTTTCAGAAGATGCGATAGGAATTAATGCGAATTTTGAGGTAGGTCTGGATTTGCCTTCTATATTTATATTTTCCTGTTTCCTTGACAATTAGCAGGATTATTTATAGCTAAAACACTTTAAATGTGGCAGAGTTGTAAATTTTCTTATTAAGACTGTTTTTACCCCATTATGACCGGAATTGTTTTTTTTTTTTAATATTAACGTAATTATTTATATTTTTGGATTAATTAGTACTGAAAAAATATAGTACTTAAAAAAACCTTTTTTTACTACAAAAAAAGATGTTACATATATGCAACGCTAGGACCGTATGTAGACCTTAATGAGAGTTTGTATGAAATATTATGTTATATTCCAAACAAATGACAATTTGTATAAAAGCATAATCTTCTTTAGCACAACGTTTCCGCTGCTTGTCAGGAATGGTAGTTATGAGATGGTTCATCCCATCATAGCGAAGTTCGTCTAAAATTCTGTTCAAATAAATACAGGACCTTGAAATAGACGGCCTTTCACCTCCTTTAGGTTGGTTTTGGTACATTTGTGGGTAAGCATGTGCTATAGTTCTGCGAAATTCTGACTGAGATATGTTGTGGGGTTTTCTGTACAAAATACAAGAGTTGTTTACAGGTTTACCATCATTGTTTTTATACCTAATCCGAATCCGATAATAAGTAATGTTTAAACATATTTAGTTGATTCAATTTGTAGTAATTTAATTATATCATTATCAATAAATTGTTCGAACATACCCACGCAAGACATTTCACGATATTTTTCTTAATTTGACGGTGGAAAAGGTATGGCGCGATTATGTCTAAAATCACCATCTAAGACTTATTTTTATACTATCTTCGAATTTTGGTTTATCTGGCAGTAACAGTGTTAATATGTTAATATTTGCTCACGCTTATTTGTTACTTGCTCCATGGTTACATTCTCATCAGATATACAGTTGGTTTATCTAAAGTAGAGTAGGAAAAGTTCTTATTGAATATGAAAATTTAATTTCGACTTGTGCTCTCAGTAATTATAATAATTTATCCACAGTTCGTTCAGTATCTTCGTTTGTAGAATCTTCGTCTGTTAAAACATAATTTTCCGGTGGTTCTATAAATATCTCTTCTGCATAATCAATGTTTACCATTTCAAACCCTTCCTGACTAATTCTTTTAATAAATAACTATAATTTTCTTTGCATATTTGTTTTAACCATATATAACGATTAATAAAAATAAAATCATCAATTTATACTGTCAAAATTTTTTTGGCTTTATAATAACCTAGCGTTACATATTTGCAACACAAACAAAACACTGGTTTTGCGTAAGCCTATTAACATTTGTTTTGGAAAATACCTAACCTAACATGTAAACAGAACTTTTAGCTAAACAAAAACATATATAATGTTGCATAAGTTAAAAAGAAATTGGTTTTGTAATACCTACTCAAATCGTAATCAGGTCTCCATCGAATCAGCCATGTGCACCAAAAATAAATTACATAAAACAAACAGTATTATTAAAGTTATTACACACAGCTTACTTCTAGCGACAGAACTAGCTTTTAACAACTGGCCTATCATACCATCTACCTAATAGCTGCCTAATAGCTTATAAGGTCATACAAGAGAATTTTGTACGGGTCTACAAACGTTGCATATATGTAACGCCAGGTCATAATGGGTTAATTGTCTTTTTTTACACTAATAGTTTTTTCTCTTAGGTATGTCTTATATGAACATTCTCTTTATTTTTATCTGGGGTATAAAACTTTTTTTGAACTACTTGCACAACATTGCACAACCCCTTAAAAAAAAGCCCAAAAGATGAACCATTGAAATAGTGATTATAGAACTTTTGTATTTCTCACATTAATTTTCTCCCCTGCTAGTAAATAAAACTGTTTCTTTGTAAATTTTAATTCCCAATTTGAATATGATTATTTACTAATATTTATTTTACCAATTTTACGCGAAGTGCTAATTATGTGACGTTACTTTCAGATTCATTTTTGACTTCATGCCGGGATGGATTCCATTCCCCTTTAATTTGCATATACAATCTTTACAAAACCATAATACGATAATTTGTCTGAAGGTGACGTATTGGTATTTGGTGTTTGCTTAATCAATTATATTGATTATCGGATCATCACAATAATTTTGCTAATATATTAAAATTTTATTTAATTTTAATTTTGTGCTAATTAAATTTTGTTGGCGGGAAATATGATGAAGTTTAACTATATGGTAAAAGTTGGTCATTTGTAGAATATATTTACCGTTTATAAAGGATTTTTTCAATAAAAGTTTTTGTGATTTATGATATATAGTCAACTATAAGAATTTAATTTTCCTTGTGGATTTTCTGAGTCACATTTTAAAGTCAACACAACACTTGCCAGAGTTCGAGACAGTTCGGAATTATTTGATAACATCTAGAACATTCTATACTGCGTTCAAATGTTAGATTCAGTGTGGTTTTAAATTGCAATTGGGTTTGCCATATTTCGCCCATTCTTTAATAGCGATAATCCTCTACAAATACCTGCCTAACCCAGTGGCGTACCCAGGGGGGTTTTGGAGGTTAAACCCCCCAGGACCCTATTCCGACACTGTTATTCACAAATTTTAAGGACTTAAAATGGTGGAGGTAGCATAAAAAAATCTCGGTGCTCCATCAAAACCCCCTCCAGAGGAAAATTCTAGGTGCGCTACTGGCCTAACCTTTCATTTGCTTCTTTTTGTCAGCGGTCATCAAATAATTAAAAATTTTCTAACGGTACTGAATAATTATTTTTTCTTCCAATTCACTCGTGATTTGTCAACAAAAAAATGTGTTAATAAAAACATTTATAGTTTTGAGGTTTCAGACTGTTTTATGTTACGCCATTTTTAAAACAATAATCCAAGATATATAATTCTTAAGCATACAGAAACATTTTTATTAAACCTTTTGTAAGGTTAAATTATTGTTTTGAAAATTGGCTCACGCCTAATGCCGGAATCCGACAGTTTGTGGAGTGGCACTCTTCGCTGGTTTAGGTCGTCAAAAAGAAACAGAAAATCGATATTATCGAAGAGACGATGCG
The DNA here is from genome assembly GCA_918026665.1 of Diabrotica balteata. Lineage (NCBI taxonomy): Eukaryota > Metazoa > Arthropoda > Insecta > Coleoptera > Chrysomelidae > Diabrotica > Diabrotica balteata. Next base: position 18,284,880 of record OU898281.1, on the reverse strand, counting down.
ACAGTTGGCCTCCCAGGTTACTATGAAATTAGTGAATATTTACATTTTGATAAATACACTTGACCCACCCCAAAATGTAGTCGGAACATTCCGATGGTGAGTATTGAGGGTTACGTATATTGTTGGACGCCATTAGTGTTGGTGGTAAAAATTTTATTAAGCTGGGTAATTTATACAATGATAAAAATTCCAACACACTTCGTAAGATCACTCCATAGTAAAATTACCACGACACTGACCGTACCTCTTCTAGCCGCATCGGAAGAGTTCAACGTGCAGTGCATGAGCCTCCGATTCTTTTGAACTGAAACGATTTATCGACAAACATCTGGATAGCACGCACCAGCCATAAATAGGCACTTTTGTCCTATCACACGGATCGTAAACCAAAAATCGTCGGCTGATTGCAATAGTGGCTTAACTCAAAAATTGACAATATTGAGTTTACATCACCAGACAGCTTGAAAAAGACTTTTGACCTGCAGCACTGGCACAAAAATAGTAGCTAAAATGTCCACTATACGTCACTTGTGTCGCTATGACATGTTGGTTGAGATAAATTGTTTCTTGTGTACTTTTTAGTTGTGCAGTGGAACTCAAACCGTGTCAGTATTAGGTTTCCGTGCAATACCGATACTTAACGAGTTCTGCCACTAGAGCAGTAAATTTTAGATATTTTCAAACTCTATCAGTAAGAATTTTGGAGTTGTGTAGCATTAAATAAAAGGAATAATTTTATTGTTTTAAAAATGTCAGATATTGAAATAGAGTATCGTAAGTAGTAGTACCAATATTATTCTAAAGTAATAAGCTCTTTTTACAATACACAAGATTTATTTGTTTTATTCTAAGCTATTGAATAATTTACGAAGGAGGTACCTGACAAGCTGATTGTTTTGAAATATTTGTCTTTTATTTCTTATTCTAGGTAGCAGTTCTAAATTGGTACGCACCTCCTCTGGAAGTCCGTTTAGCTCCCAATCTTCTAATGTTGATGATTCTGATGCGGAATATATCGTCTATATTTACAGAGTTATCTAATAAAAATGTGGATACTGAAGTAACTAAAGAGATGACGATTAATAAACCTAAAACTAGGAAAAGGAAGGTTTGTCCGCACTAATGGAATGTAACTCATTTCAAAATTTCTTTTAAAACGCATAGCTGTTTAGTTGTTGGCCATACACAAAATGAGGATGATAGCTGTCACACTTTAATAAAAAGAAATATCATGAAAACTTTAAAAGGAGAGCCTATTTATCTACCGACTAATTACGCTATAATAATCCGAACTGCTGATTGATTTGGTAATGATTTTTTTGACCTGAAAAAGTTAAATACTAAAAAGCGACAATTTTCAATAAAGATGTGCAGAAAAACTTTTAATTTCAACGATATTTGTGAAATCCATGTAAAAAAATCTCTGGTATTCACTACTTTTTTAAAACTTCATTTACACAAAAGGAGTACAGATCAGTTGATGCCACCAAGAAAAAAACAAGACAATGTTTAGAAAACATGGAAATTATAGAACTAGAAAAGGGTTACACTGGCAACCTGTCAAGAACAAAAATATAGAAAAAAACCTTATTAGCCTTATTGAAGACAAGAGTGTCCCACCAATTCACGCTGATTTCTACAGACATTTAAATCATTGTTAATTTCTTTAATAACTTTTCCTATTTTTATCAATATATCGTTTTTCTTAGGATCTCCTTATAGTTGTTAATAAACACATTTTCTTAATAAACTCGTATATTCTTTATTGAGCCTTTAATAACCTTTGTAATAAAATCTTTGCCTTAATTACTCTTGAAAGACAAGATGTTGATATGCAATAGTGGCACAAGTCAAAATAAGGGTTGAATTTAAGACGTCTGCGTTACAATTCATTAAAAGCTACCTAATGCTCTCCCAAATACACCAACATTTATTTTTTTTTTTTTAATCTCAATTCATGGAGTAAAACAAACAACACACAATTATTGGCACTTATTGTTTAAACACCTGCTTTGCAAAATTGACAGTTTTTTGTGTTGTGCCACTATTGCATATAGCCGACGAAATATTGAGAAACCGTTGTAGAAGTGGAAGTGGAAACGTTAATAAATTTACTTTACCCTTTAATAAAAAAAAATTAGAAAAGAAATACGTTATTCCATGTTGTGTTGGTTTCCGTCTCTATATTGTGTCTTTTTCTATTACGTATTTTTATTTCTCTTCGCTGAAAAACACCGCTTCACGTTCTGTCAAAACGACCCTTATGATTAGTACTTCGGGTATAATGTAAATAATATATACAAAAAGGCTCTGATTTATATAGGTAGCTGTGTAAAAGGATCGATTTAAATTGTTTGTTTTGTACCTATAATGTAGCATTGGATTTACAGAGTTTATGTAAATAATCTGTTTTATAACATGTATGAAAAAGTCTGTAATTTATAAGATAAAAAACATTTAACGAAAACTTACATATTTTGAGTAAGATAAATATAAAATTACAAAGAACTACAATATAGGGTTACTCTATACTTTATACTTTTAATTAAAAAAACTGTTATGTCGTCTTATGATACATTAAAGATTGTAATACATTAAAACTACTTAGTTTTTCGTTTCGTTTTAACAGTAAATTTTTGTTTCAGAATTACTATGGAATAACTACCACGGTAACAACAAAAGTATAGAGATTTTATTTAAAAGACTGACTAAATATTGCGGTAAGCCTGTACACTATCATATGAGTGATGAACTTCCTGCCAGTAAATGGAACTACTACAATTCCATATTTTTTGTAATAACAGTGGTTAGTACTATCGGTAAGAGCTTTTATTATTATTTTACTAGTTAAATTTTATTAGACTTTTCTTCTTCTTTTTCTTAGCCTTCTGTCGTCCATGTTTGGACATAGGCCTCTCCCAACTCCTTCCATCGGTCTCTATCCTGAGCAACATATTTCCAATTTGTTCCGGCTATTCTTCTAATGTTATCAACCCATCTCATCTGTGGTCTTCCTCTTGGTCGTTTACTTTCGTAAGGTCTCCAATGTTGTATTGTAGTATTCCAACGTTGGTCTTTCTGTCTAGCAGTGTGTTTTCCAAATCCTGCCCATACTAGTCTTGCTCTTCTAGTAATTTCCGCACTTTGGTTCTCTTTGTCAAGTCTCAGGATTTGGCCTAGGTAGATATATTTCTGGATTTGTTCTATCTCACTGCCGTTTATAGTTATATGTCTGGGGTCTTCTGTGTTTGTCATTATTTTTGTTTTTTTTTATATTCATTTTTAGGCCGACGTATTGGGAGCTGGCTGCTAGTTCCCTTAACATAATTTGCAGTTCCTCGAATGTGCTCGCTATAATCACTATGTCGTCAGCGAATCTGAGTTGATTTAACTTGTTGCCATTAACGTTAATGCCATAGGTTGACCAATTTGTATTTGTAGTTTTGAAGACGTCTTCTAGGGCTAGGTTGAAAAGCTTTGTCTCCTTGTCTCACTCCTCTCTTAATAGGGATGAGATTTGTATTTTCGTCTAGTTGTACTATCATAGTTGCATTTTCATATATATTATGTATTAGTTGCCTATATCTCGAGTCTATTCTACAATTATTAATAGCTTGTTATGTGGCCCACATCTCGATACTATCAAACGCCTTTTCATAGTCGACGAAGGCAAGAAATACGGGTAGTTGGTATTCATTTGCCTTCTCTATCAATGTTCTCATTGTCAGCAGATGGTCTGATGTACTATATCCTTTGCGGAAGCCAGCCTGTTCAACCGGTTGGTAATTATCCATTTTGTAGGTTAACCGGTTATTAATAATTCTCATAAATAGTTTGTATACTTGACTGAGCAACGATATAGGTCTATAATTCTGTAGATCACATTTGTCCCCTTTTTTGTGTAAGAGTATTACTAGACTCTCGTTCCAGTCTTTAGGGATCTGGCTATTATGGAGACATCTATTAAATAGCTCTGTTAGTATAGGGATTGTTAATGTCTTGCTTGTTTTCAAGAGCTCGACAATTATACCGTCGTGTCCTGGAGCTTTATAATTTTTTAGTTCTTTTAAAGCTCTTTCTATTTCGTATCCCTTTATATTTGGTAGTACTTCTGATCCCACGTTTTTTATTTTTCTTTTGACGTTTTCCTTTGTTGTTTCATTAGGCTGGCCTTGCGAGCTGTACAAGGATGTGTAGAAGTCTTTGACAATACTTGTTATTTGTTATTTGTCCGTTTATTATTATTTATTTTATTATTATTATATTAGACTTTTACTATTATTAATTTTCTTACATGATATGCACTTTATTGTATGTTGGTAGATGTAAATTTTAACATAAACATTTAGATGAAGTAAAAAATAAATTAATAATATATGAAGAATAATTTACTTGTCATGCTTCCTCTTCTTTTAATAGTTTTAAAACGGACTGTACTGTTAAAAAAGTAGTAATATAAAACTATTAAAATCACATTCAAAATATCTTTTATTTGCAGGATATGGTAATCTTTCACCAACCACCATGTTCACCAGAATATTTATGATAATTTATGGTCTAATTGGAATTCCAATGAATGGTATAGTCATGGTTACGCTGGGCGACTTTTTTGGAAAATCAGTAAGTTTCAATTATTAGCAGTGCTTTTTCTGTATTTCTGCGGAGTACATCATTTCATGACGAATTACAAATTTGTAGCAAAATGTGGGTCGTATACATTTTATCTCAGATATGCAGACGACACGGTACTTATTGCCTCCAATGAAGAAGACCTGCAACGACTTGTAAATAGGGTAACCGAAGCATGTGATGAATATGGGCTGAAACTTAATACTTCTAAGACAAAATTTATGGTAGTCCGCAAAACGGAGTTACAACTAACGAACATCAGAGCGTATGGAATAGAGTTAGAAAGAGTCCACAATATTACCTACTTGCGTGCAAACGTTAACGATAACTGGGATATAAATAAAGAAATAAGAATACGCATTGAAAAAGCCAGAGCCGCATTCTATAAATTAAAGAAAATTCTAATTAATAGAGATATTACGTTAACTCTTAAAATCAGATTAATACGCTGCTACATATTCTCCACATTGCTGTATGGTATGGAGAGCTGGACCCTTACAGAGACATTAATGAAAAGATTAGAGGCCTTTGAGATGAGGATTTATCGACGAGTATTGCGGAAAAGTTGGGTTGATCGAATAAAAAATGAAATAGTTTTACATCGAATGAAAAAGGGCACAGAAATAACAAAAAAGATAAAAATTCGGAAGTTGCAACATTTCGGTCATGTAATGAGACATCCAGAGAGGTATAACCTTCTACACCTCATAATACAGGGTGAGATCGACGGAAGGAGAGGTCCAGACCGACGAAGAACATCCTGGCTACGAAATCTCCGAGAATGGTATCAAGAAACCACCTTTAATTTATTTAGAGCCGCCGTGAATAAGGTTATTATTGCCAATATGATCGCCAACGTTCGATAATCGGACAGGGCACTGAAAGAAGAAGAAGATACATTTTATGTACAGATGGTACAGTATAAATCCCGATATACGTTATTATATACATCAGAGATTTAAGTTCCTACATGTATGCCAAACTACAAAAAAATTCCTGAATTCATTTTAAATTAAATATATCACATAATTATTATTGCAAAATGGATTATAAAACGAAACAAAGTAATATTCAATGTAAATAAATAACAATTTCTGGTCTCTTCATTTATTTTTGAAGCTTTTATATGAAGGCGAAGTCTTTTGATTTCATTAAAAATTTCTTGCTTATCAAATTCTTCTCAGCTGAAATACAAAGTTCAAACAATAAAGTCTCCATTCTTTGCATTCTAGTTTGAGGCTATTGGTGTAGCTTGGCTAAAAATTCAAGCATAGATATTTTCGATTCACCTTCGAGCAATAATCTGGCATCTTTGACTGTTTCTCCAGGCATTACCTTTTTTAAAGGTCTTTTACTTTTTTTTCATGGGAGATGCTCAATTCATCACGTTTCTAGGAAGCAAACTGGAGAGCCTTTGTGACAAACTCATATTGATTGTCTTCCGAAAAGACTTTCAAAATTTGGAGTTTTTTTACGACGTTTTCAAGGCTTATGCCCTTTATCTGTAAATTCCTATGTGCACTGTTTACTTCTTACAAAATGTACAGACATAAATGAAGCAATCTAAAAAATTTGATGTCACAAACGTTCAAGAGTAAAATTTCAGCAGAGCCCCGTGTGTTACTATTTTCCTTGGCATCGCAGAATTTTTATGTAACTCGAAATAATTTATCAAAATGATTTAAAATAGGTTTCACAGCTTTGTTATTGGCACTCCATCTAGTGTCAGATAGCTGTTTTACTGATAGACCTATTTTTTTTTAACCTATTCTCTATCCTTCCATTGTTGGATATAGGTCTCCCCCAGTTCTCTCCATCTTGAGCTGTTCTCTGCCATGTGGGACCTCCTTGTTTCCTGATGTCATCTTTCCACCTCATTCTGCCTCTGGATCTCTTTGCATTGTATGGACGCCACTTTCCGATGGTATTGTTCCATCGTCCGTCTTGGAGACGTTCATTGTATCCAGCCCATTTCCATTTTAGTTTTGCTGCTTGTTCTATCGCGTCTACTGTCTTTGTTCTAGTTCTGATAGACCTATAACTTCAATTAAAATTCCCCATCTATATAGAGGACAAAAAAAATTATATCTACTTTCTAAAGTTACAGAACTAGGGTAGATTGCAAAAGCGTGAACTCAACACAAATTGAGAAAATGGTTTGCACAAGGCACAAACATGAGTTTGATGAATTTTTTCTTCATCCTTGCTTGGACACCCGTATGGATGCCTGACATGTGACTTCATTATCATAGTTTTATCTCCTATACAATTGTAGATCCAATCCATCGTTTGTAGTTTATTTAGAATATAATTGGTTACGTCTAGTGATTTTTTCCCAGTAAGAACAAAAAATCCTAAATAAGATTCAGTTACACTCATTTGGTCTAAATGGGAAACATCAGGAGTGCTGTCAAAAATTATTTTGCGTTTTTGATTTCCGTAATGATTTTCTGCTTGAAACTCTTGCACCGCAAATTCATTTTGTATCATTGAAAACAAGTAAGTTGCAGTGTTTGAAAAATAATGTATTTGTAAAACATGTTATTTTAGAACAGAATCATAATTTGCACCAAACTGAATAAATTCAAGGAAGTTGCTCCTATTTATCGAGGTCATACCTTTTCTGTGACCTTGGAATGATAGGTTTTGCTTAACTAGGAATAGAATTATGTTTAAGAGAGGATGTAAAAGATTTTTGCATTTTTTCTTTGCTTCGTCAATCATTTTTTAATTGCTGGTATCAATCGTTTTATTTAGTTTCAAATGTAAGGCAAGGGTTTTTTATTTCTCTAGATTTGCCAGAAATGCCAAAAAGAATACATATTTAAGCATCTACATAAGCATTAAAAAATATATTTAACGCACTTCCCTAAGAGCAGTCATTGGTAGAAAATCGGTCTTTATTCTTTTGTTCCTGATCAAAATAATGAATCAAATAAGCCAGCATTCTTTTACAACAACTTTTGAACTTCTTATGTGACATGTTGCAGTTAAATTACCCTGCACAAGTTTGATCTAAATAGAGCAGAGTTTAAATAGAACAGAGAGTAAATAATAAAAACAAATCTGAAGTGGCAACATCGAAACTATCAAATAACCATTACCATAATTTCACCAATGTACCTACTTGGCCAGAAGATTTTACTGTCTGTCTTTTCTGTTATAATGTTCTTTTATAATGCCTGTATTCCGTTCAAATAAATTACGATTTATTAATATATTTTCTTATTTAAAGTGCCATTGCCAACAAAACTATTATGTTCATTGAAATTCACCTGCAGTAATATTCTGTACTGTAAAAATAAGTCGCTAATTTGCCACACCCAGTATCTCACTTGATAACATATTTTTTATTAGCAGAAATCTACGCATACGGTAGCAGTAGACCTAGTTTTCAATATTTTCAAATTGAAACTGGATTGTTTAGTTTTGTATTTTTATGCGAAATTTGAAAGATATAAATTCTGTTGAGGTTAGTGTTATACTGAATGTCATAATACGAATACGTATTAGATAATAAATAGTTCATATACAGTGTATTTGAAAAAACAATACAAAACAAAGAATACAAGGTAAAACTATAAATTATGGGGTGAGTGTACATTTCAAGATGATTCTAATACTTTTTAATAAATATATTATGTACATCCATCTTCAAGTAGCTAGAAATGGAGCATGAATTAGATGGCATCTACCTATTGACGTTTAGTAACTATGTATAAGTATAATGTGTAATTAAATGCCAAGTTTATGAAATCATGAATGAATCATTATAATATGAAATATGAAAAAGAAATCATTAATTCAAAGATGAATATTCTTTGAGGTTCAGAAATGCAGCGAAATGCAAAAGGATCGAGGACCTTCAAAATAAATATGATCTGTTTAACCTACCCAAGAAAGTTAAAGAACTGGCAGGATTAACAAAACAAAATCCCACTGGTGTACTTCTGGACATGGGTCTACTATAAGACAGATGGGCGAGAAAGTTCAAAGATGAGCAGAATATATCGACGAACTCTTCGATGATGAAAGAGGAGATCTATAGCACATAGAACTTACATCAGAAGAAATAGGGCCATATATTACAAAAAAAGAAATATTCCACGCATTAAAAACAATGAAAAGTGGGAAAAGCCCTGGACCTGACATGCTTCCTATCATCATCATTCAGCCCATACTCGTCCACTGCTGAACATAGGCCTCCCGTAGTTCACCCCACAAATTTCTGTCCTGAGCCGCCTGCATCCAATTTTGATGTGTCCGTTTCAGGTCATCCGTCCATCTTGTTGGTGGTCGTCCTCTATTCCTAAAGGCATCTTGTCTGGGTCTCCATTTAAGGTTGATATTCTTATAGAAATCCTATAGAAATCCTAAAAATTCTAGATGAGAAGCACATTGATGTTTTAGTGACATTTTTGAAACAAAGAGTGGTTAACGTCGATTTTTACTTGTGTCCCCAAAAAGAAAAAGGAAAAAGAATGCAGCGATTACCGTACCATTAACTTGATATATCATGTGCTAAAGTTATTACTAAAAGTCATCCATAACCGAATATACCACAAACTGGACATAGACGTTAATGATACACAATGTGGTTTTTGCAAAGGCCTAGGAACGCGTGAAGCTCTTTTTTCACTTAATATACTGATATAAAGATGCCTGGACGTCAATCAAGATATATATGTATGGTTTATTGACTATAATAGAGCATTGCATAAAGTACGTGTTAACGAACAGCTTTCAGAAGAAATTAAAATTGGACGTGGAGTGAAACAAGAATGCGCCTACTCCGAAGAGATCTTGAAAAAAGTTCTTGAGGATAAAACATCTGGAATACATGTTAATAGAGTTTCCAATAACAACATTAGATATGCGGATGTAGAGACTGGTGATTAGAATAGCAAAGTATGAAAGAAAACGAAATTTATGAGAATATCGAAAACTCAAAGAAATAAAAAGAAATCTTCTAATAAACGGAACCTAGGCATATCTGGGAATAATGATTAACACTACAAATGATCAAAACAGACAAGGCTGGAGCAAATTTCAACAAAATAAGAAGAGTGCTATGTACAAGGGCTTTAAAATTGGAACTAAGAGTTAGGTTGGCAAGGTGCTATATTTTTTCGACTTTGTTTTATGGAATGGTATCTTGGACCTTAAATGCAACATCAATATAAAAACTGGAATCATTCGAGTTGTAAGTTAAAGAAGAATACTGAAAATATCATGATTTAAAAATCATGATATTGCTCAAAACGTCTGAATAAATGAAGATATCGCACCATTAGTATTAAAAGGGCACATCTCGAAATTCGTTACTTTTGGGAAAAAGAGATTAAAGATTAAGCAACTTCATCGTTTTTATTTACTCACCTATAACATTTTTTTGAATTTGAAAAGATAGATAAATAGAAATTTAGGTATTCAATATACAGTATTTGTACTCTATGATGGATAATCGAAATATTACAAAAAAATTAATTTAATTAAAAAAAAACGTTTCAAAAAATCTCTTTCAAAATAGGCCACTCTCCCGCTAAATTTATTTAAATTTTGAATTCATCTTACGAATTAAGCCTTTTAATGATTAAAGATACAGTACGTTTTTAAGTCACAAATCTAAACATAGCTGTGTAATAATAATATTTAACTACTTTCAATGATAAAAGTGCTTCTTGTAAAGGAATTAATAAAACATTAAATCGTAAAAGATTAAGAAAAAAATAACTTTATGCTCAAAAACCTTAAAAAGTAATAGACATGTAGCATACAAATCCAATAACAAAAGCTATGACACTATTTTTAGGGCAGTCCTTTAAGATTTTTATAGTAGTGACTGCAAGCATGTATAAAGAGGCTATGTATTTATTTTTTTTGGCCACAACAATTATCTGTTACAAATGTTATGTTAACTTCATATTCACCTGCATCCTCACAAACCTTCTTTGAAAAGTCTAGAACGCAACTTCCAATCTCCACTGCACCTCTTATTCCTTGGGTCCCATCCCAGAAATAGCAATGCACGTCACGATAGCTTTTAAAATCCTGTTTGTTCTTTGGTAATTTATTTAACACAGTCAAAGTAAAGTTGTATCTATTCAATTTGGATTTATAATAAAACGATAATGTTCCTCCATTGGGACTTTGCATTATCGCTTGAACATCGTAGCAAACGCATAAAGTATATTTGTCAAGAGTTATTCTATCATTCTTTTTTCTGCTCGGCTTAATTTCTTTTCTTCTAGGTGAGAATCATATTTGACTTTGAGAGCAAGCCTCTGATCACCAGAAGAGTTTTTATACTGTAAACAAAGATCGCATTGATATTTCTTGGGTTAAAACAAAACCCAAATTAAAACGGCTAGTAAAAATATCATAAAACAAATGAAACTTTCTAGGATTTCGGGAATTATTCTTCTGTTTTTCTTGAAAGTCTCTAAACAAGTCAATAACATTTTTCGATCCACTTATGAACTCTCTTGAGGTCGACGATAAATCTAATAATATCTTCATTTCAAATCTTACTGTGCGAATAATTTTACTTGGTATTCCCAACGTATTGATCAAAAATGTTTTGCAGACTCTGATTTTGGCATTATCATCGTACAAGTAGAAAGCAGCATTTGGTGCTCTGGGATGTTAAGCGTTTGAATACTTATATTTTGGGTTCAGCTATAACCATTCTTGCTTTTATAAACATACGCTGTAACTGCAAATCACCTAATGCCCAAAAACATTTGAAATCTTGAAGTCTTTTAGCCTGATCAAAATTGTCGCTGCATTTCAGTCTGCATTTCTGATTGCACGGACTCTTCGTTTGACGCGCAGGAACAACGTTTTTAGTCTGAGTAGAAATAGATTGTTCTCCTGCATTTCGTTTTATTTTTTGGTTATTTTGCTTACATTTAGTAGGATTAGCTTTACGTTTCTTCGATCTCCTGGTCGATGTTGCAATTGCTTCAGAAGTATAATCATCAGAGGAACTTGAAGATGAAGTAGTTCTAAATGATAAAGACTGAGGCTGGGCTTCAATTTCATTACCTTGTAGGATATGAAAAACAAATCGTCCTTGTTCCAGTGAACAACATCGAGAGGAAGAGCTGCTGCTAGAAGATGACGAGCTGCTACTGGTGACGCAGTAGTCTCAACGAAAGAGTTATTTTGTAATGACAGAGTATTATCGGCTATTTCTTGTTGCTTTAAAAAGTTTTCTGATGGACGTAAAGGGATGTTCTCTTTTTCTTCATTGCTAACCTAAAAATGCAAAATAATATGTAAGTACTTACGTTTGGCTCCTTATCGCAACTGTTTCCCATTCATCAGGTAGATGTGAAACATTAAGAAGGTTCATAATTCTTCGCGATCGTGATGACATATTTCTTCAATTTGTTTGCAATGTATCTATAAGAAAATAGGTAAAGAAATAATAAATCAGACTTACTCACAATCAATTTAATTTAACTATCCGACGACCGGTTTCGCTTTCTACAATATGCAAAGCATCTTCAGGTCTCGGTACAAAGTTAAACAAATGCTGAAAAGATAAAAACCCATATTAGGGTGTTGTCTAATAAAGATAAAACATTAGATGTTATAAATTACAATAATTATGCCAATATTACCTGTCTGTGGTTTTATTTAAATGATTGAATTGAAAAAGGTATAAATATTTTTAAAAAAGTTAAAAGGACAAGGTAAGGCCCACAAGTTGTCATAAAATCTCTTCTATTGGAATAAATTAATGAATGAGCAAATAAATAAATGAAATAAAATAAAATTACTTACATGCCGGTACTCTATTAATAGATGGCTGGTAGAACATGTTTAAAACTACTGTATATTGTTGAATGGAGAACTCAATACTATTATTGCAGTTGTTTGACAGTAAACGGGGAGTTCTTGAGGAGGTAGATTTGATCCAATGAATTTGAGATGTGTGTGAGATTGTTTGTTAAATGCAAGTGGTGTAATATATTATTGTGTTATTGAAAGTTATTTATATTTATTCCAGAGATATATTTTTGGAATGTGTGTTATTTATTGAGTAATTGTTTTATGAAGGTGACATTTATGACAATGAATAAGTGTAGATGTAAAATTGTGTGGGTGTGCAATTATTTCCAAACTTGTAGCTTTCCAATTACTTTGATAAAGTTCTATTGGCAATGTGTTAATTATTGGAATGGTCAAGTGAATAAAATGAATAAAATGGTAAAATACAAACACTTAAGGATAATTTAAACACACTAAAAACAGAAAACACTTAGAAGGGACGAAACAAACATTGAATTTAAAAGGGGAAGGACTTTAAATCACTACATCATAGTATCTGGCACAATGAGTTTTTTGTTGTTGTATCATTAGATTTTAGTGGTAAATTTTGACAGATGTAGGTTAGCATGTGACAGTTCTTCTTCTGTTTCTCAATACTGTAAGTTAAGTTCTGTAGTTTCATAAAATATGCTGTTATTAATAATGAATGTCTATGAGCCTGTTTCAATTTAGATATATTAAAAGTAAATTGATGTGTTTAATATTGGCATATTTTAACAATCTTTAATTAATCAAATTTAGTGTAAAAAATATGGTTAATTGAAATTGAAATACATCCTACAAAATACCTAACTAAGTCTGATGTTTAACTTAATGATCCATTTAAAATAAATTCTCTGGCAACTGAACATGTACATTTAATAATCAAATGTATAATAAGTTTGCAAGGTTTTATTTTTAATTTGAAATTGATATAGGTATGAGTTATCTGTCCGGGTATTTTTTAATTATTAAGAGATATTTTCCAAAATCTGATATATTAATATCTAATATACATCCAAAGTAAGAAATGAATAATTATTGTTGGTAAATAATTTGTGAGTGAGTTCAAGAAATTGACTGAATTATAAAGTATTCAATAATTAGTTGGCGGTACTAATATCCGACAGTTGGGACCGGAAATTGTTATAGGAACAGGTAGAATGATCGTGTATTTAAACCGGTATCAGGTAAATTTATTCTTATTTCAATTTTCGGTGACCTACGAACAGATATACCTCACACCTACATGGACAATGGTGAGTTTGTACAATTGTTTTAAGTAACACTTTAAAAATTTTTTTCATTAATAGCTGTTTGTGAAAATTAATATTTATATTTGAAATGTAAATTTGTGTATAATTGTAATTAGTAAAGATGTATTCAATTAATATAGCTAGTCTGAATGATTAACATATTATTTTTTGATGATACTCAAAACACGTGTTGAGTTTGAAATCATATTTTTGTTAGATAAGTATATTTCGGAACCAGATGGAATGCAATAATAATTGTGGGTTAAATAAGTTGAGGTACCATACCAGTTCAATACTGATATTTAATGTAGTTTCAGGAAATTGTTTCGGTAGTATGTTAAAATGTTCAAGAAATTCTTTGAACCAAGAACTAGATCCAAGAGGACTAACTTTTATTTTAAAGTAGAAGATTGGATTGATCTAAGAGGTGTATCAAATGTATCTCATTATATATGGAATTCTGAAATAAATGGTGTTTTGACCAAAATATTGAAGTTACTTCTGAAAATATGCAATGATTAGTATAATATATGGGAACTAATATGAGAGTTGAAGTTTGTGGCAACAATTCTATAAGTTTACTGTGGGAAACAAGCAATGGAGTGGTGTCAGGTAATGATATGTATATAAATTTATTTATATTAATACTGAGTATACTGGTGTGTATTCTAATTCTAATTGTGCATTTAGTGTAACCTCTGTATGATTTTTTAATGATTTTAGAATTTCTAAATGTTCTAGGTTATTTAGTAAGGAGCCTTTATTGCAAGTATGGAGGATTTTGAAATCTGTTTGTGGATCAAAGATATGGTTTGTTCGATGGATATGTTGGGAGAAATGTGATTGACCTGATGTTGGGCGTTCTATATATCTAAGATGTTCTCTTAGTCTAATGTTGAAGGATCTAAAGGTTCTACCGATGTAACATGCATTGCAGGTATGGCAGCTCAACTTATACACTCCGCTATACTCAAGTGAGTTACGTTTGTCCTTGTTATTCAAGAAAGTCAGTCCTAAATTTGAGGCAGTTTTAAATGAGATATTTATATAGTTATCAAAGACTTTAGCAATCTTATAGGAGAGTTCACCTATATATGTTAATGAACGATAAGGTTTTTGTTCAATTATTTCATTAGAATGTTGTGTATATACTTGGTGTTCAATCATCATATTTGTCTTTTTATGTAAAATTTTATTCACTAGGTTAGTGGAATAACCGTTGTTTATAGCTATTTGTTTAATAATCTCTAATTCTTTATTAAATGATGTTATAGTTAATGGTAATGATATTAAACGATTAATGTAACTGTAAAAAGCTGCCATTTTGTGCTGTATAGGGTGATGTGAGTCTGCTGGTATAATTGTACCAGTATGAGTTGGCTTTCTATAAATATCAAGGACAACTGTACTGTTGTTTAATGTTAATTTTAAATCTAAGAAATTTAAGCTGTTTGAGTCATCTTGAATCTCCAAAGTAAATTTAATGGTGGGGTGTAATTGATTTAGATAATCTAGAAAAGAATGTAGATTGTCATGAGTACCACACCATACTATAAACGTATCATCTACGTATCTAGAATAGAATTTAATGTAATCCGTGTAAGGATTATTTTTCATTATTTTGTTAGATTCAAGATCATTCAAAAATATATCAGCTAGTATTGGGGATAGAGGGGAACCCATTGCAAGTCCATCTGGTTGAACAAATGTCTCGTTGTTAAAATTGAAGAAATTCTGGTTCAGGCAAATATTCAAAAGTTCTGCATATTCGATAATTTGGTTAGGTGAATAATTGTTATTCCATAAGTCCATTGTGATAATGTTTATGACTTCATCTGTTGGGATATTAGTAAATAAGTTTGTGATATCCAGGGATATCAATATGTCATCTGTGGAGAATTCTAATGAAGTTATTTTATTGGCTAAACTAAGATTATTATTGACTATATATTTAAATTTATTATTGTAAAATGTTTTTAAGAATTGGTTTAAATATGTTGCTAAAGCGAAAGTTGGTGATTCTGAAAAGGATACAACCGGTCTTATAGGAATGTCTTCAAAAATATTTGTTTTATGTATTTTTAAAAAGTCTTTTTTAAAAATACATAAAACAAATATTTTTGAAGACATTCCTATAAGACCGGTTGTATCCTTTTCAGAATCACCAACTTTCGCTTTAGCAACATATTTAAACCAATTCTTAAAAACATTTTACAATAATAAATTTAAATATATAGTCAATAATAATCTTAGTTTAGCCAATAAAATAACTTCATTAGAATTCTCCACAGATGACATATTGATATCCCTGGATATCACAAACTTATTTACTAATATCCCAACAGATGAAGTCATAAACATTATCACAATGGACTTATGGAATAACAATTATTCACCTAACCAAATTATCGAATATGCAGAACTTTTGAATATTTGCCTGAACCAGAATTTCTTCAATTTTAACAACGAGACATTTGTTCAACCAGATGGACTTGCAATGGGTTCCCCTCTATCCCCAATACTAGCTGATATATTTTTGAATGATCTTGAATCTAACAAAATAATGAAAAATAATCCTTACACGGATTACATTAAATTCTATTCTAGATACGTAGATGATACGTTTATAGTATGGTGTGGTACTCATGACAATCTACATTCTTTTCTAGATTATCTAAATCAATTACACCCCACCATTAAATTTACTTTGGAGATTCAAGATGACTCAAACAGCTTAAATTTCTTAGATTTAAAATTAACATTAAACAACAGTACAGTTGTCCTTGATATTTATAGAAAGCCAACTCATACTGGTACAATTATACCAGCAGACTCACATCACCCTATACAGCACAAAATGGCAGCTTTTTACAGTTACATTAATCGTTTAATATCATTACCATTAACTATAACATCATTTAATAAAGAATTAGAGATTATTAAACAAATAGCTATAAACAACGGTTATTCCACTAACCTAGTGAATAAAATTTTACATAAAAAGACAAATAGGATGATTGAACACCAAGTATATACACAACATTCTAATGAAATAATTGAACAAAAACCTTATCGTTCATTAACATATATAGGTGAACTCTCCTATAAGATTGCTAAAGTCTTTGATAACTATATAAATATCTCATTTAAAACTGCCTCAAATTTAGGACTGACTTTCTTGAATAACAAGGACAAACGTAACTCACTTGAGTATAGCGGAGTGTATAAGTTGAGCTGCCATACCTGCAATGCATGTTACATCGGTAGAACCTTTAGATCCTTCAACATTAGACTAAGAGAACATCTTAGATATATAGAACGCCCAACATCAGGTCAATCACATTTCTCCCAACATATCCATCGAACAAACCATATCTTTGATCCACAACCAGATTTCAAAATCCTCCATACTTGCAATAAAGGCTCCTTACTAAATAACCTAGATCATTTAGAAATTCTAAAATCATTAAAAAATCATACAGAGGTTACACTAAATGCACAATTAGAATTAGAATACACACCAGTATACTCAGTATTAATATAAATAAATTTATATACATATCATTACCTGACACCACTCCATTGCTTGTTTCCCACAGTAAACTTATAGAATTGTTGCCACAAACTTCAACTCTCATATTAGTTCCCATATATTATACTAATCATTGCATATTTTCAGAAGTAACTTCAATATTTTGGTCAAAACACCATTTATTTCAGAATTCCATATATAATGAGATACATTTGATACACCTCTTAGATCAATCCAATCTTCTACTTTAAAATAAAAGTTAGTCCTCTTGGATCTAGTTCTTGGTTCAAAGAATTTCTTGAACATTTTAACATACTACCGAAACAATTTCCTGAAACTACATTAAATATCAGTATTGAACTGGTATGGTACCTCAACTTATTTAACCCACAATTATTATTGCATTCCATCTGGTTCCGAAATATACTTATCTAACAAAAATATGATTTCAAACTCAACACGTGTTTTGAGTATCATCAAAAAATAATATGTTAATCATTCAGACTAGCTATATTAATTGAATACATCTTTACTAATTACAATTATACACAAATTTACATTTCAAATATAAATATTAATTTTCACAAACAGCTATTAATGAAAAAAATTTTTAAAGTGTTACTTAAAACAATTGTACAAACTCACCATTGTCCATGTAGGTGTGAGGTATATCTGTTCGTAGGTCACCGAAAATTGAAATAAGAATAAATTTACCTGATACCGGTTTAAATACACGATCATTCTACCTGTTCCTATAACAATTTCCGGTCCCAACTGTCGGATATTAGTACCGCCAACTAATTATTGAATACTTTATAATTCAGTCAATTTCTTGAACTCACTCACAAATTATTTACCAACAATAATTATTCATTTCTTACTTTGGATGTATATTAGATATTAATATATCAGATTTTGGAAAATATCTCTTAATAATTAAAAAATACCCGGACAGATAACTCATACCTATATCAATTTCAAATTAAAAATAAAACCTTGCAAACTTATTATACATTTGATTATTAAATGTACATGTTCAGTTGCCAGAGAATTTATTTTAAATGGATCATTAAGTTAAACATCAGACTTAGTTAGGTATTTTGTAGGATGTATTTCAATTTCAATTAACCATATTTTTTACACTAAATTTGATTAATTAAAGATTGTTAAAATATGCCAATATTAAACACATCAATTTACTTTTAATATATCTAAATTGAAACAGGCTCATAGACATTTATTATTAATAACAGCATATTTTATGAAACTACAGAACTTAACTTACAGTATTGAGAAACAGAAGAAGAACTGTCACATGCTAACCTACATCTGTCAAAATTTACCACTAAAATCTAATGATACAACAACAAAAAACTCATTGTGCCAGATACTATGATGTAGTGATTTAAAGTCCTTCCCCTTTTAAATTCAATGTTTGTTTCGTCCCTTCTAAGTGTTTTCTGTTTTTAGTGTGTTTAAATTATCCTTAAGTGTTTGTATTTTACCATTTTATTCATTTTATTCACTTGACCATTCCAATAATTAACACATTGCCAATAGAACTTTATCAAAGTAATTGGATAACTACAAGTTTGGAAATAATTGCACACCCACACAATTTTACATCTACACTTATTCATTGTCATAAATGTCACCTTCATAAAACAATTACTCAATAAATAACACACATTTCAAAAATATATCTCTGGAATAAATATAAATAACTTTCAATAACACAATAATATATTACACCACTTGCATTTAACAAACAATCTCACACACATCTCAAATTCATTGGATCAAATCTACCTCCTCAAGAACTCCCCGTTTACTGTCAAACAACTGCAATAATAGTATTGAGTTCTCCATTCAACAATATACAGTAGTTTTAAACATGTTCTACCATCCATCTATTAATAGAGTACCGGCATGTAAGTAATTTTATTTTATTTCATTTATTTATTTGCTCATTCATTAATTTATTCCAATAGAAGAGATTTTATGACAACTTGTGGGCCTTACCTTGTCCTTTTAACTTTTTTAAAAATATTTATACCTTTTTCAATTCAATCATTTAAATAAAACCACAGACAGGTAATATTGGCATAATTATTGTAATTTATAACATCTAATGTTTTATCTTTATTAGACAACACCCTAATATGGGTTTTTATCATTTCAGCATTTGTTTAACTTTGTACCGAGACCTGAAGATGCTTTGCATATTGTAGAAAGCGAAACCGGTCGTCGGATAGTTAAATTAAATTGATTGTGAGTAAGTCTGATTTATTATTTCTTTACCTATTTGAAATGGACTCACACAAGCAACAAATTCATGATTTTTATGTATCTATAAGAGGTTAAGATATAGTTACCTATGTATTTAATACTTGTTAGTACATAAAATATAAATAATAATTAAGGCCTTAGTACCAAAAAACTTTATGGTTTATGGACACAACTAAGAAACTCGATGAATTATTTTAGTATTACAAGGATTTATTTTCAATGACATATAAAACAACACGTACCTCAAGTTTTGTAATAGAAGGGCTCAACTCGTAATGGAAGTGCTCACTAACACACCTGCTTCGACAGACATCGGCACCTTACTGAATGGGCCTATCTCGCGGGAAGATGTGTTGGCAGAGAGGGGAGTACGAAAGGGTCACATTATATCGAGACTTGCTATATATTCTCCGTTTTTAATTTCGTTCAAGGCCAAGTTGTAGTACTAGTAGTTTTGTGCCCATTTATGCAAAAACTCAGAAACCCTAATTTTCGAGATGTGCCCTTTTAATACGAAGAGTGCAATATGTTAATCAAGAAAAAGGACGTGGTCAGTGAAATAAGAGAGTTAAAATATAAAAGGTCTAAATATTTAATGAGCTAATTAAATACGATGTAGAAGCAATAATAAAGGAACATAGAAAAGCGTTTAACACTTAAAGTAAACATAAAAAATACCCCAAGAATGGAAAATATGTAGGAAAGAGTGCCACTCTTCCCTAGATCAATGTCAAATATTTAAAAATGTAGACAACACCAGTGAAAATAGTAAATTGTGTCAGATCAAATCTGCACCTCGCGTCTTGCTGATACGAACGGCGAAAATACAGAACTCTGTGTTACTCTAATTATGTAAAAATTGAAACAATGATACTATTTAATAAAGAAGGTAATTATTTATTTTTATAATCTCTACATAATAATATGTTGTAACACGAAGGTAATAACTCACGACTTAAGAAACCCTGTTTTATATTCTACCAGAAATTTCTTCTAAAGCTTTTACAACATTGACTGGCGGCGGGTAAATCGCCATAAATTATTTATGCATGCGGATGTTAATGTGACATTATTATATACATTGCTTGTATGAGGTCAGCATTTTTATAAGCTTACTCTTTACGTAGGCTAGAGGTCATAATAAATTAAATTAAATCCTATTCAAATATATTTTTTGGAATAGAAAGATGAGTATCTATTTACGAGGTAATACACGAAGTATTAAACTATTTCTTGGTCAGTTGTTTATTCATCATATATATATATATATATATATATATATATATATATATATATATATATATATATATATATATATATATTGCATTTTCGTGTATAAGTTTGTTTCTACCCGACTGTCTGAATACGTAGGGCATACAGAAATAACGTTTTAGTAGTCCAATAATAACACTTCATGCACGGAAAGTTTGACGAATTTTGCTCGTCTCTCCATTTACTTACATATATTCTGCGTCTTAATTCATCAACGCCATAGCAAAGGTCTTGCTGAAATTTGTAATGTTTTACACATTTCGTACAGCTCAACAATACAGAAAACGACAGTCGTTTTCGTTCAAGGCTACCAAAATAGATGGCGCTTTTTGCAGCTTACACGGGACCAGTGGAAATAACAGGACACATTCACTGGCTTTTTGCATATAAGTTTACCCAATTACCCGACTGTCCGAAAACGTCAAGCATATAGAATAAAAGTTATAACAGTCTATTGGTACCAATTCATACATGGCAAGTTTGACGAACTATGCTTCTTTCGCCGTTTATTTTTATATATTCGGCGTCTCAATTCATCAAAGCCGCATCCAATAATACAAGAATTAGCGAAAACTTTGCCTTGAAAAGGAACTGCAATGTTTTTCATACGAAGATTTATGTGATATTGCAATGTACAATAGGAAATAATGAGAGACCTTTTAAAAACGATCAGATCCATGTATTATCTGACAACCGAGCGGCAATGAAGGCACTGGCGTATCAGGAAGTGACGTCCAGGCTGGTGTTTACCTTATCTGGGTACCAGGATATCGGGGCATCGAAAGCAACGAAGTAACAGATCAATTTGTAAAGAGGATTGAACTAATCCGGCTAATAAACCGGCTAAAAGGCTGCAGTTCATAGGACTGTAGAGGACTGGATCAAAGACAGTCAAGAGCTATATTGAGAGAGAATCCCAAAATAAACACAGGGAAAAATGTGAAAAGACAGCAAATATTTGATTTCACGCAAACAGTGCCCTTGTATCTGTTGATACGTATTTCGACCTAATAGGTCTCATCAGAACAGTTATTCAAAGGTGTTCTCAACGTGAAAGATCAATATTTTCTGTGTTTTAAACAGCAACACTAAAATGGCTTCGATACGGACGCAATAGCGACATCTGATAATAAAACCGTAAAATAACACAATTAACACCTTCATCAACGTCTGTTTTGCTTTGCAATTTTTAGAAAGCACAGATTAAAGCGGAAATCTGAATTGTGTTTCGAAACTATTTTACGGTTTTACATGGAAAAATCTTAAATTGGTAACCAAGTAAAAGAAGAACAGAGAAACTGCTTTATATCGGCATGGACACACTAAGAACAATAACAGGAATGTTGACCAGGTGTGCACCAGTAAAAGAATTCCTAAATAAAATAAGCATTTACAATTGAGATCTTAAAGAATTAATCAAATGAACCGGCTGAAAGACTGCAGTTCATAGGGCTGTAAAGGACTGGATCAGAGAGAGTCATGAGCTATACTGAGAGATAATCTCAAAACAAACACCTGGAAAACTCTTAATTGGTGGACCATGTAAAAGAATAATAGAGAAACTGCTTTATAAGGGCATGAACAAACTGAGAACAGTAACAGGAATGTTGATCAGATGTGCACTAGTAAGAGAATTCCTAAATAAAATAAGCATTTACAATAGAGAGCCTAACTACATATGTTAGAAGTAGAAACTGTAAGATGTAGTATGCGATTGCAAGGCTCTGGAACGTAAAAGACAATAACTGTATCGGCAAACAAGAGGAGACTCTGGTATATGTAGGACACATTAAGCAAAAGACGGATACAAACTTCTACAGGGTACAAAAGTTCTAAACTGGATGTAGGAAACAACAGTAGGCAGCAAACTTAACAAGCTTTAGCTTCAGTAATAACGGACATCTTTTGGATCAAGAGGGTCCAGGGATAAAACTATTTGCTTAAGTTTATAAAGATATAAACTATATCGCCTAAAAATTAATAACAATACGATATAATATATGGGATCCAGATGTCAATAATAAGAAAACCAAATACTTGTGCATTGGAGGGCAATAAAAAGATCTCGTATTAGACGACAAAACCACGATTTGACTGCTCTGACTACAAATATCTAGGTATGAATATTTCGCACGATGAAATATTAGACAAAACTATAAAAGAAAAAAGCTATACGGCAGGTAGAAAAGCTATTAAAATGTTCAACACTATTTTCTTAGACCACTGCATTGGCATCGAAAATAAGAGAAATGGATTTTTGGAGAAAATCGGCAGGAAGATCTAGATAAATAATGAATTAAAACAAACGCATTAGAAAAATAATAAGAATCAAATAAACGATCGCAGATGACTTATCAAAAAATAACTTAAACAAACAAAGGAAATAAGAATATTTCAACCAGAAGGAAAAAAAAGTAGGTGTTAGGACCTCTATACAGCAATTCAGACCAACAGAACTAAAGCAGCATGGGTATTCGTATTACCAAAAAAAAAACAAAAACAAGAGGACTACATGAAACTCTAAAAAGTATATCGATAAAAAAATTATATATACATATAGAAGAATATAATTTGAATTGAATAAGAAAATATACATATTCGATAAAGTACAGCATGTAAAATTAATGCAAATACTGAAATATATCAGAATAGATGACAAGGATATTCGTGTCATTAAAAATGTGTACTGGAATCAAACTGCTATCGTAAGAATATTGGATATAACTACACCGATGAAATCACTATACAACGAGGAGTCAGATAAGGTAGCATTTTATCGCCAAAATTGTTCAATGTTTACTCGGACCAGTTATTTAAAAAGGCACTTGAGAGACAACCATATGGAATAAAAATCAACGAGGAACTGACATATTTGGGAACTGTGATAACGGACCAACTAAATCCAAACATAGAAATAAAACGTAGAATAGCAATGACTAAAACTACTTTAATGACAATGAAGTCATTTCTTTGGAATAACCATCTCAGTTTAGAACTTAGGCAAAGAATGGTTAAGTGCTATGTTTGGTCTATACTTTTATATAATGCAGAAGTGTGGACGCTAAAAGTATCGAACATGCACAAAATTGAAGTATTAGAAATGTGGGTTCATAGACGAATGCTGAAAATACCTTGGACACCAAGAAAAACTAATGAAGAAGTACTAAGGAGCGTCAACAAAGACAGAGAACTGCTAAAGACTGTTAAACATCTAAAACTGTCTTATTTGGGATATATAGTAAGGGGAAGTCGATATAAAATTTTAGAAATGATCCTTAAAGGCAAAATAGAGGGCTGTAGAGATGTAGGAAGAAAACAAGTTTCTTGGTTAAAAAACATTCGTGAATGGACTCAGATACCAAATACAGAACAAATATTCCATATTGCAGAAGATCGAGAGGCCTTCGCAATAGTGATTGCCAACGTCGGACAAGTCTGATATGGCACGCGAAGAAGAAGAATAGAAGAATATACAAATCCCTAATATTCACAAATTAAAATATTCCTGATGAAGATAACAATAAATCAATACTTATTTATAACTCATATTGCTTTACACAAGATGAACAAATTAGCATAGAAACACTGCTGTTATTAAAAACCTAATATTATGACACCATCTATTGGGTATCTCTATCACACAAACTAAACCGCTTGTCTACAGAAGGATAGATCAAAGACTTTAACAGCTGATTGCTACATAAATATAGTAAAACAATAGGATAATTTTGACCAATATTATATTGGTTGGCTTGTTCAAAATTCGCGACACAAGATTCAAAGGAGTTCAGCACAGAAAAACAAGAATTTTTAGCAAATAAACGAATTTTACTATAACATTAACAAAATGGGTATACCAGTAAGCGGTATTTGATATAGCGGCAAATAGTTTTGGTATCAAATTTTTTAGGTTGTACTTATCCGGTCTCCACCTCTATCTAAGATACGACTACTTGCTTGGCCAATTGAGCGATTCTCTTTAATGACTGCAAAAATGGCGGTTAGTTCGAAAAATGTTATTTTGAAATTTGAACAAAATCGACTAATATTTCTGTGATTCGTTGTTAACAACAATGTATGAAACAGTAGTCTTTTGTTTGCAAAAATTAGATAGCTTTTGTGTTTTTGTTCGCCAAATCTTGACTAACTATACGGGGAGAATCAAAATTAGCAAAAAGTCTCTTAATGGTTTAACAATGTTTATATACAGTTGCGAAACTACAACACTAAGTAAACCAAGAATGATCAAACAAAATATCGATTGGAAGTCGAAAAACGGCGGAAAACGTTGAAAACCGACATAAAGCAGTAGCATATCGGTCATTAGGCTTAGTAAAATATATCAGACAATCGTTCGTAAAGTTTTTGGACTACATTTCTCGTTATATTTGTATTATCACCTTAATTATATAGACTTTTGTTTCAGTTCACAAAATTGTACGACAGATGGAAGAAGGTACGCCTGGAAAAGAATACGGCCAAATTGGGCCTTATAGGTCAAATCATTCTATACGCCGTCCCAGGTTTAACTTTCTTCATTTTTCTGCCAGCCACGATAATGAGTTTTTTTGAAAATTGGAACTACGACGTATCTGTCTATTATGCTTTTGTTACATTAACCACAATTGGATTTGGAGATTTTGTTGCAGGTGAGCTAAAGATTTTGAACCAAAACAATAAAAGATATTTAAAGGATCTTTCATTAGACTGTTGTCTAAATTATAATGCCATATGTCGTAAATCAAAGATTTAGTTATACTATAAGCCATGTAGTATTATATATCTGCTAACTTTCGTAGATTACATAGTGCATATACTTCTGTATAAAGATATGTACAGGTCAAATAGATAATTAATAAGAAAATCATATAACTACACTCGTTTTAATATTTTAAAATACCATAAAAGCTTAGTCATGTTGCTCATTTTAATTAATAATGTCTATCTTTGACCTCATCAATGAAAATCTTCTTTACAATGTCTTGTCTAATGTGTTTCTCGTCAGGTCTTTTTGGTACACTACTTCTACTTATTTCACGAAGTTAAAACTATGCAACTGGTTGATTGGCATATTGGCTCAAATTCCTCTGTGTCGCAATACCTAAAAAACATACTGCGAGAAAATGCTCAGAATATCGATTAATTAGCCAAATGAGCCACACTCTTAAAATTTTCCTCAGAATACTTCACAACAGAATTAGACGCAAATGTGAAAAAGATCTTGAAGATACAGTTCGAATTTGATAAGCCTAGTGAGCGGACGTATTCGAGTGCTGGTATTTTTACTTTTTGTTAAGATAAGTATATTACCTGTTATAATTATATTTTAATTGATATTTGAACCTCGTTAATTTTTCAAAGTTTTGTTTTGGTTTGACTAATTACATATTTTATTTTGATTAATTGATAAAATTTGAAATATTTTATATATAGAAGCTGTAGATAAAAACATCTAAAATTAATTAAACCATGGGGGAAAATACGGGCGGGGAACCGCCCGATTTAAATCAATGTATGAATAATAGTGAAAAGGGAAAGAAAGATGATTTTAATAATATTATTGATCTAGAAAATCGCTATAGACCAGGCGATAAAGGTCCTTATTTCGTGTTTGTGGAACATAAAGAAAAAAATATTGGTAAACTTTTCCCAATTAAAATTGGGCACTACCTACTCCCTGATGAAACATTAAGTAAAGAAGTAGAGGATATAAAATCAGTAGGAATTAACCGGGTAAAAGTTATATTTAAAACTTTGGAATCGGCTAATTCTCTAGTTAATCATTATGTAATCAAACAAAATAATCTAATCGCATATATCCCTAAATTCTACACCCACAAAAAGGGTATCATAAGAATGGTCGATACTTTTTTTTCCGAAGAATACTTACTAAATGCCATTATTTCCAATAAAAAAGTAGTAAGTGTTCAAAGAATGAAAAGAAAAATAATAGATTCCGATGGAAATCCCTGTTTAGTTAACAGGCAGATGGTTATAGTACAATTTCTGGGGAATGAAATTCCACAAAACATTCAAATTAATCTCTGCAATTTCCAAGTAGAGCCATATATACAACCAGTTGTACAATGCTTTAAGTGTTTGCGTTATGGTCATTCGGCCAGACAATGCAAATCTAAAGATAGCAGATGTAAAAAATGCACTAGTTTGGATCATCTGGAAGACGAATGTCAATTAGAAAATGTTTGCATATACTGTAAAAGTAATGAACACACTTCAATCTCGCGAAAATGCCCTGTATTCACAAAACAAAAACAAATAAAGCAGATTATGGCCCAGGAAAATATTTCCTTTAAAGAAGCCGAAAATATGTATATAAATCCTTCTTATTCAAAAATTATTACGAATAACAAGTTCTCAATATTAAATAATATTAATAACTTTCCACCATTACCAGATGTTAAGCAAAAATCTTCTCAACCTTCCTCAGCAGTCTTAAGGAAACCCTCTATCAAAACAATTATGCCTACTTCAAAAAAACGAAAACCTTCCCCTCTATCTCCCACCACAGAAATTTCACCAATAAAAAAAACTCCTACTAAATTAACATTGAATTCTAATACTGTTCTTCCTAATCCTTATAGAGACGAATATATGAACTATAAAGAAAAGTCAATTCTTATATTATCTACATTCGTTAAACAACTTCAAAAACATTTTCCGTCTAGCTCGGTTACTTTTGCAGATTCAGATATAAGAGAATTTGTTAATAATATGTTTGATTCCGATAATCCCAATGATGGAATGGACTTTAACATTAGTGGGTCTGAATCCGAATATTATTAATCTTCCCGACTCCTAACCACAAAATTACAAAAGAAAAACTATGTATTTTGCAGTGGAACATTAGATCATTAAAAGCAAATAAAGCAAGTTTAATTAATTTTATTCACAGTTCACAAATTGACATTATTGTTTTATCAGAATTATGGCTTAAACCTGACGAAAACTTTTTTTTGAGAGGGTTCAATTTAGTTAAAAAATGTAGAGTTGATGGTTTTGGAGGGGTAGGCATTTTTATAGCTGAATGGTTAGCGTTTAAAGAGGTTAATATCATGCAATCGTCAAACAAAAAGCTAGAAGTTTGCGCAATTACTTTATCTGGTATAAACTTGTCAATAGTATCTATTTACCGACCACCCGACGTGGTTGTCAAATTCACCGATTGGATAGAATTATTTCAGCAGTTCAAGTCCAATACTCTTTTTTGTGGAGACTTTAACGCCCACCATGATAGTTGGGGACCTATACCTGATGATCGACATGGAAAAATTTTAGCAGACGCAATAGATGATCTAGACCTTGTTGTAATAAATGATGGTACTCCCACTAGAATTAACTCTAGTGGAAATCATTCAGCGGTGGACATAACATTAAGTTCCCATTTTTTAGTTGATAAATTAACTTGGACCGTCTTGGATGATACAATGGGATCAGACCACTACCCAATAGTTATTGACATCCAAATTAATCCTTCACCTTTTTTAATAAATCCCTCTACTAAATGGAATGACACATTTGCGGATTGGGAATTGTTTCGAATACTCTTGGATAAAGATGTTACTGAGTTACTTACTGAAAATAACGTATATGATGCAGCAGCATTTTTCAGGAAGGTTTCCACTGCTGCGAATCGGTCGATGCCTGTTAAAAAATCTTTTACTCCCATTTCTCCTAGACCAGTTTGGTGGGATCAGGAATGTAGTAAGATGGTAGAAAAACGGAAAATGGCCTTAAAAAATTATAGAAATCAATCCAACCATAATAATTATTTAGTATATCAAAACGTAGCTGCCCAAACTAAACGTTTATTTAAAAACAAACAACGATGTAGCTGGATTAATTTTCTAAATAAGCTCAACAAAAATACACCACTGACCGAAATTTGGAAGTTTGTTAAAGCTGTAAATAACAAAAATTTTCTTTGTCCCAAAAAACCCCTTTCAAAAAAATTAATAGATCAAATTCTAAACAAAATAGGTCCTCCTTCTGCTTCTAATTTTGTAGTAAAACCATTTAACCAATTTCCATTTAATCACGAAGATGAATTATCTTCTTCTTTCACAATGAACGAACTGGATTTAGCGATTAAAAATAGTCGGAATACTGCTCCCGGGATAGATGGCTTTACCTATAAAATAATTTATAATTTACCATACTCTGCTAAACTTTTTCTTTTGCAGTTATTTAATGACTGGTGGAGGAAACAAAAATATTCAGACTGCTTTAAAAATATTATAATTTGCCTTAAACTTAAACCTTATAAAGATCCACAAATTACATCTTCATACCGTCCAATCTCGTTAATATCATGTGTCACCAAAACATTCGAAAGATTAATTAAGTTTAGATTAGAACATTTTGTTGAATATAGATCCCTATTACCAAGCATTCAATATGGTTTTCGGAGAGGACGAGGAACTATCGATGCTGTTAGTCATTTAGTTTCAGATATACAAATAAGTTTATCCAGAAACCTATATACATTATGTTTATTTATAGACCTATCAGGGGCCTATGATGTAGTTGATCTAAATATTTTAGCAAAAAAAATGGAAACAATTGGAATTAATAAAACCGTATGTGTCAATATTATAAGTCTCTTTCATAATAGAAAAATATTTATTCGGGATCATAATAACGTATTACATGGTCCTCACACAGTATGTAACGGGTTACCTCAAGGGTCTGTATTGAGTCCAATTTTATTTAATATTTACACTGCAGATCTGCATAAGTTAGTAGGTGACAAGTTCAACATGATACAATACGCGGATGATTTATGTTTTTACTTCAGCCATGGTTCATATGGGAAATGCTTAGATGACTTGAAAGAATGTATTCATTTATTAATAGAATGGTTTAGGGACATGGGTTTTAGCGTTTCTCAGGATAAGACGGCCTTGGTATGTTTTACTCGTCACCGAGTTAAAACTGCTAGAGCTGCTTGTCTAGATGGGTTTACGATTCCATTCGTAGACGAATATAAGTACCTAGGTATAGTATTAGATAAAAAATTGCTTTGGACTAACCACATAAAATATATTAAAAAAAGATGCGAAAAAGCCATAAATCTGCTAAAAGTGGTTTCCAAGAAAAAATGGGGGGCTGATGTTACTGTATCGTATACATTTTACAAAGCATATATTCGTTCCATATTGGACTATGGCTGTACATTATATGGGGCAACATCTAAAACGAATCTAATAACTATCGATCGTATACAATACAAAGCATTAAAAATTTGTATGGGTCTAATGATGTCATCGCCTAACCAAGCAGTGCTTGCAGAAATACAAGAACCGCCATTAAATATACGGAGACAGTATTTAGCTGAAAAACAAATAATAAAATACAGGGCATTTAATACGAATATGATCCAGAAAATAGCTTTTATTAACACTTGTAACCTTACAACACCTTATTGGAGAATAAAAAACTCCCCTCCCTTGGCAGATGGCTTTATTAATACCAATCAATATGACATTTGTAAATTCAATAGTCCCAAATATCCAATATATGAATATAGTTATCAAAGTATGATATTTCGGCCAACCATTATATACCCTGAATATACTGAAAACGCTAATTTAAATAACCTAATACTCTCAACCACTTTGAATGCTTTTGGTAAAAATGTTACTAAAATATTTACAGATGGGTCCAAATGTGAAAATGGAACAGGTGCAGCATTTTTTGTTTCAGACATCAACCATGTAGAAAAATTTAGACTAGCAGATACACTCTCTATTTACAGTGCAGAGTCTATCGCGATAAAAAAAAGCCTACTATGGTGCTCACTAAATCCAGTTCAAACGGTTTCTATTATGTCAGATTCAAAGTCCGTTCTGCAAGCAATTGAAGGATCTCCAATAAATATTTATAATCAAGAATTAGTTTGTGAAATAAAAAACTTATTATACAAAGTAAACCAACAAAATAAAAAAATAATTCTCATTTGGGTAAAAGGTCATAGCGGGATTACTGGTAATGAAAGGGTGGATTGTGAAGCAAAAGAAGCTTGTAAATCAGATAAATTTGTAGAATTTTTTTCTTATACCGACTTAACTACAAAACTAAAAAAAGCTATTAAAGTCAGATGGTCAGAATCTTACAATAATTTTAGCAAGACATCTAAAAATCTTTATTTCCAGCTTTACCCACAGCTTCCAAATAGAATACCGGATATAACATTTGATTATATAAAAAGATATACTTCAACAGTAACTCGCTTAAAATTGAATCATGGTCGTTTTCCGGCGCACCTTTATAAATTAGGGATACTTAACTCCCCGTTATGTGACTGTGACAACATGTCCATAGGTGATATTAACCACATATTTCTGGAGTGTAAAAAAAATGAATCGGCTATCTCTAAACTATATAATTCTCTAATAGAATACAACACTCCTCTTCCTCTCAACATTGGTTCTCTGTTATCAAGCCATAATAAACGCGTTTTAGATGCAATAATAAATTACGTTAAAGAAGCTAAAATCGATATTTAACCTTATAAGCACCTAATATTATGTTCCTACAGGAATATGAATAAAAATGAATTCTGTGGCTAATAGACTATGTCTAAGGCCATCCCTTCCCTCTACACACACACACACACACACATCTTGAAGATACCCAATTTGGTTTTAGAAATGCTATGGAAACCAGGGAGGCACTTTTTGCGCTTAACATCCTGTTACAAAAATGCCATGACCAAAGAACAGATGTATTTGCATGTTTCGTGGACTTCGAAAAGGCATTTGATAAAGTACAGCATGTAAAATTAATGCAAATACTGAAAAATATTAGAATAGATGAAAAGGATATTCGTGTCATTAAAAATTTGTACTGGAATCAAACTGCTATCGTAAGAATATTGGAGATAACTACACCGATGAAATCACTATACAACGAGGAGTCAGACAAGGTAGAATTTTTTTGCCAACATTGTTCAATGTTTACTCGGACCAATTATTTAAAAAGGCTCTTGAGAGACAACCATATGGAATAAAAATCAACGGGGATCTACTTAATGTGAACAGATATGCAGACGATACAGTGATTCTATCAGATAATATTGAAGGTCTTCAAATTCTACTTGATCGTATTCACGAGGTAGGAGAGCAAATGGGCAATAAAATAAACTCAAACAAAATCAAATTTTTAGTGTTTAGTCGTGACTCACTTCCCGATGCAAAGCTTCAATTAAACGGAGTCCAAGTTGAGAAAGTTCACAAAATGACATATTTGGGAACTGTGATAACGGACCAACTAAATCCAGACAGAAATAAAACGCAGAATAGCAATGACTAAAACTACTTTAGTGAAAATGAAGTCATTTCTTTGCACTACCCATCTCAGTTTAGAACTAAGGCAAAAAATGGTTAAGTGCTATGTTTGGTCTGTACTTTTGTATGGTACAGAAGTGTGGATGCTAGAAGTATCGATCAGGAACAAAATTGAAGCATTGGAAATGCGGGTTCATAGACCAATGCTGAAGATACCTTGGACAGCAAGGAAAACTAATGAAGAAGTACGAAGAAGTGTCAACAAAGATAGAGAACTGCTTCTTCTTCTTAACGTGTGCTTATCAAGTCCACTTGATGTTGGCAATTAACATGGCGAAACTATCTCCATCTCGAGCTATTCTAAAGAGTTGCTCAGCTTTCCTTATTCCTGTCCACTCCCTGATATTTTTCAACCAAAAGGCCTTCTTCTTCACGTGCCATCTCCGCTACGAAGATTGGCTATCATCATGGCAATTTTGACCCTGGAGGCTGCCGCTCGGAACAATTGTATGGAAGTGCAAGCAAACCACTCCCTGAGGTTTCTCAACCACGACATTCTTCTCCTACCTATGCTGCGCCTACCTTCAATCTTTCCTTGCATAATTAGTTGTAACAGTTGATATTTATTCCCACGTGTAATATGTCCCAGGTATTGTAGTTTCCTCATTTTAACACTCAATACGACCTCCTTTTGTTTGTTCATCCTGTCTAATACAACTTGGTTAGTTATCTTATCCTTCCAGGAGATTTTTAACATTCTTCGGTACGCCCACATCTCAAATGCCTCCAGCTTAATCATACATTGCTTATTTAGTGTCCACGCCTCCACCCCATACAACTAGACCGAGAAAACATAACATTTAAGCATTCGTATTTTCAGCTTTAGGCTTAGGTTACGGCTACACAACATTTGTTTCATATTGTTAAAGGCACTGCGGGCTTTCTCTATTCTAATTCTTATTTCTCTGGTGTATTCGTTTGACTCGTTAATATTTGTTCCGAGGTAATTGTAATTTTGTACTCGTTCAATGCGATTCTGTCCTACATGTAAGTTGATATTATTGATACGTTTCTTTGTAATTATCATGAATTTGGTCTTCTTTGTATTCAGTGACAGACCAAATTCTTCACTTGCTTCTACCACTTTGTTTAGTAATCTCTGTAGGTCTTCAATATTTTCTGCTATGAGCGCGGTATCATCAGCATATCGAATATTGCAAATGGGGTGACCGTTGATCTTTATTCCGGCTTTTTCGTTCATAAGAGCTTTTTTAATAACTTCTTCCGCGTAGACATTGAACAAGGTTGGAGACAACACACAGCCCTGCCAAACCAAAAGGCCTGCTTTCTACCAATTCCTCTGCGTCCTTCGATTTTACCCATCATAATAAGTTGAAGAATATTATATCGGTCTCCCCTTACTACGTGTCCAAAATAGGCCATCTTTCTACATTTGATGTTATCAAGCTGCTCGCGAGCAGCATTTGCTCTCTCAAGGACTGCCACATTTGTCAGCATAGCTGTCTATAGAATTTTTAGTATACGTCTGTGCAGCCACATTTCAAAGGCCTCCAGACGATTAATGGTGGATGTTTTTAATGTCCATGCTTCGATACCGTATAAGAGGACTGGCCAATCGTAACATTTAACCATACGCTTTCGAAGTTGAAGTTGCAAGTTATCATTACAGAAGAATGACCTCATTTTTAAAAATGTAGTGCGGGCTATCTCGATTCTGCTAAAGGCTGTTAAATATTGAGAAATGTCTTCTCTCGGACATATAGTAAGGGGAAGTCGACATAAAATATTACATTTGATCCTTAAAGGCAAAATATAGGGCCGTAGAGGTGTAGGAAGAAAATAAGTTTCTTGGTTAAAAAGCAATCGTGAATGGACTCAGATACCAAATGCAGGACAATTATTCCACATTGCAGAAGATCGAGAAGCCTTCGCAATGGTGATCGCTAACGTCGGATAATTCTGATATGGCACGCGAAGAAGAAGAATATTTGTTTATGTTACTCCAAACATGTGTTAATTTAAACTCATCATGGCTGAGAAGCAAGAATAAACAGTCATAAGCCAAACATAAAAAAGAAAAGAGAAATGACGCAACTTTTTAACAAATTAAACATATTTTGATTATAAAGTATGTGTTATCTTTGTGTGACTCAATTCTAATTGATAAAGATAAGAATGACTCTCCTATATTTTGAATTTAACTTATGTAACAATATGATGTTGCAAAATCCACAGGTTGGTGCTCTATAACCTCTCGAGATGAAACAAACATATTTGTTATTATTTATTTTTTCTATATTTTTGCGTCTGAAAAACATGCAAAGATACGACGACCATATGATGAAACGTAGTATTAATTTACTAATGAACTGATATATCTACCACTTAAACGCATGTACTTGAACAAATAATTTGCCAGAAGCGTATTGTAATAATGTTTACTCTCTTGAATTGTAAATTTGACCTAATTGTTCTCTTATCTCTACTTGTATATTTATTATAATTGTTTATAATAATGGTTACTTACATATTTCTTACCTTTGTTGTAATTATGAATAGGTTGACGAAGTTATAGCTCAATTTGGTTTTCACTTTTTCACTTTTTCTGTTGCTCTTTCGACATCATTTTCGTTTAAAACCTTCTGCATTTATTTGATCGGCATATACAATGTCCTGTCAATTTCTTCTTTGTGGGGTTTTGTTGGTATTATATTCAAAAGTATCTTGACATATCATGACCACTCCCAAGTTTTTTGTCTTGTAGTATCACATGCCTTTGTTATTGGTTAGTGTTAGAATAGAGTAGATCTTTAAAATTTCTTTTCTCCGAGGAGGTAGCTTCATAGAATTTTCTTGGGCTGGTTTTTATCTATTGCTTCAAATTTTTGTTGTTAATGGTTTATTTTTTTCTTATTAATTTACTTGTTTCTCTATAGTATTTACCGTATTTCTTGTTACATTGAATTTTTTGTTGTTTTATGTTGTTGTAACTATCTATTTCATATTATTCACCTTTTTGTTTCTAGATAATTTCAATACTTTTCTTCACACCATACTTTTGTCTTCTTTCTTTTATTTTTCAAGTTTGTTAGAATTCTTCTCTATATTTTTGTTATTTTGTCTCATTTTCCAATCCATACGTTTTACTCTGACTTTTTCTTTAATTTATTGTGTTTGAGTGTAGAATTTCTGCTACTCCACAGTCACTCGAGCTATTCACCTCTTAATTTTGTTAGACTAAACCGAGTCATCTGAAGTTTAGAGAGTTGATATGAATGTGCTCTAACAACAAAAGTTATATAACTCCGATGTGTTTTTCCGCCCCAGAGGTGGTTGCAACACCTTCTCGTGGGTGGAAATTCTTTTGCTTAAATTAATCTGGGAATCTTCTACGTCTTCTTCACTGGCTTTTCAACTCGGGGTGAGTCTTAGCCGCATGCACTATTGCCCTCCCTCCTCTACGATCTTGCGCTTCCATATCCCATTGTTATACCCTAATTCTAGATAAATCGGCTTCAACATCATCCTTTCATCTTTTTCTCCGTCGGCCTATTGATCTTCTACAATCTGGTCTTTCTTTATCGCCCCAGGTATCACCCCAGTAAACTCCTTTACTACTTCGAAGTTGTGATCATTAATACTGATGTTCTGCCTAACTCTTGGTCTTGGATTTTTGGTTACTACCATGTATTACGTCTTTTCTTTATTCATTCGGAGACCCAGAATACCTGCTTCCTCCTCGAGCTCTGAAAACACCTCTCTCACGTCTCTTGTAGGTAGAATGCATGACTGCGTCTATGTCATCAGCAACAGTTTTAATCCTTGATCAGCGAATCCTCCTATCAGTTTAGATAATATTTTACTTATTGCATATTCTAAAACAAAATTGAACAGCAACGGTGACAAGGGCCCCCCATGCCTAAGTCCTTAACTTATAAAAAATGGAACCAATGTTTTGCTTTTTATCATATGTGTGTGTCACGCACATTTGCGTTAATTTAACTAATTTTGTTGGTATTCCCATTTCCAACATTGCTATCCACAATTTGTTTTTTTTTTATGGAATTATAGGCTTGCTGAAAATCTATGAAAATTTGGTGCACATCATGATTGAATTCCCAATGTTTCTCTAGTATTAGTCGAAAGATAGACGTCGTCGCCTAGAATATCTTTCGAATATGATGTGAGTCTCTTTAGCAAGATAATTGATAGCACTTTATTGTATGTGCTAATAAGCGATATGCCTCTATAGTTTTGGAATTGTTCTTTGTTTTATTTTTTATATATGGGAATTATAATGCATCCATCCCATTCTCTAGGCATTTTCTGTTGTTGCCATACTCTCAGAATGATGTCATACAATTTTTGGTGTAAAAGGTTTCCTCCTTTTTTTTTTGATCTGGGAATCTGGGATTTTCGATCTAGAAATTGATAGATGACTAAATTTTGGAGAATAAACCAGATTTTGTTTTATAGAATTTTTTGTCAATAAAATTGACATTCTTAGTAAATCAACTTTGTTTTTATTTTTAGAGGCCAAATCTCTGACGACTGAGCAGTGGTGTTTAATTAATATAAATATTTGTTGGTTGATTTATATTTTTATATTTTAATAACATTATAAAAAATAAATGATTATTTAAATTAATCTTATATTTTGTGTTTTTTTTTTTCAGGAACTGAAAATTTTCATGCGTTCAGCCCAGGCGTCTTTTTGTTTTACCACTTGTTCCTACTAGTATGGGTAATAGGAGGCTTAGGATACGTAATTATGATTATAGGATTTATTACCAAAGGTATGCAGAGTCGGCATATTCAAAAACTAGAAAGAATTCTGGCACATACAGTTAAAAGTACTCCTCAGAAGATACGAAATGAATTTCGAAGTATGTTACACGAGCTTTTATTTATGAGAGTTAAACCAGTTTATAAAGGTGAATTTGAATACACTCCGCACTATTTGGAGAGAAGTCAAAGTTGTCCAGACTTTACTATTTGGATAAATAAAAATTCTCCTACCACAGCTAGAAAACGAGCAATGTCAGAATGTTATAGATACAACGTTTTGGAAAGAGTACAATCCGAATCAGAGTTAGACAAGATAGACAAAGAACGAACTTTCAGGCCTTCGGATGCGCTTATGAAACAAAAAGATCTTCTTCTTAAAGTTGTAGATGCTTTAAGCTTGGCATCCGCTAGAGATGGTGTATGTTCAGGTTTTTCTGAAGACGAAAATATAAATAATGCAAGATACGATCCACCGCCACCCATGATGCCTAGTCACAGAAGAAGGGCTGTAAGCGACGTCAAACCTCCTCCAAAATATTTAACAGAGCAATCTGTCAATACATGGTATGGTAACGATGCGACTACAGCTCTTAAGGTATTTAAACAAAAAAGAGCTATGTCAGTTGCTCCAATTCCCGATTCCAAAAACTCCTTTATTCAACGGTTCCAAAAATCAGTTGCTAATCGATTTAGAAGATCAGATACTAGAGAAAACGATATTGAAAAACAAAATTTGGATGAATCTATTAATAGAATACGTAGCCCTAGTATTATTCCTTCTAATACTGAATCCCAAAGAAGCAGCATTCCGCAGCAAAATGTTTTAGAAGAAACGTCAATTGCTGAATTTATTAGAGCGCTTTCCGCAGTAACAGAAAGTAAATTCAAAGAACCACCAAGAAGAAAAATAGGATTAGCTAGTTTAACTCCTCCAAAATATTCACCTACTAATATATCAGCACCTTCATTCTCAAGCAGGCGGACGTCTTTAGTACCTCAAACCAGAATTCGTCCAAAGCCGCGCAGATTTTCGATGACACCAGTAGCTGAAAATATACTGAGCTCTCCTCCACCATACAGTCCTTGTGCTTCAGCAAGAAATTCGCTAACCTTGCAGGAAACACCAGAAGTAAGGAGGTTTTCTCCGCGAAAAGCTTCAACTAGTCACTCAAGTCCAGTGCGAGCACAAGCATTAAAGAGTAAAAAATTTGAAACTGAAAAAGATAGTAAAGACTGAAGAATACTTGTTATATATGGGTCCTGTTATATATAGAGATCAGTAGACTGTTGTTGGCTACAGGTGTTAGTGATTCCCAAAACAAACTTTCGTGGTACAATTAGTAAAATTGTCATACTCAATTTGAACATCAGTTTAATGATTTTAAAACTGCAAAAATAAGGTATTAAGGAAAAGAAGGCAGTAAAACAAATACTAGTTAAAATACTCAACACCGAGTTTTTATCGGTTATTTTTAGATATATGCTCTTTGATATAATTTTATTATAACTAGTAATAATGGAATATAAATAATCCCACAAAACGGTAAGAATACATATGAGTAAAGTGTTTGGACTGATAATGAAAACAACCAGTTTTTAAATACCTAAATTTTCTGATCTTATATCAATATGTTTTATCCAACGATCTTCCAATTCTATGATTTTTTCGGCTTCTATATATTAGCATATTCATCAACGTAAAGGGAAAAATCACTCGAAAAGTGTTGACATCTCTGGGCGAGACTAAGAACGTATCATCCTTCTTTTATGTTATATTTCTTTCTTTGTAAACTGATTACGTCAGTAATGATATCTTCTTCGCGTGTTACATCAGAATTATCCTACGTTAGCGATCACCATTGCGAAGGCTTTTCGATCTTCTGCAATATGGAATAATTGTCCTGCATTTGATATCTGAGTCTATTCACGAATGTTTTTTAACCAAAGAACATGTTTTCTTCCTACACCTCTTCGGCCCTCAATTTTGCCCTTAAGGATCAGTTGTAATATTTTGTATCGACGTCCCCTTACTATATGTCCCAGATAAGACATTTTTCGATGCTTAATATTGTTTAGCAGTTCTCTATCTTTGTTGACGCTCCTTAGTATTTCTTCATTCGTTTTCCTTGCTGTCCAAGGTAGCTTCAGCATTCGTCTATGAACCCACATTTCCAATGCTTCAATTTTGTTCATGATCGATACTTTTAGCGACCACATTTCTGTACTATACAAAAGTACAGACCAAACATAGTACTTAACCATTCTTTGTCTTAGTTCTAAACTGAAATGGTTATTGCAAAGAAATCACTTTATTTTCATAAAAGTAGTTTTAATTATTGCTATTCTACGTTTTATTTCTATGTCTGGATTTAGTTGGTCTGTTATCACAGTTCCCAAATATGTCATTTTGTGAACTTTCTCAACTTGGACTCCGTTTAATTGAAGCTTTGCATCGGGATGTGGCTCACAACTAAACACTAAAAATTTGGTTTTGATTGGGTTTATTTTAATGCCCATTTCCTCTCCTACCTCGTGAATACGATAAGGCAGAATTTGAAGAACTTCATTATTATCTGATAGAATTACTGTATCGTCTGCATATCTAATCAGATTAAGTTATGCCCCGTTGATTTTTATTCCATATGGGTGTCCCTCAAGTGCCTTTTAAATAAATGGTCCGAGTAAACATTGAACAATGTTGGCGACAAAATGCAACCTTGTCCGACTCCTCGTTATATAGAGATTTCATCGGTATAGATATCTTCTTGTTATCTATTTCGATGTTTTTTAGTATTGGCATTAATTTTGCATGCTGTACTTTATCGAATGATTTCCCGAAGTCCATGAAACATGCAAATGCATCTTTTCTTTGCTCACGGCAGTTTTGTAATAGGATGTTAAGCGCAAAAAGTGCCTCCCTGGTTCTCATAGCATTTCTAAAACCAAATAGGGTAGTTAAGAATGTGTCATTAGGCTAATTAATCGATATTCTGAGCATTTTCTCGCATTGTGTCTATTAAGTATTGCGACAAATATGGTTGGTGTATCACCTGGGCCACAAGCTTATCTAATCTGACTTCTGTTTTTTATTTTATTGTTAAATTCTTTTTTAATGTTATCATTTATGTTTATATCATATATGTCAAAGATAAGTACATTGGTTATTGGTTTTTGTTGCTGAATTCTTTTTAACCTTAGTTTAATGTCCTCTACAAGTAGTTGATGATCAGATCCAATATCTGCTCCAGATATAGTGACTCTTTTGACGGCATTTCGGAAACGTTCATTTACCAGTATATAGTCTATTAGATTTCTTAAAGACTCAGGGTTATTGCCATCATCAAATGGGGCTTTCCAAGTGTATAGTCGTCGCTTGGGTAGTTTATACCAGGTGTTTGCAATGATCATATCATTTTGTTTCAGTAATGGTAAAACATAATATTTTAGTTACTTACTTCTCTTCTTAAGATTACTAGTTGATCCATATTTGAAAAAAAAACTAAAACCCAATAAAAGACAAAAATACATGATAATGTATTTGAAATCTACTAAAAATTTTTGTTTAGCAACAAGTTATCAGGTAACTATAAGAGTTTTATCATCCACTTTATTTTTATTTACCACTTTAGCAAAATATTTGAAACGTTCAATATTAGCAAATGCTGATATATTCAAAATAACACTTATGCGATCTGTAGCTGATGGATATTATCATATAATAATATATACCTATTTTGTAATGATTTCTAAAATTTGTACATTTTCGTTTGGGTCAGTATGAAACAAGTTAAAGATAACGTTTAGTAAAAAAATTAGATTAATTTTCTAAATTCTGAATTGATTTTAACAGAGAATTCATACCGTATGACAATATATCTATGACGGAAGTCTTGTATCCCGCAGAAATCAATGGAATTAATACCGAGCCGCAAGGTCCGATCTCCTGTAGTACTGCTCATACTGCGTATTCTGGTTTCAGTCGCAAATTGATTTTATTTTCATTTCATTCATTTAGATTTTATAATATCACGTTCAACTTTTTTTCTGGTCGGTATTTGAACCATCAATTTACTAAATCCCTCAGAGCAAAGTAAGTGTCCTTATTATATATTAAAATTAGATACAGTTATCTTCTTCTTCTTCACGTGCCATCTCCGCGATGGAGGTTGGCAATCATCATGGCTATTCTGATCTTAGATGCTGCTGCTCTGAATAGTTCAATTGATGTGCATCCGTACCATTCCCTCAAGTTACGCAACCATGAGATTCTTCTTCTTCCTACACTTCTCTTGTCCTGGATTTTTTCTTGTATAATTAATTGAAGTAGGTTGTATCTCTCATTACGCATAACATGCCCCATATATTGCAGCTTTCGTGTCTTGATAGTTTTCAATACTTCCATTCTTTTGTTGATTCTTATCATGACTTCGTTGTTTGTTATATCCTAGGTCCATAATATCTTCAGGATTCTTCTATACACCCACATTTCAAATGCTTCCAACTTTTTAGCAGTCGACGCGTTAAGTGTCCATGCTTTCATCCCATAAAGCAGAGTCGAGAAAATATAACACCTTACCAGCCCACTCTCACGTCCAATTTTAGTTCTCTACACTTCAAATATATAGCATACCAACAGAGGCTCTAAAAGCAAAGGGCGAGATTGGCGTAGATGTATTACTGGATATGTTCAATTTGATGTGGATCACAGGTGAATAGCCTGATGAGTAATGCGAATCACCCTTTATCCCTATTAATAAAAAAGGATCGCTAACCGTATGCAGCAATTACAGAACCATTCTACCTCCCTTTCCATCAACACCTCACACATCACGATCCGTTCGTTTTCGCATTGTCTTTACGTTTGCTTTTTATCTTAACATAATCACCTCCCCTACCTATCGATATGTCGCACATTATTATACGTTGAGTCGTTTGGACGTTACAAGCGTAGTGTCCTTTTGGCATTGTATTTTGCGTTTCTTTTTTTATGTTAACGTATTCACTACCCTCTTACCATTCCAACGAGCCCTCGTACGTCATGATCTGACCAATATCAATGAAGATATGACGAAATGCCGTTTTGGCACAGTTTTTGCGTTTGATTTTTACTAAAATGACTAGCGCCGCGTAGCGGATAATAGTCAAACTATGGCGTCATCGGTTTCGATCCTGACTAATTGGTTCATGCTAGGCCGGTAATGCAGATCCAATGCTTACCGACATTGGCGCCAGTGACGTCACACTGTCTGTCTCAAGCGACCCATTCCCTACTGATTCTGCTGTGGATTTCTGAGGTGGTTTTCAAAATCCTGCGACATAAATCAATGAAAGGCTAAAGAATTTTCTACTTTCACTGAATACTATCACCATTATTATACAACATATATTTTAAATATAGAATGAAGAAAGTAATAGACGAATGTAATGGAGGAATTACTATAGGAGGCAGATAAATCAGTAACCTGCGATACACTTACACTAACAGTAAATGAAACCGAAATAAATTATTACCGTCACCGAACACTTAAGCTGCATAAGCAAAGGTTTTGGAGTTGAGATCAAGAATTAAAAAACCAAAATAATAATCTACAGCATGTACACCAAGTGAAAAATTTCGAAGTGGTAGACAGATTTGCATACTAGCATATTAGATTATATAAATATAAATTTATATCAAAGAGTATTTTACATTCATTTTTTCGTAAAAATTTAGACGGGTTAAATCAAAGAAATCGTTTTATCTACTTATGAAACTTGATCGTGGCCTTTATCAAGTGCCTTTCTAATGACTGAAAAAATACACCAGTAATTTTGAGGTACAATTCTAGGTTAATATACAGCAAAAGTAGTATTTAGGGTAACATTCTATTAAACTGGTAATTATTTGTATTCCACAACTTATTTGAGAATTATAAAGTTCCGGTCAAATCAAACTAGCAACACTTTTTTATATATCATGCGAAATTCTTTCCGACAACTATAGTGAACTT
Organism: Diabrotica balteata; assembly: GCA_918026665.1. NCBI lineage: Eukaryota > Metazoa > Arthropoda > Insecta > Coleoptera > Chrysomelidae > Diabrotica > Diabrotica balteata. Next base: position 18,241,979 of record OU898281.1, on the reverse strand, counting down.
TAAAAGGAAATCTTTTACTTTTAATCTTTTAAATATATATAATTATAACTGAGTGACATATCCAAAGCATAAACATCTCGTAGAATAAGCTATATCCCTGGACTCTGAGCTGCTGATCAAGATTAAGCCTCAATCAGTATTCGACATATCGTTATAGAAAAGTGTTTTTCTTTTTTCGTTAGATAAACATTAGAATATTTTTTGAGTAACATGCAATTACTTAAAAACGTATTTTGGGCTTTGGATTCATTGTCAATTGGTAATGATATGTGTCAAAGAAGTTTTGAGAAAAAATTTACCCTAATATATGAGATAAAATACCTAAATTTATTAAAACGATATTTATATCTACATTTTGTATAAGTACAAAAGATATTTAGATAAAGGCTTATTGTATTCTGTGTCTTTAATGTCTGAGTCCTCTGAAAAATCTGTCACCTCAATCGTTGCTAATAATTGGCTCAAGCGTTCTCAAGTTTATAGTTACTAGGAAATATGAAAATTATGGTTACTATTATACTGGTAGATTTTTTCTCAAAACTTTGGTGGCATATGCCACTTTATTTGTATTTCGTATGTAAAAGGTAACACTTGTTTTTGATTTTTGTCATTGTTTTTGAATACAATTTATGTCAGTATTAGTAACTTTACGAAAATAATTGTCTCAATATCTTTGTTAATATTATTAAAAGACATAAATACAACATAAGCAATGTTATAGATATAGAATGTTAAGAATATTACCCTGTTAATTATAATACGATTGTGATATATTGTTAAAATATCAGTATTGTAAATAAATAATTTTTTTATTTTATAAAAATATTATTTTATTTTGCACTTTTTGTACGTGTTGATTATGTTGAATCTTCGTTATCTCTCAACCTATGCGAGACATTAAAGTACTAAAAAGCATTAAACCATTGGTACTACTGAAATAATGACAGTTGACGTAAAAATTCATTTGAAGTCAAAAAAACTTTTACGTCCAATATATTCACGAATTTATTGACATAGACTTCTTCTTCTTCTTAGTCGTTAACCTGATGCAGGTATCGTGATATCATGAAGCTATTAGCTTAATTTCCCAATGTTCCTCCACGATTTTCTATCTTCTGCCATTCTAACACATTCTGACAATGGAGCGCCAATGGTAGCAACAACATGGTTCGTGTATCGTATGGGAGATCTACCTCTATTTCTTTTGCCTTCTACTTTTTCCTGGATGGTAAGTTTTTCAAAACCATTTCTTCGAAGCACATGTCCAAAATAGCTTATTATTTGTTTTGATATTTGTGTTCTTAGTCTATTCGTTATGTTTAGCTGGTCCGGTATGGATTCATTTGTTCTTCGGGCCACCCATGGTATTCTCAGCATTCGTCTCCAGCAGTACATATCAAATACATCTATGTTCTTTTTGTCTTTCTCAGTAAGGGTCCAGCATTCCGATGCATAAGTAAAAACTGGAAAAACTAGACTTCTTACTAGTCTCATTTTTGTATCGGTAGTAATTTCATGGCTTTTCCAAATTTTTGTTAATTTTGCCATAGCGCTTTTTGCGATGGCCGACCGCCTTTTATTTCTTCAGTACAGCCTCCTTTGTTGGTTATTAATGAGCCCAGATACATAAATTTATCTACAACAGCGAAATTGTTTATCACGACCCGATGATTTTGATTGTTGTTAGCTCTGTCAATTATCATGATTCTCGTTTTATCTATGTTTATTTTAAGGCCCATCGTTAAGCTTACGTCTTCTATCCGTTGTAGCAGGTGAATCAATTTAGCTTCAGAACTAGCGAGGATAGTAGTATTATCTGCATATCTCAAGTTGCAAATTTTCTTCCCGCCAATGGTGATGCCACCGTTCCAGTCCTCAGTAGCTTTCCGCATTATCCATTCACCATTAATGGTAACCAGATGTTAAATAGAATTGGGCTTAGTATGCAACCTTGTCTCACGCCCTTTGTGACCCTGAAACTATCGGTTAGTTCCTCATTTATTATATCTCTGGCATAATTGTTATTGTACAGGCTTTTAATTAGCAGTATCAGATGATTGGGGACTCCCATTTCAGACAAAACCTGCCACATTTTACTCCAGTTGACCAAATCAAAAGCTTTACTATATTCTATGAAGCACAAATATGTTGTGCTGTTGAATTCACTGGATTTTTCTACAATCTGCCGTACGTTTAAAATTTGTTCTCTAATACCACGTCCGGGGACGAAACCTGCTTGTTCCTCTGCAATGTTAGGTAGTAAAAAGGGCTTTATCCTCTCGAGAATTATGTGTAAGAGTATCTTACTGCAATGCGCAATTGGAGCAATTGTGCGATAGTTGCTACATAAATCTTTCGCTCCCTTTTTATGTAAGGGAATATATAGTGATTGTGTCCAGTCCTCAGGCCATTTACCTGTCTCCCATACTCTTTGACAAATTTGATGTATTATATCCACTCCAACGTCATCTAGGGCCCAAATCATTTCAATAGATAAGTTATCTGGACCGGCAGCTTTCTGACTTTTTTGCCTCATAATTGCTGCTTCAACTTCACTTTTGAGTACGTCAGGTTCCGCTGCAAAACTGGCATCTTCTTGTTGTGATGGGGATGTGCTTTCCTCCATCATCAGTCATTCACAGTATTCTTTCCATCTGTGTAAAATATCTTTTTTAGAAGTTAGTAGAGTTCCGTTATCATCTTTGATAGTAAGGTAGTTTGGTGTAAAGGAACGTGTTATCTGCTATATTTTTTTAAACATGTCCCTGGTGTCAGTTTTGGTTTTATGCCCTTCTATTTCCATGCAAATTTTGTTCAAGTGTGTGTTCTTGTCCTTTTTGCAAAGTCGTTTTACTTGACCGTTCAGCGCTTTATAGGCCTGTTTATCACTTTCAATGTTCAGTCCTGTGGCTTTTAAGCACTTCTTTTCCTGTATTTTAGTCCACGTGGAGTCTGTTATCCATTGTTTACTTTTTTTTTTTCTCTATACTCTTAATATTTTTCGCAGCATTATGCAATATGGATTTTGTTTTTGTCCATATGCTATTTAAGGACTCTTTTGGATTTAATGATTGTTTGAGGTCTTATAGCGTTTGCATTGCGGCTTTTTTGTACGGATCGTTATATCTTAGATGCCATTTAGTTGTTGTATTTCCTGTTTTTGGACTGTTTCTTAACTTCATGCGGAATTTATTTCCTGGTGATATCCAAGTGTATAGATGTCTTGGGTGATGTTGAAATCCTGTATTAGTAACAAACAGGTTGTTGTCTATACAAAAATGTAGCAAGCGTTCTCCTCTGTCATTTCTTTGGCCAAGTCCATATAATCCGACGGTCTCTCGCAAGTAATGATCTTCTGTAGTTACATCAATTTTAGCGTTGAAATCGCCTACGACTGCTGTGATTTATCTATTTGGAAGCTTCCTAAGCGTCTGCTCCAACGTACTATAAAATGTTTCGATCTCTTCATCGTGAGCTTCGCTTGTTGGGGCATATGTTTCTACCACATTAAGATTAACTAGACTGGCATTCATTCTGACAACAATTATCCAATCGCTGACGGTTATCTATTCTTTTATGGTGGTTTTAATGGCATTATTTACTATCACTGCCACGCCATTCCGAGATTCGTTATCATTGGCGGAGAAATAAATATCATTGCCATTTTTTGACGTATAATGTCCTTTATCCTTCCAGTGGGTTTTAGATAAACCTACAATGGGATAATTGTGTATCTCGTTTTCCACTACATTCAATTTTCCGGGTTCCAGCAATCCTCGAACATTTCACGTACCAATTTTAAGGGTGCTCCATATTTTTATGCTTCTTCCAGACTCAGAGTTTCCATGGCGTGCCTGGTTTCTCACAACATCATGGCCGGTAGCCCATTTCACACCATCAGCCCCGGACGCGGGTTGGCGCCAATTGCTAGTTGGATCGCTTGGCATACTGATATGTTTAGAGGAGGCATTGATGCATAAATTCATGGATTTCTTCGTGAATTTAGTGTTGGTGTAAAGCCCGCATAAGGCGTGACATATCTGTGAAATGGATTGATATTGGTATAATCCATGATAGACATTTGTGGAGAAATGTAATTCGGGAAGCAGACCCGGCATTTAGATAAAGGTAAAGATAATTATGAATGCAGAAAATGCACTTGTGTTGTAATTACATGTATTAATATACCACGTAATACACAAAGTAAACAAAATTAGGTCAAATAATGTATTAATTATTTAGCAGACTTTTCATCACATTTTATTAGAAATATCATCTACCTTGTAATTAAAAATATTGCAATTAGTTAAACGTTCTTATTTAGTATCGATCAAATAAATGCATTTAAATACCAAAGACGAATTTGACTCAAACTTAAAACCGAGAAAAACCATGTACGGTAAAGACGAAAAGTACTGTGAAGATTTCTTCTGGTTAAATCGGTGGATTTTAAAATCTGTAGGACTATGGAAAGCCGAAATGTCCAACAAATTCCTTCAGTACTTATACATATTTTACAGAATTGCTACCCTACTGTTTGTGAACATATTTTTTCCTGCAACGGAAATTGTGAATTTGTACAATGCTGCAGATCTTTATAAATTCCTCAAAAATTTAAGTGTAACAGTGACACATTTGCTAGGACTAATAAAGGTAATAAATAGGTTTAGTAAACAAGCACATAACTTAAACTAACATAAACATTTCTCTGAATAACTCATTTTTTTTTTAATTCAAATTAACGTGTCTTGACATCTTTGATCATTGACATGGAAGCAACGGTTTACAATAGTACCTGCAGAGTTATGATATAGAGTTTACAATACTAAAGGATAACAATATTATGTAAATTATATTTTAATAAACAACGGTACAGTCTTTAAGAAGTCTATTAGGCTCTTGAGTCTGTTTTAACAGTTCAGAAGTTCTTTTATACTGTGGGCTATATTGTTGGCAATGCTAGTGGCCTGGTAGTGTTGACATTCTATAAGGATGTGCTTGACTGAGATAGGAATATCGTTGTAGTAGGAGCATAACTGCTGGTCTGTAAAGGACATATGATGACTGTGTGTCAAACGTGTGTGTCCTATCCTCAATCTTCGTATTGTTAGGTTAGGTTAGGTTAGGTTAGGTTAGGTGGTCCTATCCTCAATCTTCGTATTGTTACATTTTCTTTTCTGTTCAGAGATGCTAGGGATAAATAACTGTTAACATGGTTGTATTTCTCTGATCTTTGCGTCTTTGGTGATTTAAAGTTCCTGCCACTTGCCTTGGATATTTCTTTTGAATTTTGATTTTATATTTTCTTGAAGCTGTATGTTGTATACGGGAAAGTTGGATGTAGATGCTTCTTTTGCAGCGCTCTAAGCCATCTTATTTCCTTGGATGCCGATTTAAGAAGGCACACATACTACTGTTATTAAAATCCCTCGAAAAGTGTAAAGTTGGATCAATTCTAGTATTTTTTGCACTAGGGGAGGTTAATTGAAAATATTTTCTTACGAATGAATTGCGGATAAAGAATCGGTGCACAGAGCTACACTTTGATGATTGTCAAAAGGGAACTCAAGAGCTTTTATGATTAGGGAACTCAACCCTAATCTGTGCAGGTTTGAAGTAGCTGATGAAATAGTTTTTATAAGTAAACAGTTTTTCATTAATTAATAGTTTGAGCTCTTACTGTGTGGAATTCCATTACATAAAATAATACCCTTGACACCTTAAAAATTCTAGTTTATTATAAATGAACTCTCTCTCTTCCAATATCCATTGTAATAATGACTTGTAATGTTTGTGTGACTAGTGGCATTGTTCTTGAATGAGCTGGCTAATAGGTTTATAATTGTAGCACCTACCATTGATATTTTATGTGGTTTTAGTCGATTTTAGTCAGTCATTGTTGGAATTTGTTCCGAACAGTTTTACTTATTATTTTTTGTTGTGAATATCTAATTGTTCTATTTAATAAAAAAAATACCGGGAAAAACGATAACAGGAGAAATGCGACAATGTGTAGTTTATTTATTGGAATATTTTAAAAAAGAAAAAGAAAACAACGCACCTTTGCTTTCGTTATCATCGGTACATGAACGAGTAGCGGACGCTTTGAAAATCAGTCTTCGCACAATGACAAGAATAAAGAGTGAATACAAGACAGGGGCAGCTCTTACTACACCAGGAGAGTTACTTAATGTACAAAAAAAAAGACTAATGATGTCAGCGATACTATAAAAGGAGAGATTAGAAATGTACTGTATGGCATGAAAGCAAAAGGAGAGCACGTTACAATTAAAGTTCTAAATACACAATTAAGAAACAAGCATCTCTATGATGGTTCTGATACAAGTTTGTGGCGTCTTATGAAAAATTGTGGGTTTTTATACAAACTAGAAAATAGTAGCTATGTGAGAAACCATGTATTGACTCCAAACGACTGTATTTTTTGAGGCATTACATGAGCAATTTTTTAAGTCCAAGCCCACTTCAGTTCGTTTTTTTAGATGAAACATGGATATTCCTAAAAGGCGCATATAAACGTACTTGGCAAGATGACTGTGTGAAAAGCATCAGAAAAGAACACGAACATACAGGTAAACGCTATGTTGTTTTACATGTCGGAAGTAGGTAAGGATTTGTTAAAGATGCTGGATTACTGTTTTCTACGAAATCGAAGAGTGCAGACTATCATGATTCTATAGATAAAGAATCTTTTAAAAAGTGATCCAGATTCATATAGCAGTGTCTATCAAGCTTCTTTCTTCCAAACCCAGTACCAGAAAAAAAGTTGTTGGTGCCTCGATCTGATACCGCATCCTATATGGTAAGAGTGGGAGGAACCATCTCTAGTTATTATGGATAATGACTCATACCTTAGCTCTTTAATAGAAAAGTTACCGAATGCCAGTTGGAAAAAATCGAACTTACAAGAATGGTTACGAGCGAAAAAAATAATTTTTGACGACGATTCGGGCAAGACAGAGCTATTGAGTCTTTGTCGCCAGAATAAACCACAAAATACCAGGTACGTTATAGACGAGCTACTCCAAGAATATGGACATCAGGTTTTGAGATTGCCTCCATACCACTGTCAATATAATCCGATTGAGTTGGTCTGGGGCATTTCTAAACAATACTATGATCGTCATATTGGAAAACATGGACGTGGAGATGAAACAGTGAAAAAAGTTTGGGGCGATGCATTAGCTGAGGCAACACCTGCAGCGTGGGCGAGTTGTGTTAACCATACTGAAAAATTAATTCAGGACGACTGGGCAAAAATGGTCACATATGATGACGATGAAAGTAGGATTATCATCGATTTGGCGGAAGATTCCATTGATGAAGACAGTTCCAGTGAAGACGCTGACTGATTAGCTAATTAATCAAGGTCAGTACATTGTAACAGTTCAGAATTCACTACAGTGCTTAAAACTTAAAAAATCTGTATCATTTTTTAATTAAAGTGGGTTAAATAATTAACACTTTCTTGGGTATATTTCAAAATCCTTTTAAAATGTACTTTTCGTTATATCATGTCCTATTTTACTGCAAGCTAGAAAAATACTTTTTCGCAATTTATACGTATATTCCGTTATTAGAAATTTAATGAAAAATAAATTATAATTTTCTTTTATAATTATTATTTCATTTGACATGCTACATCTTGCTCCACCACTGGAGGACGTAAACGAATCGAGGTTAGACAAGGAAAGACAGATGAAACAACTTATTGCAAGTGTTTTTACACGCACACGCCAAGAACGATGAAAACGATTATACTTAAATATTAAATAGTTTAAGGAATTTTTTGTATGCTACAGCTTAATAAGCCATATTTTTTAAAGTTACTTCTAAAAATTATACATCAAAGAAAATATATGTAGACTATGGAAGAAAAATTCAGCTGTACACAGTTTGGTTTTCGAAACGCATGGGTACGAGAGAGGCTCTCTTTAGCATACAAGTGCTATTTCAATTATGTAGAGATGTAAATTGCGATATTTATGCACGCTTCATTGATTACCATAAAGTCGCATTAAAAATTCAGTTGCATCAGAAGTTAAATAAAAATAATTTAAATAATCAATAAAGAATGAATTTTTTTAAATGCAAACGGTAAAAGAGACAATAAAATTTCGCGGCACACCTACAAATACTTTAGAGCACACCAGTGTGCCGTGACACACTGGTGTGCTCTGTGATTATATGCTAAAAATATAAATCTTTAATATACACAAATTTCGGTTTAAACATTTGTATGTGCTCCATAATTTATCTGTAATAAAATAAAGCGGGAGGTTTGGCGTACCCTGTATAATAGTTCTAATTATTTCTTTTAGATTGGATTCTTCTTCTTTTATCGCTCAGAACTGGAGATAATTACAAAGAGACTTTCAAATCCCAAGTTGCGATATGAGTGTTGTCCCGAGAAAGACTTTTACCCCGGAAAGTTATCAAATGAGTTTCAACTCCTTATTAGAAAATGTATTTTTATTTATACCTTAGGAAGTTGCACCGACATAGGTGCCACGTTCATAGCCTCTATCCTACCGGTATTGCAATACGATGAGAACAACGCTGATAGTTTTATACCTGAGTATATGCCTTATAGGACATGGATGCCATTTAAGTTTGACGGGAGTACTACAGCCTACATGCTTGGTGTTTTGTATGAGGCAATTGCTGTGTATTCGTTTGCATTTAGGTAAATATCTTTTTAAGAAGAATAATAAAATATTTTTGATAATTATTTCTGAATTAAACGATATTGATCACAGATTTAAAATTTTAATCTTGTATAGATGCCATTGTTGCTTTCTACATATACCACGTATCCGTGCTCTTTTGTTAAGTTCCTTCAGAGGGTCCAACATTCCGCTGTATACAGTGCGCGCGTCAATTATGGACAAAGATATCTACGACGCCCTGTATGGTATGGTAACCAATGTTTTTCTTCTATTTTTTTATGTAAACACGACATGAGTCTGTTTTTTAATGTGCCTCCATTAAGTTGTCGTTCTATCGTTTTCGAGGTCTTCCTACTGATCGTCTTCTTATTGAAAAACTGTCTCTTGTCATCTGTATCATCATTCTCAGCATATTCTACCGACTATGTTGCAGCCTCCTGTACATATTCATTCTTTACTTCTGCCCACGATTGTCTAAAATTCGCTTTTCTGTGCCGTGTTCTACCGGCTTGTTTCCTTATGTCATAATCCCATCTTAAATTTGGACGTCTTCTTGGTTTCTTAAGGCCTCTTGGATACAACAGTTTAATTCTAGTTACTAGTCTAGTACAACTGACCACCTATTGTCAGTTCTTCTCGCTAAATGTCCCACCCACTGCCATTTTCTTCTTCTTCTTCGGCTTTTCCCATTATGAGTTCGCCGTTTTCGTCCTCCACAGCACTCTATTCTGCCAGTCCCCTTCTCTGAGGTCTCTATCTATCATAGCATTTCCGACGTATATTTTCCATCTTGTAGCAGATCTTCCTCTCCGTCTTCTTCCCTGCGGGTTCCAATTTAATATTCTTTTCGGCCACCTATGCTCTAGCATTCTTTGTACATGCCCGTACCACTGCAGGGCTCTGTTTTTCAACTTTTTTGTAACTGAGAATTCCACTTCCATTGTGTTCCATATTTATTCCGTTCTTAATCTATCTGCTCTTGTGATTTGTAGACATCCACTCATAAAGTCCAGTTCAACTGCTCTTATTTTATTTTGTATTTTTGTTGTCATTGGCCATACTTCCGCTCTATATAGGGTAATATTCATCACTATGCTTTGAGAAATCCTCTTTTTGTTTTCTTTGGTTAGAGTGTTGTTCCATATCACTCCATGAAGTGTTCTTGTGTCTTGTTTTCCCGTACTATTTTCATTTCTATATCTTTCATACAAGTACCATCTCGGCTAATCATTAATCCTAAATACTTAAAAGTCTTACAACTCTTAATAGTCTCTTCTTCTAAACTTAAGTTAAAATCTGCAACCTTGGGTCCAATACATAAGTTGTCTTGCACTTATTTATCTTGAGTCCCCAAAGTTCATATTCTTCCTTTAATTTCCTTATCCTATATTCCATATCCTCCCTGTGTTGTGCAAAAATGACTTGATCATCTACGAAAAGTAGTGAATGTAATATATTCTCTTGTACTGGTATGTTCATTGTTCCGCAGTTTCCATACCATCTTTTCAAAGCCTGATCTATATATATATATATATATATATATATATATATATATATATATATATATATATATATATATATATATATATATATATGTTAAAAAGTGTAGGTGAGAGACCACATCCCTGTTTGAGGCCTTTTGTTGCGGTGATTGTTTTTGTTATTTCATTACCTAACTTTATTTGCACTTGTGTTTCTATATACAGTCTTTGTGTTATATTCACCCATTTCTCTCTAACGCGCATTCTTCTTATTGCTTCCCATAGTTGTTTCCTGGGCACGCTATCGTATGCTTTCTCTAAATCGATAAAGGTCATATGTGTTTCAATGTTTTTTTTCTTTGTTCTTTTTAATCACCTGTCTCATAATAAATATATTATCTAAACATGATCTGGCTTTTCGGAATCCGGCTTGTTCTCCGCTATAATGATCCATGTGTTGTTCTAGTTTTTCTTTTATAACTGATGAAAAGATTCTTGCTATTGAAGGCATTACACTGATCCCTCTGTAGTTATTTGGTGACCTTTTGTCACCTTTTTTGAAAATGGAGGACATGTATGATAAATTCCACTCATCGGGAATCTTCTCTCCTGCTTCGATTTTATTGAACAACATTCGTATAAAGGATACTATCCTTGCGCCTCCATATTTTAGAAGTTTCATTTTTATGTTCCCTGGTCCTGGTACTTTATTATTTTGGACACTGGTCGTCTTCGGTCGAAAATTTTTCTGATCGTTTCCTCTCCATCTCGTCTAATTACTTGTCCTTTCCTTCAAAGGCGTGCTAATTTAATACATTTTACAACGACAGGTTTCCCAAAACTTCTGTATAACTCAAAGTTGTAGCTCATATGACACAAACCCCGTTCTTGGACTCCTCCATATATCTTCCTTAGAATTTTCTCTCGAAACGTTTAAGCAATACTTGGTCGTTCTGTGTAAGTGACCACGTTTCTGACCTGTATGTTAACACTGGCCTTATTAGTATTTTACAAGCCATAATAGTACTTATTGGCAAGCCCTATTCTTCTTTTAATTTCTTCGCTGACATTGAAGCAATGATACTTTAATATGAAATTTATCGTTTTAAAAAAAATTTGTTTTTAATCAATTTCAGCATCATCGCAACTGATTCCCTCTTTGTAAACATCATTAACAATATAACAATGCATTTAAGAATTATTCGAGGGGCTAGTATTTCTATTCGAGAAAGAAGTGTGAAAAAAATTAGAGGTCCCGATTTAACTCCAGATGGCCTACACAACTCGAAGGAGTTAAATAAAAAGATGAAAGAAGAAATGGATAAAATTATAAAACATTTACAAGAAGTATATCGGTATCGTATATATTTTTTACCTAATCTTAACAAACGAATATTGTCTACTGCTACTTTCACCTTGACCATAATGCTGTTTAGTTCTTCGCTACGTTCTTGTAATCTTCTTCATCTTTGTTTTATATAGACATGATTCTGTCTGTTTTTCAATGTGCTTCCAGTAAGTCGTCGTTCCATTATTTTCTTGATCTTCCTATTGATCGTCTTTCTATTGGTGAACCATCTTTTACCCTTTCTACTACTCTATTTGTTGTCATTCTGTTTGTACGATCGTTCCATTTTACTCTTCTAGCTCTGTCCCACAGTGTCTTACCATCAATTTCTCTGTGTTTTCATCTCTGCTATTTTTAACATTCTTTGAGTCCTCTCTGTGTCAGGTCATGTTCTCCGCGTATGTCATTATTTGTCTGATGACTGTTTTGTAAATTCTGACTTCATTTCTTTCCCGAGATTTTTATTTTTCCATATTGTTTCATTCAGGCAGCCTGCGGTTCTGTTTACTCTGTTTACTTGATTTTCCACTTCAGTTTCGAGCTTTCCGTAGCTAGATCATGTGATGCCTAGATATTTTAACTCCATTACTTATTGTAACCTCTTAAGATCCTTCTTCTTCTTTTTCTAGTTCCATGATCGTTATCGATCGTTGGATATCATGTTTGATACCATATTCGCTATCGTGACTTTATTGACAGCAGTTCTAAATAACACTGTAGTTGATTTTCCATACCATTGTCTAAGATTTTTCAGCCATTATGTTCTTCTTCTACCAGGACCAGGATTACCTTGGATCTTTCCCTGAATGATCAGATGTAAAGGATCATATTTTTCAGGGTGTCTCATAATGTGACCTAAGTATTCCTGCTTGCGTTTTTTATTATTATAACCAGTTGTGTTGTTTGGTTTAGTCGTCTAAGGACCTTCTCATTTCTAACTCTGTCCATACCCAAATGCTGTCAAGCGTTTAAGGATAGCCTCAGTTAGAGTCCACGCTTCCACTCCATACAGCAGGACAGGAAAGATATAGCAAGATTTCATTCAAACTCTAAGGTCAATGCTAAGATCGTGACTGCAGTCTGTCAGAAGTTTCTTATTTTTACAAAGGCAGTTCGGCCTGTTCTATTCGGCTTTTAACTTCTGCGGTTGGATCCCAGCTCTAATTGATATTACTGCCGAGGTACACGAGTTTGTTTACTCTGTCCAGTGTAGTATCTCCGACTTTTATACAACGAACAGATATGTCGGTTTATTGTATACTAAAGATGTCTTTTGTGCTTGCCTCATTATAAATATAGCCTCGGTGCATGATTTTCCTGACCTAAAACCTTATTGTTCTTCTGCTAGTATTATAATTTTATTCAGTTTATTTGTTTCTCACTTTGGTTGTTAATTTTAGTGTTGTTTTTAATAAATTAATTCTTCTGTAATTTTCCGGATCCGATTTGTCTTCCTTTTTAAATAGAGGTATTAGGATGTTTGATCTTCATTCTTGAGGAATTCCGTTTTGTTCTATAATTTCTTGGATTAGTTTTAATAGTTGTTTGGTCAGATCTGGTTCTCCGTACTTTAGGAGTTGATTTGGTATGCTGTCCTCTCCTGGTGATTTTCTATTTTTTTAGAGTGCTTATGATTGTAGATATTAGTGACTAATGCAATAATCTATGCTTAATATAAAATGAACACCACTGGGTGAACTCTTGAAACATTATCTTGTCTTTAATCTTGGATAAGGGTAGAATAAAATTGTTCGTTGCAAGAAAAACATATTGCAGTAATATGCATCAAAGTTGTAGTGTAAGAGTATTAGTTAAAACTTTATATTTCTATTATTTTAGTTACTGATGATGTTGCTGCTTTTTGTATGTTTTGCTTTGCTTTACGTTTGTTTTATTGTTTTTGCTTTATGTTTTGCTTATTACGTGGTTGGTGTTTTAAGTTGTTCGCTTCAATGTCTTATATATATATATATATATATATATATATATATATATATATACGTTTCAGGTTTTTGTGTTTTTAACTTTGCCATATAGTGATATTTATATTTAAATCATTTTTAATTTTTAGAGTTTCTGAGGAATTTGAAATTGTACAAACTGGTGTTACACTGGCTCAAGTACTTTGTACATTGTTTATTGTGTGTTCCTGTTTATATCTGGTATCAATTGTACGTATATATTTAATTATGATTTAAGCATACTTACCACTCTACATTTTATTTACAATACATAGGAAATTTTATATAAGATATCCAATTATATCTGTTCCAAAACAATGGTAAAACGTTTTTTCTAAATAAAAGTATACTTTATTTTAGACTCCCCTCAACGATAAATCATACTTTGGGGAAATGTTGTATATGCTGGTTATGACTCTCCAATTAACATTATATTGTATGTTTGGAAATGCTGTAACAAACGAGGTAATTATAAATAGTTTGAGGAATAGAATAGTTTTAGTGTATGATATTTTGTACAGCTAGTCTCAAATGAAGTGACACGAGTAGTTCCAATTTATTTTATCGTGTTGTAATATTAAACAAATTGGTCACCATATTTTAAATTTCAACCTGCAAATATTGTATTACTCACATAAACAATAAATGAAATTTGCTTTTACAAATACTGTTCTATCTTTGAAACTATAATTATATAAATTAATTACTATTTAACTGGGAATAAGCCACAATTAAAGATAAAAATACGTTTATTGACGTTTCAATTTCCACTTCGGAAATCGTTCTCAAAATACAAACAGTAAATTAAAACAAATTTTGTTTTTTGTTACATAGTGAAAAATTCTTCCAATAATTTAATTTTATCTGACTCATTTATATTGACAATTCAGACATACATTATGCATTTTAAAGTAGACGACTTTAAAATGATATTGCCAATATTGTTGAGTTGCGCTCCTGGGACGACTTTACTTATAAGATAGGTAGTTCATTCGATTACATGAAATCAACTTAACTTGAGAATATCCGTCAGAAAAAAAATCATAGCATGTAATTCGTCTTTAAAAAGACAAACACATGACATCATGACAGTAAAGTTCTCCTGTTAGTGATTCCATAGTAAATTATGAGGGAAAAACCAGGAAAAAAACCTCATAACACTTACTATCCCGACATGGTAAGTATTTGTTCGTGCATGTAGTTTACCTTCAATAAACACCAAAATTCTGATTTTATATGTTTCGTTATTTAAAAAACATAATGATGTATCCTCTATATGATACTGACTAATACTGGTATTTTCTTATTAATAACTTCCTCTTTCAATATTGGTAACCAGATCCTACTACATTCTGCCGAGGAATTTGCGACATAATTGGCCTCATTTAGAATAATTAAAGCCGCTTCTTTGATTTTTCTTTTTTTACCATCCGTTTCTTTTAGGACTACATTTGAATTATTCCATTGAATCCTATGTTCATTATCCCATGCGTGTTTACATATTTGGGATCTATCAAATTCTCTATTTTTAATATAAGATTGATGTTCACTTATTCTAACATTTCGTGGCCTTGATGTTGCACCTAAATAAAACTGATCGCATTAAAAAGTTATCTTATATCAAAAGTTATTTTATAAATGCAATTCTTTCTCCTTTCTTGTTCATGATTAGGTTTGGTTTTGGACAAAATAGATCTCAACGTGTTTTGTTGTTTTGAATGCTGTGGAAATGTTGAATTTATTTCCTATCCTTTTAAGTTTTTCTGATAGTCCTTTTATGTACGGTATTGTTATTTTCCTCGTATTATTCCTTGTGTATGCTGTAGGATCTCGTTCTAAGTTGTTCTGTTCTATTGCTCGATTGTTGAAAATTCCTTATTTATAAGTCTCATTGCATTTCTCATACAATTCTATTGTATGAGAAATGCAATGATTTATATATAGGCAAAATAAATTTGATCCGAAAATATTGTGCATCGATCAACAATTTTTTTAGTCTTTTGCCTTATCAAATAATTTTTAAAGATTCTGTGTTTAAATATAAAAAGTTTATTATTTTAGGCCCAGGAGGTTCCATATTCTATTTTTGAATGCGATTGGCTAACAGCAGACAAAGATTTTAAGAACTCTTGTATTTTAACTATGGTGAGAGCAGGAAAACCTTTGGTTTTTACAGCAGGAAAGTTTGTTTCACTTACTTTTGAAACGTCCCTTTGCGTAAGTATGCCTTATTTAAAGTGATTACTATTTTAATGGAAATAAACCACAAATGTTTGTTGACGTTTTAATTTCCACTTTGTAAATCGTTCTCAAAATTGACGTTTCAAGTCAACTCCTCATTTGACATATATGTTGACTCCAATATGTTTCCAATATTAAAGGTAGTAAATGTCTGATTTTGGATTATTTTGTTTTTTAGGTAATAAAGGGAGCTTATTCAGCATTTGCAGTAATTAAAAATACCAGTAATTAAAGCTTATCTGGTATTTCCAGTAATTAGAAACACCAGTAATTGAACAAGTTTTAGTTTTAGTTACACAAGCAGTTTTATCAATTTAGATTATAATACATGTAAAACATATATCGTTGCACGTAATTCTTTGCTGTATTAAGAAGTTAGCAGGATGCGCCACCATCAATATCGTTTTATAAGTGTCACTAACATCACCATCTACATTTTTGGATCACTCTAAAATGAAATCTGCATAATGAATACAATTACTATAAAGGAAAAAATGGATGCAATAACTTCAGAAAAGTAGCAACGAAGTTGTTAATGCAAAGGTCAGTCAAAACACCTGTTTTCTGAAGAAAGTTATTCATTTTTTAGTATAAAAAATTAAGAAAAACTACAATAATTAAGACGAAGAGTCGATGTCTCAGTAAATCAGTAGGTAGAAAGTGGGTCAACAAATTTATATCTATAATTAAGTAACGTTTGCTCTTCGTCTTATAAATACATAATATTTTCTCATAGTGCTTTGACAAAACTGATAAAAAATTTATTAGGAATTCTTAATTATTCACTACATAACTGAACGTAGTTTACGCAAAAAAATGAAATAATACACCGTCGAGATTCTTGTGAGCAATGTTGTTTGAATATTTTATTAAATATTTAAATACAATATCTCAGCAGTAGTTGTTGCTTTGTTATTAAAGTTTCTAGATTATAGAGCAGTTTGTAATTAGCAATTTATTCTAATACATAAAGATCTTGTGTCACAATTTTGTTATCGATCTTCTCCGAATCGGCTTGACAGATAATTATGAAATTTTTTATGTATGTTTGGTAGGTCATAAAATAGGTCGTAAGATATTTTTTATAAAGCTGTGTTGGTGTTATTATCCATGAACGGGAGGGGGTTCTATATTGAGTGAGAGTAGAGGTTAAATATGGGTTTAAAACTCTCAACCATACAATATGAAGATCACGGGGGAAAACAAGGATTGTACATTTTTGTCTCAAATCAAAGTAATAATAACCCCCTCTGTGGCTCAGTGGTAAGAGCGCCTACCTTTGAACGTAAAGGTCGTGAGTTCGAATCTCACCTGGGTGGAGAAATTGTCGTTTATTAAAAATTAATAAATGAAAATAATTTCTATCCTTGTGCGATCGGTACTCACCGAAGAACCGCAGACGTTCGGATACAATTAGCGTCTCTTAGCAAAGACAATGACGTCGACTTTGCTAAGTATCAAGACAATTACTCTACACCTACACACACACTACACTAGGTACCTGACTGTAAAAATTCACTGTACCATGCCAATGACCATTAGTTGTTGATGCATTAAAGTCAATAAAAAAAAAGTAATAATGCCATCTGACGGGCAAACCAGCAAAGTTATTGATGCACAAGTTATCGGTTGGCAATAACAAGCAATATCAGTTGAAAGCTGATACCTAAACTTTTATTATACCTACTAAGAATTGTGAATAATAAGGTAATTAGTTAATTGATGGATTCGACCGTTACTTGATGGAAATTCATTTTATGTAACAATAAAACACTGAAAACTTTGTTTTCAAACTTCCACAAAATTTATTTTAAATATTATCACTACAGCTGTTTCGGCTGATTGCCTTTCTCAAGTGATCTATTTTGGCTTGGGTTTACAAATTTATAGTCTCTAATGAAATAGGTTGAGGAGGGGAGAACTGTTTGTCTCAAGTTGGTCATTCAGAATTATATCTGTGTTTTTTAATTTGTTGATTTCCATAGATTCTAACAAAGATAGCTTAAGGCCTTTATTTTGAATGTGAAGAATTTTAAATTTGTCATTAAAAGAATGATTATGATCTAGAAGGTGAAGTGCGTATGTCGAATCTGTTTTTCTATTCTTGAAAGCCCTTTTATGTTCTGCTATTCGTTTATCAAAGTTTCTACCAGTTTGACCGATGTAAGTTTTTGGGCAGTCGCCACATTGGAGTTTGTATACACCACTATTTAAGTGTTTTTTATTTTGGCTCTTGTTATTTTTAATATATTTGCCTAGGTTGTTATTTGTTCGGAAAGCTGGTGTTATTCCTTTCTTTTTTATGTGTTTGGCAATTTTTGTTGTTATTTTGCCTGTATATGTAATCGAGCAGAAGGTACTGGGTTTTTTCTCTGGTGGTGGAAATACTAATTTCAGGGCTTTCTTGTGTAGTTTTTGATTTAACATTTTATTAATTGTTTGTTCGTTGTATCCGTTGTTTACTGCTATTTGTTTAATTATATTTAATTCTGTCTCAAAGTTGTCTTTTGACATCGGAATTTCTGTTAATCTATGTAACATACTATGATAAGCTGCCAGTTTATGTTGTGTTGGATGGGATGACGAATTGTGTATAGTCGTGTCAGTATGGGTAGGTTTATGAAATATGGAGAAGTCATGTTTGTTTTGAAGTCTGCTAATTTTTAAATCTAAAAAATTTATGGATTGATTTTGTTCTGTTTCTATTGTAAATTGAATATGACTATGAACTGAATTAATATATGATAAAAATTGGTCGAGTTGCCTGTTAGTTCCTGTGAAACATACCAGTACGTCGTCTACGTATCTCCACCAATATAAAAACTGTTTGAATACGGGATGTTTTGAAATCTTTGTCTCTAGATGATCCATAAAAATATCTGATAACAATGGGCTTAGAGGATTACCCATTATAAGTCCTGCACTGTTATTTGTATATATTTTATTATTAAATTCAAAGTAGTCCTGGTTTATGCAAACTTCAAGAAGATGTAAAATTTCAGATGTAATTATTGGATTTGTACTATTTTGGTCTAAAAGGTTTTTTACTAGAATAAAAGTTTCTGTAGGAGGGATACTAGGAAAAAGATTTTTTACGTCAAATGAAATTAATCTGGAATTGTTAGGTAATTGAAAATGTTGTATTTTATTAACTAGTTCTATTGTATTTTTTATGGTAAATTTAGGTGAAAATTTAGTGTGGTCTAAAATAATCTCTAACAGTTTTTTTGAAATTTTATATGACGGAGCTGTATAAAAAGAAACTACAGGTCTTATTGGGTGATCCGGTTTGTGTAGTTTAATGAAAGAATATAATTTAGGAGGCTGTGGGTTCATAATATTGAGGTATTTCTGTTCTATTGGATTTAGTATTGATTTTGAATTTTCTAACGCTAGCTTAATTTGTTTTTGATATTTTTCTGTCGGATCTTTGTGTAAAGTTTCAATATTTTGATTATTTAAGAATTCTATTGTTTTGTTATTATATTCTATTTTATCTATAGCAATAGTAGTGTTACCTTTGTCTGCTTTTGTAAACACGATGTTGTTTTCTATTGATTTATTTTTAATTGAAATTGCTGTTTTATTCTCTTTGTAACAGGAATTCTTAGTTTCACTACACACATCTCTAATAGATTTGGCAATTATACTTTTTTCGATATTGTTAGCAGTTTTGTTTAACGCTACTTCAGCGAGATACAACTTTTAGAGAAAGGATTTAAACACAACTTGCCCCAACATAATAATGAGAGAACTTTAGAATATTTAGGTGTAGAATGTGAAGTAGCGTTAAACAAAACTGCTAACAATATCGAAAAAAGTATAATTGCCAAATCTATTAGAGATGTGTGTAGTGAAACTAAGAATTCCTGTTACAAAGAGAATAAAACAGCAATTTCAATTAAAAATAAATCAATAGAAAACAACATCGTGTTTACAAAAGCAGACAAAGGTAACACTACTATTGCTATAGATAAAATAGAATATAATAACAAAACAATAGAATTCTTAAATAATCAAAATATTGAAACTTTACACAAAGATCCGACAGAAAAATATCAAAAACAAATTAAGCTAGCGTTAGAAAATTCAAAATCAATACTAAATCCAATAGAACAGAAATACCTCAATATTATGAACCCACAGCCTCCTAAATTATATTCTTTCATTAAACTACACAAACCGGATCACCCAATAAGACCTGTAGTTTCTTTTTATACAGCTCCGTCATATAAAATTTCAAAAAAACTGTTAGAGATTATTTTAGACCACACTAAATTTTCACCTAAATTTACCATAAAAAATACAATAGAACTAGTTAATAAAATACAACATTTTCAATTACCTAACAATTCCAGATTAATTTCATTTGACGTAAAAAATCTTTTTCCTAGTATCCCTCCTACAGAAACTTTTATTCTAGTAAAAAACCTTTTAGACCAAAATAGTACAAATCCAATAATTACATCTGAAATTTTACATCTTCTTGAAGTTTGCATAAACCAGGACTACTTTGAATTTAATAATAAAATATATACAAATAACAGTGCAGGACTTATAATGGGTAATCCTCTAAGCCCATTGTTATCAGATATTTTTATGGATCATCTAGAGACAAAGATTTCAAAACATCCCGTATTCAAACAGTTTTTATATTGGTGGAGATACGTAGACGACGTACTGGTATGTTTCACAGGAACTAACAGGCAACTCGACCAATTTTTATCATATATTAATTCAGTTCATAGTCATATTCAATTTACAATAGAAACAGAACAAAATCAATCCATAAATTTTTTAGATTTAAAAATTAGCAGACTTCAAAACAAACATGACTTCTCCATATTTCATAAACCTACCCATACTGACACGACTATACACAATTCGTCATCCCATCCAACACAACATAAACTGGCAGCTTATCATAGTATGTTACATAGATTAACAGAAATTCCGATGTCAAAAGACAACTTTGAGACAGAATTAAATATAATTAAACAAATAGCAGTAAACAACGGATACAACGAACAAACAATTAATAAAATGTTAAATCAAAAACTACACAAGAAAGCCCTGAAATTAGTATTTCCACCACCAGAGAAAAAACCCAGTACCTTCTGCTCGATTACATATACAGGCAAAATAACAACAAAAATTGCCAAACACATAAAAAAGAAAGGAATAACACCAGCTTTCCGAACAAATAACAACCTAGGCAAATATATTAAAAATAACAAGAGCCAAAATAAAAAACACTTAAATAGTGGTGTATACAAACTCCAATGTGGCGACTGCCCAAAAACTTACATCGGTCAAACTGGTAGAAACTTTGATAAACGAATAGCAGAACATAAAAGGGCTTTCAAGAATAGAAAAACAGATTCGACATACGCACTTCACCTTCTAGATCATAATCATTCTTTTAATGACAAATTTAAAATTCTTCACATTCAAAATAAAGGCCTTAAGCTATCTTTGTTAGAATCTATGGAAATCAACAAATTAAAAAACACAGATATAATTCTGAATGACCAACTTGAGACAAACAGTTCTCCCCTCCTCAACCTATTTCATTAGAGACTATAAATTTGTAAACCCAAGCCAAAATAGATCACTTGAGAAAGGCAATCAGCCGAAACAGCTGTAGTGATAATATTTAAAATAAATTTTGTGGAAGTTTGAAAACAAAGTTTTCAGTGTTTTATTGTTACAGGTAATTAGTTGTTGAAAATGTCAAGTAGTGATGAAGACGTAGAATCACCAAAAAAAAAAGGAAGAATCTAAAGGACAAATGACTGATGTCATGCGAAAGTGTCGTCTGCAGAGTCATGAGAGCGGCAACAGCTGTAATTTTAAGCGTTTAAAATGTTATGAAAATGTGACCGAAAGCGATAGAAATAAATTGATGCATGATTTAAAAGCTTTAGATTGAAGTGACAAACAGAACTCCCATATCGCAGGTCTAATCTCGATCAAAATGATCGTACAGACGTTTTAGGCATTTGGCTATATGGTTAGAGTTTTGAGAGATGTTCAAATGCAAGAGATACCTGTTTGTTTCAAAGCATTTTGCTCAATCCACGGCATCACTCAGGGTGTCACGAAAATATTTAGCCTTCCACACGGGGTATAACTATAAGGGGTAGCAAATTGGGGACAAAAACTATGGGGGTGGAGATAAGGCAAGCAAAATTAACGATACTTATGCGAACGGAACTCAGGGTTTTGGTTGGAGAGCTGGATCGTGGATAAGTAAATGGCAAGGGGGTTGGATTGGGACAACTACAAAAAAATGAAACAAAGGGGTTACTTACATAAGTTTCTTGGAAAAAACAAAACAAAGGGAAACACCTCTAGCAATTTAAAAAGGACGCCACTTCGAGGTGCCAAATATAACGATTACAACAGCTAGTTATAGAAAATAACTGAGGCGACCTGCGCAGGCGGCCGGAGTACACGCACAGATGCACAGGTACATCGTACGGTGTCGCTCGAAAAAATTGATTTTTGATTTTGCTCCGGTCGCCTTTGCAGGTTCAAAAACTGCAAGTTTTGCAACTAAAGGTACTGAACTTGAGTCATAGATCAATTCCTAACGATTTAGGTAGCGCCGGAGGAAGAATGAGCTTTAGTTCATAAAAATATCGGTACTAACAATTGAATGGTCGTATTGTACTTAGTCGACGGCAGGTAGGCAAATGTAATGACGTTCTTTCATAGGACGGTCATCGATAATGGCACTCGCAATAAGTTGCACTCGCAACAGGTATATTGGAATGTCTCAAGTAGCGTAGATGATTTAAGCCGCGTTTTCACGATGATTTGGCAGACAATTGTCATTGGACAATTGTCATCACGTGGTAACGGATTGTCGGAGCCATCCAGTTGAACGAGACGATGTTTATACAGGCCAACTATTGTAATGCCAGCTACTAATAAACAAACCACGCGTATGTTTGGACTGACACCAGAGAACTAGAGGGAACTGGCAAAAGACAAGACAACACTACTGGCCTACACTGTTCACACGGCACCAATTGTCGCGACAATTGATATTTCCAGTGGTGGGGGCTCACTGGGCGCAGCTCATTGTCCTTAGTCTACTCCCGGAGACAACTAAATTTTGGACCAATTGTGAGGCAGTTGGCAAGGCAATTGGCCTGAAGTGTTTAGAACGAAGACAATAATTTTATACCAGTAAGCTGTCTTCTGACAATTGTCTCGCCAATTGTCATCGTGAAAACGTGGCGTTAGGTAAGGTAACGAATTACGTGGCTTCAATCAGCCATCAATCATAAACTTAATGTAGATACAGGTAATCACCCGGTCAATCCTCACACTAGACTAAACTGGAATGGAATAGACTGAACTGAATGGATGAAGGAAGAAAAACGGCAAACAGAATTGACTCGGTGTCCTCGAATTGAAAGACGTCTGTATGAGAAACGAGAAATATCTAATGTGGGAAGCACTGTATGAAGATAGGTGATAAGTGTGTGAAAGTGGAGTATTGCCGAAGAGTGCCACGCGAAAATGGTACTTAGTTGACTGGTGTGATCTTATTGCTATCTTTTCTTTTGTCTCTCGACAGAAAAGATTATTTCATAAGAAACCAATATCTTCGCTTTTCTTACAAAGTATGCCGTGGTTGTTCGACAATAGAAAATAACTCTTTTTTAAGAGGAAGGTTTTCTATTTAACAAATGAAAGATAATAAGAGCAGGGAACACATGGCGACCTATTTCGTGGTTAACCAAAAGGCAAGACAAATTGCTCGTTGCTTATGGGTTAGTTTTATTGTCTTCTACCAAAGTATATACCATGAGGTGGCGTGAAAGTAATTTTCTAAGATTAACAATTAAAAAAAATTTTAAACATGCTTCAAATTCTAGTCGTTTGTCCACCAAAAAACTGTTAACAATTATTTTAAAATTATTAAACGACAAATAAAACTCACCTTAAGCTCACCTTACAATATTCGGATACACGCAATGGACGCACAAAAATAGGCTGATTTCAGTGACATTATAACTCAATATGTAAGTATAGACTATCTTTAAACATAAAGGAAAACTAAATTTATGGTAATATCAAAATCAACACAAATGTCCAAAATTTATATTTACACAATGAAATTATCGATCGAGTTAGCAAATACAAATATTGAGGCACATTTATAAATGAAGACAACGATAAGCTCAGCAGAAATCAAAATAAGAATAAAAAAAGCCAGATCCATATTCAACTAAAATAAAGAGATTGTTCTGCCGGAAGAGATTTAAGCCTTTAAATGAAACTTCATTACTTTATACCAGTATGCTTGTCTTCTGACAATTGTCTCGCCAATTGTCATCGTGAATACGTGGCGTTAGGTAAGGTAACGAATTACGGTGGCTTCAATCAGCCATCAATCATAAACTTAATGTAGATACAGGTAATCACCCGGTCAATCCTCACACTAGACTAAACTGGGAATGGAATAGACTGAACTGAATGGATGAAGGAAGAAAGACGGCAAACAGAATTGACTCGGTGTCCTCGAATTGGAAGACGTCTGTATGACAAAAGAGGAAATATTTAATGTAGGAAACGCTGTATAAAGATAGGTGGACAAGGTATGTGGAAGTGGGAGTATTGGCCGAAGAGTGTCACGCGAAAATGGTACTTAATTGACTGGTGTGATCTTATTGCTGTCTTTTCTACTGTCTCTCGACAGAAAAGGTTATTTCATAGAAAACCAACATATCCGCTTTTCTTAGAAATTATGCCGTTGTTCGACAATAGAAACTAACTTCTTTGTTAAGAGGAAGGGTTTCTATTTAACAAATGAAAGATAATAAGAGCAGGGAACACATGGCGAGCTATTTCGTGGTTGAGAAAAGGCATGACAAATTGCTCGTTGCTTATGGGTTAGTTTTAGGGCTTCTACCAAAGTATATACCATAGGTGACGTGAAAGTAATTTTCTAAGATTAACAATTTAAAAAAATTTTAAACATGCTTCAAATTCTAGTCTTTGTCCACCGAAAACTGTTAACAATTATTTTGAATTATTAAACAACAAATAAACTCACCTTAACAATATTAGGATACACGCAATGGACGCAGAAAAATAGGCTGATTTCAGTGACATTATAACTCAATATATGAGTATGGACTTTCTTTAAACATAAAGAAAACTAAATTTATGGTAATATCAAAATCAACACAAAATGTCCAAAATTTATATTTACACAATGAAATTATCGATCGAGCAAATACAAATATTTAGGCACTTTTATAAATGAAGACAACGATAGCTCAGCAGAAATCAAAATAAGAATAGAAAAAGCCAGATCCATATTCACTAAAATAAAGAGATTGTTCTGCGGAAGAGATTTGAGCCTTGAAATGAAACTTCGCCTGATAAGACGTTACGTACTTTCTGTGCTGTTCTACGGAATGGAGTGAAAAAGATTGATACCAAAGTTTTAGAGGCATTTGAACTGTGGATGTATCGCAGAATCCTGAGAATATCATGGACCAAGAGAGTCACAAATATCGAGGTCTTGAGAAGAATGAATAAAGAATAGGAAGAAATATTTACGATCAAAAACGAAAACTGCAATACTTGTGATACATTACAAGAGGCGAAAGATATGAACTGCTTCAAATAATTATGCAAGGGAAAATAGCAGGGAAAAAGTCCATAGGAAGAAGACGAAACTCCTGGCTAAAGAATCTACGGGAATGGTATAGCTGTAGCAACAGCGAATTGTTTAGGTCAGCAGTTTCGAAACTACATATAGCCCTGATGATCGCCAACCTTCGGAACGAAGATGGCACTTGAAGAAGAAGAATAACTTAATCACCCAAATTGACGTTTGGTAATTTTTGCCTATTGCCCGTCGAAATATCAATCAATATACAATTAAATATTTACAGGTCTATCTGTAAAATGTCTTGGTTATATATTATATGTATCAAAAATGATCATACATTTCAGTAACCCTCACACTAATTTATTTTACTGGAAATAAAGCCACTAGTAAATTATATAATGGCTTCTTCTACCTTCTAATTAAAATATTATCTTTATTTACCTCTATGATTTAATATCGATCAAATAAAAGTATATAAATACCTCGACCTTTTTCAAAGCCATTCCAAAAATAGCTAAAACCATGGATGACACAGAACATGTCGAAGACTTCTTCTGGTTAAATCGGTGGGTGTTAAAATGCGTGGCGTTATGGAAACCTGATAATCCTAATAGGTGTATTCAAATTTCGTATGCACTTTATAGAATTTTGACTCTACTTTATGTAAATTTCTACTTTACTGGCACTGAATTGTTGGATCTGTATTACAACGCTGGAAACTTGTATGAATTTATCAAGAATATGAGTGTGGCCTTAACACATATGCTTGGATTAGTTAAGGTAAAGTATAAACTAAAATTAAAAGCACTTAAAATATCACAATTAAATTAATTTTAATTATTTCTTCTTTATGATTTATTTTTTCACTATTTTCGTTACAGTAATATTCTTTTTGTATGTTGCCAATAGAATTCCGCGGATATAAAATCTCGAAGCTCATTTCCCCAGGAATTGTCAAATAATTCTTAATGGCTTTGTGGACCTCCCCTACGAAAAATAATTATTTATTATTTAAATATAAAAATAATAGTATGAGATGCATTGCCGAAAGATAAAATGGAACATTCTTGTTCCCATTACATCGTAATATGTTAGACTGAGCTGAGCTTTGCTCGCGATTTTCTGATTATGAAAACTTTTTATATCATCAGCTATTATTATTATTTTATTATTATTTATTTATTTCTATTCTATTCTATTCTATTCTATTACTATTATCCCAGATTTAGCCATACGGCTCACACTCCCTCAAAGGGAAAATTCACGCATCCCAGATACCTACGATATCAAAAGGATTGAGCTCTGGTGGGACTCTTTCCATGTTATCGAGTCCTGGGTGACTTGACACGTCGGTGTATCTCAAAAATTTTCGCACACATCTGGACGTTGAAAGCAGCACAGCTTTCTGCATGATCTTATATAGATGTTCATTTAGACCCAGATTTTTTATGTTTTCTAGGAGGTTCTTCGGAATGACTGAGTGGAAGAAGGAATAATAGGTATCGTCTGGGTACTTTGCATTCTCCATTGTCTCCTTATTTGTATTTCCAGATCTTTGTACTTATCAATCTTTTCGTTGTACTTAACACGCAGATTATTGTTGTTAGGTATCGCCAGATCGATAAGAGTTGTTTGTCTTGTTAGTTTATTAACTACTCGAGATCGGTCTATTAGTCTACAGTTTGGTTTGTGAGCACAGTGCAATCCCAGTATAGCTTGTAGTTGTCATTCTCAAGCATACTCCTCAGCACGTATTGATAATATGGGAAATGGTTTGTTTGTAGAAGTCTCAGTTTAAAAGTTATCTCTTGAATAGCTTTTTGACTACTGTCGCGAGGTACTTTCCATTCTCCATTGTCTCCTGATTTGTATTTCTAGATCGCTGTACTTGGCGATTCTTTTCGTGTATTTAACACCTAAATTATTGGTGTTGGGTATCGCCACATCAATAAGTGTTGTTTGTCTATTAAGTGTATTAACTTGTATGAGATCTGGTCCTCATACTAGTTAATAAACTTATATACGTCAGACCGTGGAGTTAGGGTGCCTACATTGTAAAAAATGGCATGCGCCCTTCCCTCCATTCTATGGCATGCTGGACGAGCCATACAGTCTTTAGTCAATACCCCGAGGTATGAGCGTGAACACAAAGTGTATTAATACTCATACGCTTATGAACGTACCTGGCGCATCATAAGGCCTTCACATTTCAACTCTGTTTTCAACGTGTCTTGAGTGAAATGTCTTTAATCTTTCCTATTGGCCTCGTCTTGGCTAACTCTTGTTTCTTCCGACCCTGAATGGCTATTTGGTTTCCGAGGCAGACGGGCACTATATTTCCTTCTATTACACACTCTAGGAAGGCAACGGGAAACTACCTAGAGCACTAATTTTCCCAAGAATCAATCAATGGAAATGGCTGATAAATACAACGGCCCCGAGTTACGTGTGCTCCTTAAATGGAGCTGGGTGCTAAGAATCTCCTGGTCAGGTAGAAACATGAACACATTTTCTAAAGAAAGCAAAAATAGGTACATGGAATGTAAGAAAGCATGTACGAACCAGGAAAAATTCACAACTACCATTGAAGAAATGAGCTTCTAATAATAAGTATCCTTGGAATAAGTGAAATGTATGGATGGCCGGGGTCTTGGAAAGAGTAAACTGTAGATGATCACATTGTATACTATTCAGGAGAAAACAGCTCAAAACACATAAATGGTGTACAATAATTGTGTCGAAGGAAACAGATGAAGCTGTAAAAAACGTCGTCCTATTCTCAGACAGGATACTGATGATACAAATACAATCAACAACAATTAATGTGAACATATTTACAAGTATATGCACTCACACAAACTATGAACAAGAAGAAATTGGAAAAATTCTATCATGATTTAGAAAAAGTATTAGCACCTACAAAGAATACACGTCTCTCATATATTATCATGGGAGATTTTAATGCAAAGATGGTGAAGGTGAACAGGAAGATATCATAGGGAAATATGTCTGGGAATACGAAATGAAAGAGGAGATATGTTGGCATCTTTTTGCGTAGAAAAGCAATTAGTAATAACGAACACATTTTCAAACCTTCCAAAACGTCATATCCATGCGCCAGATTGGTACCCCTCAGATCATAATTATTTTAATAGAAAAATAAGACTGAGATTAAAAAGAGTTGCCAGTCTCGTCTTGTTCTTGCATTTGGCAACAACTAAACACAACGAAAAAATATAGATATTGGCACGAATGCAACTCATTCGACAAATGATTACTTATTGCTAATGAATTAGTTCCTTTATAAACTTTATTTAACTTAATTAATTTAATCTTAATATAAAAAAAATAATATAGCCGCTACTAGTTTTACCAAAACATTTGTTAATTCGAAGTTGGTACAAAGTTTGCTAGGTCAGCTAATACATAAATAAATTTTTTTTTCTTTTTAAATACTATGCTTATTTTCCAAAAAAAAAGATTATTCTCACTGACATGAAATCAGTATAACATTTTCTTAGCAAAGGCTTTAAATCAAAGGACATCGTCTTCTTCGCCTGCCATATTAAAATATCCGAATTTGGCTTCCGATTCGAAAGGCTTCTCGATCTTCTGCAATATGGAATAATTGTCCTGCATTGGGTATCTGAGTCCCATTCACGAATGTTTTTTTACCAATTAACTGTTGTTCTTCCTACACCTCTACGGCCCTCTATATTGCCTTTAAGGATCAGTTGTAAAATTTTATATCAACTTTCCCCTTACTATATGTCCAGATAAGACATTTTTCGATGAAAAAGACAGCAAATATTTGATTTCACGCAAACAGCGTCTATGTATCTGTTGATACGTATTTCGACCTAATAGGTCTCATCAAGAACAGTTATTCTTAGGCATTCTTAACAGTGAAAAATCAATATTTTCTGTCTTTTAAGAAGCAACACTAAAATGGCTTTAATATGGACGCAATTGCGACATCTGATAATGAATCCGTAAAAAAGTTTCGAAACACAATTCAAATATTCTGCTTTTAATAGTCCTTTTTTAAAATTTCTCATTTAAATTTCTCTGTTAAAAGTTTAACAGTCTTTAGCAGTTCTCTGTCTTTGTTGGTGCTCCTTAGTACTTCTTCATTAGTTTTCTTGCTGTCCAAGGTATCTTCAGCATTCTTCTATGAACCCACATTTCCAATGCTTCAATTTTGTTCATGATCTATACTTTTAGCGTTCACAGACTTGCACTATACAAAAGTACAGACCAAACAAACACTTAACCATTCTTTGCCTTAGTTCTTAACTGAGATGGTTATTGTAAAGAGAAATAATTCATTTTCATATAAGTAGTTTATCATTGCTATTCTACGTTTTATTTCTAAGGCTGATCGTATTGGTCCGTTATAACAGTTTCCAAATATGTCATTTTGTGAACTTTCTCCAACTTGACTCCGTTCAATAAAGCTTTGCATCGGGATGTGATCACGACTAAAATACTAAAAATATGGTTTTGTTTGAGTTTATTTTAATGCCCATTGCCTCTCCTACCTCGTGAATACGATCAAGCAGAATTTAAAGACCTTCAAAGGACATAATTTAGGTTAAATTAAGTGACGAGTAGTCCATGTTCTGCTCGGTAATAGCATGGAATTTAAGACAAAAAAATACAAGACAAGATGATTAGGGTTCATATTTAACTCTAAAGTGATATTTACCCAACAGCAACAATGACAGTATCAAGCGTCTGAAGGAGTAAGAGAGATCTGCGGGAAAACTACAAGTGGTATTCCAAGATGAAAACTTATAATTATAAGAAATGTAATGTGGTTATAGTAAAAACTTTTTGTATGTACGCTATAAATTTTTATTTTGTAGGTTAGTTTTATTTTCTTCTACCGAAATGATTTAATTAAAATTATGAAGACTCTATCCAACAAAAAACTACGTTACGAATGCTGTCCCGAAAAGGATTTCTTTCCCGGAAGAATATCACACGAGTACGAACTCTTTGGTAGAAAATGTATCTTCATATTTTTGTCAGTAGCTACCATTGGTATCCTAGCGTCATATGTACCTCCCACACTGGTTGCAATACAATACGATGAAAATAATCCTGAAAGTTTTATACCTGACTACATGCCTTATAGGCATGGATGCCATTTAAGATCGATGCTAGTACCAAGACGTATCTGCTAGCTGTGTTGTATGAGGCAATTCCCTTGTATTCCTTTGCTTACAGGTAAATTATTGTTTTACTGTATTTTATTTAGATGTCGTTATTTTAGTCACACACTATTAAATATACTTAACCCTCTCAGGACGGTTGACCGATATATCGGACAGAAAGAAAATCGGACGTCTGACCGATATATAGACTCATCCAGCGAAAGACTATACTAACTCATTTTTTGGAGTTTTCGAATAAAGCAAGATAATCTTGATTAACGCAAAAAATCAGGGGTTCTTATTTATTTAAATTCTTTTTATATTATCTATTGTGTTACCGTATTGTCCATTCGTGCTCTTAAACATGTCAATTTTGTTTCTGTATCTAGCTTTTGAAGTGATTTAGTACTGTATTCGCTGGAAAAAAATCAGGAATATAAATAATACATACCATAGTTCTGTGAAATTGTATTATATTAAAGTCTACATCGAAGTTAAATTACAAAATATTATCTCTCTCTTCAACCTGACCCCCAGGAGAGTGTATAGGTCGACGTGATGTCGTGTTATGTCCGTCTCCAGGGTCATTTTCTTTTAATTCATGCATAGGTCTTTGCATATTCCTGTAATTTGATCTATCCATCTTGTGGGATCTTCCATCGTGATCTTCGACCTTCTACCTTTCCTTGTATTATTGAGTCTCTCCATTTTTCTGTGTTTGCTCTCATAACATGCCCAAAATATTTTAATTGTGGAAATGGACTTTACTAGAGAGTCGTTGGGCTAATTTTTAGCTCTCTTAAAATTGAATTATTTGTTCTTCGGTCGTCCAAGGAATTCGTAACATTCGTCTCCAACAGAACATTTCAGTGGCGTCTATCTTTCTTCTCTCCGATTGTTTCAGAGTCCAAGATTCACATCATAGGTCAGTATTGGGAATATTAAGCAGTTGATCAACCTCATCTTTACGCTCTTGAAAGTTGACAGTCCTTCCATATTTTGGTCATTTTTGCTATGGCAACTTTTGCTAATCACTTCTACGTTTAATCGCTTCTTATAATGACCCTGTTTTGTGATTAATGATCCCAGATATAAGTATGTAGCTCACAACCCGAACCGGTCAATTGTGGTATGTGTGGATGATTGATGTGTAGTCAATCCACTATCATGATCTTGGATATGTTTAATTGCAGACCACAAAATATTATAAACAAACGTTATTGCAGTTCTTCGTCGTCAATGCTAGCAGTGATTTCATACTTTTCTGATGTATCAGAATGTAGACTTCTATAGAAGCCATGATACATAGTAGGAAATTTTTTCCAGTATCACAAAGCCATAAGAACCAGTTAACTTTTTCTATTTATTGGGCAAAAGATTTGTGTATACTTTCGATGGAAATTGATCAATACGAGATGACGTCCCCCTTTCAAGATCAAAGTAATCCATTTCAGGAACATACAAGACCGACTGTACGTTTTTTCGCGTTTTCAATACAGCATGCATGCTGTCTCCCTCATTTTGGGTGTGACCCTTTTCTAAAAATCTATGAATAATACTAAATTTGGAAATAGACAGCTGCATATGAGAACATTGAAAATATGGTGTGGTTTCTGTTTTGGCCCACCACAGTTATCCAATAGATGACAGTGATTTAATTCCCCTATTTTTTTGGTCCCTATAAACTTCCACAAGCAATAATGCAACTTCGATATGAACCTCGTTTAGCAATTTGTTCATGCCATACAAACAGAAACCTTTATTGTTGCCTATATCAAATATGGTAAACTTGTATGTACATACCTACTTTTAATAATAAAAATCGCTTATATTCGATTGGGGAGTCGCTAAAACTTTTGGTGATCGAAACATGCAACGCATGATGGTCTTGAAGGCGAGTTCTTTGTCACTGTTTTTTCAGTATTTCTAGCCACAATTTTATTTGCTGGGACGTTCATAGTTCTCTCCTGGGTCAACCTTGCCAGTTTCATCACTAGGTTAAAGACTGAGCAGACATCTCACTGATTTTTCTTGGGTCTAAAAAAACTGATATTAAATTCAGTGTTAAAGATTCTCTAATATGGCGATGGCGTAAACAAGTTCGTCCAATAATGTTTTCAATGCCATAGAAATTCCGTATATAATGTGTATACATTGTTCAAATGCTTAAACCCTCCTCACGATACATCCTCTTCGATTATCCTTAACCTTATAGTCAAATCATTTCGAATATAATGTGAGGTACCAAGAAAATAAACTATGTACTTTCTCACACTTTCTGCAATATCTGGATAAGTCTATGTGATCGAAATTTATGTATTTCCATGAAATTTATGTTTTCCAAAAATTCCTACGAGAGTGTACACCAGCAATATACTTTGTTTTGTTCTCTATCTGTGTCACTGTGCATTGTATATCTTGCACGTTCCAAAAGTCTTTAAAAATCTTCTGTCTCCATTTTTTAGATTCACTTTGTTTACACTTAAGTCTGCATATTTGTTGCAAGGTTCGCTTATTTTTTTTTGCCTTTTTCCCTACTATTTGTATGCTGCAATCCACGATTTAGACCAGTTTTAGATTTTACATCAATTCATTCTTCTTCTTTTCTTTCTCGTTTTCTACCCACTTTAACTCTAGTTATACTTTTCCTTTCTTTTTACACTACTTATGTGGTTCTCATTTTCCTTCTTCATCATATGGAATTTTCTTATTATCATCTTCTGAAGGTAATTAATCTGGTCACTATCTGACTTGCATGAAAAGAGTCTTCATATCATACTTTAAAATTTTCGTTAACTGTATTCGTTCGATTCTGTTCTGGATAACATAAAGACAATGGCATTTACATTTATGAACTCTTCGATTTATGGATTATAATTCTTTGGTCGTATTTACGCCCGGTTATCACATAATGTTTCTAAAGAAAGTATAAAAATTCATGGTTTGTATACATATTAAGAATATACTAACTTCTTGAACAATGCGCCTGTCAGTATCTGTTCTCGCTTGATTAGCTGTCCTTACTATATTTACCATAATGAACTCCTCGATACATCCTGGATACTTATTTAAAATTTATAAAAGTTACCCTCTATTCAAACGTTTATTTTCGATAGCAATTGTATACACTGAACAACTGTTTATACGTAAACACCGTTGGTCCATTATCCACCGGCGACTTTACTTAACCTCAAATGCGAAAACTGTATGAACTCACGAGACCAACGCGCCTTCCGTTCGTAATGCCGAGATATAGAACTCATACTAACTTAGTGATAGCCTAGTTTTGTTGGGAAATTAGTAGTATATAAATTAGTACAATTATCGATGTGCAAAATGGTTTGCTTTAACGTGGTCAAATTAACTTAGAACTTTATCGTTGAAAGAGATTTCACGGTATCTATTTCTCTGGTGGTAACTAAAAACGCCCAAAAATTGAGTTAGTACATCTTCGTTGACGAGTCGATATGCCACCATGTGTACACGTCCCAAAGGACCAGTCAGTCCAAAATTTTAAAATAAAATGGACATGTAGACGACTAGCGAATATATCGTGAGCTGCTAATTTGTCACACATACGAGTGTCCTTTATGTCAATCATCACCGACCGATATATGCGGCACTCAGCTAGAGAATAAAATGCTCACGCAGCACACATATTTCTTGAAATTTTTATTGGAGCCATTTTTTGATAGTGGTTTTGATAGTGATATTTGCCAACTGAAAAAAGTGATCAGGAAATCAGTGCCTAAGAAGAAATTAATGAAGACGTAAGCTTAAAAAATTGTTAAAACTTAGATGCAAACAATCAAAATAATATTGAAAATGATTATAGTGACATACAAATCCAGTGGAAAAATATGAATTCGTCCTCAAGTTGCATAAGTTTAATGCTAGTCAGAGCAAAGTACAGGACATGATGAACTTAACAACTTAACGGAAGAACCAAAGGCAATAAATTATTTTTTTTTTTATTTTTACCGAAGATTCAGCCAAATATATAAATGATGAAACTAACAGGTATGCTTTGCAAAAAAAAGATAAAAAATAGAAACATCTTTATTTAGATAATTTCTTTACATTTCTTTAACAGTTTGTTAAAGATGAGTGAAGCCTTCGAGATGTGGCTATACAGGCGAATTCTAAGGATATCATGGACAGACAAGATAACCAACGAGACCTATTACGAAGAGTGGGCAAAGAAAGAGAGGTGATGTATACCATTAAAAGGAGAAAGTTGGAATATCTTGGACATATAATGAGAAACAGCACTAAATACAGATTACTGAAGGTAATCCTACAGGGTAAAGTATTCGGAAAGCGAGGAATTGGGAGAAGGAGAATATCATGGTTGAAGAACCTGAGGAAATGGTTCTCCACAACAACAACGAATCTATTTAAAGCATCAGTTAATAAAATAATTATAGCCAGAATGATTGCCAATATTCGGAACGAATAGGCACTGAAAAAAGAAGAAAGATGAGTTCTTTATATTTCTCTAACAATGAGGATGCAGAAGCTAGAGATCGCTTCTTGTATAAAATAAAGAAGGTTTTGAAACAAATAAAACAAAGATTTTAGTCACAATTCTATGCCTTTGAAAACCTCGTTATTAATAAGAGGATGATAAGTAAGGGAAGACTCATTTTTAAACATTACATAAAAACCAAACGCCAACATCTTGGTATAAAACTTTATGTTAAATGTGACTGCGAGACTGGTTTTGTTCTGGATTTTATTGTTTATGTTGGGAAGGATACTACTTACTCATTCTACCGAAGAAACTATCAAAGGCCTGGAAGCCATTGGAAATATTATAGCTCAGCTTATGAAACCATATCTAAACAAAGATCACTTAGTTTACTGACAATTTATATATCAGTCTAATCTTGTTACATTATTTGTATGAATATAAAATAAATTCATCTAGAATACATACAGAAGGCTCAATACATCTAGAAGGCTTCATTTGCCTTCTTTGCAAAAAAATTGAGACCCATCACTAGAACCTATAGCATAAATTTTTCACATTTATTATTTAAAACAGCTACATTTTTTATTTAATGCATTTTTTTATAGCGTACAGATTCTTTGTAAATCAATTTTTTTCATTCCACCTCTCCTGCAAATGGATTTTTAGAGGAAAGCCGGCATCAGGCGTGGTAAACTTTTTTTGCAAATTTTTTGAGGTCCCAAAATTGACATTCTTGACAAAATTTTACTTGTTGATACAATTTTTAAAAGTCACATTTCTGACGGCTAGACTTAATACCTTTCTTTACAAATTCAGTGGTTGAGATGATTTAATTTTCTTCTACCACTTACTAACTTAAAATTATCTTTTGCTCTTGGTTTAGCTTTTAACAAAATTTCATTTTTAATCTCCGCAGTATCTTTATTTGAATTTTAAGTATTTTTACTTATTCGCGAAATTATCTTTGGCTCTGGCTCCGGATTTATCGGTAGTTCCTGCTCTAATTCATTTTGTATTTCGTATTTTGTATTTTGTATTGCATCTAAGGGATTTGATATATCCTTTCTATGTTAGGAGTTCTTAGACTTAGGAGAGTGAACATAGTAAAAGAAATACAGACCAGAAGACTCCAGTAGGCTATACATCTTAGAAGATATTGTAACGAAAGAATATTAAAGCTGGCATCGGAAGTACTCTCAACTGAACGAAGGCCACTTGGAAGACCTAGACTCCGGTGGTGAGATAATTTAGCGAGAGTCTTTAAAGCTATGGACATGGAGAGTTGAATGGAGATTGCTCAAAATAGAGAGGAATGCTGTGGCTTTTTGTACAATCCTCTGAAACCCACGAGGAGTTGTAATACCACGAAGTAAAGTAGGTCGCAAAGCCATAAAGTTTTGCTTCGACCAAGAGTTCTCTTTCCATATATTTTACCATGAATACTAAGATGTATGACTCCATATCGTTCTAAGTATCGCATGACAGGAAAAAATACACAATCTTCGTATTTTTACGGTTTTCACTTTTTCGATTTGTTTTTTAAACGTAATACCTCTTCATTTGTTACTGTAGCAGCCCAGCTTATTCATAGAAGCCTTCGTTACACCTATATTTCAAAAGTTTGAAGATTATTTAATAGCAAATATACAATTAGAAAAAAATAAATAACATCTAGTCAGCTTTTTTTCCTGTTACTTTACAAAGGTCAACGGCTATCCACATGTGCTTTACTCTCCACACGCAGTCTCGCTAAATTATCACTCTACAGGTACTTTTTGGGCATTTTATTGTACGCTACAGAAAAAAATTAACCCCAACTGCCGAAAAAGACTAATTTAATAAAGTATCCTACCCTTAAATCTCATATAGAATGTTGTCCATCTATCTTGCCAGGCAGGTCGGTAAGTTTCGATTCAGTTTTTCAATTTGGAGAAGACACCGATTTATAAATATTTAACGCTAATATTTAACATGAATAAAACATTGATATTTTCTATTAAACAATTTATTGAAGGATCCCCAGACTGGCAGTTAATTTTTTTTTAATAGTTCTCGATAATTTTTTGAGCATTTTTTGACAAATAACACGTTGCCTTTTTTGGCAACATTTTACTACCTAAATGGTGCCAAATTAAATGTTTTACCATTATTCACTTATTACATTGCAAAATTTACATGTTTTATATATTCGAATTTAATTTTAGCATAATTGCTACTGACTGTCTCTTTATCAACATCATTAATTATATTACAATGCATTTGAAAACTATTCGAGGGGCTATGACTTCCATCCGAGAAAGAACTGTGAAAAAAATTAATGGTCCGGACCTAACTCCTGATGGTTTGTACAATTCCAAGGAACTAAATGAAAAGATGAAACAAGAAATGAATAAAATTATTCAACACTTACAAGAAGTCTATCGGTATAGTATAATTTTATTTCCTAATGTTATCAAATTGTCGTATAAAGTTGTATTATTAAATATTTGTGTTTCATTCTTGTTCTCCGCAGCCCCATGAATTGTTCTGAATAAAATGAAACTAATCAATTTTGTGGTCTATCACTGTACTTTTTTCGAACCTTGTGTAACACTCTAAACAATTTAAGTAACTACGCTATATCTTTCGTCTTTTTTTTTTTCGATATTTTCGTATTGAAATTCTTACCTACCAGGCATACTTTGTAGATGAATTTCTGTAGCTCACTTTAAAAATTTTGGATTACCAGATGATACTAGGAAGAACCACATTATTGCCTTTACCGACGTTGAACGTACTTTACCTCAATAATATTAATCCCCTTTTCTGCAATACGATAAACATAATCTTGGTTTTATCTTTTTTCGTCATACAATGGATCCATCTGCAACATCTACTCGTTCTTACTTCTACATATTTAGTTGGCCAATATTCAGTAACGTCCATCATAGCTGTTGCTTAAATATCCATTCCACTTCATCTACTTCTCCATTTCTCTATAATACTCATTCTAGACTTTATTTTTATCTAAAACTATTACATTTACCATTAGAACTTACTATTTTCTATAGAAGTAAGTCCATATTCAAATTAACCTTTTATATTCTGTTTCTTTTTTAGGGTTTCTGAAGATTTAGAAACTGTGCATACTGGTGTTACATTAGCACAGATATTCTCGACATTATTTATAATTTGTTCTTGCCTATATCTAGTTTCAACGGTATGTATTAGTTACGATTAATTAATAATATGCATATTTAATACAAAAGAACATATATACATATAACATACACACATATAAAAAATCTGACACAGAAACTGACAATAATATTTAACTCTGTTGGTGACTTTAAGTTTGCAAATAAAATAGTTCGAACGATAAATTCAGTCTTCTCTTAACTCAAAGACATTGTTTCTTGCACAAATTGTAATTTTCAATACATTGGCCATTCATCAAGAGAATTAAAAGACCGTATTACCACCCACAACTGTGATTCGGAGCAATATCCAGATAGGTGTAGTTTATCTTTGCACGTTTACCAAAACAATCACATAATGAAATACATATATAGAAACAAAGGTGTTAGAAAGTGAAAACAATTATTTTAAAAGATTGTTTTTATATAAGGCGATCTCTGAAACAGAGAAAACCATAAACAAGAAATCTGACATCAGCCACTTAATTGAGATTTACTTATATTGACTGTTTTTAGATAAAGAGTTCAATGAAAAAAAAAACAACATCGAAATTATGTATCAATCTAAGTTATGGTTTTCTGTTGTTTTTAATGTAATGTGACTTTCTCGACACAGAACCAATAAATTCTGACATTTACCGGACTCATTTTTACTTGTCTAATTTTAAGTACTTAAATGTCATTTTAATTTTAATTTGATAAAATCAATAATTTTAACACGTTATTCTTTTGTCGTTTTTGTATTTAAAAAACTTACCTTCTGTAAAACCTTTGTAGTAATTCTTGAATCTAAGATGGATTTTTTAAATTATTTTGAAAATAAAAAATATTAAATAAAATAAAAACTTATATTTTTAGACTCCAGTCAGCGATAAACTCTACCTTTCGGAGCTCTTATACTTGTTTGCCATGACTTTTCAATTAACGATATACTGCATGTTTGGAAACGCTGTAACACAAGAGGTAATTTTTGAAATAATATCATAGGTACTCTTAATTGATAATATATATATTAAATATTGGGGAAATCAGCAAGAAAGACTCTAATGAGTATCAATTGTTTCGATGAACGTTTTCGCCAAAGAGAATTAATTTGGCTTCTTCAGGGCTGCAATGACAAGGTAGATGAACTATTATTAATTGTTAGTTATTAAACTTTTTGATACTCTATTTATTTATAAGGCGGTACGAAGTTAGCCTAGTGAGCTAGTAATTATAATAAATTATTAAACTACTCGTATTCGTGCTTGTTTTAGGCTGAGGAAGTACCAGATTCCATTTTTCAATGTGACTGGTTAACGGCTGATAAAGACTTTAAGAATTCTTGTCTATACACAATGGTGAGAGCTGGAAGACCTTTGGTTTTTACTGCTGGAAAATTTGTACCACTTACTTTCGGAACATACGTTTCTGTAAGTATTTTTCTCTTGAGTTTACCGAAAGTACGAGCTGAAAATAGGCGCAAATGTCACAAATATTTGGGTTTGGCAGTGTTGGCCTGTTTTTATAATGCATATGTTGAATGCTGGACATTTGCGACTATAATCATCTTGTACTTTCGGTAAACTCAACCTATGTTTCTATTAGAAAGGACATTAATATCGTAGTTTTCAGAATAGGTAATTCAAGAAGTTATCATATATCTAAAAATAGTTTTTTTTAAATACAGTGTTATTTTTTTAGGTGATGAAAGCAGCATATTCAACATTTGCAGTAATCAAGAATACAAGTAAATAGGAGCTACGGGATCAGGAATTTTTAACGTTAAACGCAATAATAAAAATTGGCTGTAGTATCAAATATACCTAATGTTTTAGTAGTGAGCCCAATAATATTAAGAAAAGCAAATAAATTGTATTCAACAGTAAAATAATATTTTTTTATTTCCTGAAGTGAAAAAATATTTAGATAAAGGAGAAATTATTTTTCCAGATAATAATGAAATTAGCAATGAACAGGCAGAGAGTTCTGAAGGAATGAAAACTTGATAGACCGTTTTGTATAATTCTAGAAGATTTATGAAATAATAATTAAGCCAAAATTAAGCGAATATGTACCAACATTAGAACAAGAAATATCAGGGTTTAGATTTAGGCCACAAACAAATGACACTATATTCAGGCTAAGAAGACTGGAGAGAACAATTGTATAAGAAGGGGAACCATAATAGCGTCATTTATATACTTGAACATCTTCAAACCCAGCTTGTACAGATTCATAATCATTTAGCATCATTATTAGCCATTGTGTGTAAACTGCTAAACATAGGCCTTCCGTAAATAATTTTATTTCAGCCGATCTTAAACACCTTCAATCCGGCTAAGCTGCATGATCTTGATGTCGTCCGACCGACTTGTTGTGCAGGGTATATTACACAAATTGTCACAATTTATACATTATAGTGTACATACAGTTTATTGGGTTTTCAAACATGCAAAAAGATATTTCGTAGTAA
This sequence comes from Diabrotica balteata, assembly GCA_918026665.1. NCBI lineage: Eukaryota > Metazoa > Arthropoda > Insecta > Coleoptera > Chrysomelidae > Diabrotica > Diabrotica balteata. Next base: position 18,201,357 of record OU898281.1, on the reverse strand, counting down.
AAAAACCTGGTATACAGCCATGATACTAAGACTTCCAGTAGTTTATAGTATCATGGTATACAGCTATATGACTTTTTGAATATAATTGTAGTGGTGTCACACTATTTTTTTTATTTCTAATTAACGTGTCTCGACATCTTTGGTCATTGACGACACGGGAGCACAAGTATACAATAGTACCTACAGAGTTTACAGAGTAATACAGAGTTTACAATAGGAAAGATTAAAGAATAACAATATTATATAAACTCTATTTTGTTAAACAATTCTGTAGTCTTTAAGAAGTCTATTAGGCCTTTAATATTTCGGAAGTTCTTTTAAACAGTGGGTTATATTGTTGGCAATGCGAGTTATTTAAGAAACACCTGTGATTTAAAAATTGTCAGCAATCTGTACTGGAATCAAACATCATCTATCCTGACAGAGGCAGGAGAATCCGACGATATCAAAATGAAACGTGGCGTCCGTCAGGGATGTATACTATCACCACTGTTGTTTAACATATATTCTGAGGAAATCTTTCAAAAAGCAGTGGGTGATGTTGAAGCCGGAATTCGAATCAACGGAGAATCTATCAATAACATTAGATACGCGGACGACACGGTAGTATTCGCTGACAGTTCTGAAACCCTCCAGGAGTTAATGAACAGAATCACAGAGGTCAGTCCGAGATACGGACTTTTACTAAACACTAAGAAAACAAAATGCATGATGATCTCTAAGAAGGAACAGCAATTTGGACAAATCAGTGTAAACGGTCAACAAATAGAAAGAGTAAAAACATACACCTACCTTGGTACGAACGTCAATGAAAATTGGGACCATTCCATAAAAATCAAATGTAGAATAGAGAAAGCAAGATCTGCATTTCAAAAAATGGCTAAGTTATTCAAATGTCATGATTTATCAATGCCCATAAAAATCAGGTTACTACGATGTTACATCTTTCCTATACTGTTGTACGGAGTTGAGTCCTGGACTCTCACAGACGTCACCTGCAAGAAAATTGAGGCTTTTGAAATGTGGCTTTATCGTCGCATCCTGAAGATATCGTATACCGACCACGTTACTAATGAGGGTGTTCTGTTGAGAACGAAAAAAGAAAAAGAGCTGTTAACCACAATAAAAACAGCCAAAATCGAATACCTCGGTCACATCATGAGGAACAGCGAAATATATGGACTGCTGCAACTAATCTTACAGGGAAAAGTAGAAGGAAAACGTGGACCAGGAAAGCGAAGGATTTCCTGGCTGAAAAATCTACGAACGTGGTTTAACAAAAAAACCACAAATCTTTTTAGATCAGCAGTGTGCAAAGTGCAGATTAACACGATGGTCGCCAACATCCGAAACGGATAGGCACTACAAGAAGAAGAAGAATGCGAGTGGCCTGGTAGTGTTGACATTCTGTGAGGATGTGTTTGACGGTAATAGGAATATCGTTGCAGTGGGAGCATAACTGTTGGTCTGTAGAGAATTTAAGATGACCGTGTGTGTTCCATCCTCAGTCATCGTATTGCTATCTTCTCTTTTCTGTTCAGAGATGCTAGGGATAAATAGCTGTTAACGTTAGGTTGTATTTCTCTGAGCTTTGTGTCTTTGATGATCCAAAGTTCCTGCCACTTGCCTTGGATATTTCTTTTGAATTTTGATTATTTATCTTCTTGGAGCTGTATGTTGTAGGCGGGTAAGTTGGATGTAGATGCTTATTTTGCAGCGCTGTCAGCCATCTTATTTCCTTGGACGCGGATATAAGAAGGCACCCATATTATTGTTATTGTAGTCCCTCGGAAAGTGTGAAGATGGATCGCTTCTAGTATTTTTTGCAATTGGTGATGTTGATTGAAAATATTTTCTACGGATAAATGAATTACGGATAAGGAATCGGTGCACAGAGCTACACAGCTCTCTCTCTGTATCTCTGTCATCCCGTTGAGGGATGGTTGTTGGTCCTTCATCGGGTGCCTCCCCAGGTGGCGGATAGGGGAATGCCTCCTAGATATTGGTGGTACCGGGAAAATGAAATACTTGGGGCGGACCAAAACCAGTTAACACAGCAGCGTCTGAGGTACCAAAACTCCTTTTGGCTCCAGCAAGCTTTCCTCATCTTCACCACTTTTTAGGTCACGAGCCGCCGCTGGCGACACTTTGATGATTGTTAAAAGGGAACTCGAGAGCTTTTGAAATACTGAAGAGTTCTAAAAAACGCTACATTCGTTGGATATTCGGTATTGTCCTAATACTGTAGTGACAGAACAACCAACTCCATCTGCGTTTAGGGATGCATCGGTATAAAGCACCTTATCGTAGTGGGATGTATTCACAATATCCTTGAAAGCATATCGAAACATGATATTATTTGTTTGTTGCTTATTAAATTGTTCATAAAAGAATGTGTTCTAGACCATGGGGGGAAATCTGATTTTATAGATGCAAGTGTCTGAGATAATTTTGTGTCTTGACACAAGTGTTGTAGGATCTGTGGGATTGAAAGTATACGTATGGGCGAGTTTACGAGTTCAGGACTTGGCGAAGTCAGAATATTAAATACAGAGTTAGTCGGATTCGATGAAATTCTGCTAGCATAAGATATAAGTAATTGCTGCCTTCGAAGTTAAAGGGGGACTTCATGAGATTCACAATAGAGACTTTTAGCGCAACTGGATCGAAATGCTCCTAAGCAAATTTGATGAACAGTGTTAACGGTAGTGATAAATTATTTATTGCGGACAAGTAAACTATACAACCATAGTCTAATTTCGATCGGATTATAGCTCTATATATTTTAAGTAGTAAACATTCATCTGCACCCAATTGATCATGGGACAATGTCTTTAACAAATTTATTCTGCTTAAACAGTTGCCTTTTATTTCATCGATATGACGACTTCAGGTAAGTTTGTTATCGACAGTTAGTCCTAAAAACTTGTAGTGATCAATTAACTGTACGTTTACTCCATTTACTGTTATTTTCTGTATTTCTGCGCTCTTGAATTTAATTATTTTGGATTTATTGAAAGAGAACCTGAAGCCAGTTTTCTCGGACCATGTAGTAAGGGATTCGACAAAATTTTGTAATAAAGATGAGGTTCCAACTAGGCTAGTACCTAGCTTTGTAGTAGGCTAGTAGAAAGAAGGTAGAACTCAAAGTAGAACCTTGAGGTACACCATTTTCAGTGACATAGTTGTCGGAAAATATTCTGTTACCTGTTATTGTGAAATTTGTATTATTTAAAAAGTTGTTCATAAAGTATAATATGTTGCCCGTAAGAATATTTTCTACCAGTTTTTTAAGGATAACCGTCGTACATGTTGTATCATAAGCACTTTCTATATCAAAAATTCCTGCGATTACGTCTTGTTTGGAGGCCATAGCATTTGCTATACTGAAGGTTGTTTAGGATTTTAAGGTCATTCTCATCTATCGAATGTTCCTGGAGCAATCTTACTAATTCTGAATGATTAACACAATCGAACGGTAGTCCATGAAGCATAGGAAGACATATTTTTGCTGATCTCTGCATTTCTGAAGTAGGACAGTTAAGCTATAAAGTGCTTCTCTTGTGCCAAATCCTTGTCTAAAACCGAACTGTGTGGGGCTAGTGTCTCTTTCACATCTGTTATATATTCTTGTGTAAATTATCTTTAAGAACAGTTTAAGGACCTGGCTTAATAAGCTGATCATTCGGAATTGGTCGCAACTATTAGCGTAGGGCTTTTTTGAGATTGGTATAAAGGTTGATTGAAGCCAATCCTGTGGTATTTGACCAGACCCGTAAATGTCATTAAAAAGATCTACCAAGGCCTCTATATTGTCTTCACTCACTATTGTTAGAACCTCTATGTATATATCGTCTGGGACTGGTGCTTTTCCCCATTTGCTCTGATTGATTGCCCTTACAACTTCTGACTTCAATATTTTGGAGGAGAGTTCACTTTTATATTCACTTTCAGAGTTTCTTTTAGTGTTGTCTAAGTATAGTTGCTGTGAGTAGTTTCTCCAATGTTGAAGTAGATCCTTGAGAGCAGTAATTAATTTATTGTCCTTCACAATACTGTTAAAACTGCAAGGTTTTGTATGACCTGTCACTTCCTTAATGAGTTTATGCATGTTAAAGTGGTGATTTTTTTTTAAATTTTCTTAAGCTTAATTTTCAATTTTCCTACTACGGGATTGTGATCAGATCCGATATCTGTTCCAGGGTACGTTTTTACTCCTTGCGATCCATTTCTGTATCTCTGATAAATCAATAAAAATAGGTACCTGGTAGTTCAGTGTAATAGCAAAAAGAAAACGACAGCTAAAGAATAAATTTATTCAAATTTAAGTATGATAATATATCATTAGGTCCTAAACAGAATTTAATATAGCAAAATCAGTGCATATAGCTCGTCTCAATATTATACAGTATCCATAAAGATTAACAATAAATAATAAACTAATATTTACAACAAGACAACACCTCAACTCAACAACTTTCCTTATACATTCACTATAAGGATTTATAAACTGAAAAAGAAATTGTACAAACAATTCCTGTACACTATTCTATACAATTTTAAAATATTCTCTTAATAAGCCTCGTCTGATTTGTAAAACCTGAATTATTACATAAAATTCTGCGAAAAAGCGTATCATCACATAATTATTTTGACTTTTTGTATTGAACGTTGAATTCCTCCGTCAAGTCTTCTCTACGGAATCTTGTGCTACCTCAGGAGGATCCTGAAGAGCCAACGGAGGACTCACTGTTACCGGTTGTTGCTCCAGCATGTTCATATATATCTTAATCAAGTTGTTGACGCCGATTAAGTAACCGTCTTCGTGGTTGCCTACTTTCCACTTCGAGCTGTGCGTTATTTTGACGTTTTCTGGAAGGACTATGGTTTTGGCAAAGTCTATCAGCCAGACGTTGGCGTTGAATCGATCATGAACAAACAACAACGAACTTCCAATCACCTAGAAATACAAAATTGAATAAGTATTTGAGATAAACATAAGTATTAAAATAAACATGTGCATATAAGGTACGCGATTCAAATAAGGCAGAATTCTAATTAAGGCCCATCGGCTGTTTTTATTTAAAAAGGAGAAGATTTCTGAATATTATGTTTGCTTCTGGACGCTACTGGTATCTAGTGGTTAAATTTAAACTTAAATCGAGTTTAACCCCTTGACGACTATCGGTATTCTGAGATGACTACCTTTACAAACATTTCTTTTAAACTTCCCAGCGGTTTTAGTCATACCAGTGTGTAAAATTGGTTGCCTATATTAAATTCTAAGTGTCTAACCATTTTAGAACCGATTTGATTGAATCACATTGACTGGATAACATAATTAGTCAAGAACACATTGAAGCAGACGTTCGGTCACAGAATAATAAACAATTATTTGTTTATTATTCTGTGGTTCGGTGTTGATTGAGCGACATATTTTAATTGTTTTTCTTGTATTCAATCATTATTTTATTTTTACAAAAATTACGGGTAAGTGATATTTTTAAAGTCTGTTTTACACTAAGTACTGTTATTTGCATTATACATTTCAATTTTTTTTGTAAATCACTGTCTTTTATATGGTATTCTGGCGCGACCACATGGCACTTCCTATATGAATTCTGCCAATATGCAAAATCAAAAGTGGAGCTTCAGGCATTTGGAAAATATGTCCCAAAACGACGCCTTATTAGATGAAATTCCAAGTGACCAGGAGTCAATTGTCTCTGATATTGAAAGCGTTTTGGGAGATGAAGCGATGTTAATGAATTTCGGCAACCAAATAATGAGGATGTCTTTGATATTGGAAATATGGACATCGTGTTTGAAAACCAAATTAGCAATCAAGATAAAACAACCAATTCTTCAAATAATCAAGAATCGGAATCGGATAGTGAAGACGATGTACAGCTAGCAGTACGGCTAGGAAAGCGAGCTAACTCTACATTTTGGACCGAAAATGAAAGTTATATATGTAACACAAACAAATCAATTTATTGAAACTACAGGCCCAATCATTCCAAATTCTGCAGATAACCCCACATATGTGTTTTTGGATTGATTTTCTGAGGATTCAATTCCGATATAATTATATAAAATAACGGAGGAGGAAATGAATTTACACCTACCACAGAAGGCGAAGTCAAAACATTTCTTGAAGTAAATTTATTAATGGGTATAAAGGAACTGTCCATTTACAGAGATTATTGGTCGTCATTTGATGAATTACGAGACCCTTTCATCAGTTCGGTTATGTCACGTAACATATTCGCTTGGTTACTAGGTAATTAACATCTCGTTGATAATATAGTGCAGCCAAAAAAACTGATCGCGGATTTGAGAAACTTTATTAAGTGCGACCTCTACCGACCAAACTCACGGACACGTTTTTTGCGGCACTGAGTCCACATCAGTTTCAAGTGATTGATGAGTCTATAATACGATTTAAAGGTCGAAGCAGTATTCGACATTACATGCCCAATAAACCTATAAAACGTGGCTACAAAGTATGGTATAGAGCAGATTCAAGCCGATTCATGTGCGAGTTCCAGATATATATCGGTAAAGTGGTTAAATTCAATGAGTCGTACAGGACCTAGTAAACAAGGGTCTTAGTAAATAAATACCACCGAGTGTTCTTTGACAACTATTTCAACTATATTGATCTTCAGAGATCTTTATTGTCGAACGGAATTTCGCAAGTGGAACCGTTAAAAAATAAAAAGGAAAGAAAGGATTTACCAGAGTTTAAAACTGACAAACAAATGAAGGAGGAGATTCAAATTACCGTATTTTAACAAATGGACTATCTGCGTTGAAGTGGATGAATCGCAGAAGTGTGATTCTTTTAGCAGGTGACCAAAATCCAGCAACAAACGGAAGTTGTAAATACAAGACAAAAAGACGCGACTCTGAATGATGTTTCATGTCCCCAAATGGTAGTGCTCTACAACTCACATATGGAATATGTCGAAAAATATGGCATGCTGAAAAACACGTTTTTATGACGTGAATCGTAAATCACACAAGTGGTGACATAGAATATTTTTTTATTTTGTGGATGCTTACGTCGTAAACGCATTGATTTTATTTCAACTTAAAAGTCAATCCAAAAGAATTCTTTTTAAAAGAATTTCGGCTCTCTGTGGTTAAACGCCTTATTGGAACTCCAGAACAATTAAAAAGGGGAAGACCATTAAAATTTCTTTATTATTAATAAATATTAGTATTAATAAAATTTTGCTTTACTAAATGCCTTTATTTAATGAATATCTTGCAATAAAATACCCCAAAACATAAATGAACAAAAAAAAAACAATAGAAAAATAGAAAAAAGAATAGAAAAACAGATTCGACATACGCACTTCACCTTATAGATCATAATCATTCTTTTAATGACAAATTTAAAATTCTTCACATGTTTTATTGTTACATAAAATGAATTTCCATCAAGTAACGGTCGAATCCATCAATTATATTAAAAAAAAAACAAATAAAAAAGCAGGTGGGTCTTATTTAGATCAAATGGGAGACCTCTTTTGGAATTACTGTACCTAGTTAGGCCCACAACACTGATTTTGAAAAAACCATAATTAAAGTAAAACCGAAAGTAATTAAGTAGGATATTTAATAATTATTTAAAAATAATTAAATAAGACGCCTTCTTTGGGTCACATACCTTAATGTGTATTTATCTTCAGTTAGTGGTTTAATAAAATAGTTTTGATTTCTTATAACAAAGGCCATTTTTGTTTTATTCTAAATTGATTGGGTAAGTACTCTTGATTAAGCAAATATTTCAGAGAGGAAAGTCTGGTTTTACAAGAACTAATACTTTCTTCGTCGGGTTGCACGAACATTTGAACATAAATGCTTTTACTGAATTTAATACTAGTTTCTTTGACTTGAAACTTCTTTCAATATTCATAAAATGCTACATATGACCAATTCTACTGTACAATAGTGAAAACTGGTTAATTAAGACAACCCAATATACTCAAAGTAAAACACATTAAGATAGGACGTCTGAGGTGGGTAGGCCATGTAATGCGGATGAAGCAAACCAACCCAGCTAGAAAAACGCTCCTTGATAGACCTATTGGTCAAAGAAGAAGAGGAAGACCCAGAACAAGATTCCTAGTTAACATAGACCAAGATATGAGAAATATGGAAATACGTGCTTGGCGGAGAAAGGCGATGGATAGGGACGACTGGAAGAGAATTCTTGGGGAGGCTAGAACCCACACAGGGTTGTAAAGCCAAGATGATGATGATATACTCAAAGGGAGCTACTAGACATCGTAAAACAACGCACTCACACTTGAACCATATTCTAACATAAAAAAAATTGAACAAATCTGATCGATTAGTTTACCGACTTGTTTATATCGTGTTACCATAATGTAACTGTAGTTCAAAAATGGCAATGAGGCTAATGCTATTTTTACCGATTTTTTCTTGTATAGCTTGTGTTGTGGAAAACACAAGTCGTAGTAGTTAAGGGATCTGTTTATATTGCTTTAAAAGATACCTCAGCGGTGCCGTAGAGGTTTAACTGTTAACCACAATTGATTTTCTATCCTGAATTATTGTAATAAATTGTGTACCACTTCTAGGAGACTTAAAATTATATTAAGTAACTGAGTAACTGACTTATCGTGAGATAGTCTTAAATGCACTCTCGAAATGGATACAAGTTAATCATATATTTGTAAATGGACATAAATTCTTTTTTCATGGGTTTCTTTTATTACAGCTATACAATACTGGTTACATTGCCAAAAGGATATAGGTATTGTCAATGAAAGACAACTACGGTCTGGGTGTTTTGTGTGGTAAATGACTTGTTCACTATTCAGCGAAAATTGTCAAAGTATGTTTCATTTGTCAAGATGTTAAAAAGGTCATCAAACTTATACTCACCTCATGTGAATTAAAAAATTGGGAAGTCTCCAAAGTGGCTTTAATAGCTTTCAGCCTCTGAATATATTTGGGCTAAAAAAATAAAGACAAAAAATTATAATACTGTTACGAAAAATATTACAAAAATAACAATACTAATAAATACTACTAAATAAAATAACTTCCATATCGTTTTTCCTTTTTCAGTCAATTTAAATTTTAATAATTTAAACTCTAATATACTCACTCTAAGACAACGAAATTGGTGGCAAATATCTCGTATGTTTAAAATATTTTAACAATATTTGGTTAACTTTAACCACAGAATACACCAGTTGGGATGGAGTATTCTGTGCTTTAACGAAAACACAAGCTGAATATAGACGGAAATATTAACCATGGAAAAAATATTTCGGTTCGGCAGTGTTTGCATGTTTTCATAATGTATATGTTGTATGCTGGAAACATACAGAGAGAAAAAGCTTTAGAAAATAGATGGATTTGGCAATTCTCAAACCACCAGTTGCCAGATTGCAACATTCGTTGGCAATTAATCTCGAAACAAACAAATCTTTACTCGGTATTGTTTTATATAAATTAAAAAACGCAGTATTCCTAAAATAATACACAATCAATATATATTTTTTAAAAGCTTTTTCTCTTTATATTTGAAGCATACAATATACGCATTATAAAAACATCCCAATACTGCCAAACCAAAATATATTGTGTGATGGTTGACATTTGCGGCTATATTCAGCTTGTACTTTTCTCAACCTGTACTATTTATGTTGGAAACACAACTTTAAAAAGGTTAAACATATTTTGTTTTCTTTTTATATTTATATGATGACTGAATGAGGTTTATAACTGATTTAGAGTATTGACACATCTACCAAATAATTAATTTTATAATATCTATTAAATTTCTGAACTACCAAAAGTTATTAATACAAACTATAAAATTTTTTATGAAAATATTTTCGTTAAACATGTTTTTTATATGAATACTCACTATCGCATGTGGAAATCCGTCAGTGAACTTCTCGAATGCGGCCATAACTTGGTCTTTGGTCTTGGTAGTCTTAAAGTCCTTCGTGGACGTACCGTCAGCGCTTCGAATTCCTTCGATTCGAAAGCCTAATGTTGCCGTCGAGGAAATTGTTTCTCTCCAAACCATGTACCTTGGTTTTGTAACTCCTTTAAGCTTATGCTCTTCGTCAGTTGGCGCGGTCTGGTCAATTTGGCACATTTTGTCGTACATATCCTAAAATAATGCAAAGTTACAAATTGACAACGTGTATGATTATTAGAAAAGGATGGCGGAGCAAAAAGGTTTGTTATTCTATATTTATTCATACAATGTACAAGGGTTCGTTTTAACTTAAAGACCGTGAATGCGCATTTACCGTGAAAACACAAAGTACGGATTAATCTTGTATACCATAATATGTGACTGGCTGTATTACTAATAGTCCAAGTCATAAAATGTATGTATTTCATCGGTCAATTAAAAGGATATATAGACAAACATGTAGGCGTGAAAAATCAATGTCATTAAATTTCCGCAGTTTAATTTTACTAGAAATAGCGAAAAGCAATTGATAGTGGTAGTACTCAGGTATTTTCTTTTATTTTCATGGCCTTATTGTTCGATACCATGTTGGTGACCATATTCGCTAAAGTGACTGTATTGACAGCAGCTATAAATAATTATGTAGTCGATTTTCCGTAGTATTGTCCTCAGCCATGAGGTTCTTCTCTATCAAAACCTCCTTCTGTGTACTTTGGGTCTTTTCCTGAATGATCAGATTTAAAACTTCATATTTTTCAGTGTCTCATAATGGGACAGAAGTATTTCAGCTTGTGTCTCTATTATACTGACCAGTTATATTATTTGGTTCAGCTGTCTAAGGACCTCTTCATTTTTTATCGACCCAGCTTATTCTTAGTAATCGCCTGTATGTCCACATCTCAAAGGCTTCCAAGCATTTAAGTATAACGTAATACACTGGTAAAATTTGTGAAGACTGTAAGATTTGTGAAAAGTCAAAGACTGTCATGGCTGGGATATGTGCAGAGACAAAACGATGCAAAAACAACAAAGAAAATGTTACAATGGAAGCCCATAGGAAGGAGAAAAAAAGGAAGGCCCAGAACGAGATGGTTGGATGACGTGAAAGACGACCTGAAAACAATAAACATAAGACAATGGAGAAGAAGGTCACAAGCGAGATCTGAATGAAAGGATATACCCAGACAGGCAAAGACCCATCCAGGGTTATGATGGCAAAAGAAGAAGAAGAAGTAATACACTGGATATTTCTTATTTTGTAGTTTAGTAGGTCCTAAAACTCTTCGTAAAGATTATTCATACAAGGATATACAACAGATGTGAAAGAGACATTAGCCCGACACAGTTCGGTTTCAGACAAAGATTTGGCACAAGAAAAGCACTTTATAGCCTAGTCCTACTTCAGAAATACAGAGATCAGCAAATATATGTCTTCCTATGCTTTGTAGATTACCAGAAAGTATTCGATTGTATTAATCATTCAGAATTAATAAGATTGCTCCAGGAACGTTCGATAGATGAGAATGACCTTAAGATCATGCACTTTTTAGAGCCACACAAGATCGAGAGGAGTATGCCAGAATTGTCCCCAACATCCACTAATTGGATAGGGCACCATAAGAAGAAAGTATCGTTTGAGATCTTTTCTCTACTAATCGTAACTGTTTTCTTATTAGTCCTTGTCCCCCTTTTCAAATTCAATCTTATATTTAATCAATTCAGACCTTGAGATAGATAATTTAATGAAATAATATAATATAGATCAAAAATAGCTTAATAATCATATGATTACCTTTCTCAATTTTGGCTTTTCCTTGGCTTTAGCTAGTTCTTCTTCTAGATAAGTTCTTACTCCGATCTTGCAATCCATCACACATGGTGATACGAAGTCTCCCAAGAGATCCTGTAATTGAATATAGGAACATTCTCCATCATCACTGGTTACCAGACCCTTATACTCAGGAACATACGGTCGTAGTACATCCTTCATTAGAATCTAAAATGCATATCAACTTATTAAAAAAGCAATAACTAAAATTATTGTTCAAAGAGATAAAATAATTTGTGATTATAAAATTAAAAAATAAACTCATATTTACGAAATAAATTAAGAAAGATACAAATATGGCGAGCAGATGAATAAATTATTTTAATAATACAAACGGCAAAAAAATATACATGGAATTCTAAAATATTAATACACAAGAAAGAGAGAGATGATAAACAATTGCAAACGCATAGTTTGGAATTCACCAAATCATCCAGAAGCATACATAAAAAATATAGCCGAAACTTTACAGATTAATAATCCCAAACCTCTAAGTATCGACGATCACAATAAATTAATAACAGACTCGGTTAGAAAAGCACAACTCAAATTTTGCAAAAAAAAATGACACCAAAAGTGAAAAGATTAGCAAAAATACAAAAGCTCTTATGGAAATACGACGAAACCTAAGCGAGAATAAAAAGGGAAACAAAGAAGAATATAAAAAACTAAATAAAAGAATTTCAGCGGAAATTAGAAAAGATGTAAGAAGATATAATACTAATGTAATTACGCAAACAGTAAAAGAGAACAAAGGTTTAAAGATAATGAAAAGAAAACTCACACAAAGTAAAAAAGAAATATAAAGGCTGAGAGATAAAAACGGAAAGGCAACAACAGATAAACAAAACATTCTGAAAATAACCAGAGAGTTTTACAAAGACCTCTATACCAGCCAAAGACCACAAGACAATTTCCTGACACCAGTAAAGACTCTCATAAATCAGGGATCGGAAATACTTTTACCCATTACTGTGTCAGAAGTAAGAGCAGCTTTAAAGGAAATGAAGAACCATCGATCGCCTGGTGATGATGGACTCGTTATCGAGGCAATAAAAGCAGGAGGAGAAATTTTATTAAAATCAGTAAGCGAACTGTTTAATAAATGCTTACAGGGCAGGATATAGCACAAATGACCATTTGCATGCCATAAAGATCCTAATAGAAAAGTGCATCGAGTACAACATACCACTGGTTCTTGCATTTGTCGATTACGAGAAGGCTTTTGATTCTGTAGAGTTTGAAACAATACTGGAAGCCCTAAATCAAAGCCGAATAGGTTACAGGTACACGACACTAATCAAAAACATCTACGAGAACGCTACATCAACTATATGACTACACGAAGACACAAAAAAATTCAGCTTAGGTCGAGGAGTTAGACAAGGAGACAATATTTCACCAAAAATGTTCACGGCAGCTCTAGAGTCAATATTTAAAAGCACTCAATGGCAAGATATGGGCATCAATATAGATGGAGAAAGAATAAATCACCTAAGATTTACAGATGATGTTGTATTAATCGCAGATAATTTACAAGATACAGTTTCTATGAGGCATTCGCTTAAAAGTCTGTCTGAAAGAGCAGGATTAAAGATAAACTTTGAGAAAACTAAACTTATAACAAATCTCGTAATGAGTGGAAATATAACTATTGACAATAATACCATACAACAAACAGAGACTTACAAATATCTTGGACATGAAATCAAAATAAGCAGAGACAATCAAACACATAAAATACAGAGGCGAATAGGCCTAACTTGGGCTGCATTTGGCAAATTAAGCCATATTCTAAAAAGTTCAATTCCCATGTGTCTCAAGCGAAAGGTTTATAACCAATGTGTTTTACCTGTACAAACTTATGGAGCAGAGACTTTAACACTCACGCAAAAATCTGCGAATAAACTCAGAGTTACACAACGAGCCATGGTCATGCAATGCTGAACGTGAGCCTTCGAGACCACATAACAAACCAACAAATTAGGCAAATATCAGGAGTTCAAGACGTCATCGAAAGAACCACGTCGCTTAAGTGGAACTGGGCAGGACACTTAGCAAGAGCACAAGATGAACGGTGGACAAGACGTATTATGGAATGGAGGCCCAGAAACTATAAGAGAAGCCGAGGACAACCACCGACTAGATGGACCGATGATATAAAACGTGTAGCGGGAAACTGGCAACAAGCGGCCCAGTGTAGAGAACACTGGAAAGAACTGAGGGAGGATTATGGCCAGCAGTGGACGCGATTGACTGATTGATGAATACACAAGAAAGGTGCAGAACTATTAAAAAACTTTCTAGCACACGTAGAAAATTGCAACTTGGTACATTAATAAATAACAAAAAGGATTATTCTAAAGAAAACCGAGTTGGAATAAAAAAAGCACGAATAAACTCCAATAAAACCGTAACGGCACTTTATACAAACAACCTTAAACTAGAGTAGAAGAAATTGAAAGAATGCGAATTATGAATATATGGGGTAATGCTTAAGATATTGAGTATGGGATAGATACTCTTTTACGTTCTTGGTAGAAGAAAAATCTACCTCTAAGGATGTAGTCACGCTCCTGGTATCTGGGAGGAATTATGTCTTAGACCCAATCTTACATCTAATTACCAAAGTTTCCCTTTCCATATTCTACTCATGTCGGGCAGCAGCATCACCAATACCAAGATAGAGCGTAAGGGAAATGATCCTGGATTGGTCTATTATTGGATACGAAGGGAACGACTACCGGTTTAAGTAATCTCCTACTTGTTGGTCAACAGCTACGGATGAAGAACCGACACGTGCTAGAGCACTTTATTGTCCTGGGCTGAGAAATTACCTCAGAAGGCGGAAGAGCTTAATAAGTCAACGGCATTAAGACGAGGAAACCACAGGATGGCTACCACGTTAAAAATCTGCATGGATCCTTAGTTTAAATCATCATGGACCCACTAGTCTATAATTTTCTTAATGATCATGGAGCTCGAAATTCAAGATCCGACAGATGATTAAAATTTGATTTAGAAGACAGGGCCTTTCAGGTTATTATCAAGGTAACTCCCGGTCAAACAAATAAGAATAACTCTAGAGATTAAGAATTGAAACATGGAACGACAGAAGGCTATACCAATCAAGCAAACTCGGTAATATTGTGTTACCTAGTTTGCAGAATGCAGAAAATGTGCAGAATGAAGATTAACATACTCTGGTTTATAGCGATATTAAATGCTCTGAATCTGGAAAATGTAACATCAAAATTGGAACAATGTATTTTGCCGACAAGAATTTGCATTATAGTTGATAATAATTCCCAAAAAGCTATTTGTAACTTTGTTTTCTACTCTGATCGAGTATTAATGCTGTCTCTTAACTCTCATTTAAAACGTAAAATAAATATAATCCAAGTATATGTATCCACTGCAGACAAGGATGAAGACACCATAGAAAAACTTGGCAATGTCTTAGAGCTGATTGAAAGACATAATATAATTATTATAATGGGGGATTTTAACGCCAAAATGGGGCCAAGAAGAAGTAGATAATTATCAATCAATCAAGCAATCAATTAATCAGTTTATAACATTATAGTTCGTCTTCTGGTTAATACATTTTTGGTAAAGGCTGGCCAGCTGCTTATATAATTTGCTTGTATCGTACTTGATTAGCTCAGGTGGGATATTGCCAGGGCCTATTGATTTTTATCCTTTCTCTGATTTTCTATTCTAAATAATGAAAGAATAGAGAGTTGTGTGGGCAATATAAATTCGGGCAGGAAAATGAACGTGACAATATGCTGGTTTAAAGTTATATCAATTTGGAACTTACAATTGCAAATACGTTATTCAAACTTCTTAAACGTAGATTATATACAAGGTTTATCACCAGCTGATAGTAACAGCAAAACCGTTAGAAATCAAATAGATTATATGATCGCCAACAGAAGATATAGAAATTCTATATCATCCAAAACTTATGCAGGAGCAGACATACGTAATCCGGTTATTTTGACGATGAGAGTGAAAATAAAGAATGTAAAGCACCCTAGCTCCAAGAAAATCATGGATACAGGCAGTTCAAACAAAACAAAACATGCGAAAGTGAAATTTAAAATAAACGAGAATTTAAGGAAATTTAAAGAAGATGACGCAAAAGCTCTATAAAAACTATTAACCAAGAATGAAAAAAAATTTAACATGTCGTTGTATCAGTTGAAAAAACCCTCAAACCACATAGAGAACAAAAAAGAAAACCTTGCTCATTCTCCGAAAATAAACAACATGCATCGGAGAGAGATAATTGAACAGAAACAGTCAATCAAATTCTATGACTCCATTACATCTTTACGAAGGAGACAAAAAAAGGAGGAGGATATAATTTTTATAATATATTTGAATATACATCACAAATATGTTACCTTAAAACACTTTTCTTCCTTCGCACAAAGCTTTTTCAGAATTGTACCTTGATCAGGGCCAGCCTTGAAGTTTCCTTGATGTCCAGCTAACTGTACCCAAGGATATCGTTGCTTTTTGTAAGTTTGGAAGAACGGCGTCCATTGAACGATGTTCCTTAATTTTCTCCAACCGGAAGGCTGTAAATGGAAAAAGGATAAAATTAGATTAATTTAATTAACAAGAGGTCAAAAAAGAACAAATAAATACAGCAAACACTACATATATAGTTTTGTGTTTAATTTTATTGATAGTTCATGACAGTCACAAAACGTAACAAAATACTTTTATATACCTTGTCGGCTAATGGTGCGCAATGCGCAATGCGCACCATGCGCACCTTTAAACGACGTTCCATTTCACATTGAATTAAAACAAAAGAGAATCGGTCAAAACTAACTATACCAGTGGGTACAAGGATAAATAAATAACGTGTATATGTTCTTTTTAAACTATATTTCTAACCAGAAAAACATTAACCGGTTATTTTCTCATACACACAAAAATAAAATACCACGCTAAAATACTTAAACGATAACTACTAACCGGTAAAGCATTTTATTAAATAGGAGATTGGAAACATTGATGCGCACAATTACTTGACGCGCACCATTAGCCGACTCTTCCCTATATCATATTTTTACCATAGTAGATTAAAATATGTCTCGTAATTTAGTTTTTTGTTAAGATTTAAACAGATCTATTAACAAACCAAAAAACTACAAACAAATCTGTGGGCTATTGGTTTTCCGCTTCTTTGTCGTCTATACATTTCCGGTTTGCAGCATTTTATCTTTAATCTTGCACACATTTCTTAAAAATCATGTTGTCCAATATCGTCATATCGTCCAATATGTCATAGCATCAAAGGATATTTGGATTTCTATATCCATCCTGTATTTATTTTACTTATCGTGGACATATTCTCCAGAAATGTGTGTTAACATGACTTGCAAAATATATTGGGTACGTTGTATATGACGTAAGATGACTATGAAAAATACGAAATTTGGAATTAACTTTAACCATTTCGCTGAAACATTCAGAGATGAGGATAACAGTTACTTACATTGTATTATAACGTATACACAATATGTTTGTATAAAAATTAACTACATATTAAACTATTTATTGCCATTATTAACTACTGTAAACGCCATTAAAGTGATCATTAAATCTAAATAAGATCTCACTCACTAAAATAACTTCAAATAATTGCAATAACATATTTATCGGAAAATAACAGTTAGATTAAACACTTTACGAACTTAACTTACGAAAATATTTTCGTAAGGCTATTTTCCTCATTTTGGTTTATTTGGTAATAGGCAGTTCTTAAACTATTTTTTCTGATTTATGGTGATAGGTATGGTTGTAAATTTTCGTTAGTAGAATATTAGTACATTGTTTACCGGGTAGGAAAAGCTTAACATTCCTGGACGACTGTGAAGATTGCTAAGTCGAGGCGCAAGCCGAGACTTACCAACACAGAGTCCAGGAATGTGGCTTTTCCTACGAGGTAAACATACTATTTTTCCGCAAATCGTTTAAAATTCGACAGATATTGATTGATTTAAAAAAAAAAACGCGATAATTTTATTTCCAAATAAATGGTGCTTTGAAATTCCTAATAAAATTACTTGGGTTACTATGGAAACGTATTGAGGTTGAATTGTCAAACTTGACGCTTATAAATTTAATTGCTGGTGTTCTCGAAAGTAAAATGATAAGTGATGATGAAATTTCCATTCCTGGGACTCTTCCAGAGCTGGTTGAGGCAGTGAATACTGCTTCATTAGAATTATTGCCAAAGAAATCAAGAGAAAAGTACGAAAATGCATACAGACGTTTTATGGATTATCGCATGAGTAAAAATACGAGTTCTTTCTCAGAAAATGTTGTAATGGCATACTTCCTAGACCTTTGTTTAAAGATGAAATCTTCAACATTATGGGCCAATTATTCAATGCTGAAGTCAACCCTTGCACTTAAACACAATGTGGATATATCTACATACTCAAAACTTCGTTCTTTATTGAAACGGCAAGCTCAAGGTTATAGGGCAAAGAAATCTAAGATTTTAACGAAGGAAGAAATTGAAAAATTTATCCAGGAAGCTCCAGATAAAGAAAATTTAATGATTAAGGTAATTTACAAGGTTTTAATTTCTATTTAGATTATAGCTTTATTTATTTTTTAGGTGGCTGTAATATTTGGTATTTCTGGGGCCTGTAGAATGGATGAGTTAGTCCGAATGACTGTACACGATATAGAAGACTTAGAATCTAAGCTTTTAATCAGCATACCTGATTCGAAAACCAACAAACCAAGATCATTTGTAATTAATCAGATCTACTTGAATGTTTATCGAAAGTATGTTTCGTTAAGACCAGAAAATATGAACAGTGACCGATTTTTCTTTAAATATCAAAGCGGAAAGTGTTGTAGACAAGTGGTAGGAATTCATCAATTTAGAAAAATGCCCAAAATAATTGCTACTTATTTAAACTTGGTAAATCCGACAGAAAATACTGGTCACTGCTTTCGTCGGTCTTCTGCAACAATATTGGTTGACTCTGGTGCCGATATAACTAGTTTGAAGAGGCATGGCGGATGGAAGTCATCAAACGTTGCTGAAGGATATATCGAAGAATCGCTTAACAATAAGGTTGAGGTGGCAAATAAAATTTTCACAGTACAAAATATTCAACAAAATGACACTTTCACCCTGCATGTTGTCCAAAATGTTTCTCATAGTTCTAAGAGTGTTCCTCCAATGTTCAATAATTGTACTAACTGTCAAATTACTGTAAATATAACAAATTGATCTTAAAAATGTATTCAGCAATGACTTGATGTTTTCAAAATATAAATTAATTCCTTATAAGCAATGTGTTTTCTATCATTTATGTAGAACACTAACAACTGTACGGAAATATCATTTCCTTACAGTAAGGAAATGACATTTCCTTACAGTAAGGAAGTCCTGACTTTTTCTTCAAGAAATTTTGACAGGAATGTCAAAATTTCTTGAAGAAAAAGTCAGGACTTCCTTACTGTAAGGAAATGTCAGTTCCTTACTGTAAGGAAATGATATTTCCGTACAGTTGTTAGTGTTCTACATAAGTTTGACAATTCAACCTAAATACGTTTCCATAGTAACCCAAGTAATTTTATTAGGAATTTCAAAGCACCATTTATTTGGGAATAAAATTATCGCGTTTTTTTTAAATCAATCAATATCTGTCGAATTTTAAACGATTTGCGGAAAAATGGTATGTTTACCTCGTAGGAAAAGCCACATTCCTGGACTCTGTGTTGCTAAGTCTCGGCTTGCGCCTCGACTTAGCAATCTTCACAGTCGTCCAGGAATGTTAAGCTTTTCCTACCCGGTAAACAATGTACAATTCTTTTAAGGTGACGGTTAATATATGAATTTTGGTTTCTTATTGAGTGGTAAGACTACTACTCTGTAACGATGGTTAAGATTTTAGCTGGAGCACGGTTAATCCAGCCCCACCCTGGGACCTTCTAGCCTAGTGCCATACTCGGACGGAAGATGCCAGGGTGTCTTGCTCCGTGACATTAGATCTCAAAAATATCCTCACAGCTGCTTGCTAGAATTCAATGGATATCCTCTTAGACTCTCACTGTGCACTTTTATTTGCTTATTTTCCTTCGCTTACTTGATAGAAAATCGTAAAGCAATTGTATATATTGTAATAAAATTTGCCAACGACTACTTTAGTAGTGGAGTTTACAGAGTGCTAATTTTTTTTTTTTCAAAAAATCTTGTCTCCGTTTGGCACGTATATGTACGAGCCTTCGACTATCTTTAAAAAGTAAACAAACTTTATAGAGTTTCAAGGAGTTTGCTAACATACTATACAAAAAAATACCGCTTCTTTAAATAGTTAAAAATTAAATTACTGTACTTTACTGTGTAAAAAACAGTTGACAATAATAATTGTTATTTTGTACTTTTCTGTTTTCATATAATCTAAAAATTCACGCATATGAAAAAACCACGTATTTTAATACATATTACGGTTTTACCTGCGGTTTTGTACAAACATAATAAAACGTTTTGTTTATCGTGTACATAAAAGGAAATACACAAGAGATAAAAACTGTTTATACCGATATGATCGAGAAGAAATATTTAAGATTGCGGTTTATTTCTACATTAATATTATAATGTGTTAAAACTTTTAAGAGAAACACACCACAAGACATATCATGAAGGTAAAGTTTTTACTTTAGAACCCCTAGTAGTAGAGAACGTGGTTGCTATTTCAATTGGACATAAAGTACTAAAATCGACTTTGGTTCAATTTCGTACTCATACACAACTAAAACAACTCTAAAATTCTTAAGTTACTTATTTACAATGATTTTAGAATTTATCTTTGTTGGTTTCCGCTTTGACCCTATAGAATGCCTTTAAGTGTAGAATCAGAATTCAGAGAGCCGCCATTACATCACAAACGCACACGTCTCACACTAACAGAAAAGTGTCTACACATCTACAATAATAAACCGCATAAGGCAAAACCTTACTATCAAGGTACACGAGTAGTACTGTAGACAAAACCTTCCTAGTGGTTCTCCCTACAAAATTGATCACCTCTCTCCCTGGACAGTAGACGTTTTCCAATGTTCATCTTTTCGCATCAAATTTGATAAACATAATACCAACAGTACAATAATTAAAACCTCTATTAGCATTTTAAGCAAACATCATTATCATCAGTTGGCGCTACAGCCCTTCGTGAGCCTTAGCCGGTCTCAAAACATTCTTCCATCCTTCCATGTCGAGTATCTGTCTTCTTCACCCCCTTAATCCAATCTCCCTTACATCGTCCTGAACATCATCCAGATACCTGAGTTTAGGTCGCCCTCTTCGTCTTCCGACTGGCCTAGAATGTTTGTTTTTATAAATAGTCTTATATAAAATATTTGGTTTCACGCAAACAGCGCCTATGTATCTGTTGATACGTATTTCGACCTAATAAGTCTCATCAGAACAGTTATTCATAGGTGTTCTCAACGTGAAAAATCAATATTTTCTGTCTTTTAAGAAGCAACACTAAAATGGCTTCGATATGGACGCAATAGCGACATCTGATAATAAATCCGTAAAATAGTTTCGAAACACAATTCATTTGTTTTATATACATTTATTATAAATATGACACTAACATTATATCTTCTTTAATACAGTAATTAGGCTTTGCCTGTTTCATCTTCATAAGGCTATTTTCACCACTATTTTTGACGTTTTCCCATCTCTCTTACATTTAGGATTGTAATTAATTATTTTTCATAGTCTTTTGTTTTCCATTCCATGAATGATCCTTCCTATCAGATATCTTGTCTTTAATTTACACAAAGCATTTGAAATCATGGGGATATCAAGAAAATAAACTTTATTTAGCGTTTATTAAAAATTTCCTCCTAAATAGAAATTTCAAGGTAAATGTAAACGGTCTTCTATCTAATATGAGGTATCAAAAAATTAAACACCGAAAGCTCAGTAATCAGCCCAACGCTTTTCCTAATTTTCATCCTTTGTTAATATTTTCTCCTAATATAAATTTGGATCCATAAAAATCATAACCGTAACAAACTGATGATATGATAATATATCGATATGATAATTATTCGGTGTTTACTCCCAATATTATGTTGACTAATATGTTGTTGACTTACTAATATTGTTAAGTTCTTTGAATTGACTTTATAAGTAACCAAATACACATTATTTTAGTATGCAATATATTTCATTTCCTAATGAGAGCAGCTTTTTTGATTTTTTCCTTTTACCATCGGTTTCATTCATTACCAAAGATGAATAATTCCATTGTAGTAATCGTAAAGTCCAAATTCATAACACTACCAAAAAAACAATGTCCAAAAACTGTAGCGATTATAGAATGATAAGCCTTATGAGCCACAATATTGAAAATATTTCTACGCATCATCCACAGTAGAATCAGAGATAAATGTGAAGAAGACCAGGATGAAACACAATTTGGCTTCAGAAATGGAGTGGGAACTCGGGACGCCCTCGTTGCACTAAATGTATTACTGCAGAAATGTCGAGATCAAAGGAAAGACGTCTTTGCTGTATTTATTGACTATGAAAAGGCCTTTGATCGAGTACAGCATCACAAATTAATTACAATATTAAAAGATAAAGGAGTTGATAGTCAAGACATACGATTCATAGAAAAGTTATACTGGCGTCAAACAGCGACAGCTTGCATAAACGGAAAATTAACAGAAATATGTAAAATACAAAGAGGTGTCAGACAGGGTTGTATACTATCCCCACTGTTATTTAATTTATATTCAGATAGAATATTTAAAGAAGCGCTGCATAATTTAGAATGGGGCATGAATGTTAATGGAATTCTGATAAATACAATCAGATATGCAGACGATACAGTTATTTTAAGTGATGACGTGAATGGACTACAATGCCTTTTAAATGCAATTGATAAAGTGGGAAGAGAGTTTGGCCTAAACATAAACTGTTCAAAAACAAACAAAACACATGGTGTTTAGCCGTTTAGCACATCAAGATGCACGATTATATGTTGATGGTTATATAATTCAAAGAGTGTCCAGTTTTAAATATCTTGGTTGCCATATTACTGAACAACTAGATCCAGATCAAGAGATAAAATATAGAATTGAGATAGCCCGCACGACATTTTTAAAAATGAGGTCATTCTTCTGTAATAATACCTTGCAACTTCAACTTCGAAAGCGCATGGTTAAATGCTACATTTGGTCAGTCCTCTTATACGGTGTCGAAGCATGGACATTAAAAATATCCACCATTAATCGTCTGGAGGCCTTTGAAATGTGGCTGCACAGACGTATACTAAAAATTCCATGGACTGCTATGATGACAAATGTAGCAGTTCTTGAGAGAGCAAATGCTGCTCGCGAGCTGCTTGATAACATCAAATGTTGAAAGATGGCCTATTTTGGACACGTAGTATGATGGGTAAAATCGAAGGACGCAGAGGAATTGGTAGAAAGCAGGCCTCTTGGTTGAAGAATATCAGGGAATGGACAGGAATAAGGAAATCTGAGCAACTTTTTAGAATAGCTCGAGACAGAGACAGTTTCGCCATGTTAATCGCCAACGTCAAGGGGACTTGATAGGGCAGGTTAAGAAGAAGAGTAATCGTAGCAAATTCATTACTAGAGTGTAGTAGAATCTGGCTTTCATTACTTTCTGCTAAAACTAAGGTGGAACCATTATAGATTTTAACGATTTCCCAATTGGTACTTTGCGCTAGTTTGCTGCTAGTTCAATTACTGTCACAATATCAATTACACTTAAACGAAATATAATTTATTGGGGTGATTCACAAATTGTGCTGCATTGGTTATATACAGACTTTATACTGCAAGTTTACAGGCTATTGTCGAAAATATAATAGAGGAGATTCAAAATTCATCTAATATAGAACATGAGAATTATATACCTTTCGCGCAGAACTTTGCAGATTTTGGTAGTCAAGTCATTTTACCAGATCAACTACAACATTACAAAATGTGGTTTGATGGTCCAACGTTTTTGTCAAAAATCACTATGGTACCTTGATGGGATAAGCACCATAATATATTGATTATAAAATGGTACAAAGTTTATTTATGAATACAAAACAGATGATAATATTAACAATTTTAATATTTACAACTATATACATAATCAAAATACACTTAAAAATCCAAATTTTTTCTCTTCTTCTATTCGAGATGACACCATTGGCTAGCTTCCCAATGTTGCCATGTATAATGACTTTCTAACCATATTGATATAGTTGACAAATTTCACTTGTTCATAAAATTCTTTGATCTGTGGGTTCGATTATTAAATACCCCTTTTGTTGGTCCCTTATCATTTTTGTATACTTTTATTTCTTTTTGTGTAGCATGACTCTGTCTGTTTTCCAATGTGCCACCAGTAAGTTGTCGTTCCATCGTTTTCGTGGTCTTATTACTGATCGTATTTATATTGGGGAACCGTCTCTCTTTACTACTCTATTAGTTATCATTCGGCTTATATGATCGTTCCTTTCTACTCTTTTATTTCTTACCCAGTTCTTGATGTTCTCCATCTTACATCTACGTCGTATATCTGTACTTCCAGCTCCCATCGTGTCTTACCATCAATTTTTTAAGTGTTTTCATCTCTGCTGTTTCTAACATCATTTTTGTCCTCTCTGTATCAGGTCGTGTTTCTGACGCGAATGTCATTATTGGCCTAATGACTGTTGTGTGAATTCTGCTTTTTATTTATTTCCCAATATTTTTATTTCTCCATATTGTTTCATTCAGGCAGCCTATGGCTCTGTCTGCTCTATTCACTTGATCTTTCAATTCAGTTTCGAGCTTTCCCTAGCTAGATAATGTGATGCCTAGATTTTTAAACTTCATTTCATCCATAATCAGTTTGTACAATAGAGGATTCAGGAAATCTCCCTGTCTTATCCCATTGCTAGCTTCAATAGCGTCAGTTATTTCTTCTACTTTCATTTTATTGTGTGGATATCGTCCTAAGTGGTTAATTTGACCCAGTCAAATGCCTTCTTAAGGTCCACGAAACATAGGTATGCTAGTTTGTTGCATTCTAATGATTCCTAGTCTCCTTTGTTGCTTTGATCTTTCTATTAGCATAAGGTTATATGAATAAATAAGGCATTGATACTTCAGATCAGATACTACAGATTCTTCTTTGGGAATCTTATGAATTAAAAGATTTTCAATATATTGAATCTTAAAACATTAATATTCTTCTGGCGAAGACACTTAATTTTTTGTGAAACTTAGTTTAATATAGGTATTAGTTTTTAAATGATAATAGGTACATTCTTTTTCCTTCCATCTTTTTGTATTTTTTTTTTTTCGATTTTTTAAATTTATTTTACAGGTATATTTCAAATAGTAATGAAGACAATGAAAAACTTTTGCCGTAAGATGAGTTATTAATTTGTTCTATTAATCTGACTTTAAAATATCAGTTGGTATCATTTCAAATCTATTGTAGAAAAAATAAACATTGTATATTTTAAAACTTTTGACCTACCTGGTAGACAAAGTACGATTTTGAGTTCTTAAACAAGCCTTTCTTCTTTATGTTCCGTTTAGAAAACCTGTACAAATCTCTAGACGGTGTATTGACACCATATTCGTCTGAATATTCTAATGCATTGACGTCACTAGACATTGACGTCACAACTGTTGTTATACGAAAGCCTTTCTGCCCCCATCGGCATAATACATGCTGATGAGTGAGGACATTGTTTAAAAGTAAGAACTACGTTCAAGTTAATGGATGACATATTTTGACTGTTACATAGCAATTTAAATGTTTAAATGATGATAGGTACAAATTATCTAGCTTCATTTAAAAAAAATATTACAAAAACATTTTAGAAGTGACACTAATAAGTAATTTTTCGATAATAATGATATGCCTAGCAATATTTCTGGTACATAATTATAAGAAAATAGAAAAATAAACAATTAAAAATAGAAAAAAGAATATTCTTTACGTAAAATGTAAATAGACTTATTTATGTCAATCCAAAGACTATTAAGAGTTCTGATAAATATCTCTCGGAGAACCCAAACAACAACTTTGTGCATATAAAAACTTAATTATGTTCCAAATATTTGCTCAAGATTTGCTTGCGATGCTGTAAATATTAGCCCTGTTTGTATTCGTACTTTAAAAATGTTAACTATTTTTACTAGTCAAAAATGACTAGTAAAAAAGAAATTTTGAATTCAGTTTTTGAACGAATTGACTTTCATCATTTAGAAATGTTCAGTTCCTAATGAAACGCTAAAGTTCCTACGCTACAGTATCTTATTATTCTCCTACACGTGGTTTAACTTTAGTTTCATTAGGAAGACTTTGTGAGAGTTTTACCGACGCGTACGATCCAGGTGAGCATTATTAATAAGCTAATAAGCAAAAACAACCGCTAATAGCAACCTTTAATCAAATAGAGTTAAGTCAGTGCCGATAGCGATTAAAGTAAACAGTAAAAATCCAACCTTATTAAGCTTATAGGTCGATGTTAGGAATGTTTATATTTCATTAGTGCATCAACAATTTTTATTTGACTTTCTACTTTATTTCGTGTCCAAATAACTATAGTTCTATATAGAAGAAAAAAGAAAGAACAAACAAGCGAGGCAGTTCTTTAAAGGAGTTTCAGATATCAAGACCGGGTACCAAGCAAGAACAGGAAACTTTCTTCAAAACGACAGTGGACAGCTTATCAATGATGACAAAGAAATCTTAAAAACCTGGAAGAAATACTTCTATCAACTATTGAATGACCAATCTAGCAGAAGTACATCAAACGTAGAGGTACATACAGCTGAAATAGAAGACCAATACCCGACATACGAAGAAGTAATACAGGCAATTAAAAAACTCAAAAATAATAAGACATCAGGTAGCGATTGTATACCCGCAGAGTGCTTAAAACATGGAGGAGAAGCGTTGTACAGTTCGATATACAAGCTAATTCAAGACATTTGGCAAGAAGAAACAATGCCAGATGAATGGAAAGAAAAGGTTATTGTACCAATACACAAAAAAGGAAACAAAAAGCAATGTATTAACTACAGGGGAATAACACTCCTAAACACCACCTACAAAATCCTTGCAAACATCCTGCTAGAAAGAACCAAAACATACACAGAAGAAATCGTTGGAGATTATCAATGCGGATTTAGACCGGGCCACTCTACAATTGACCATATATTCACAATAAAACAGATAATGGAAAAATGCTGGGAGTTTGATCGTGAGCTTCATCAGATGTTCATAGATTTTAAACAAGCATTTGATAGAGTATGTAGGGACAGACTGTGGACAGCGATGCAGGAACTTGGCTTTCCAAAAAAACTAGTCCGGTTAATACGGATGTGTATGGAACAGTTACGATGTAAGGTGAGAGTTGGACAACAATACTCGGAGACATTTGAAATAAACAATGGACTAAAACAGGGAGATGCACTTTCACCACAACTCTTCAACTTAACTCTGGAGCACATAATCAGAAGTGCAAGAATCGAAAAACCGAATACACTATTTCATCGAGAAGGACCAAACTTACTACTGGCATTTGCAGACGATATAGATCTAATAGGAAACACGCGATTAAGGATGAAGGAGACTTTCGTAAGGTTTGAGAAGGAAGTAGAGAAGATGGGGCTCCAAATCAACGAACACAAGACGAAATATATGTATATGAGCCGCAATAACCAAAGCAGAGACAGAATCGGTCAGAACATTACCATCGATGACTTTAACTTTGAGCGCGTTAGAGAATTCAAGTATCTTGGAACAACAATAACTGAAGACAATAACGGATCACAAGAAATAAACAACAGGATTCAGGCCGGCAACACATGTATTTTTGCCCTCCAAAACCTTATAAAATCAAAACAACTAACACGACATACGAAGATACAGGTCTATAAAACAATCATACGACCCGTTGTGATGTATGGAAGAGAAACGTGGACGATAACAAAGGCAAATGAAGAGAGACTACGTGTTTGGGAAAGAAAAATCCTAAAAAAGATCTTTGGTCCAGTGCTTGATGAAGCATCAGGACAATATAGGATAAGAACTAATAAAGAGCTTGAAGAACTTTACCCAGACGCCAACATCATAAAAGAAATAAAGTCCAGAAGACTCCAATGGGCAGGACACCTCAGAAGACATTCTGACGAACGAACAGTAAGACTGGTGTGGGAGGAAGTCCCACTGAAAAGAGACCACGCGGATGCCCTCGTCTCCGGTAGCGAGATAATATAGCAGGAGACCTGAGCACTATGGGCGTGGAGAATTGGATGGAGGTTGCTCAAGACAGAAAACAGTGGAGGCATGTTGTCGAGTCGGCTAAAACCCACGAAGGGTTGTAACGCCACGGAGTAAGTAAGTAAGTAAATAACTATAGTTTCTGATCCCAGTAACAGGACGGTTCAGCATGAGCTACATCGATTAGTCGCTTGAAATCTCGCTTTGTGGAGTTTTTGTTAGTAGGTTACAGGCTAGTGGTTCGTCTAGAAAAGCCAACAAATATTTAAACAACTTTTAGAAAACTTTCCCACTTAGGACATGTAAAGATGAGCTCAATGAAGAAGACACTTTCTTTCTTAAAAAACTCGCTCAACATGCGTCGCCTTTCTGAGCTTCTGGTGTAAATTCAACCCAATTTAACGCAAAGTCTCATTAAACAACTGTTCTTCCTCTAAGCTGATTTATTTTTAATGTTTGGCTTCATTAAAAACAAATCTGCTTGTGCTTTTTGGTGTGACCAAAATAATTTCTTATTAATACGCTTAGTAGCTCCATTCATCTTTTTTTTCAATTCCTCTTCAATTGTGGCCACTACAATTGTGTGTACTAATCTACG
Organism: Diabrotica balteata; assembly: GCA_918026665.1. Lineage (NCBI taxonomy): Eukaryota > Metazoa > Arthropoda > Insecta > Coleoptera > Chrysomelidae > Diabrotica > Diabrotica balteata. The sequence goes on along the minus strand of OU898281.1, from coordinate 18,172,637 downwards.
TTATTTCAATATAGTATTTAATAATCTCGTTTTAATCAGACAGCTGTTTATTTTGCATTTTTTGTATTTTCACAGTAGATTATTTATTAAAAAACATATTTTAACCACAATGGATGCAATATACTGAGTGACGCAGTTGAACTGTTACCAACTTCATATCGATATATTTGGCAAATCGATAATGATAACTACGTCAAAGTTGGCCTGATAACACTTCAGTATGTTTATAAGCCGTCAAAAGTATTTGTTTTTAAGTTTAATACATACAACAAAAGTTATTCGCAATGGATTTTTATTTATCGTATGGCAATTACAACACATTTAGAACAAAATTACAAACACTAGTAATATAGGTATATGACAAACTTTAAATAATTACAAACAAACATCAAGTGTATTAACATAATCAATTGACTCTGAAGTTGCAAACAGGAAGTCTTCAGGGCTACCGTTATAAGATCTTGAGGGACACTCTTCAATAATGTGGTCGATCGTTTGGTCCTTCCCACAGTCACATTGAGGAGACGGATTCTTTCCCCATTTATGTAGCATGTATGCACATGTGCCATGTCTGGTTCGGATCCTGTTTAGAGTGGACCATGTTTTACGTGGAAGATCAAAACCTGGTGGCTTGTGGGTAATACAGGGCATGTTATTTTGCCATGCATTCCATTCCTGGGACCATGCATTCGTGATGTTGAACTCCTCACGTATCATTCTTGCCGTTTTCATTGGTGGTTTTCTAGAACGTAGACGGGTATTTCGTGCATCCTCGGTATCTTGGTGGATCGGCAGGTTTATATTGTTCATGATCTTTTTGTATTCACGTGTAAGTGCGTCAACTCGTCGTAAATGTGAAGGTGGAATGTGACTTAATACTGGAAGCCATTGGGTGGGAGTTGATTTAATGGTACCAGATATCATCCTCATAGTGCTGTGCAGCTGAGTGTCGACCTTTTTTACGTGTGGACTGTGTAGCCAAACTGGGGCACAATATTCAGCGGTCGAGAAAACAAGGGCTAAAGCAGTAGAGCGGAGAGTGGAAGCCGATGCTCCCCAGGTGGTACCGCAGAGCTTCTGTATAATGTTATTTCTTGTGCTCAACTTTTGGGCAGTTTTTGTTAAATGCTCTTTAAATGATAGCGTTCTGTCTAGTGTTACGCCCAGGTACTTCGGTGTTTTGTTGTGGGAAAGTGTGGTATTTTCAAACCGTATGTTGAGTTTCTTTCCAGCAAGTTTATTGTTCAGGTGAAAGCAACTTACTTCTGTTTTGGATGCATTTGGTTGAAGCCGCCACTTGCGAAAATATTTGCTCAATATATATAAGTCTGCCGTCAGAACTTCTTCAGATGTTTCTAATGTTCGGCATTGTGTAGTGAGGGCCCAGTCATCGGCGTATCCGAACTTTCTCGATTGTGTTTCTGGCATATCTGCTAAATATAAGCTAAATAGTAATGGAGAGAGCACTGACCCCTGTGGTAGGCCATTTTTAAGTTTCTTTGGTGGGCTGATATCTGTGCCCAATGGAATTTTTAAATTCGCAATGGAATTTAAACGTCAGATGAATAGTCAGATTGCGTTATATTTGGCTGGAAAATCATAATCAGTTTTTGTTTGTCAGCTCAAACACCTCATAGTGAATAAACTGTTTGTGTATCGCACCATAATTCGTTTTAATAATACTGGTAGCATTGCCAAAAGCTATGGTGGTGGACGAAAAAAAAACAGCAACATCACCTGAAATGGTTCGACGAAGTGAAAAAAGTTCGGCTTGAAAGAGTAAAGGAGTTGTTACGCCTGCGCGAACGTGACAAATTTCCAAACATAGTGTTCTCTGATGAGAAAAATTTCCCTATTGACCAGTTTATAAACTCTCAAAATGATCGTGTTTACTTGACCAAACGCACCTACGAAAGTTTGAGCTTACGAGTGGCCACCCGAAGTAATTTTCCATCTCAAGTAATGGTATGGGCAGTCTATTGACCTAGCCTATGGACTATTCCATCTGGTCCATTTTGGAGAGTAAGGTGAGGACTAAAAAATACCGGAAGATCACATTCGTGCAGCATGCAACTAGTTTTTTGATCGTTTGAAGACCATTGTCAAGGCAAAAGGTGGCCACGAGCTAAAGTAAGTGAATTCTGAAATTTTGATTATTTTCACACATTTTTGTCATTTGAATCAATAAAACATAATTTCACACAAAAAAATTATAGTCGTTTGAATAGGTAACAGTTCAATTGCATAACCCTGTATATTAGATATTACAACAAAGAGTATAAACACAATAATTTTGACGTACATTTTCCGCATTTACAGAAATGATTCAGAGTCGCAAAACTTAATGTTAAACGAAGAAAGTATTAACGAACTTTCACGCCATTTAAAGAATACTAGCATGTTCATAAAAACGTGAGAATAGTACTAAAGAACGTGACATTCAATTTCAATGTAGTTCTACCGTAGATATTGACGTCAATGTATACTTTAATACTTTATAGCTGTATTTTTTAAGAAAAAAAGTAGTTTTTACATTAATCATGAAGGTATACTTTAGATAAAGCTTGTTCTAAGTGTCAAATTAGTTGTATTATACAACGATAACAGAAAAATTGAATATTTTGTGTATAAACAGACTCTCTGTACTTTGCGAGCTGTATCATTAATATTGATATTCGACCAATAACACACAAAAAATTTTTATAGTTTTTATTTTAATTTTTCTGTTAATTTAGAACATTTTTTTTTTCATTTTGTATTTTTCTATTGCAAGTCTAAAAAGCTGTCATTCTAATCTAACCTTTATTAAATGGATGAGTTGCTCTGTAGTAGCACGTTATTATGTTTTTTAGCTATGCGATTTTATTCCTCTTTGCTCTCTTTGTGGATCTATATCTATTTTAAATACAGACATTATTTTTTTAAGAATATTTAAATGGTCAGAGATACCTGAATTTTCAGAAAAATGGGCTATCTTTGCTACTGGGGACTATTCCTTTAGTTATGGTATGGAAACAAGATGGCGCACCCTCACATAAGAGCGGCCCTTAATGCCACATTTCCAAAGAGATGGATGGGAACTAACGGACCAGCTCGATGGCCTCCATGATCGCCTGTGCTATCACCCTTACATTTTTTTTGTGTAAAAAATAATTTTTAAAATTGTTTATAACGAAGAACCTACAGCTGCAGACGATTTGAAGACTATAATTAGACAAGCCCGTACCCTGATTATGCAAGAGATGTACACGTAAACTGCTTAGACAGTTTGATGATTTTGACATTCTGCTGCAACAGAAGAAGGTTATTTTCAACACTTCTCTCTAACACGTACTTATCTAAATTTTTTTTCTGTTTTTTTTTTTGTGGCATAGACTTTCGTCATTCAGTCAGTCTAGATAGGTTATAATATATTCCTCAAGAAAGTACATACACATAAGTACAGATTATTTTTCTCAGACAAATGTTTATCTAAATTAATACCTAAAACTTCTACTAGTCCCGTGTTACGCAACGTAGTACCCACGTCCCATAGAAAGGCGATTTAATTGTTAAAGGAGCAATTCGAAAATGGACTTGACAGAAGTTTAACCCTTTCGCCCCAGGAAATTTAAATGCAATGCTAGATTTCGGTGCCAAATTTAACAAAAAAAAGCTATTTTTTAGATAATTGCAATAAATAATTATAGTACTGTGCGAATTATTGAAATCATTGTGACATTTTTCACTATTTACAGTTGGCAAAACTGACCAAGCATGAAAAACATAACCCTACTTTTATCTGCCTTTTGTTTGAGGGTTTTAGGACATTTCTCACTAAGTTTGTGTTATTTTGGACTATTTTCTGTTTTCGATAATTAGTCAGCTTGTTTCAGGCTCCGCGAGAAACCCAGGACGTTTTAAAGTGTGGCTAAACAATGCAATTGTTTCTATAATGTGAAATGTAAATACAAAATGGTTAAAATTAATTTTATCACTTAGGATATGTCCTGCTTTTACGGTATATACCTAAGTAAAAAATAAATATTTTTAATTACATATTTAATTACCAGAACAACCAGCCGATGCACTAAACCTTAAAGCAGAACTATCAAAATTTTAAGTTTTACCATATTTCTTATCGCCTTCACGGTTTATTCCGATGACATGGCTTTGGGTGCCCAAGAAGCAGATCTAAACACTGTTAACAAATACTTTAAGAAATGGGTACTACAACCAAACCCATCGAAAACTGAAGTAACAGCTTTCCATCTAAACAACAACAAAGCAAATTACAGACTAAACATAGAATGCGATGAAACCAGTCTAAAGCACAGTGCTAACCCAAAATATCTCGGCGTAACTCTAGATCGTACCCTAAAATTCAAAAAGCATTTGGAAAACAGTTCAGCAAAAATTAAGACCCGCAACAATATTATCCATAAGTTAGGAAATACATCATGGGGGTCGAATGCAAAGGTAATAAGAACGAGCGCGCTGTCCTTAGTATATCCTACTGCAGAATATTGCGCTCCTGTCTGGCTAAACAGTCACCACACAAAAGTCATAGATACCCAGTTAAACCAAACAATGAGGCACATAACGGGAACTATAAAGCCCACACCAAACCCAATGGCTTCCAGTTTTAAGCAACATCGCTCCACAAGCAACCAGACGACTAGCCGCACTCAACACTCTAGTTCAAAAATTCCAACAAAATACAGAACTACCCATAAATACAGACATCGCTGAACTACACCAAAGGCAGTTAAGACTAAAATCCAGACATCCACCTACTAGAACTGCTACAAAATTGGCTGTTTTCACTACCGAAGAGCACTGGATGGGCGAATGGAATCCAGACATCAGAAATTCCAATCTGATAGAAAACCCCTTAATCAAACCAGGCAGCTTTTCTCTTCCCCGTCGTGAATGGTGCAACCTAAATAGAATACGAGTTGGTCATGGAATTTGTAACAAATCGCTGAATCAATGGGGTATAAATGCCAGCCCGGAATATGACAAATGCAGCGCTGCTGAACAAACAATTAACCACATTGTCTTCGAGTGTCCAGCCACCAAGTTCTTTGGCAGCCTTCAAGAAATCCACCCACTTACTCCCAAGGCGAAAAATTGGCTTCGAGGATGTAACCTTCGACTTTAATTTAATAATTTTAATTTTGTATGTTCTGTGTCAATGTTTACTTATTTACTTTTTTATTTATTATTGATATTGTCACTTTTTTCTTCCTTTTCTATATGTAAAAACTGCAATGTGTAAAGTTCATACGAATATATATATATATATATATATATATATATATATATATATATATATATATATATATATATATATATATGATACCGCCTAGAGATGCTCTGTTTAGTAATCATAATTAAATAATAACGTAATATACTTGCATGATTATTTGCTACAAAACTCATTTAACAAAATCAATAACAGAATTAACAGAATGACCGCTTATTCAAATTCACTTTTATAAAATGTCAAAATTATTCGTTTAATTGTAAACTGTAACGATATGTGTCGTGGTTCCGTCAGATCTTCATACACACGCACTCACATTACAAGTTCCTCTTCCATCGATGAGCACTAGAGGAGATGGTAGGTTAAGTACCTTATAAAACAGAAGCCGCCGCACGAGAGAGTTCGAGTTACATCAAACTCCACTGGCCCTAGGTATTACCCGAAGGCCAACCGTTTCTGTTAGAGTATTGATCTAGTGGTAGTAGTGTTGCCCAAAATCGGTCTTGGTCTTGCATTATTGGTCTTGTTCTTGCGTTTTTGCAAGACCAAGACCAAGACCGCCTAATTTTAGCAAGACCAAGACCAAGACTGACCGTGCAAGACTTAAGCAAGAACAAGACTAAGCCTGCGAGACTGCGAGTGTCGTTTTAACGAATATAGTAGTTCGGGTATATGCTTAAAGACTCTATAAGACGCACAAAAATATGTAATAAAAATTTGAAAAACTGGACTTATGCGCATTACGAACAATACCATAAACATACATATCGAATCAAAATATTCATTAAAAAACACATTTGACACGTGCTCAGAGGTCATAATTACAATGTAAAAATAAAATATTTTGTACATTCTTTTCCAGCAGACGACTTCTTCGCTCTGGAATTAATTGTCCAGATTTTGATAAAAGATGAAAAATTTATTATTACGCTTATATTAAAATTTTATTTAAATATTTACATATTCATTTAAATAAATAAAATTGCACCAAACTAGAAGCTTTATCTTTAATGGTAACATACGAAAGTATACTATTTAAAACTGTGAATTTTCTGTCTTGTCAGTTCGACAATTGATTAAAGAAATTTTTAAATTCCTTTTATAACAGATAGTGTACCGAAAAGATAACATAATATGTTTTGCGATTACTCGTATGTTGGTGTCATCAATGCCGACAAAAAATTACATTATTAAATAACGAAACCTATTGTTTATTATATAAAATATTGGATCTGTTGCTTGATAGTCAAAATTCTGGTCAGCAAAATATTGTATGTCTTTTTAACAAAGGAGTTTGATATTTCAACTTTAAACGACTGCGGCTGGTTGTTATTATTTAGGCTGTTGGTATAATATTTTAAAGCAAAATATCACAATTGTTTTAAAGCAAAATACCACAATTGTTCTAAAGCAAAATATCACAATGTTTTTTTTCGGTGTATTTACCATTTTGGAGGGATAGACGGTTATTGCAAAATGACCAACTTATATTTTTACAATTTTGCAAAAACCGTCTAAGCCGCTTTAAGTTATATTTGTAATAAACTGTTTTTACTTATTTTGCTTTTGTACGTTTTTTAAAGAAGCCTGTAATTATTAAAATATAAAAATGTGAAAATAAAGCCTTATTTTCTATAAGTCAATTTTTTAAAGTAGGTAGATACATTATGCTCATTGACTCTGAACCATATATACTTGGCTTATTATTCGGTACTTAGGGTATTAGATAGTACAGTGGAGCACGCAGAATTTTCCTGTGAGGAGGAAATTTTTTTATGCTACCTCCATTTCGAGTCCTTAAAATTTGTGAGGAACAGTGTTGGAATAGTGCCCTGTGCACCCCCCAAAACACCCCTGGGTGCGCCACTGAGATAGTAACGAACATAAAGTAACTAGTAGTAGTTACTTTTTCGACATCACTAAACTTCATTCCCAATTGAGCTTTTCTTTGAGTCTAATGTAATAATTATTGTTTTCCATCTAATCCTTGTTGTTCTCGGAGTGACAAGTTTACAATTTTGACATAATAGATAAATATTCAAATAGTTCTTGTCGGAATAGTGAAGTTGGAGTTGTAGATCTAAAAGACGTAAAAGCAAATTTGCATGCATCCCAAATTGCTTTGTGTAAATTGTGCCTGCATAGAAAGGTTGAAATGAAAATGAAAAACAGAAACATGTTAGGATTAAGGAAGCATCTAATATATTTTCACAAAAAGGAATTACAAATATTTCTTCCTGAAAATCCAAAATTCTATGGATATATCACAAGCTTTTTAATAACCGCTGGAAAAAGTGGACATGTTAAAAAATATACTTATTACCTTATTACCAATCACATATATTATGTACCTACTACTTTATTTGGGCAAATTAATGTATTTATTAAGTAGGCATCTCATTTAAAATAATTCTTTTGATTATTATTGCTTTTTTACCTATTCCTTATTTTTCAAGTTAGTATTTTATATAAAAGTAGAGCTAAGATTGTTAACAACATTTATTTTGCTTTAATAAGTGGATTATAGTTTGTTATCTGATCACCTAAAGAATCTGTGTCCTTGATACATGTGAATTTTTTGCTACATACCAATCTTTTTTAAGATTGTCATTTCATATATATTGGGGGGTCCATCAATTCCTTTCTAGAAAGATAATTTTCTTTACAATACAGTTTATGTCATTAATTTGGGTTTTCTGTATTTTAACCATGTTTTAGCACATGTAAGCTTATGCAAACGCAAACGTTTATTAAGAAGCAGATTGACTTCCGTAGGGAATAGTAGATAGCTGAGTCAGTTAGAGCATAGGCACGGATCGCTTAGGTCGTAGCTTCAAACCCCACCGGATGTCAGTTGTTTAGACATTTATTAATTTGGTTGATCTTTATCATGGCTGTGGCTTTCAAGCTTAAAATGTACTTACTCTGTTACGTTGTTCTAAGAAGATCCAAAGTAAAATTGAATAAATAGCAATAGGCTAATGGGTAACTGCAAGACTTGCAAGACTCTTGCTGCAAGGCCAAGACCAAGACCAAGACTAGGAGTGCAATACGAAGACTAAAACCAAGACCAGGTATATTGGTGCAAGACCAAGACCAAGACTGTCTAAGTCTCGCCTTGTTCTTGCATTTGGGCAGCACTAAGTGGCAGTTCCATATCCGGTTTTAAAGTATTGATCTGAGAGGACCTATTCTTTCCCGTAGATAAGTGTTGATTAGTTACTTTCCGCTACTCACCGGACCGTTCCCTCTCTACTGCTCTGCTAGATATTTTCGCAGGTAGAAAACAGACTGCTTGAATGAATCATAATGGAGAAATAAACATATCGGGAAAGAAATAAAAGACAGAATTTACAAAACAGTCATCAGACCAACAGTGACATACGCGGCAGAAACACGACCTGACACAGACAGGAAAAAAGGATGTTAGAAACAAGAGAAATGAAAACACTTAAATAAATTGATGGTAAGACACTATGGGACAGAGCTAGAAGTACAGATATACGACGTAGATGCAAGGTGAACATCAAGAACTAGGAAAGAAATAAACGAGTAGAATAGAACGATCATATTAGCCAAATGACAACAAATAGAGTAGTAAAGTCGGCAAGAGACGGTTCTCCAATAGAAAGACGATCAGTAGGAAGGCAACGAAAACGATGGAACAGCAACTTAATAGAGGTACATTGAAAAACAGACAGAGTCATGTCTACATAAAAGGAAAAAGAAGAGAAGAAGGTTTTTTCAGTGGCATCTTAATATAATTTACTATTTTTACTGGGAATTAACCACAATAAAATTCGAAATAGGAATAAAAAAATTAAGAAAAACACAAAAAAAGGATCTTAAAACTTGCTGGAAATAGAGTAATTATAGAGACAAAACAGATATTTGTCCTTATATTAATTTAATCATTAGCTTCTTTCGAAACTGTGATTATAACATTGGTCGCCACATTAATTATTCTACTTCCATCTCCCCCACGTGTTAATAATAATTACCGCAAGACGATCATACTCGTTATGATAAATATGTATTTAGGTACTGGTAGTACAAAATTATTCATTGACGTCAGAGCTTAGAAATTGGGTTAGGTCACGAACCTTTGTCTTACCGGTACAAAGATCGCTTAGAACTTGATACTAAGTTCAATTACGGAGTAGCAACCACCAAGACTAATCATTCATTTACGTTTAAGTTAATCTATTCAATCATAACATTAATCATATATAATTATCAGTTACCAACCATTTAAAAAGAAATCTGCAATTATGTTATAACTTATAAACACTAAATAATTGTTTTACATTTTAAAATACCTTAGTTGTCACGTCCCTCTTTGGTTCCGGTACATCAGAATCCCATTCGGAACTCAAATCATCGCTGGACGGATCTCCGTAATCTATACAAATGGGTACTTCTAATAAACTTTTCTGATACTGCTCGTAACCTGTAGTGGATCCCCTTCTAGACCCCAATATGGGGCTAGAAGGGCTGTTGCTTCTCCTAAAATTGCTGCCTCTTCGACCCAGCCGCGGGGAACAGTCAGAAGCTGGGGATGGCGTCCTCGAAGGGGATTGGTTGGGATACAGAGTATTTTCTGAAAACGTTTTAGTCGTAATTGCAAAAATATATTTTGGTTTTTTTTTCTAACATGCATCGGGACGTACGGCGCTTGATCATATTCTGTCACAAGTTTGTCCTTCGGTCAATTATTACATATTTGACTCAATGGCTCTCATTAGCTTGAGATAGACGGAAATACAAACTCATATACAGGAAGGTTTGGCGTCATTTACGTGTTTTAATTATGAATGTGAAAAAAGTAAAGAATATAGAAATATTTTCTTGCTTACATAATATTCAGGTTTTGATTATATAATGTGTTTTAAATCTATGTATAATACTAATACTCTTATGCTTATAATTCCAAAACTGTTGCTGAATGAAGGAAAGACGTTGCCAGAAAGAAAGTCTATTTTCTGATACTTTGGTAATATCAGATTCAGGGTAAGCTGTTAGACTACTTCCAATTAGGAAGTGTCCGGGAGTTAAACACCGAAGATCAGAGGGATTAATAGATAAGAGGCATAAAGGTCTTGAATTCAAAATAACTTTTATTTGTACTAATACAGTAGCTAGCTCTTCAAGGGTAAATCCAGTACTATTCACAAATCGATAGAGATCATATTTTGTCGATTTTACTGCAGCTTATAGCGTATAGCAACCAACAAAATCATCATAGCCAGAATGATCGCCAACGTTCGGAACGGACAGGCACCCTAAGAAGAACTGCAGCTTCCCGTAGTCCACCCAAATGGGGACTATAGGGGAAATAAAAGTCCATTTTATTTTTGTTTTAGAATCAAAATTCTCAATGGGAAATAAGTTGTCTTTGTTTTGAAATAAATCATACCTACAGTTCTTTTATTTGGTTGTAAGCACCCAGAACATTTGTAGCACTGTCACTAAAAATATTTGAAGGATTTCCTCTTCTTGAGATAAATCGCTTAAGGGTAAAGAAAAATGCTTCTGAGGATAAAGAAGAAACTAATTCTATGTAAACAGCTTTAGTAGCCATACTGACAAAGAACGTAAGTCTTAAAAATAGGAGCTTTACGAAGTTTGGAAGTTTTAATTGGAATTGGACCGTCAAAATCCACACCAACATTATTAAGAGTTCTACAATGGGACACTTTTACTCTTGGCAAATATGCCATTACTTGTTGAGCAATTTGAGCTTAAAATCTGTAACAAAGGATAGAGCTTCAAACTATACTTTTAATTTCTCGAAGTCAGTAATATCAAGTAATATCTGCGTTTTGTAATCTACCGTCTACACATAATTCTCTTTGGATCAGCAATTTCTTGTGAAAAAGATTAAGCTTGGATAATTTTTATTATAAAAACAAAGGCTTGATCCAATTCCGTAATTAAAAGGGAACCAGATGGTTTGATTGATGAGGTTCTAATATTCTAAATGCCTAAATTCTAAATCTTTGAAGATATGCAAAAGAATGAAGTTTTCTTGAAAATTTAGAAAATTTTTCAAATACTTTTTGCCAGAATACGTCTTGCATTGTATTCTGAGAATGCGTACTCACAGGGGTTGATTTTCTTTCTTCTATAATTTAAGAAGGTTAAGTTTCATGATTATGTTTTAATGAATTAGAGTTGGAGAGAAAAGACCATAATTTGGACTTTATGAGTTGGTCTGCTAACATTCCACGGGACGGAATTAAAAACAAATTTTGTTCAACGAGAAGCGTGAGATCTGATCCAACACAAAGCAATTTCTGAAAACCACAAGTTTATAGATTCAAGCGACAGCTGGTTTTCAAAAATTGCACAGAGTTTATTTATTAATTGAGCAAGAAGGACCATAGCGCAGAGTTCAAGACGAGATAGAGATAAAGTTTAAATTGGAGTTACTCTAGATTTAAAACTGAGTAAAATAGAGGAGACAGAGTAGTCACTATGTACGGTTCTTAGATAAACACAGGCAGCATATGCTTTGATACTTCTGTCAGCGAAACAATGTATTTAAACATACTTAACAGATTTGTCAAAAAATGTACACCTCGGGATTTTTAATAACTTTAGTTTGAAAAAAAATCTAATAAATTTATTCCAATCGTGAATAAACCAAGTATTTAATGGTTCATCCCAATTTACCTCTATCAAACATAATTGTTTCATTATCAATTTCCCTATTACAACTAATGAGCTAATTGTACCAAGAGGATCGTACATGCTTGCAAGAATGGAAATGAGCTATTGGTCTTGTGATAGATAAGCCTAAGATCTTGTTTGGGGAATCGGTTAGAGAAAAATTGTAAGGTTGTTTAGATCAAGTTTCTCTGCAGAAGTTTAAAAATCAAGAGGAATTAGAGTGCCATTTGTGTATCTGAAATCCAGCGTTGCCAAGTAGCTTGGTGAGTTGGTGATATGATGATTCCAAATCTTCAAGGGAGTTAACACTGGACAATATGTCATACATATACGTATGATTTAATATGTTTTTCACCATAGGGTAGTTTTTACCACCTCTAATAGCAATTTCCTTGAGTGCGAGTAGCTTCGTAGGGAGCCCAAATAGTGGCATAGGTAATCGCCAAAAGCTCTATGCAACTAAGGGACTTGTCGGGAGAGTCTCGCCTCAGAATATTTTGTAAAAATGTTTGCGCAGGATTTATCAGAATCTGCCTATACATTTTCTGTATTTCTGCAGTAAAAACATATTTGTACTGCCGAAATCTAACCGGAATATCAAACAGTTTAGTTTTTAAGGATTATGTCATTGTGGGAGTAACCAGTAGTAGTTTTACTAGAAGCGTCAAAAACTACTCTACTAAAATAAATATTTATGCAATAAAAATAGTAATGTAGTAAAAAGTAAGTATATAGCATAAGAGTATCTTTCGAGTACATCAAATAACTTTTAGAATATTTATTATAAATGCGTCTAAAATTCGTCAATAACCTTAGTACATTTGAACTTCAGATAGCTTTTTACTGCGCAATTTTGATTGCATTTTTATTACACGCTGTATAAAAACAGATGTATTTAATAAATAAATTATTGTTACATCAAATTGAACTGAAGTTGATTTTTAATTTATATTATTATTACACTATTTACTTAAATAATTATCATTAAATGACAAAAATCAGGTTAAAAATTATTATAAGAGCAATGCGTAGTAATTAAATTTTTCTAATAAAAATAGTCTCGAACAGAAATCGAAAATACCAGCTGTTTTTCATTTAACACGTTCGCTGCCGACTATATTTTCTAAATCAATGCCTCCGTGACACAATAAATTTACTGTTTGTATTTTGAGAACGATTTTCGAAGTGGAAATTGAAACGTCAATAAACGTATTTTTATCTTTAATTGTGGCTTATTTCCAGTTAAATAGTAATTAATTTTTAATGCCACAAGAAAATAGCTTCAGAACAATATAAACGAAGGAAGATTTACAAAAACTGCTACAAAAAAAAAAAAAAAAAAAAAAAAAAAATAGTGAGCAACACGGCCGTGAATTTGCTATGAACAAAACTAAAAAGGTAGACACCTTTTGCAAAAGCTGTGACAAGGAACCTTTTCTGTGTATAGGTTGTTTTAACGAATTACATAGAACTCAAATAACTTTTTTTATTGGTTGTTTTACATTATTTGATTTTTCTGTTGTGGAAAAACATGTTTGTTTCAATAAATATTATCACAAAGTTGTAAATAACGTTTTTGACTTATATGGGACCACATTTGTGATATTCCATGAATCGCCCAAATTATGTATACGAGCTTGTAGGCCTCTTTGGTCCATTCTCATCTTCTTCATGTGCCTTGTCCGTTCCGAACGTTGGCAATCAACATGGCTATTCTGACTTTGTTTACGGCAGCTCTGAATAGTTCAGCAGATGACAATCCGAACCATTGCTGCAAGTTTTGGAGCCACGAGTGTCTTCTCCTCCCTGGACCCCTTCTGCTGTCTATTTTCCCTTGAACGATCAGCTGTAGTACTCTATATTTATTATGTCTCATAACGTGACCCAAGTATTCCAACTTTCTTTTCTTTATACTTAATCCTACCTCTCTCTCTTTACCTATCCGGCGTAATACCTCTTCGTTGGTCACGTGCTCAGTCCAGGATATACGTAATATACGTCGGTAAGCCCACATTTCGAAGGCCTATACTTTTTTCATCAATGTTGCGGTCATTGTCTGCGCCTCAATTCCATATAACAAAACCGGGAATACATAACATATCAGAAGTCGAATTTTGAGAGGTAGGGTGAGGCTTTTAGAGGTGAAAATTTGCTTCATGCTAGTGAACGATGCTCTTGCCTTTTCTAATCTTATGCGTATTTCCTTCGCTTGATCCCAATTTGAGTTAACTGTTGTTCCCTAGTAGATGTACGAATCCACGTGTTCAATCCTTTCATTGTCTAATATCACTTGCTGTGGTGGTTGTTGGGTTTTCCTTAGTAACATCCATTTGGTTTTTGTGATATTTAGTCTGAGTCCGTATTGTGCACTTGTTTTTTGTATCTTACTCATTAGGCAACTCAGTTCCTCCATGCTACTTGCTAGAATCACAGTGGTATCAGCATACCTTATGTTATTAATTATTTCTCCATTTATCTTTATGCGTTCTGTGCTTTCCTCCAGCGCTGTCTTAAATACTTCTTCTAAGTATATATGAAAGAGAATTGGAGACAAGATACAGCCCTGTCGTACCCCTTTCTTGATCTCAATTTTATTGGTCAATGTAGATCCTACTTTCACTTTAGCTGTTTGACCCCAATAGAGACTTGCCATTGTTCAAATGTCTCTGTAGTCGACTCCGATCTTATGGAGAACTTCAATTATCTTTTCGTGCTTTACGTTATCGAATGCTTTTGCTTAGTCTATAAAGCATATGTACACGTCTTTGTTCATATCTCTGCAGCGCTGGATGAGTACCTGTAGACTAAAAAGTGCTTCTCTTGTCCCAAGAGAATTCCGAAACCCAAACTGCGAATCTCCAATGTTATCGTCGCATGGTTATTTAATACTATTCTCATGGTTATTTAATACTAAATAAACACCAACGGCTCGGTACATATCGTAATAAATGTTGGTTCCATAGGGCCAACATGGCCTCTTAATGCAAAACTTGCGTTGGTCCCATTGGACCAACGTGGTCTATTGAAGAAACATCAGCGATCGTTCCATAGGACCAACATGGCAGGGAACGTATTAATGATACACACGCAATATTCGTAATAAAAGATCATGTACAGATGCAATTTTCATCATAAAGCAAATTACTGAGCTATATACTGGGTATAATATACCAGCATTTCTGTGTCTGATTGACTTAAAGAAAGCATCTGGCAAAGTAAGACTCAAAGATGTAATCCATCTTCTGTATAATAGAGAAGTTCCCTAAATATTATAAAGATTATTAAAAACATCTACCAAAACAACAAAATGGAAGTCAGAATAGATGGAAAACCTACAGAACCTATAGAAATAGGCAGCAGAATAAGACAGGGGACTCATTGAGCCCTATGCTTTTTAATTTAATTATGGATGAAATCACAAAGAAAGAGGATTTTGGTTGTTTTGATTTTGATGCAAATTTCTCATTATAAAAAAACAGAACATGATCGTTTTATTTTTAGATGAGAGGATATTAATTATAACAAATGATACTCAATACAATATCAGCAGATCCAATACGATAAGAAAAAAGTAGATAAAACATGGTCAATCAAAATTGGTTTTTTGATTTGGTGTGCAACAATTAATTAGTTTTATTTCTTTAAAGAAAAAAAAACAGTGAAGTCCTTTATAAAAGTAATTGATCTGCAACTTGACGATAGCATTTCATGATCACCCATGTGTTTCAAAGTAACTAGACCACGACCGAGTTAAAATCTTATTTACTGAGATACCGTAGATACCGGAGACCGTATCAAAAACCAATGTGAAACTATATAATGAAATTTAGAATAGGTGGTGTAATTTGTCTAGTTATTGGTTTTCTATTCTTATCTGAAACAATTGTATGCATCTTGCATTTTTAATTCGCCACGCATAAAAACTAATCTAAACTTAAAAAGGAAAATGTGTCAGATTTGTTGAAATATATTACATCATAAATATGTTGTCGTTGATTAGTAGATATGGGCATACTTCGCAGATTTCACGGTAAAGATTGGGGCATTGTATTAAAATAGGCCAGCATGATTGTATATCATTTATAAAAATTTGCAAGCAATGAGTACTTTCTCCTAATAGTACTCTGAGTACATATAAAAAACAGCTACGATAAATTATTCTAAAAATAACTCTGGACGCCTTCTAAATTCTTCTAAAAAGTAAAGCCTTCTAAAATTTATAATGACACCTGTAATCATGGATAATATTTTCGGAAATTCCGAAAGGAAGAAAGTTCGTCTTCTTAATTATTAAGTACCTGTGGCTGAGTAGTTGCCAAGGTTGGAGAAATCCAAAGTGAAAATTAAAACATCACCTTACAAAACAAATTAGCAATAAACGAGGTTCCAGTTGTTAACAGAAGAACAAGGAAAGCAGTACAAAAACTTTATGAGTTTAATGCAATGTACTTTTATGAAAAAAGGGTTTTTTAACATTTCACTCAATATGCAAAATGTCCGGACACCGGAAGGATTGACAGATTGAGAGCTCTTTCTTGATTCGGTGGGTGGTGGTGCATGGCTGTTCTTAGTTGGTGAAGCGATTTGTCTGGTTAATTCCGATAACGAACGAGACTCTAGCCTGCTAACTAGGCATATTTCGACATCCCAAAGGCCCGTAGGCGGAGTTTCCTGCTCTTGCTGCACGCGGTTTTCACTGTCGGCGTATACACAATTCTTCTTAGAGGGACAGGCGGCTTGTAGCCGCACGAGATTGAGAAATAACAGATCTGTGGTGCCCTTAGATGTTCTGGGCCGCACGCGCGCTACACTGAAGGAATCAGAGTGTCCTCCCCCGGGTAACCCGCTGAACCTCCTTCGTGCTAGGGATTGGGGCTTGCAATTGTTCCCCATGAACGAGGAATTCCCAGTAAGCACGAGCCATAAGCTCGCATTGATTACGTCCCTGTCCTTTGTACACGTCGCCCGTCGCTACTACCGATTGAATCTACCTATAAAAATTTAGGTTCAATAGTTCAACATAAAAAGCTTGTAGATATATTAAAAAGCAAAAATATTGACAGTCGTGATATGAAAATTAGTTCTAATTTATATTGGAATCAACTATTTAGAATAGCTCAAGACAGAGACAGTTTCGCCATGTTAATCGCCAACGTCAAGGGGACTTGATAGGGCACGTTAAGAAGAAGATTGGAATCAAACTGCCAAGGTTCGCAAAACATATCAAAATACAGAGAGGAGTCCGCCAGGGTTGCGTGCTGTCCCCACTACTTTTTAATGTCTACAGTAAAGCGGTATTTCAAGAAGCGCTCTCAGACTTAATAGAAAGTATATCTATCAATGAAGAAGTTTTGAATAACTTAAGTTTTGCAGACGATACATTAATAATGACGGATAACAACAATGATTAACAGAACGTCATGCAATGCCTTAATGAACGCTGTGATGAGTACGGACTGAAGATGAATTAAAAAAAATCAAATGCATGATCATGACTAAATCTGCACATGCAAATATCCAATTGACAATTGAAGATACTGCAATTGAGAGTGTCAATAACTATAAATACTTAGGAACATGGATAACATCAGATGTAGACCAAACCAAAGAAATTAAGACACGTATTGAAATAGCACGTACATCATTTATTAAACTTAAAAAGTTTCTTTGTTGTCGGGATATAAGGTTAGAACTACAGCTGAGAATGCTTTAATGTTACGTTTTCTCTGCTCTTTATGGCTTGAAAGCGTGGACACTAAAACAAGTCCATCTGAATAAGTTGGCCGCCTTTAAATTTTGGTGTTACAGAAGAATCCTACGAATATCATGGATTCAAAGAATGTCAAACGTGGAAGTAACTAGAAGGATAGGAAATAAGGTGGAAATAATATTAACTATTAAAAGACGAAAACTTGAGTACTTGGGACATGTGATGAGAGGGCAAAAATACGCATTATTACAACTTATTATGCAGGGCAAAATCCGAGGAAAGCGAAATGTGGGAAGACGAAGAATACCCTGGCTTCAAAACTTAAGGAATGGTTTGAATGCAGTAGTGCAGAACTTTTTAGAGCGGCAGTCAACAGAGTCCGCATAGCCATGATGATTTCCAACCTTCGATAGAAGATGGAACTTAAAGAAATAGAAGAATAACAATTTCTGTTATAAGCGGTCTTTTTATTACTGATGGGACTCTAGAATTCCAGAAATTCGGAATTGCTATTGAGGCCATAGCTTTCCACCTCCTTAGAATGGACAAAGGTTCATTTTACGACTATTATACACACTATGTCTAAATGAATTATTCTGATTGGAAAAGTCTAATATATAAACATGAATTTAGTTGTAAAAGTATTGGAGTAAGGTGTAAGGAAAAAAATATACGGTGGAAATATAATCTATTGGCTTTAAAATATGAAAAACGGTTCAACACATCTACAAACGGAATATTCAGAATAGCTCCCAGCAAAGCAGGGATCATGATGCTGATTGCCTACATCCAAAACAGATAGACACTGTAAAAAGGATATTTAGCACGATTTGTTTATTATTCCAATTTGTTTACGAACTTTTTATTGTCTATCATGGGAATAAATATACAAATAACAACAACTATCACGCAATATCAGATAGCTCCTACAACTTCCCACTTGGGTGCATTCAACGTAGACATCGGTTTGTTAAGATTAATGTCTTATTAATATTCATAATTAATGCTAAAAAACTCTCTCAATGTTGTTTTGAAAACATTTGAATTTTTTGTTGTTAAATTGACGGTTTTAATAAAATCGTGGGCGTCCGTGACGTCAATTCATTGTTAACCTTAAATTTTAAAGTAGCTTAATGGACATTCATTTAAATAAATTACTTTGTGATGTCATTGCTTAATAGTTCGGAGATAAAACTATACAATTAGACATTTATCTCGACGTTACAATAAAAACTGGAGCAAGAGTTTAATTGATTCTGAAATAGATTCGCCTAACATGTTACGTTATTTATCAATGGAGGCTTTGAAGCCGTTATCAAGGGCAAAAGTCCAAAACATTTCAAGATGTGATATTTTGGGTAGATCTATTTTTATACTGATAAATTTAACAAGGCATTTATAAATATGTTAATTGATAAGTTAAAATGATGACAAAAACTTATACAAAAACTAATATTGCATTGCAAGATACCTGACTCATGAAAAAACAGTATAATGATACCAAATTTCAAGAAAGGAGATAAAGAAGACCCAAACAATTATAGAGGTAAAAAAAAAACAAAAAGAGAAATCATACGATTTCTACCTGGCGAAATCGAATTCAAATATAAGCCGCCGTGCCCCCTAAGACTTGCGAAGCAAACAGCTTGATGAATACATCCTAAAAATGCATGTCTAAAAATTGCACTCCAAATGCCGTTCATCATGGCCTATATTCGTAGTGAATTCGATTTCTGGTACTCCAAATGAAGTAAATAAACAAAACAAAATGACGGTATTAGATTTTGATTTGATACAGAGCAGCAACAAGCCGCATAGAGTAGTAACTATACCGTACTGAGGAGATCTAAAGAGATCGAAATACGTATATGCGGCTTGTTGTTGCTCTGTATCAAATCAAAATCTAATACCGTCATTTTGTTTTAATTATAGAGGTATAAATCTACTAAAGACCGCACTTAAGCTTACTACAAGAGTCCTAATCAAATAAATCAATAAACTAATAACTTTATCAGATGAAAAAAAAAGGATTCAGATCCGGAAGATCCTCACAGAAAGATCCATCTAGTACAATAAACCAGAGGAGAGCGACTCATTGATCTTTGTGAAACATTACAGCTTAAAATAATGAATAGATTTTATCAGCACAAACACATACATAAATTTACCTGGGAACAACCAAAGAAAATGATAAAATCTATAATCGACTATCTCATTCAACCAGAAATCAAAAGGCTCCAAACAAATGACGTAAGGGTGTATCGTGGTGCCGAATGCGGATCTGACCACTAATGGTGGTCGCACAAATAACCATACACTACAGGAACGTAAACAAGAACAAAATTGAACAGGAGAAGGTAGCAGCTTCCACAAAGATTAGATATAATATTGATAGCCTAAAACAAGAATCAGTACAATTATTCCTCTACAAACTTAGACTAGCCTAAAAACTAACTCACTTAACTCGAAGAGAAACAGCCGAAAAAGAATATCAAGATATAAAAAATTGCATTCATCAAGCGGCTAAAGAGGCATTGGGGTACGAAGAAGCTGATAAAAGAAAAACTCCTGAGTGGTGGAACGAAGAAGTAGGAAAATTAACTAAAGACAAAAACAAGCTTACCAAACATGGCTATCCACGAAAGACTCAGAAGACCGTAGAATTTACAGCAGACTCAACAGGGAAGCAAAGAAGGAAGTCGCTAAAAGAAAAAACGAAATGTAGGAAGAGAAATGCGAAGAGATGGACCGATGCTTAAGAGGAACCAAAGTAACACAAGCTTGGAAATTCATAAAAAGTATTAGAAAAGAAAGAAACACAAATTTACACGATACACTTTGTTGACGACCAAGCCATTCTAGCTGAAGACGAGAGCGATATATTATAACTATATACTTAAACAGCTGCAGAAGGAGCACACTAAGTGGGGCTTTACAATTAAAAACCGAGTATTTAGTTACAACAGGAGAAAAATCAGAAATCCAACAAATGAAATGTGAACCATAGAATCAACTCAAATCTTCAAATACTTGGGAGTCCAAATAACACCAAAAGCAGAAAGTAACAAAAAAATACATTCTAGGATTGGTCAAGCAAGATCAGTAATTAGACAGCTACACGGACTATTGTGGAATAATGCTGACCCCTGTCACACATTCACATACATACGCTAAAAGTACAAAGAGAGCCGTCTGCTCTCTTCGTACAGCCAACTTTTTGGCTTAGGCCCTTAAGGCAAGGTCTAATTGGGAGACCAGCACGCGACCCTCTGAGCATCGAGGCCATAGCGCGGCAAGCATGGGCTCGGTGGCCAGACCAGTCGGGTGCTCAGCTGGCGAGGAGAACAAATTAATTTTTGCCAAATCGGCAGCTGAGTGACCGAACGCACACATTTCCCTGTACGGAGGGCCACCAACTTAGGTTGGTGCCTCTCCGTGCAGGGGCACACATTTTTTAGGGACATCAGGTCCAAAGTAATGCTCATGCCAAAATTAAATTCAGTAAAGTAACTAGGGAGAAAAGCTCATAGCTACCCCTTAATTTCAGGTGGCCTAACCACAACCATGTCGATACGGAGGGTTTTGTTCATTACCCAAATAGCCCGACGTAAAGTTCATAAGCCTTCGCTGCGTATGTCAGACGTAGTGAAGGGGTGGAGGAAAAACCTGGGGGTCAGATAGGTACCGATCCAGAATGATTAGCTCTTCTGGAGCGAGACCGGTTTGATCTTCGGGCATGTGGATCCCACTGACTAGGAGTGGTATACACATGTCACTAGGGGTTGGGTTAAACACTTCGCGTGTGTATGTGTGTGTGTGGAATAATAAAATAACAAAAGAAACTAAAAGAAGAAACAATAATAAAAAGTATTGGGTTGTACCGAACTTTGAAAGATCGGCCAAAAAAAACACATAAAAATTAGAGCAATGGAAATGGACTATTGGAGACGACGTTGCAGGCACAATAGGTTTGAAAGGGTGAGGAATGTGGGCATTAGGAGAGAAATGGAAATTGACCTAGACATAATAGATAATGCAAATATTATTTGCATATCTACGAGGTCTGACTATGACTACGCGCACAAAGGGTCCTAGAAGGGAAGAGTGGGAAACGAATGCAGCATTGGATAGCTTGAAGTATCTACTCTTCTAGTACGAAAACACGTTTTTGTTGCTGTAGTAGTATTTTTTCTGTAGAATTTGACTGAGTGCTATAATTTGTTGAAGGAGGCCTATGGTGAGAATTCTCCATCTCGTAGGCGTATTTTCGAATAGTATAAACGGTTTTCTAAAGACCGAGAGAGCGCCGAAGATGACTAACGTCCAGGTCGACCTGTTTCTATTTTAACTTAGCAAACAGTAAACAATATAAACGAAACTGTGCGCGAAGAACGTCGTATGAGCATTCGGATGATTGCTGAGACTGTAAACGCCGATAAAGAAACTGTCAGAAAAATTTTACATGACGAGTTGAACATGAAGAAAGTCTGTGCGAAGTTGGTCCCAAAAAATTTGCGCCCTGACCAAAAGCTCGTCCGTCAACAGATCTGCTCAATTTTCTTGAGAGGTTACATAAACAGTCTGAATTAATGGAAAACATCATCACTTGCGATGAAACCTGGATATTCAAATATGATGTTGAAACTAAGCGACAATCCATGCACTGGAAAACTCCTGCATCGCCAAGAATGAAAAAGGCAAGGATGTCGAAAACAAAATTTAAAGCCATACTAATCGTTTTTTCGACATTAACAGCATCGCGATGATTAATTGGGTTCCAGAGGGTCAATGTAAACCAAACTTATTATTTGAAACTTTTGGCAAAGCTGCACCTGCCCATAACACGCTGTCTGTGAAGCGTTACTTAGCCGCTAGAGGCATTTCAGTGCTCGAACACTCGCCGTACTCGCCTAATTTAGCATCATGTGACTTTTTCCTGTTTCCGAAGATCAAGTCTACCTTAAAAGGAATCCGGTTCGAGTCGATGGAAGAGGTGAAGAGAAAAACGGCGCAGCTCCTAAAAGGTCTAACAAAAGAAGACTTCCAGCATTGCTTTGACAAATGGAACGATGTGTGGCGAGGGAAGGGGAATATATTGAAGGAGATCATTCGATTGTAGAATAATTTTTAAAATAAAACTCTTTTTCATAAGCAGTCTCGTTATTTAATAGACAGACCTCGTATGTATGCAAATGTAGAAAGTAGAAAATCTTTATTTTTATAGTTCACAATGAAGAATCAAAAAATTATTAATATATTTTTAGTGAGTTTAATAAACCCAATGTAGTTACCACTAAACCACGCATATTTTACATTGATAACGTTTAGTTTAGACGTAATAAATACTTTGCTAGTTTTATTAAAAGGTAATTTATGTAACAAACGTAAGTAGTTGCTTTGACGAAATTAAAATATAGTGTAAAATGTTAATAGTTAAAAAGAACGCTGTCCGACATTGACATTGTGGGAAACACAGTCACCAATGTAAATAAATTGAGACTTTTAATAAATTGGAGGTAGAGGCAATGAAAACTGGTTAAGGGTAAACGAAGAGAAAACCAAATACATGTGCATCAACAGACAAAATGGATGAGATAGAATAGGACGAAATGTTACAATAGACCCAATTAACTCTGAAAGAGTGGAAAGTTTTAAATACCTCGGAGCAACAATCATTGCAGATAACGATATCGCGGAAGAGATTAAAGAAAGAATTCAGACAGCAAACAGATTTATATACAGACTTCACAATACTATTAACTCTAAAAACCAAACACGAACGTCAAAGAATAGAATATATAAAACGGTAGACCGGTGCTCATGTATGGGTGTGAGACGTGGACCCTGACCAATTAAACTTAAAAAAACTTGATGTTTTGAGAGGAAAATCCTCAGGAAAATCTTTGGGCCTTATCATGACATTAATAGCAACCAATACTGAATGAGAACAAAGAGAATTTGCTACACAATTAATCTCATCGAGCATAATTAGAGCCACTTCTTAGATGTTTCTCTTGTTACCATCCGTTTCTTTTAGGACTCAATTGAATTGTGCCTTATTCCCATTTAACTAGTAAAAACTGGAATCTTCAGAATAAAAAATAACTTAATTTTTTGACATTTGGAAGATATTCTCTTTAAACTACAATGGTCATATTGTAATGCAGTGGTAACGTCATCTTAGAATTCAACTTCTTTGTCTGTGCGGGTACTGGTAGGTGCGTATACCTGGATGATCTTTAATCGAATGTTTTCATTTACTTTGTAGGTCAGATATAACTCTGTCACTTCGCTTTGAATTGTGAGTATATTTTTTGTGTTCTTTTATTTTATATTCCCAACAAATTAACACGTTTAATGGGAAATCAAAAATGAACCTTGAAATTTAAACTAAACTACATTGAGTATAATGGTACTGAATGGTAGATACTATATCTAATATAAAGAGTAAATATCCGAGTAGTTGAATATGTTTTTAAAAATGTAACATGGTTCTATCACGATATTATGAAATAAAGGTACAAAGAGTGTTATACAAATTTACACAAGTTACTTTTTTGATGAGCTAAACTATTTGATAAATGATGTTATGCAAATAAATTCAAATAGTTGTGTAAGCATATAGTTTAACTTAATTTAGGCGTTAATTCGGCACAATGGATGCCTAAATGCCGACATGCCGAAATGCCGACAACAAGAAGCATGAGAAGATCTCAAAAAAGATGGGTAGATGACATAAGAGCAGTGGCAGGCAAACAAGGGATTAGATTGGCGCAAGATAGAGAAAGATGGAAGCAATTGGGAGAGACCTACATTCAGGAGTGGATGGAAAATGGTTGACAAAGAGAAGAGAGGATGCCTAAACTATGCTAAGAAAATCATTCACAAAAATTATCGATTATATTGCTGGATGGTGTTTTTAATAGGACATTGTTTTCGATCACATTCCGACATTCCCATAAAATAAGAAACAAGTAAAACGCAAGGCCCTAAGTCTCCGGCAGTCCCTTAATACCAGGCTATATAGTAATCTCGAATGTAAAGGGACAGAGGGTAGTATGAACCCCCACCTTCACAAACGACAACGGCAAAGAATACGGTTTATGGCAATATATAACATCAGAACATTGATGGAAGACGAGAAACTTGAGGAGCATGAAAACGTACTGAAGCATATAAAATGGGATATACTCGGATTAACGGAAGTACGTTGAAAATTTGAAGAACAAATAATACTTTCGTCGGGAAACATATTGCATTATACAGTATTGTGCGAATTAATAGAATCACTGTGAATTTTTTTTCATTTTTTCAATATTCACAGTTGGCAACACTACCTACACAGTTAACAGCTGACCAAGCATTGAAAACATTACCTTACTGTGTGTTGGTGTGTTTGAGTGTGTTTTAGGTCATTTCTTTCCAAGCTTGTTTTGTTTTGGGGGTTTTTGTACTATTTTGTGTTGTTTTTAGTTTTATTCCAACATGGATATTACGCCTAGGAAGCGTGAAAAGATTGTCACGTTGAGTGAACACACTAGTATGTCAGAAAGAGAGATTGCTAGAACGTGTGGAGTAAGTCAGGCGGTAGTAAGCAAAATTTTGAAGCGTAAACGAGAAACGGGATCAGTGGATGTGAAAAGGTTAGGAAAAGGTGGAAGAAAGAGAAAAACAACACCAGCAGATGATAGATTTTTACTTTGAAAGAGCAAATTTTACCCAAGAAAATCAAGCCAAGACCTACAACAAGATCTAGCAGCATCAGCTATAGTGATTCATGACTCAACTGTTCGTAGAAGACTTTTAGAGAATGGTAGAAATGCAATTCATCCACAGAAAAAACAGCTTCTAACTGAACGAATGAAGAAACAAAGGCTACTGTGGGCCAAAAAATACTCTAATTGAACTGTAGGCGACTGGAAAAAAGTCCTATTTACAGATGAAACCCACTTTATAGTTCAGGGACAGCTGTCGAAATTCGTCAGGAAGTCTGACAATGAAAAGCTTACACCATCTCGTATTGATCAAACCGTAAAACATCCAGTCAAGAAAATGTTTTGTGGATGTTTTTCATACATGGGGGTTGGATCTTTGGTGCCAATTAAAGGCATGGTGAACAGCCAAAAATACAAATCCATGTTGGAAAAGTATTTGGACAAACAACTCCAAAAATGTCAACCACAAGGAGGAGCGATTCTTCAACAGGACTCTGCTCCCTGTCACAAATCAAAGGAAATTATGGCATTTTTCAAAAATAAGAAGATTAATGTTTTAGATTGGCCCGGTAATTCGCCCGAACTCAACCCCATTGAAAATTTATGGGCCATTTGCAAAGCTAGACTGCGAAAAATCGACTGTACCACTAAAACAAAAATGATAGAAGCGGCCATTCAGGTTTGGTATCGAGATGAAAGGATATCTGACAACTGCCAGAAACTCATAGAATCTATGCCAAAACGGGTAAAAGCAGTAATTGCTGCCAAAGGGGAGCATATTTCCTACTGAATGATGTAAGTTTACCTTTATAGTTTTGTCAAAATATAATTTTTTACTAAATAAACTGTTTGTTCATTAAAACAGCCTATGATTCCATTCATTCGCACAATACTGTAGAGAAGAGTCTTCTAATGTTGCGTAGGAGAATATGGCGTCCGGTAATGATGATCGCGAGAGCGAGTGCAAAAAAAGAACAAGTTACTTGTTGGAAAACTACGAAAATAAGCACAATAACATGTGTTTTGAAAAGTTTGGAAAAGCGTTCCATAAATCATGCACGGAATGGGATTGGGTCAGAAAACTTTAAACTTTAGATAAAACGCGTGTTGTGATTCTGAGATAACCTTAAATAGTGGGGACGGCAGGGAAAATACGATCATGCATCTGCTAAATGAAATAATTTGTGAGTTGAGAAGTAAAGATCCAAGCCTAGAGGAAAATAATAAGCTGCTATGAAAAAAAAAAATAGAAAGCATAGAGAAAAGTTATCAAAAAATTCCATGGAGGTATAAAATGCTGCAAAAACCAAAAATAACAATAACAAACCATCCATTTTAAAAGAACAAAATGATGTGACAGAGACCACAAGGTCAGTTGACGCAGTCACAGAACAGCCACTTTGTTCTGTGAATTTGTCTGAGCTGCCACCTAAACCAAGAATATCAAGTAGTTCAATCGCCGCATCCGTGACGCATGTTAAAGATATCAAATGTCAGCTAATTGAAGATGAAAATAACAAATAGGAAACCCAAAAAAAAAAGGTTTTACAAAACAACTCGTCAAACACTTTTTAAACGATACTAAATCCAGATAAACTCCAGGAATCCAATAAGAATGCTGGAGATAAGCTGTCTGTGGCCTCCAACCATATATTTGCCTGTCAGGTTTCGCTCCTAAATAATTAACTACCTGAGAAAGAAAATTGGATGAAAACGTTATCTACGAAAAAATCAAAGAGCAGAGAAAGTACAGAAGTTCATTTAAAATTACTATTCCAAAACAAAAAGTGCCTCATTTAATGCAGCAATAATTATGACCGAACTGTGTAATTTTTAATCATTTTCAGAATGTACAGAGGCATTCCCGTGTCAAAATACAGTCTACGGCACACATTAAAAGAAGTTATCAGTAATCCACTTAAATACGCAATCAATTAGAACAAGTATTAATGCCATTCATTTTATCCTACAAGATCATGATGAATGCTTTACTCTTTATTTAACTGAGTACTGGAAAACAGAAGAACAACTGAAGGACTACAATACGATATGCATTGTATATGTACAATGCACAAAGCATGATAGTAGTGCGATATGCATCAAAGACACGTTTATTGCAAAAGCCCGGGAAGATATTTCTAGTTTTTATTACAAAAGCCCAGGATTTATGGCAAGTAAAAAGAACAGAAAGAATATATTCACAATTTAAAGCGTAAGTGATAAAGTTGTATATTTTATCTACAAAGTAAACGAAAACATTCGATTAAAGATCATCCAGGTATATGCACCTACCAGTACCCACACAGACTAAGAAGTTGAATGGCTTTACGATGACGTTAACACTGTGATACAAAAGGTAACCACCAACTATACTATACTGATGGGAGACCTAAACGCCACAATATAGCCACAATACAGGCCACAAGCAGGATGACTCGGGGTTTGGTTTGCACTTCATCCTTATGCATCTTCTTCTTCAAGTGCCCTGTCCGTTGCCAACGTTGGCTATTAATATGGCAATTCTGATCTTGTTTGCGGAGCTTCTAAATAGTTCAACCGATATGAGCCCGAACCACTTCCGCAGATTTTGGAGCCACGAGTGTCTTCTCCTGCTTGGCCCTCGCTTACTGTCTGTTTTCCCCTGGACAATCAATTGCAGTAGACGGTACTTATCGTGTCTCAATATGTGGCCTAGATATTCAAGCTTTCTTTGTTTAATTGTGCTCACGATTTCTTTCTCCTTTCCGATTCTTTGTTACCTCTATGTTGGTGACATGTTCGGTCCAGGATATACGAAGAATGTGTCAGTACTTTACGCATATAGCGATAAAAATAAAAGCGGTCAAACTCTTATAGAATTTCTTCTGCAACACAGGTTATATGTCATGAACACTCATTTAAAAAAAATGACCAAAGAAAGTGGACCTGGCAATCACCAAATAGCTTATAAAGAACGAAATTGACTTTATATTTACTAAAAAAAAAAACTGAGACTATTCAAAATATAACTGTAGAAATAAATTAAATAAATTATTGCGAGTAGTTCTTTAAGAATACGTGATCAGTCTTGATCATTAAAAAAACATCCTAAAAGTTAAAGAGATAGCTGAGAATGTATATCGCAGAAAAGAATGCTATCTAGATAACCATACTCTAGGTTTGAATAAAGACGAAGGAAAAGACGTTATAGAACTCAACCATAAATGTTATATAATTCACCACCAAAAGGTAGAATAGTTCTCTTTTGCGTAAGTAACACTAACAGACTTTTAGAACTTTATGAAGTGTTTAAAAAATGTCAACATTTATAACAAAATTATTATTTAAATATTTTCAAAACCTGATATATGCAAGCCGATACCACATTCATTTAATCTAGTACAATATTTACCTCCACACCTTCGAATTATATTACCATCAAAGTCAAACACGCACGGAGAGGGCGAACACCGTATTTCTGGTGAGTTTAATTGGTGCAGCTTCTTCTCCGGTATCATTAACAGATTCTCCGTAATGTTCGTCGGTTGATCCATCCTTGAATCATTGACATCTTTCAGCACAATCAGTTGAGATGAGTCGTTTTTGGTCGACATTTTCTTCTTTCTGTATAAACAGAAACAGGGATAAAGAGGGGTATTATGTACGTACACGGTAATTATTCCTGACAGCTGGTTTAAATTGTATAAAATAATGTTTCTGTGTCTATCAATCCACGAACTTAAATATTTATTTTATGGCAACTCTTTTTCTAAAGAGTTTATAAAATTGTTTTAAATATATTTTATTAATGATATTATCATAAAAAATATCACTGCAACTAATTCAGTAAATTTGTACTGTAAAGTGATACTAGTTGGAAAGTTTTGGGGAAGTTCTGATTTTTTCATTCCATATGTGTTTTTGGGTGCTAAATCTGAATCTGAGGTTTGCGGACAAAATTTCATGACGCAACATTTAAAAAACCAGAAGAAATCGGTTTTTTTTTGCTTTTTTCCGGTTTTATGCTTAAAACTCGAAAACCGTTAACTTTTAGTAAATGGTCAGTTTACAGAAATTAAAGTACTTAAAGTTCTGTACAAATGTCACTATTTTGGTTATTGTACAGACGAACCGTTCGGTCTCCAGTGCCAGTTGAAAATTAGCAATTTGTACCGGTGTGACTGCAAAACCCACTTTTTAGATTTGTATTGAAAGGTTTTCAGTCAATTTTCCCTAGTATTTAAGTTAATTAAAATAAAGACTGAGTCACACGGATAATTCAAGTTTTGACTCAAATATTATAGCTTGATTGCAAAATATCAAAACAACTCAGTTAAAAAGCAGTTAAAGCCGCTTTACATTCCAAACGGCAACAATGTGCCAAACTGTTGTAGACGTTGTGGTATGTGTGTACGTGGAGCGCACACTAGCGCACAAATGAACACTGGTCATTTTGATTGGCCTTTGTAGCCCTGATATGAAAAATGTATTTTTTTTTGAAGCCAGGAAAAGGAAAGGTTTATCAAAGCCTTTACAACCCTCATCTGGCTGCTGAGAAAATCCTATTGGATTATATTTTATTCCTGTATGCGATGAGTGGTTGTAATACTACTTCTGCATTGTTTAATCAAGGGAAACTAAAATTTCTTAAAGTCCTGCAGAAGAACAAAGATTTGCAATCGGTAATTGAAGCTTTCAAAGAACCCAATTCAAGTCAAGATGAGATTGCCACAGCAGGAAATATGTTTCTCACGGCTCTATATTGAAAAAAAAAGAGACAAAACTAAACGATTTAAGATATAAACAATACGTATCTTCATCATTCAAAAATTCAAAAAAAGACCAACATTTCCTCATTGCCCCCAACTGAAGCTGCTGCACGAGAACATTCACTGAGAGTTTATTCTTAGGTGCAGCAGTGGTTATCCGGTCAAGCCACACATAACGAGCAACAAAAAGACCCAAGTGAGTGGGGATGGCAAAAAACTAGTAGTGGTCTTGTGCCAGTATCGACTACTTTGGACCTTGCACCAAACTCAATATTCCGGTGCATTTCATGTACATGTAAAAAGGGCTGTCAACGCAATTATGGATGCAGAAAGGCGGGACTCCATTGTTCCCCAATATGCGCATCAGGCGAAGGACTGTGTAACAATGTTGAGCCCTACTTTAATTTCTGTAAACAGATCATTTACCAAAAGTTGATAGTTTTCGAGTTTTAAGCAAAAAAACCCGAAAAAAAAACGGTTTATTCTGTTTTTCTTTTAATGTTGCGTCACGAAATTTTGTCCGCAAACCCCAGATTCGGATTAAGCACCCCAAAAAACATGTGGAATGAAAAAATCAGAACTACCCAAAAACTCTCCTAGCAAAAATACAATTTAACTGAACTAAACATCTACTTTACACGTGAATTATAGTAGAAATTATCTATTTTTATAATTTAAAAAATCAGTAGGTATAGTTAATTTGCTCCAAATAATTAGTAAACTACAAATTTTTCTAATATGTGAAATGGGGCGAAAGGTACGTATTATTCGTACCTATTCTTTATTTTCTGCCATTCAAAGTATGTAGACGGTGCCTTAACAACCATTGCAGTGCAACGATTATTGGACAGTCGATGTTTCTTTTTTTTGCGCACAATTGCTATTTCAGGTAGTAAGGTTGTAGAATATTCATCTCTGTCTTCTCTAAGCAATTATTGTTCATAGTGATGAATTCATTTTTTATTTATTGTTAGTTAAATATTAACCCAATTATTTTCATTGGATCTGATTCTTTTTATAAATTTCATGATTACGAATGTGTAGATTTTATAAAAGACACCCTCTATATAGTTTTTTTATAACAACTTTGCTTGTTTGTTTCGGTAATAACTACACAAGCTTTAATGAGTAAATACTTATTTTTATTGACGTCAGAAAATGTTTGTAAGTGTGGTCTCATTAAAACTAGTAATTATTCGAGTAAAAATATTCTTGTCCTAAGAAAAATAGAGGTGGGACTGTCTGACATAGCAGTCGTATTTGTATATATCGCACCTCGCTTAAAAAGAGTCACAACTCAAAAATCACCATTATTGAGATGAAAATTTGACACTTTTGTTTTTTACAGGTTAGCGTAGCATGCTTCGCTACAGTGTCACCCTTGACTTTATAACAGTCTACACCTAGTGCTTAATCCTGAAGAGGTGATTTGAGGTGATGACCATTTAGAATTGTGACAATTTTTTGCGTGAATTATTAGTTATATATGATTATTCCAATAAGTAAAATACCGTTCTTTTTTGTGTTGTGACAATTTTTTCGAAGTTGTAAACAAGGAAAGTACTTGTGCGTGGTGCGGATTAATGATACATATTGAGTTGAGACAATTTTTTTGAATATGTAAATATATTTTTTTAAACTATTTTTGGAATATAATTGTTTTGCAGAACCGACACATACGATTTTCAAAACCATTGACGTTTTTTTAATGGCGCTTTTTTAGAATTATTGACTGTTATTTTCTTGTTTATGACTGTGCGTTATCCTTTCTAGTTTTTATTTATTATTATTTTTGTTGTAGCAAACAGGGTGGTTACATATCAACTTCATCGAGTTCAAGGACATGCAGAATTATGGTTCTAACAAAGAAAAGATCAAGTGTGAAACTCTGGTAATCTAATATTGAATAATAAAAAATAGCGTGACTGAATAATAAATAAGTTTTTATTTTAGCTATAATAATTTTTCTTCTTTTTTAGAAATCTCAGGACATCTTTTACACGAGAAAAATGAGGCACTTATTATGTATGATAATGCAAACTATGTTATAGCTACTGATAACGATAATAATAAGCCTGGTACATCATTATTATGGGTTGACCTTTTACCAGAACTAAAAGACGACCTCCAAATCTCGGACTTCGTAAGTTATAATGATAATTTCATAAAAGATCCCAACTATGAATCGACCTCCTCTGCTACATCAAGTGGTACTTCTAGCTCAATCAGTAGTAAAAGTCTTGTCGAATTTAAACAATATAAGCCAGGTAGCAGATACTCCACTTGCTGACTCTCAAGCAGTAAATACTCCAGTAGCAAGCATTCAAATAACTGACGTTAAAGTTGCAGACAGAGTAGCAAACTTACAAGCATAAGGACCTGAAGTACCAGATACTCAACTAGCAGACACCCAACCAGCAAACACTCAACCAGCAGACACCAAAATTGCCAGTCCTAAACAAAAGAGGGAAAAAGCGAGTAGCAGTGGCAGAAAATTGGTTGAGGAACAAAGCCAAGAAATTAAGAAACTCTGGCCGAGCATACCTCAAGATCTAAATAACAAAAACCTTAAATAATAAAATGGATGAAAATACCAGGAAAGATATATTTTTTAAATATTGGGTACTGGAAAAGATAAATGGACAGAGATAATTCATCCACAAATGCATGAAACCAGTCAAACCAGCGTACAGGTAGAGCAATGCAGAGAGGCCTAGATAACATAATAATGCATTCTTCTTCTTGATGTGACTATCCGTTACGAATATTGGCGATCATCATGGCAATCTTTATCTTATCTACAGCAGCGCGGAAAAGCTACACAGATGTTGTATTGAACCAGATTCAGAGGTTTTTTAACCAAGATGTCCTTATTCTTCCTGGACCTCGCTTTCTTTTTCTTTGTCTGCCAATACTTCTTCGTCCATTTGGTGACTTATCTCGTGCTATTCGTACTATTCTATTTTCTGCCATTCTACTGATGTGTTCATTCCACTCCTGTTTTCGTTTTGTCACCCATTCATTTATGTCTTCTATATTGCATGCTCTTCTTATGTTTTCGCTTCTCTCCCTATCCAACAGACTTTTCCCTGATATTCGTCGGAGTATTTTCATCTCTGTTGTTTCTAGCAGTCGTCTCGTTTTAGATGTGTCAGGTCTTGTCTCCGCCGTATATGTTAATATAAGTCTAATTGCTGCTTTAAAGATTCCTGTTTTTGTGTCTTGTCTTAGGTGTTTATTCTTTTAGGTTGTGTCATTAAGAGATCCTGCCGCTTTTCTTGCTTTTAAGCTTTGTACGTCGTACTTCTTCTTCAACATCTTCATAACTAGTTATGTCTATTCTCAGATATCTAAACCTGGCTTCCTGCTTTATTATTTTCCTATCAATTTAGATTTTACACCGTAGTGAGTATTTAGATGTTGTCATACATTTGGTTTTTTCTGATGATATTAGCATATTGTATTTCTGAGCTGTGGTATTGAAGATATGTGTTAATCTTTGGAGCTCATCTTCTGTCTCGGCGATTAATGCGGCGTCATCTGCATAATATTTGGATTTCTTTGTTCCCCATTCTATAGCCATGACCTTTACGTACGGCTTGTATTATTTCGTTCATTATTATATTAAAGAGAAGTGGGCTTAACGAGTCACCCTGTCTGACTCCGCTTTATACTGGTATACACTGTACTAGTTTTCCATTTATATTTGCCTATATTCAATTATGAAGGTAGATGTTTTCGATGGTTTGTATAATATTGATTGGTATGTTTTTTTTATACAGTAGGTGTAAGACATCTTCAACTTGGATGCAATCGAAAGCCTTTGTCAGGTCTATAAAACATAGGTATGCTTTTTTATTGTACTCGATGGCATTTTCTGTGATTTGTCTTAGTACAAATACGACGCGACGTCTACCCAGGATCTTCCGGATCTGAATCCTTGTTGTTCATCTGATAAAGTTGTTAGTTTATTGATTTTGTTGGTTAGGACTTTTGTGGTAAGCTTAAAAGCGGTGTTCAGTAGATTTATACCTCTATAATTGTTGAAGTCTTCTTTTTTTCATTTCTTGAACATTGGTATCATTATGCTGTATATAAAGCCTTGGAACCAGACAGAACCTAAGA
Source organism: Diabrotica balteata (assembly GCA_918026665.1). NCBI lineage: Eukaryota > Metazoa > Arthropoda > Insecta > Coleoptera > Chrysomelidae > Diabrotica > Diabrotica balteata. Next base: position 18,138,419 of record OU898281.1, on the reverse strand, counting down.
CACAAATATGCTAAAATGCATTATTTCAATTTCAATATGCAATTTTCTCTTTCTGGATACTTTATCGTTTCTTATTAATATGCGTATTAATAAGAGACTGTTTACAGTGCATTATTTTTTCCACCATTTGTTAATTTAGATTTAATCGACATCAACAAACAAATAATGATATTGTCCAATTTTATTTCACACGCAGGTGATTTTCCTTAAAGCAATTAATGCGTCTCCGTATTTAGGTGTGTAATACTTTATTAAGTCATTACTATAATGAAGGTCTAATTAAGTTCTGAATGGATATTAATTTAATTGACGTCAAAGATTCGATTTCCATTTTATCTTTGTTGTATTGTTACACTCGTACCCTAATTTCATCAATCGTTAGTATAAATGGTGTTTATCATTAAAGCTAAATTATGTACCGTATTATATGTTGATAATGAATGGTAGGATTGAGTCAGTAATAAATAATACATGATTGTAGCTAAAAATAAATTAAAAGTTAAATTGCGAACAGTATATCGAAAGCAATTCGCACAGATAAATCGAAATCTTATTAGTTATATTGCAATGAAATTTTCTATACTTTTCTATACTCAGCCATTTCCCGAGACTTTTTATAAATCTAGTCGTAAGTTTAATAATATAAAGTTTTAAGTGATAAAATATCTATGAAGACACCGGAGAAAAGGAAATAATAGAAGCCAGGGTCAGACTAAGGCCTAGGCAACCTAGGCACGTTCCTAGGGCCCGTAATTTTTGGGGCCCGAAAATAAGGTTATTAATTTTTTAATTTTTATAATTATTTTTTATTTTATTTAACAAAAAAAAGTAATATTCATAATTATTGCTAAAACGTGTCCAAATTATACCGAATCGTTGATTGATAAAGTTGACAAGGTTGGACGAGCGTTCCCGTGCTTACCATGAATGGAAATATGTACATAAAAAAATTTCAGAGAATGAAAACTCCAGTAACCACATTAAGACATCAATAACTGTCGGGGACAGCGTTATAATAATACGGTGAATATAAAATAAAACGTTATACAGGTTGCTTCAAAAAGGTATGTTTATAAATTAAATCACGCATTCCGGGGCAAAAATAAAACGATTGAATCCAACTTACCTTAGTACAAAAGTGTACACAAAAAAGGTGCAACCCTTTGAAGTTACAAAATAAAAATTGTTTTTTGCATTATCTCTTAAACTACTTGGCATTTTGTAATAAAAATGGACAGGTTACGTTCTTGTTCTGAAAGCATTTTTCATACAAAAGAAACAACAAAATCTAAGCGAACAGAAAAATTTTAAGGGAGGTGTGCAGCCCTAAATCCCCCCAAACTTTTGAGTACGTTTGAAAAAAATGTCATCATTAGTTTAACACATTATTTTTAAAACTTTTTGCCTCTTACCACTTTTTCCAAAAACTAGTTTTTTCCTAGTTGGCCATAAAATTACAATTAGTTTCCTTCGGATACAATAATTACAAACAGTTCCATCATAATAGCCATAGTAATGGCCTACACTTTTCAAGAAATGGCAAATATGGTCTCTTTACTCAAAACGTCTTCTCAGTTTCAAATCTTTTCTTCGACTCTTTATCTGCGTTACATTTACCTATTCGACGCCACACCATTTCCCCTCGCTCGTTCTTAACAACCTCGAACGACAACAAAACCTCTTGAAAATATATACTTTTAAATTGGGTAAAAATAACAAGTATTTATTGATTTATTCTAGCGTCCCTAATTTTAAACCGGAGTTTCTACCTGACATTGTAATAAAAGGTTATGGAATTTGAAAGTACCATCATTATCAATGGCGCTACAGCCCTATGAAAGAGCCTCGACCTTCCCAAGTCTATTACGCTAGGCAGTCCTATCCATTGCCAACCGTTGCCAGTTTGCTGCGCCTATCTTTCTACCATCCTCATCTACACCATCCATCCATCTGAGTTTTGGCCTACCCCTTTTTCTACTTCCCACGGGTTGTGACATAAGGATTCTTCTAGGAGGGTTGTTCTGCTGTGATCTTGCTAGATGTCCTGCCTATCTTAGTCTTCCTATTCTTATAAGAGATACTACGTCTTTACCACCAAATATTTGTTTATATCTGTGGTATACCTCGTAGTTATATCTCCTCCTCCAAACATCATTTTCACAGATGCCACCAAATATTCCTCCCAGGATCCTTCGTTCAAATATAAGCAGAAGGTCTTCGTCTGCCTTTGAAAATACACATAGACAAAAAAATATATCCAGCGTTATTTACGCATTTAAGATTTCCGTAAAAGACAAACACAGATTTTATGCGTACTGACGAGATAAACAACCATTGGTCGCTCCATTGTCCCTGGTTAATCCCCAGAGATCAACCATGCACAACCAGTTTTATGTGTTTGGCAATTTTTGTTGTTATTTTGCCTGTATATGTAATCGAGTAGAAGGTACTGGGTTTTTCCTCTGGTGGTGGAAATACTAATTTCAGGGCTTTCTTGTGTAGTTGTAGTTTTAAAAAAGAAAGGAATAACACCAGCTTTCCGAACAAATAACAACCTAGGCAAATATATTAAAAATAACAAGAGCCAAAATAAAAAAAACTTAAATAGTGGTGTGTACAAACTTCAATGTGGCGACTGCCCAAAAACTTACATCGGTCAAACTGGTAGAAACTTTGATAAACGAATAGCAGAACATAAAAGGGCTTTCAAGAATAGAAAAACAGATTCGACATACGCACTTCACCTTCTAGATCATAATCATTATTTTAATGACAAATTTAGAATTCTTCACATTCAAAATAAAGGCCTTAAGCTATCTTTGTTAGAATCTATGGAAATCAACAAATTAAAAAACACAGATATAATTCTGAATGACCAACTTGAGACAAACAGTTCTCCCCTCCTCGACCTATTTCATTAGAGACTATAAATTTATAAACCCAAGCCAAAAATAGATCACCTGAGAAAGGCAATCAGCCGAGACAGCTGTAGTGATAAGATCTAAAATAAATTTTGTGGAAGTTTGAAAACAAAGTTTTCAGTATTTTATTGTTACATAAAATGAATTTCCATCAAGTAACGGTCGAATCCATCAGTGTCTCTTTTTTTTTAACATATTCCCTATATCGGAACATATTTTAGAGAAAATAAATACTTTAAACAAGACTTCAACAAAAACGAATACCTAAATACAGCGGCATTAATATACTCATTGAGTAAGATTTATTCAAAAGATACAGAAAAAGTTAAAGATACTGAATTTACTAATAATAAAAAAGGCTAATGATAAAGTCGAAAAAAACTTCTTTTTTAGATTTAAGAGGTTCTATGGACTCTCGGAAGCTAAAAATTTGTATAAAGTCTTGTTTTTATATGCTTTATTAAAAACCAAGTCGCGGTACTGATGGGTGAAGGGGCACTTTTGACCATCTTATCCCTATAGCCCTATTTTTTGTTTTAATAAACTATGTTTATATAAATTTCGTATATGTATATTATTTTTTTCCTTTTTTTTTCTTGTAATCCGATAATTAAATGAAAGTGCATACTATACGTTTTAAAACTAAACTACCAAACGCAAAGTATGTGTCATAAAAAAGGCCCGGAATTACAATGTTTACCTAGAGCCGCTTTAGTCCTAGTCCGCCACTGATAGAAGCTAATTATGGTTGGCGAAAATAATGGGAAAACTTGGGTAGAGGTGGAAAGTTGAATTTAATATAGAATGGAAAGATAGAAATTATTGGGCATATAAGCTGGAAAATGTGATGGAGCGATTTGCGCTGCCATACAGCAAGGTGCAGTGGAGAGAATAGCCAAATTAAATTTCTGCAATCACTAAAACCTAGAAGCATTCTAAATGTGGTGTTACTGACGTATTTTGAAAATATCATGGATGGATCGCAAAACAAACGAACAAGTTCTCGAAAAACTAGGAAAACGATGCGAAGTTTTGAATTCCATAAAAATCAGGAAATTGGAATACTTGGGGCACATCATGAGAGGTGAAAAGTACGAACTACTAAGGAATGTAATGCAGGGTAAAATCAAAGGTAGAAGAAGCGTAGGAAGACGTAAAATCTCGTGGCTATGCAATCTCCGTGAATGGTTTGGATGCAGTTCAATTGAACTATTCAGGCGAGTAACCAATAAAATTATAATTGCCAGAATGATTTCCAATCTCCGATAGGAGTGGAACTTGAAGAAGAAGAATCACTTTAGGGATTAAATTAGATGGTTTGGTTAGGACAAAATAAGGAAAAAGTAAGTATACTATTAAAGAAAATAAAGAGGAGGGTGATTTTATTTACAGCAGTTATGTTGAAAGTGGTATGGATGTTATTGTAATATTGTATTTAATAAATATAAATTATGATGTGTGGTTTGGCTTTAAGTAAATCCTAGAATGGTATTGATGTGTGAATGAAGAAGAATATAATATATGAATAAGGATTTTAATCTGATTCTTGCGTAGTTATGAACAATTTTATATGAGAATAGAATTATCCGATATGAATATGCTTATGGAGGATTGGCATAAGTCTCCAATGTGTCTACAATACAGAAAATAACCAAACTTCCTTTATTGTCCTTTATTGTGATATATGTAATGTCCAACAATACGTTAGACTTGAAAAGTAACAAGTGTTCCGGTAAAAAACTCCAAAACAAAGATTGACAATTTTATGCTGTATAAATATGAAGGGGGATAAAGAAAATCTCTTAGTCATTGTAAAAAGCAAAAACTGTTAATACTTTAAAAATCTAATACCGATAAGTTGCCTTTGAAATATATATCTAATAAAAAGGCTTGAATGACAACTGAGATTTTGACAGCATCGCTGAAGAATTTTGATGATAAAATAAGGAAGCAAAATAAGTAAATTTTATGTTTCTATTGTATTCGTTGTTTTCTTTAATTCTGTCCTCTCCTCTTTGCTCCAGGAGCTTTTGTATTTCCTCTGCCATCAACCCTCTAATAAACCTTTTATTATATTATTAATTGCATTGTAAAAAAGTATTAAATTTTCATTTATTACCTGTTTTAAGGTGAGCATTAAAAAACGATAACGAGTTTGGAATACTGTTCGTAAACTTCAGACATCATTTTATTAAATATTTAATGTAAAATTGTAAAAAGTATGTAAGTGCAAAGTTACCTAGTACCCAGCTGCGATAACGGCAGAGGTATCTTGTGGAGATCAATTTAACGACATTGCAAAATGGAGTGACCTAAGGTTATTAAATGATATGGTTTATCGTCTTACCATTACGTTCTGTCGAGGTGTCAAGTGATTTATACCGTGTAAACTGTATATGTGATACGGGTGCTCTGACGCACAACAATTGTGTGAACTTGAATGAGGTTTCCACGTTTGTTTTGTGATACAGTGGGCAGGATTTCCTGTTATAGTAAAGACATGTTATATGTGGCTAATGCCGTCACAACATTAATATTTTATACTTTAAAGCATATTACAGTGACTTTTAGATAATTCTTTTTATCGAATATATATTATGTTTAATATAATTTCATGATTTCTTCAAATATTTACAGTAAAAATTAATACATAACAACATTGTGGTACAATTATTAGTTTTACCTATTATAATTTTTGGTAATAAACCACAAACTGTATATTGTATATTGTGAATCATAGAATAATAGAAACAAATAAAAAATCCGTGTGATGTAAGTACCACCAAACCGTTTGTTTAAATTTATAAATATATAAACAATCAGGGAAATCTACTTGTGAACGCTATATAATTGTCATTTTTACTCTTAATGGACCACGGAAATTGGTAAATTAAAAGCCTTTTTCGTGACACTCTTTGATACAGGTATCTAACAACTGTTTTTAATAAATTCAGTGATAACAATATCTAAATAAACAAAATATGCAAAATATTAAACGTTATTTTTCACTTATAAAAAACAATATACAGAGTGGCCCAAAAGTCTGGAAAAATTATCTCAAAAATTGCTAGTTATAATTGTACAAAATTTATTTTGGGATACGAAGATTCCATATTTAATATTTGTAATGTTGTCAGGTTTGCCGTTTCTCTTGTATTATTAGTAACTTTAGTTTCTCAAATGCATCACCCTGTATATTCAGTCATTATTGGAATCTCCTATTCAATACGAGTTTAACCATCGTAACACTTATGATTTTATGTAGTCTGGAAGGTCTTAAATACATAAAACATAACGTCTGGCAACGCCTAATTGTATCAATAATTTTTTTAATACCAACTATCTTTAACTACATTAAAACGTAACAATTAATAGATTACATTTTTTAACATAATGGTTACTTATCTAGTGTTCAAAATATGCTCCATTTGTGAGTTGACAGTACCCTCATCGATGGTAGAATGCGTCTATCACATATTTCCATGATTGTCTAGAAATTATTTCAGATTCATCGATATTTCGTTGCCTTAGTTCTGCAAGACTTGCTGGTTTAGTTTTTTAAACTAAATTTTTCAAGTATCAACAATAAAAATATTCTTTAGGATTGAAATCAGGTGAACGTTGAGGCCATTCAATTCTACTTAGTCCGCCAATCCATCGTCCGGAAAATACCTCTTCTAAATAAGGCCGAACATTTACACTAAATTTTGTAAAATTATGATAAGCTATTTACAATTTACGAATTACGAATTTACTAGATAGATACCGATCAGGTAGACCGAAAAGAGTTATGAATGACAACAAAACTAGATATAATGCAAAGTTTTGTTGAAGATATACATCCTCACGCAGGTTTGCACAAGTACATGATGTAGGTCGTTCTTCATTCTTAAATTTATTTAAGAATAAAATTGAATCCCTACTAAATTAACTTATTGCAAGAATTAAGTAAAGATCAATTCGATCGTAGATTAGAGGTTACTGAAGTAATAATGGATAAAATAATTGAAGATAATGAAAATTTCGTTAACAGAATATGTTTTTCCGATTAAGCAACCTTTACACTGTGTGTCAGTGTAAATCTTGTCAATCTAAATTTAAGCTACTGGAGTGACGTAAATCTACAGTGATTGCGTGAAAACCATACTCAAAGACCACAAAAATTAAATGTATGGTCACTGGTCAGGTATAGTAGGTACTCAGTTAATTGGGCCATTTTTATCGAAGAAACTTTAAGGTCAGGTAGTTAAGAAATGTTACTTAGAAATGAAATTGTACCTACACTGATAAACTTGTTTGGGACTATTTTAATCAGATATGGTTTCAGTAAGATGGAGCTCCAGCTCATTTTGGTGTAAACTCTCGGCATTTAGACATAATCTAAACGAAACTGGAGTAAAATGATACATGGTTTGTAATCAAAAATCGTGCAAGTTGGTTTCATTAAACACGCCAATGTTTCCAATTGCTCCCGAATATATTATATCAAATATGCTAAGGAAACTTAAAAGAAATATATTATTAAAATAAAATACACAGGTATCCAAACAAATTTTTATTAATAAATTATAACTATTCACTTATTTACTGGCGTTCAAAAATATCTAACTTAACTAAGAAACTTGTAAAACATTATTTCACCTTTCATAAAAATATTTGGCTCAGGAGGTATATCAATAATTTGTTAGAAGTTGACGAAACTAATGTCAGTTTCCTGTATGGCAAATTACTTGCAGGTACTATTCATACATTTTAGAGCTATAACCTTAATTTCATTTTCATCCCAATCAATATCTTGATCATACAAAGATATCTGTAAGATTTTGTCAGCCTTTTACCGCCCTTGAATTCTACTAATACAAATTTCCCCTGCTGGAGTTTGTAGTGTTCTGCAGCACCTAGTTCTTGTAGCTCTTCTTCTACCAGTTCAGCCCATGGACTGTCATCACTCTCAGCATAAGATATTTCTGTTTCACTTTACACACATTGATTTACTGATGTCATTAAGGCTATTATTTTGAACAACTTCTTTTAGTATATAATAGAAAGCATAAATGATTTCTGGCTTTCGAGCATATTTTCTAAGTTTTTGAATATGCTCAGGTTTCTTTAGCAAAAGTGAAGGATGCCGTTTTATAAATGCAAGATACCAATCTTTACTAGGGATGCCATCTTCGAAGCGAGTTTTTAGGCAATTAGTAACTCTTGTTTATCGCAAGGATAGCCCACATTGGCTCGGGTTTGCCTGATTGCTATTGCTGGCAAGGTCATGGAATCGATTATTTCGGAAGCGTTTCTTCTTCTAGAAAATGTCATCACTTACCAACAGCATGGCTTTATCAAAGGTCGTTCAACAATCACAAACTTACTTCACTGTGTAAATGATTGGCCATTATCTTTAAACAATCGGCATCATATCTATGTATTATACTTAGACTTCTCCAAAGCTTGTGGGGTTCCGACCGTGTTCCAAAACGTCGATTACTAGCTAAATTGGATCACTATGGTATCCACGGAAAGTTAAACATTGGGATTCAAGATTTTCTATCCGACAGATACTTCGTTTTGGAAAAGCCCACTCACTAGATAAGCCAGTCAAGAGTGGAGTTCCACAAGGATCAGTACTTGAACCGCTACTTTTTTGCATCTATACTATTGATCTTGCGCTCATTGTATCCAAATAGGTTTTAATTTACGCTAATGATACGAAGTTCTATGTGAATCCGACTATTAACAAACATGTTCTTTAACACGATCTTGATACAATATTGGAATGGTTCTAGGAATGGTTACTTCCGCTATCATTGAAAAATGCGTTGTTTTACATATCGGCAGAAATAACCTATCACCACCGTACTTTATTAATGGACATCCCTTGGTAAAACTCGGTAACCTCCCAACGATCTTGGGGTGATAACTAATAATGACATACATTGGTCGGATCACATAATGTCGTTGTGTAAACATTCAAACTCGAAACTGTTTTCAATTAGTAAATGTTTACAGGCAAATCTCTAACTTCTGTTAGTAAACTTAACTCAAAGAGGGAACAAACTAATGCAAGGTCCAGGGTGAACTTCTTGCCAAGTACTGTACATTCAATAGTGTTAACAAATAAATATGGATTATGTTCCGTTGATATGGTGCAATAATTGTCTCGTGAAATAGTCTTTTCGAATATCATTCGAGAGAAAATTATTTACCGACATTTTCTTCTGGTTTTATTCAAGTTTGTTGCCTTTTGGCCATTTTCGCTTATGAAAAATTAACAAAATCACTCGACTGATGTCTCGTGATTTAACTGTCAAATTTAATTCGAGAAAATTGCCATACCAGTCGAAAATATTGCCGGCAAAATGTTCTCTCTTATCGACAAAAAACTATGCAAAATCTAAATCGCGCCATTAAATTTTGACGTTTGTCAGTCAGTAAGTAGATAGTGAGCGTCATGTATGTATATTTATTTGGCATGTATAATATGTTTAAAAGGTTATTTATACGAAACATTCATTAAATTATTTTAATTATGTAATACAAATATTCGACCTTGAATTTATCACGAAAAATACCTGCGTTTGCAAAAACAACAGCCATTATAACAGGTTATTATTTAAAAATTTTTGTTTGGCACATAATCTAAGTGCTACAATAATTCTTTATACAATCTTACGAGGTTACGTTTCAATTGGTACTTTTTTCCACATGGCTGTGGCGGTTGAGATAATTCTATATTCGGCTGATAGAGTCTGCAAGATATTTTTTTGTGGCATTTTAATATTCTCCTTCTTCTTCTTCCTCTTTATATGCAATTCTGCTTGTTCATTAGCGGATTAACACCTATATGGAAGTTGTCACTCCATCTTTTGCGCGGTCGTCCGATATTTCTTCTGTCGATTGGTGATTTATTTCTTGCTATTTTGATTTGAACATTTTTCTGTTCTAGTAGCATATAACTTCGATTAATTAAATAAAAAATTGACACTTTGACATTGGCAATTGACATTTTAGCTGTCAGAAACATGTTTCAAGTAATTGTTTCATGAGATCGTGAAATTAAATAAGTCAATTATATAAAATAAAACACTTAGCTTCAATGACGTCAATTGTTGTTTCAATAACCAATCTGGCCGGCATCTCGTCATTTTTACTTTGTCGTAAGTGCTGGCACATAGCAACGTCTCCAAAACTCCGATTCTATTGACAAGAGCTTTTTTTAAAACATTCTGACATTTGCCGTGCCTCAGATCTATAATTTGCGATGGTTTGGACTATGGTCTTATAGATTTTGATTTTGCTATCTTTGTGTGCGATCCACAGTACGCAAAGTAATTGTTTTGTCATGTTTTTACATTGTCCAATGTGTTTCCCAATTTTAGTCTTACTAGATCCTTCTTTAGTAATTGTAACTCCAAGGTACTTGTGTGGCTCAACATATTCAATTTCATAACGGTTTAGCACTAGATTATTGTGATCTGCTTTTCCAACAACTTGATATTCAAACTTTTCCATATTCACCAAACCCCAAGCCTTATGCTCTTTATTTAATTTTCAAATCATATATCTTACATCATCCTCAGCTAATATAACCTGGTCGTCAGCAAAGTGAAAAGTTTGTCATCGTCTATAGATATACCCATATTATAACAGGTGAGTATCCATGCAATAAATCACCAGGAGACGATGGAATTGTGATCGAGGCTGTTAAGAATGGCGGTGAATCTCTAATGAGGAAACTAAAAGATCTTTTTAATATAAGTTTGACAAAGAAATCCATACCATCTGAATGGAATAGAATCAAAACAATTCTTGTGTACAAAAAGGGAGAAAAAACTGATCTGGAAAACTACCGACCAATCAGTCTGTTAAATCATCTTTATAAACTTTTCACGAGAGCAATCACCACAAGATAAGACAAGAAATTAGACCTATATCAAAGTAGAGAACAAGCTGGATTTAGAGCAAACTTTGGAATCAACGATCAACTCCAAACAATAAAACAATTCATCGAAAAATCTATAGAATATATCAAGCCCTTAGTTTTAACATTCGTAGGTTTCCACAAAGTATTCGACTTAGTAGAACTCGACAGTGTTATAGAAGCACTAAACGAGAGCCGCATTGATAGCCGATATTGAGGCTAATATGTAATATATATAAAAATGCGACAAGCTCGATACAACTACACGATAACAGCAACCAAATAAAAATTAAAAGAGGTATCCGACAAGGTGATACGTTGTCACCTAAACTTTTTATATTGGCTCTAGAAAAAGCGATTAAAACCCTCGAATGGGGTGACAAAGAAATAAATCTGGACAAAGAGATGCTACACCACCTAAGCTACGAAAACGATATAGTCCTGATTGCAGACGATTTGGGACAAACAAAGAAAATGTTGGAAGAACTTAGTACAGCCTGTCATAAAAGAGGTTTAAAAATGAATATACCAAAAACAAAATATAAGACGAAGTAAGTACCAAGTAAACACCTTGAAATACAAAATGAAGAAACAGAACTGGTAGACACACATATATATATATATATATATATATATATATATATATATATATATATATATATATATATATCTGGGTCACGAAATTAAGATAAGTAAGGACAATCAAACAACCGAAGTATCCAGAAGAATAATACAAGGATGGGCAGCATACGAAGATTTTCATACAGGCAATCCCAACGAATATGAAGAAAAAAGTTTTCGACCAATACGTGCTACCGGTGATGACCTATGATGCAGAAACATTATCGCTCACAAAGAAAAACGCACAAAAAGTAAGAGTGACGCAGAGAAGAATGGAGCGATCAATAATACAGTCACTCTGCGAGATAGGATTAGAAATGATCTACGAGCTAAGACCAAAGTCATAGACGTCATTGAAATAAGCTGTAACTTAAAATGGAAATGAGCTGGACACGTTGCCAGAATGAAGGACGAAAGATGGACTAGCAAACTAGTTGAATGGAGACCAAGAGCCGATAAACGTAGCAGAGGAAGATCACCAACACGATGGCAAGACGACTTACAAAAGATAACGAAAAACTGGATACAGCAAGCACAAGATAGAACATTTTGGAGACAAACAGGGGAGGCCTATGTCCAGCAGTGGATTGAGAGAGGCTGATGATGCTGAATTTAAATAAGGTTAGACCTATTGTGCAATATTTTCGTACTCCTTAAATAATTGGATATTTTTTAGAAAGCTTTTTTCCGACCTAGACACTGTCCGTTATATTTGTAGACATATTTTTAATAGTTTGAATGTATATATCACTTACACCATTCTCCTTCATTGGAGGCCACAATTAACTGAGAAGTATAGGATTATAGGTTTTGTCTTTCTGTAGATCTACGAATATTATTATTTTTAAGTTTCTAGATGTTCTTTTTTCTAAAAGCTGTTATAGGCAAAACAGGTTGGCAGTACAATACTTTCCTTCACTCTTTTTTTTTATAATACTGCCGTAAACTTTGGAAACAAACTTTGTCACAGTTAAAGCTCTATAGTTGTGGCACTTTCTCCTGTCATCTAGTTTACGACAAATCTTATACTAATATTGCACTGCAAGATACCAAACGCATGGAGAAACAGCATAATGATACCAATATTCAAGAAATGAGATAAAGAAGACACCAACATTTATAGAGGTATAAATCTACTGTACACCGCACTTAAGCTTACCACAAAATTCCTAACCAACAAAATCAATAAACTAATAACTTTACCAGTTGAACAACAAGGATTCAGATTCGGAAGATCCTGAGTAGACGCCGTATTTGTAAGACAAATCACAGAAAAGGCCATCGAGAACAATAAACCAGCATATCTATGTTTTATAGACCTGGTCGAATACAAGCAAAGATAAATGGAAAACTAACACAGTGTATACCAATACAAAGCGGAGACAGACAGGCTGATTCGTTTAGTCCAATTCTCTGTTTAAAGAGTGGGGAACAAAGAAATCTAAATATTATGTTATGCAGACGACGCCGCATTAATCGCTGAGACAGAAGACTGGTTTCAAAGATTAACACATATCTTTAATACAACAGCCAAGAAAAAACCCAATGTATAACAACATCTAAATATCCACTACGATGTAAAATCAAAATTAATGGGAAAATAATAAAGCAAAACGCAAGGATTATATATCTGGGAATAGATATAATTAGTTACGGAGAAGTTGAAGAAGAAGTACGAAAATAAAGGTTAAAAGCAAGTTAAATGGCGGAATCTCTTAATGACACAATCTGGAAGAACAAACACCTAAGACAAGACATAAAGCCGCAACTAGATCTATATTAACATACACGGCGGAGACAAGACCTGACACATCTAAAAGGAGACGACTACTAGAAACAACTGAGATGAAAATACACTGATAAATATCAGGGAAAAGTCTGTTGGATAGGAAGAGAAGCGAAAATATAGGAAGAACATGCAATATAGAAGGCATAAATAGCCATAGTAGAATGACAGAGGATAGAATAGTACGAATAGCACGAGATAAGTCACCACATCGACGAAGAAGTATTGGCAGACCAAGAAAAAGATGGTACGATAATTTAAACAATTTAGGAGGCTAATATTAAAGCAGAAACAGGCTTTAAAGCCTACATGCAAGAAGGAAGAAGAAGACCTTTTTTATGGATGTTAGGTACCAAGGTTGTTTTCCATTCAGGTGGTAGTTCTTTGCCTCTCAAGAAGCCAGCACTACAAAAGCGAGTAGCTGTAGTAGTGACTTCGGTCCATAAATTAAAGGTTTAATGGGAAGATCTCTAGATCCAAAAACTAAACCAATTTTTATTGTTATTAGGATTTTCTTTACTTTAGTTGGTGATATCGACTTTTCTTCTGTAAAAGATGTCTCTGACTGAAAATATTGCCTTATTTTCAGAAAGAAATTGTGGACGAGCTTCGCTCAATATATTTGAATAATATTATTTCCAATCTTTTAGCGGTATTAGGCTGATATAAACTTTAACAATAATTGGAAATAAATTTAACCTCTCTTAATTGGTCATAATTTCATAGAGAAAAACCCGTATTGACGCCAAATAATACGGAATATGATACTTGTGGTGCCTTCATAGTACGTTGTGTTTTTGTTCCTCGGTTTCTTTCAATATTTGAACATAACGATTAAATTAAACCGATGAAACATTTGCTTTGATAATTACATATTTCTATATGGTATCAATATTGACTTAATTCAGGTATGGGAGCTCCTATCGGCCATAAGTGTTTATTTAGCATTTAGTTTATTTAGAATCTTACATTGAGTATATATGTAGTGACTAAAAATATTTAGATCAAAATTGAAATTAAGAAAAACTTAAGTTTTTTAATGGTTCATTCGTCAAAACAAACATTAATGCAACCAAAATTGCAGAAAAACCGATAACAGATTTGCAGCATTAAAACGATTGGTTGTAAAACCGATTGTTTTTATGCAATTTACTATTTTTATTGGGTATCAGCCATAATTTTACTTTAAAATAACTTTATTTTCACGTCTCGATTTTCACTTCGGAATTCGTTCCCAAAATAAAAAAACATTAATAAATTAAACAATTTTTTTTACTGTTTAAAAAGTTCTTCTAATAATTTTATTTTATCTAACTCATTATTCTTCTTCTTTTTATGTAGAAACAACTCTGTGTTTTTCAATGTGCCTCCAGTAAGTTGTCGTCTTATCGTTTTCGTGGTCTTCCTACAAACGGTTTTCTTATTGGAAAACCGTCTCTTGCCGTCTTTACTACTCTATTTGTTGTCATTCGGCTTATATGATCGTTTCATTCTACTCTTCATTAATTATTCCTAGAGGTATCTCTTGCGTACAATAAGTGGATAACGTCTTTTAATTTGACCTGGTCAAATGCCTTCTTAAGCTCCACCGAACATAGATATGTCGGTTTGCTCTATTCTAATGACTTCTCTTGCACTTGACTCATTATACCTAAATATAGCATCAGTGCATGATCTTCCCGACCTAAAACCTTGTTGTTCCTCTGGTAGTATTATAACTTCATTCAGTTTATTTGTTATCACTTTGGTTGTTAATTTTAGTATTGTGTTTAATTAATTAATTCCTCTGTAATTCTCCGGGTCTGATTTGTCTCCTTTTTTGAAGAGAAGTATTACGATGGTTGACCTCCATTATTGAGTTCTGTTTTGTTCTATTATTTTTTGAATTAGTTGTAATAGTTGTTTGGTCAGATCTGGTCCTCCGTACTTTAGAAGTTCTTTTGGTATTCTGTCCCCTCCTGGTGATTTTCTATTTTTTAATTTTCTTAATGCTGCCTTTATCGAAAGCAGTCTACCCATGATTCCTTCTAAATGTCTTTCGTTTTTAGTTCGTTCAATTCTTTTCTTTGTCGTCTGATCATTTTCCATATTTCTTTTTTTTTGTTACTTAGAAGTCGTGTTCCATGTGTTTTGAAAAGCTTTGTCAGTGTCCCCTTTTTATTTGCCTAACTAAAGTATTTGATTCATTTCTGATTCGTTGATAGTGGTTGTGTGGTATAGTGGTTGTTAAGTGGCCTGTTGTTTGTTGTGTTCCGTATTGTATAAAGACTTTCTTCATTTCTTCACATTTTGTCTTCACTTCCTCCCTTAATCATGTTGTTTTCTTTTTTAATATGTTGGTGTTCGTTACTTTCTTCTCTCCAAGTGATTTTGTTGCTGCGTTTATTATGTTGTTTTTGAGTTCTTTCCAGCTTTCCTCAATATTATGGTTTTTTAATATTTCATTTCCAGCAATCTTCTCTGATATCTTTTCCTGTATAAGTATTCCGTGGATTCTGTATTTAGTCCTTCGACTTTGATTTTTGTCTGTGTTAGCGCCGCTCTCTTGGGTGTAAAGTATGTCAGGATGATTCTTATTTTACATAATACTACGCTATGGTCACTACCTACATCTGCTGAGTTTTTTTTGTTTATCTCTTTTATGTATATCTCTGTTAGTTATAACATAATCTTATAGATCCATCTAACTTATTCAGAGTGACAATTGAAACGTATTATATAGTTTAAAGTAGAAGCCTAAATTTATATTGTCAACTTGCATTCCTCAGACCTTTTTAAAGTCTTCAATTTTGGTTCCACGGACCAATTCAATGATTTCAAAATAATTTGATATTATTGTTTTGCGTATTTCTATGAGTAATACTACTCGTAATATCAATCATCGGAAAGAATTCTTCATACGTCATAGTTGTGAGACAAGTTTTTATTTAGTTTTCCAATTTAATAATGAATGAGAAAATATCTTTTACTATATATGTAGACATATAAATAATAGTATTCAGGAATTACGCTAATAATTATCGTTTTTATTAAATATTTCAGATTCCACAGTTATTCAATCAATATCGTGACGCGTATTTGGCTAATGGCGTTAGTTAAAGAAAAAAGGTTGATATAGTTGTTTGGTTTGGTTTCTAATTGAAAAATATTTATTTAGAATTTCCGCAAATACAACATAACTAACCCGCAAGATTCAATTTAAAAGTTTCCTTTTGTTTTAAAATTTACTAAATATCATCTCAAATTGAACTTTTAAGTTTGCAAAAAAAGAGCAATATACTTTTCTACCGGGCTATTCCTTTGTAATCTTTGTTTAGAGGACCACTAGTAATGATTCATCTTTAGCGGCATTTCTAATTTTCCTGAGGTATTCCAATGTGCTGAATTTAAATTTACTGGTTTTTACATTATGGTAAAACATTTAGATTAGGGTTTTAAAATTTCCTTTTTAAGGAAATAGTTTGAATTCTTGTTCTTTCCAAAGAATGTTTTAAATCTTGAATAAAAGCTTTTCACATATTTCGATAGAATTCTAACTGTGGTTTCATGAAAAGTCACTTTTTAATAAAGATTCTTTTTTATATAGGTAGGAATCTATGAAGGAGTATCTCCGCTCCTCAAGCGCTCTTGATGTACTGCTAATTCATAGGTCGATCAGATATACCAGCTATTTCCAGTCTAAATAGCAGATTCATGTACAATTTTAAAATAGTAGAGGTTGCTATTTATATGTCGGGTCGAGGCAACACTAAGTACTGCCAACTGACATCTGACACTTGCACTGGAAAGTTTGGCATTTTTAAGCATATGCTCACCCAGAACGTTTTGACGTATGAGCATTATTTGTGTTATTTACACTGGCTTAAAAAATTTGGCTCGGCCAAAAAATTGAATTGAACAGTGAACACATTCGTGCGATAATTTATCATAACTTTTGATGTGGATTATCAAGACAAATGTATATTGATGAACTTAAGTCGTTATACGGAGATCAAGCACCATCTTTTAGCATCGTGTAAAATTGGTGCAATGAATTCAGTCGTACTCTATGCTTTCTCCAGGAGGAATTCCGTAAATGTCACTCAAAATGGGCTGTTTTACCAGAAACCATCGATGCTGTGCAAAAAACTTATAAATCTAGATCGTCATGTGAGATACCGTGAGATTTGGGCATGATTGGGCATTAGTATGACAAGCTTCAATAAGATACTAGATGATTATTTAGCTGTAAAAAAATTCATTGTTCGCGTTGGATCCCACATAAGAGGCTCGTGTCAATTGATGCAAAAAAATGTTAAAGCAATGGGATCGCGGTGTATTAACTGCTATGTATAACATCTATACAGGCGACCAAACATAGATCTATGCAAATGAGCCCGAAACGAAACAGCAATCGACTAGCATCATTCTTTATCACGATAATGTAAGCTCACATACATCACCATACACCACGGAGTTTTTGATTGACCAAAACATCGAATTAACGGGTCGTTCACCCCACAGTCTTGATTTGGCACGTAACGACTTCTTTTTATTTTTGCACATCAAAAATAAATTGTGTGGTCAACTATTCTCAACTCCTGAAGAAGAGGTTGAAGCTTTTCAAACATGTTTTAGATATACCTCAATCTGAGTGAGAAAAGTGCTTCGAAAATTGGTTCAAATGCATACAAAGTGTATTGATTTTTATAAAGAATATTTTGAAAAGCAATAAGAAAAGCCATTTCTGACCATAAATACTTGTTTTTTCATTGTTAAGCCAAAAATATAAATAGCAATCTCTCGTTAAGTTAGCCTTTTTAGGACCAGCGCCCCAACCATCGTCTAATGCATTTCTACAATGAAGCGAATGCAAGTCTGCCACATGCCCTGCTTGTTTATTTGACTGACGAATAATAAATAACTTTTTCAATTACTTTAATATGACGCTTTTGATTAAAATGTTAATAGCTCACAAATTATCAACTGTAATATTTACCGCCATTCATGTTTATTGTTTGTTAATAAATTTTTATCACCAGTTGATAATTATTCACTTTATATTCTTCCATATTATTAATTCCATAAAAATCAGGAAATTGGAATACTTGGGGCACATCATGAGAGGTGAAAAGTACGAACTACTAAGGAATATAATGCAGGGTAAAATCAAAGGCAGAAGAAGCGTAGGAAGACGTAAAATGTCGTGGCTACGCAATCTCCGTGAATGGTTTGGATGCAGATCAATTGAACTATACGATTTCCAATCTCCGATAGGAGTGGAACTTAAAGAAGAAGAAGTTCCATCAATATGAATTCGGCAAACAATGGTCAAAAGTCAAACAACCATTAGTAGTCTAGAATATTCATTCAAAACATTATTGGATTGTAAATAATTTAATCACAAAATTTTGCGCATATTATCGAGGGATTCATACATTTTCGCAAACTTTAGGTAACATTTTTGTTTCGTTAGTTGGCTGATTCTTATCGCAAATGAAACGACGTTGTAGTAATGTCGCTTAACATAACTATTTAACGTCATTATCTTTTTGACGTAAAATATTATTTGTACTAGTTTATCGTTTTCGGAACGATGTAATATGAAATTTATTCATAAGATATTAAGTTTAAAATTATTGTTAACTGTGATTTAGGAATGAAATGTGACGAAACATAATATACATCATGAGGTTACGCTTTTACTTCAGTTTTAAAGTAGTCCATGCGGGATCTGTGAAAAAGCAGACCATATGCTTAATTCTCTTTAACAAAATCTGGAAAAAACGAGGGCCCATAACTCGAAAGATATTGCTCCCCCAAAAATAGTAAAAGTGTGTTAAGGTTTCATTTTTTAATTTTACATAATATTTGACTACGAATAAATTAAAAGTTTAATGTCTGCTGTTAAAAAATAGTTATAATTGGGAAAACAAGTACAAAAAAAAAGAGTTTTTCCTTTAAATTTTTTTGGCCTCTTAACATAGGTAATAGGATTCATATTTCGCCGAGAAAATTTTTAAAATATGACTGAAACCTGTGCTAAATTTCGTTAGGATCGGTTTAATAATTTCTGTAATATTAATTTAATAATTCTGCAATTCTGTAATAAATAATAATAATTTATTTAAAAATTATTCTCAATATTCTCAACGTTTAAAAAAATGCCTCAAGATTTCAAACGCACTTTGAAAAATTTAAATCGGTCAAGTGGAAAAGCCTAGGCAATTTTTGATAGTCGCTCATGAGGTCCTGTAAGGAACAGTTTTTCGTAAATTAGCCAACTTAATTGCTTTTCATCTTGGGATTCCCAGCATCTTAGATCGACCGTCCTATACAGTGAAGTCCAAAAATCCTCTATTGGACGAACCTGCGACAAGGTTGGAAGATTATCGTTTTTGGGAACAAAAGGTATGTGGTATTGACGAAGCCAGTTTTATGTATCTCTTAGTAATGACATGATGCTAGGTCTGGCCAAACATGATATCGTCATTAGTATGATGTTCGTGAACAAACAGAAGCAATTTAGAAAGGCAGTTATTAATATAGCCCTGACTATTCAAACCTTCACCACTCAGTCTTCCTTCAAAAGGTCGGGATACACCCCTGTTAAAAATTTCGCAGCAGACAAGGATTTTATTTGCAAATTTTGCTTTATTTACCATAAAGTCCATTGTTTTATTGGCAAAGAGTACCCGCCTTAGTTAAGGACAGCATCTTAATATAAAAGGGAGTAACGCTTAAGAGTATTTGGGTCACTTAAGTACAGCGCTTGTGATATTTAAGACCATTCCTCCTTAATTCCAACCATTCATCCTTCTCCTTCATTTCAAGCTGGTTGTCTGCTCAAAAATCTCCCTAACCTCTGTAATAAATGCACGTGATTTTTGACTTTTTGGGAGAATACCATGTCTAGTATTCCTTGCTATTTCAGCTTTGAACATCTTCCCAACCAACTTTTATAGAAATCTTTTCTTATCTATAATTTATACATCTTACAGCGAAAACTTCAAAATGAATTAATCTTAACTGACAGTTAACAAAGTAAACAAACTTATGTTTCCAAAAGCATTCAATTGTTAATGTTTTTGTTGATATTAAAGCCGATGCATTTTGTGCCGAAACTTATATGTATGCAAAATCTATCATTTGAAATACCGTATTCATTGACTTTTTAGCCAAACCATCAACATATTCAATATGCGTTAGCCCTATGCCTTACCCCATAAAAAATTTACTCTTCTTTGATTTCTATGAATTTTAAAAAGTATTTTTGAAGTACTTACTAAAATATAATTATTTGAAGTGATACCTATTAAGAAAATCCATAGTTTTAGGCAAGAAGTCCTTAATAGCAAGAAGTACAGAAAGTGAGTCGGAAATAATTATTGTAGCTCTATTCCCAGATTGTTTAAAGTATTGTATAGTTGTAGAAAGCCTAACAAATTGCTATGGCATTCACACTGATGACAAAAAATAATGTATTAATTAAAAAAAATTCTGATTCTCTAAGAATCTTTTTATGATGTAAGAGCTAGACCAATGTTTCCATGGTAACTTAATTTTATTAATTTAACTTTGAATGAAGAAGGTTTGTATGTAAAAAAGAATGAAAAACTTCAAGTCTAAAGCTGTAAACTAAGTTATAATTATAATCAAATTTTGTCAGATTCTGAAAAGCCTCACAAACTGGAGAAAATTTTTGAGCCTTCATAGTACTACACTTGAATGGTTTTCCTTAATAAAATAAAAGTAATTATTATTTTTTAAAGTGATACGGCTGAGCATTGATTGTAATACGAAGGAAGAGTAGTTATGAAAACTTACGGTTTCTACATTTCATAAATAAAATGACGAGATAATATTATGCCAGTCATATATTTGCAAGCTCGATTTTTATGCTATTAGGTATATTTTGGTAAACATAAACAAACTAAAAATAAATCCAAAATCTCAATGATGTCTCCAATAGATTTGAAATATTTACGAACTTTCGTGGAACTGTGGGTATTTTTATTATTTAAATTAAAAACCAGCTATCAGAAGTATATTAACAAGAATAATAATGTAAATTAACACTCACTTTCACGAATCAATAACAGAATCCAGCTAGCATCTTCAACGTTCCACATCTGCCAAACTAACCGTAAAGAATTTGTCCCAACAAAATACTATAGAGAATTCACACGACACTGACATAACTAAATCGATTACTAGAAAATGTTTTACAAATAAAAAACGAAAACAATAGTTTCTACAACCGCGAGAGATAAAATTCTGCCGGGTTTCACAAGAGATTCAAATCAAGGAAAGAGATGTTATGCGTTACTACTGTACGGCTTGAAATTAACGTCTGGTTTTCACATTTCACATGAACTTTCTTCCGGCGGCCTCCCAACAGACCATCGCATCAGTTTGTTATATTGCTTTGCTTTTGCTGCTTGCACTATCTTCGTTAACGTTACTATACATATAAACAACTTTTGAATTAGTGACGTTGATGTTAACATCGTCTTCGAACGCATGCGTGTCCGATTCGAATGTACATACTAGGGAGGAGTTGCGTAAGAATGTAATATTATGATAATAGGTTACGATGTGGTTAATTATTATTTGTTATGGATAATAATAAATACCTAGAGTTTATAGTCTTTTAGTAGCACAAAAATGTTCCATTTTTAGTGGGATGAAAATCTCACTGAGTATATCGGTCAAGGAGAAACAAAAAATGAAAAATCTATTTCAATATTTTAATAGAAAACGTTTCGTGCAGTATTTCTGGACTTCTTCAGTTCTAATGATTGTAAAGTCATAGTCAAACAAATAGTCATAGTAAAAGATGTCAAACAATGTGAAATGCATAGGTTTATGTGATATGTGATATAGACTTAAAACCAGTATAATGTTTAATATCCATTTTGATAAAATTAATAAAAATTGATATCTAAGCACTAAGGCCTACGCACACAAAAAATAACTGAGCAAAAACAGAATGAAAATGCAAAATGAAAACAAGAATTACAATGTTACAGAGGTAAAGGCATCGAGCAAAAAGACAAAAGAGGGAATCTAATCGTTATGAAAAGGAGACCAAAAAAGTTGCCGCTGATGGCGGACATATGCGGAAATGCAAATGCCCCAAATTTAAATTTATCGACAATAACAAGTAGCTATAAAATAGTTTTCAGAATGTGTCTTAAACGAGAAACTTTAAATAAATATTAACGATAACAGTGTAAAATGTGACACAATTGTTAAGAAACTTTAATATAAATAAGCTTTCATGTGACAGTTGGGACAAATAATAACATAACCCAACTAAATTTGATTTATTAAACAAGGAAAGACTCTCTTTCCTTATTTAATTTGGCCTCTCAAGATGGCACTTCCTGTCTAACAATATTTTTGCCCCCGCTGCCTTTACATTCCCTCTTTTGTCTTTTTGCTCGATGGGTAAAGACCATCGAGTTAGAATCTTTGGAGAGGGCATCACGTGACTAAAAACGACCTCACTTCGGCCATATTGTTAATATTGTTTTAAAACTTTTGACAGATCGTATATGTTTGTTTAGATTTGTTTTTTTTTGAATATTTTCAGTTTTATAATACTTTTATAGAAACTGTAATATATTGTGATAGTTCATAATAATGGTTTCTTGTTCTCAAAGTAGTTGCAGTAGCAGAAGCAATGTTAATAAAAAAATCTTCAGGAATATCATTCCACAGGTTAGTATACAAATATGTAAACAAAGTAATGGCCCGTACTTCAGAGAATAAATTAATAGTATTTGACTGTATTAATTTATCTTTATGTATAATATATCGTGTTTTTAGTGTTTACCGCTGGATAAATCAATCATAGTTTATTAAAATTGTATTGCACTTTTTTAGATTATGATTAAATCTTCTGAAAAACTAGTCATATTTGTATAGTAGTTTTAATATTATTGAGTCTGGCCCTGATGTCACCGCCATATTGGTATTATCGTTAGCCCCACCTACCTACGCCGTTTTTAATACATACGTTAATATGCTCATAGCTTTTCCATAGATTCTAACTCGATGGTGAAGGCACAGAATAATAAACAATCAGAATGCCCACTCTCCATGGAAAATTAAGTACGCGCATCTCGTACGCTCAGATGGTCCGCTATGTTTTAAAAGGAACCAGTGTTGTTTATGTGGTGTGCATAGAAAAATTAACCCGGTTTAATTGACTTACGGCAATCATAGACATAATATACAATTATATTAACATTGTTAAATATAATAACATAAATATAATATAATTAAACATAAATATAAACAATTAAGTATATAACCTCACAAATCATATGTCTGTGTTATGTGTTTCCTTGTAAAACATGGCGCGCGTGCTGAAAGACTTTAAAGGCGGCATCTGAGAGTAGGCATTCTGATTGTTTATTATTCTGTGGTAAAGGCATCGAGCAAAAAGACAAAAGAGGGAATGTAAAAGTAGTGGGGGCAAAAATATTGTTAGACAGGAAGTGCTATCTTTAGAGGCCACATTAAACAAGGAAAGAGAGTCTTTCTCCTTGTTTGACATCAAATTTAGTTGGGTTATGTTATTGTTTGTCCCAAATGTCACATGAAATCTTATTTATATTGAAGTTTTTTAACAATTGTGTCGCATTTTAGATTATTATCGTTAATAATTAATTAAAACTTTCTCGTCTAAGACACATTCTGAAAAATATTATGTAGCTACTGTTAATAATTGTCGGAAAATTTAGGCCACTTTTTTGGTCTCCTTTTCATAAGGATTAGATTCCCTCTTTTGTCTTTTTGCTCGATGGGTAAAGGTAACCTTTATCCATTAAATATTTTCACATAAACTTCTTCTTTTTGTCAATGGCCTCTTGCGTAAGTAGTCATCCAGTCGCAGGAACTTATATCTTAAATATTATAATTAAAATGAATAAAATAAAAAGCGTAATTACTTTTACTATTAATTCTGTGTATTCGTTCAGTAATCAGTTTACAATAATATTTTTTGTCGTTTTGTCATATTTAACTTACAGCGATTTTACAAGAAAAGTACAAGTTTCAAACCGCGAGAGAGCGCTACCGGCGAAACTCACAGCGAATTCTATCACTGATGTACAATATAAAAAAACGTGAAGTCAGGAGAAAAAGTAACTTGTTTTAATTAGAGCTTAATGAACAAATTTAAAAATTAAAAAAAAAAGGGCATGGAAAGTTAACTTTATTGTTAGAGACACCAAAGCAATTAAAAATCGCAACTTTTGACAGATATGGCTCGACTATTCCGAAAAGAAAAACAAAAATTAATATGGAAACCAGATAAAATATTCCTATCTATGGAAACCAGACTTTGTACGAAAAATCAACTAAGTAGATAATACTATATTACTTTATGAGGCGGAGAAGCATGACTTTTCTTGACGTGCCCGATATTACGCGCCAAACGAAGTGAGCCTCCTTTATACACACATTTCAAAGACGTTGATTTTGTTTACTCCAGCTTTCTTAATAGTCCACGTTTCAGAGAAATATGTGACAATGGGGATGCGGAATATTAGTGGACATGCAAAGCGAAGTTTCGTGGTTTTAGGTATGTCGATGACTTTCCAGGTTTTCGTTAGTTTTCCTGATGCTGGCCTAGCCATTGATTGATAGTCGTCTTATATCTTAACCTTAAACTTATAGCTTAAACCCGGGATTATTTGTTAGGTTTGCTGATTCTGACCTATCCATCGTTAGTCGTCTTATATCTTCATTACACCCGCCATTATTTGTTATTATCGATCCTACCTAGTTTAACTATCCCACTACTTTTTATTCCGGTATGCTTGTGACTTTGAGCTTTATTAAACAATAGTAGTAATAATAAATTCTCATGTATAGCTTATTTCTTAAGTTTCATATCATCGCACTCTCCTACCCAAGTACGTATAATATACGACATTTTGTCTAATCTTTGCTAACGTGCGAATGATATAACTTACCTCAGTTACTGATGCAAGTATGTAAATAAGTAATCAAATAATTTCAAAACATACCTCACCGTTTGTCCGTAATTGTCTATTGTGGCAGAATTTTCTGCATATTTCATTGTATATAACATATTGTGAGAAAAAATATACTTTATTATTTGACGTCAACGATTTTTTAAGATGATTGTTTTGAATGATGATTGAATGATTTATTGTTAAGCATCTACAGCTTAATTTTTATGCTTTAAGGATGAGAGAATAAACTTTAAAGTATAAATAAATTATGACTAAAAAACCTAACATATACACAAAATATTATTGGGGGCTTGGCTAATATTCGTTACCGACAATATAGTAATGTACCAACTGCATTCGAACCTTGATAAAAAAGCTTAAAAATTGCAACAAATAATCAAAATTACTTGTATATGACAAAAACAATACCCTGCATTGATAAAACCAACATCTGATACGTTTAATAGGTACAACAAGGTGCAAGAAATAACTATATAGGTCAACTGCAAGTGCTTTACTTGATAAACAAGGAAATATCATAGTCAATGAACAAGACAAACTGGAGAGGTGAGGGGAATATATTGAGGAACCATTTGATGATGAAATATCAAATCAAATCAAAAATCAAAAATATATTGACTGGTCCAAACTTAAATGAAATGGGAAGAGCTGTACAACTATCAAAGAATGGGAAAGCAACCGGTCCAGATGAAATTTTCACCGAAATAATTAAACTACTTGACGATAAAGACAAACATTTTCTTGTAAACCCCTTCAATAAAATATACGAAACAGGGCATACACCAATAAACTGGCTACTGTCAACATTTGTAATAATACGGAAAAAAATAAACGCTAACCAATGTAGCGATCATCGCACTATTATTCTAATTAGCCATTTACTGAAAATTTTCTTAAGAATACCGCACTCGACAATTTACAACAAAATAGAAGTACAACTAAACAAAATACTGTTTGGTTTCTGAAACAATCTTGGAACCAGAGAAGCATTAGTCAGTTTGCAGGTCCTGGTTCAAAGATATAGGGATATAGAACACCCAGTGTATATGTGTTCTATCAACTTAGAAAAGACTTGTGACCATGTCACCAATGACAAACTGATAGGAGTCTTAAAACAGGTGGGAATTGATAACCAAGACCTCCGTATTATTAAAAATGTGTATTGGCATCAATGTGCAAACATGCAAACATAACAACTGATCAGAATATAACGAAAGAAGTGAAAATACCACGTAGAGTAAGGCAGGGGTGTATTTTATCGCCTTTGCTTTTTAATATCTACTCCGAATTTATTTTCAAAGAAGCCTTAAATGAAGAAACAGGCATTAAAATAAACGAAATTCATGTCAACAACCTCAGATACACAGACGACAAAGTAAATGAACAAGAGTCGCAACTACTTATAAACAGGATTATCGAAACATGTGTTGAATATGGGCCAAAGCTTTAAGACAAACCTTATGATTGTCAGCAAAGTTACAACCAATGAATATCACAGCATTTGGAATAGAGTTAAAATGCGATTAAATCTCCTGCATATTCTTCACATTACTGTAGGGCATGGAGAGCTGAAATCTTACATCAACAAACTCTTAAAGCAACACTAATTAACCTTAAAATCTTTGAGATAGGGGTGGGAAAAACCTACCAGGTAAAACCTAAAACTTGTTTTCTTATCTCTGCAATAACCGATTTTTTCAGTTGTTTTTTGACCTTAGTATAACCGTTTTTTTAGTAACCGGTGGAAAACCAGAGAACAGATCCACTAGATAATAACAGACTTGTAACAATGATGTTGGGAGTTCGAAGCTTTCCGGAAAGTCATACCGGATTATATCTGCCAAACCATGAAGCTCCGGGACCAATTCGATATCCCTCTGTCTAGAGTTATTGGCGCCTACAAGGGTGGTGGAGCGAACATGGTGCTTGGAGTGAGGAGTGGAGTGGGTAAGTTGCTCATAGAAAGCAAAAACCTATTTTTTTTGTACACATATTAAATTTAGTTGTTACAGACAGCCTTTTTGCTAGATATAACAACGTTTTTATGGAAAAATCCTATAAGAAAACTTCTGGTAAAATACAGTACATGCAAACTAGATAGAATTTCATCTACTATGTGCTCCCAGGGGTTGGACTAATGTCTCCTTGCACAGTCGCATTATTGGCAGAGCATTGAGAATGATTTCTGTTGCCGACATAGAATAAATCAATGAAACTGCAAGCATTTGATTAACTTTCGATGAGGTTACAAAGGAGATCTCAGGTTCCCAGTACATTACTACCAGCTTTTTTAAAAACTTCTTCCCAAAATCTAGTGCAGTCTAAAGGCTTCTTGTAACTAGCCTTCAAGAAAGAGGCACCAAGATTTAACTAAACCCTCTTTTATGCCATGCTGATGCTACACACACGGACCAAAGGTTCAAACAATTAGAAATCCGTCCATAGCGGGCAAATCCACTTCCAATTTAGACGTAGTAGTTAGGAAGTACCTTGCCGAAATTTAAAAGCTTTTTCCTTCCTGCTCTTTCCAGACTAAAGAGGGCAAATTGAGTTCCAAATCAAACCCTCTTTGGTCTTCATTCGATCTGGAGTTGGTAAACAGTGCTTCCAGTTCAAGTTATCTCGAAACACATATTCAAAGTCTTTACCAAGTAAACTTAGTCTTTACCTGTAGCCTTTGCTGCCGAGAATAAGTGACCCATTCGTATTTTGGTAGAAGAGCAGAACGTGTAGGCCAGGTTTGGCTTTTATAGCCAAAAAATACATGTCGTTGATCGGAAATTCGGGTAAACAATATTGTGCTGTTTATGTATGGATTGATTAATATCTTAGTATCAATATATTCTTTCTATAATATCGATATCGATTCTAATGGAGTACCGTGAACTAAAAAGCAATGTAAATGTAACATTGTAACCTAATGGGTATTGGCTATTGATTAAAAAAACCGAACACCGATTTTTGGATTTTTTTATCGGTTATAACCGCCAGGTTAAACCGTAACTAGAAAAAATGGTATAACCGCCAACGGGTATTTTATCAACAACCACCATTTCTACTTTTAAATGTGGATTTACCGACGAATATTGCAGATAAGTCAGGTTGATCAAATACCAATGAACAACAAAAACAATAAAAATTCGAAAATTGCAATATTTTGGCCATGTAATGAGACGTCCAGAGAGATATAACCTTCTACACCTCATAATCCAGGGTAAAATCACCAGAAGAAGTTGCGGTAAGCAAAGTTATTATTGCCAATAGATCATTATATACATTATTTTGAAAAAAATTGTTAAAATTTTATAAATATCTAAGAAAATACAAAATTTTATCAAAATAAGCTTTAATAAAAAAAAATTCTATTTATATGTTATTATTTCCATATTTATTCAAAATAATTTACAAGGCAGTTATTATTATCGATTAAAAACACTTAATACCGTTTGCCATGTGAATAGAACATTCCGAATCGTCCTCCGAAGTAAAAATCGGCACCTTTTTCTTTAGGTCTTTATTATCCAATCTCCAGGCAGCCGTTTTGAAGCCACCTCATCCCATTGCAATTAATTTCCACCATTATCATGCCTACTAAATAAGGAATTAGCATTATATAACAGCCATAGGTAGACAAACAATTGTGACAAATGCATTCTCAGTTCTTTTTCTTGGTTTTATGACCACCCAGAAGGTTGAGTTACACATCAAACAACTGTTTGCGGATGTAAAGAATACGTTTTTGTATTTTTTGTAACAAAAGTTTTACTATAAGCAGTAATTTATGTTTCTCTTGAATAGAGTAACGTTTTGCAATACGTGTTTTCAATGATGTAAAAGTAAGCAGAATTATGAAAATTATCGGGAGCTTTTTCGATAGCCTGAATTGGTTAAATAGTTGACTTCCATAAAATTTAACTTCTTCTTCTTCTTTCTTGTATGTAGGCTTTAAAGCGTGTTTCTTCTTCAATATTAGCCTCCTAAATTGTTTAAATTATCGTACCATCTTTTTCTTGGTCTGCCAATACTTCTTCTACCATTTGGTGAGTTATCTCGTGCTATTAGTACTATTATATCCTTTCCCATTCTACTAATTTGTTCGTTTCACTCCTGTTTCCGTTTTGCCAACCATCCATTTGTGTCTTATATATTGCATAGTCTTCTTATGTTTTCGCTTCTTTCCCTTTTCAAAAGACTTTTCCCTGATATTCGTCGAAGTATTTTCATATCTGTTGTTTCTAGCAGTCGTCTCGTTTTAGATGTATCAGGTCTTGTCTTCGACGTGTATATTAATATAAGTCGAATTGCTGCTTTATAGATTCTTGCGTTTTTGTCTTGTCTTACGTGTTTGTTCTTCCAGATTGTGTTATTAAGAGATTCCGCCGCCTTACTTGCTTTTAATCTCTGTCGTCGTACTTCTTCTTCAACATCTCCATAACTAGTTATCTATTCCCAGATATCTAAACCTTGCTTCCTATATATATATATGAAAGGGGATTCCTACAGCTGTTGTTGTCTCCCTTTTCTCAACCATTTTCTCCATTCTTCTTTGTCCTCCCATTCTCCGTCTTCCAATTCATGGCTTCATCTACCTCATCTCTGAAAGATCTTCTTGGTCTGCCTCTTTTGTGTTTTCCTATGGGGCTCCACTCTGTTATTTTTGCTATCTATCGGTTTGGGTATGTTCGTCTGACATGTCCATACCACGTTAATCTTTTTTCTTCAATGTAATTAAAGGTGTGTTTCTTTATCTCCATTCGTCTTTTGATTTCGTCGTTAGTTATTTTGTCCATTCTGTTAACTCTGCAGCTTCTTCTCCAGTGGTCAATTTCTGTGGCGTTTATTTTGTTTCTGTTGCTTTTGTGTAAGACCCAATTTTCTGCTTCATATGTTAAAATGCAGCGAATCATCGTGTTATAAATTATTTTTTTGTTATTTTTTGTTATGTGTCTGTCCCATAGGATTGGATTGAGTTGTCTTATAGAGTTTCTGGCTTGACCCACTCGATTTTTAATTTCTTCTTCTGTAGTACCTTAATTTGATATAATGATCCTCAGGTATTTAAATTTATCGGTCCCCTTTATTTCACGTCCTTCATCCACCTCCAGGTTTCTTGTTGGTTCGTGTGTTGTGTTCAGATATTCTGTTTTGTTAATGTTTATTTCCAGACCATTTATATTATATTCTTCTTCTAGCTTTCGAACCATATAACTTAGATTGTCTTTGTCTTGTGCTATTATGACCTGATCGTCGGCGAAACTGAGGGTATACAGATGGTCGTTCCTTATGGGTACTCCCATTCCGTCACATTTTCATTTTCCATGGCCTTAGGGCGTATTGAAGAAATATTTTAAACAGTCTAGGTGAAGTCGAGCAGCCCTGTAGAAAACCTTTCATGGTTTTAAATGGTTTTCCAAACTTGTTGTTCTAAACTCTCAAACATGGTATGTATCATACGGAACAATTTTTCAGAGCCGTATTTAATTAGCTCGAGTGCTATCTCTCCGGCGCCTGCAGACTTATTATTTTTTAACAAAATGAGAAATCATACGATTTCTACTTGGCGAAATCGAATTCAAATATAAGCCGCCATGCTCCCTAAAACTTGCGAAGCAAACAGCTTGATGAATGAATCGGCAAGGGAGTCTAAAAATTGCACTTCAAATGCCGTTCATCATGGCCTATATTCGTAGTGAATTCGATTTCTGGTACTCCAAATGAAGTTAATAAGCAAAACAAAATGACGGTATTAGATTTTGATTTGATACAGAGCAGCGACAAGCCGCATATACGTATTTCGATCTATTTAGATCTCCTCAGTACGGTATAGCTACTACTCCATATCAAACCAAAATATTTTCCCGTCGTAGATTATAGTTATTAAAAATAACTATTTACGGACGTAACTACGCCATCTAAGAACAAAAAGAAAAATCAGACGATTTCTACCTGGCGAAATCGAATTCAAATATAATACCGTCATTTTGTTTTATTATTTTTTATTTGCTTTATGTTCTTTTTTACTTCTTCCAATGACAAATTTAGTTATTCCTTTGTATTTGTTGTTTATTGTTATTAAATTATTAAATTTTATTATATTATATTATTATTAAAAATCTGGAGAATTCCATCCTTATTATCTTGCAACGAATAGTACCTTCGGATATGAATTCCTGGTTTTCTAGTAAAGTGATTAAACGCGAAGATTAGTATTGAAATATCCAAAGAGATAAGGTATTCTTATTTACAAAATTGTTAATGGGTCAATTCTTGTTTTTTATATTATAATATAATAACCAGCATTAGCCGTGAAAGTTCTAATTGTTGTTTGCTTAGTATATTAGTACTAAATCATTATTAATTTTGATAAACATTTTGGAAAGGAAAATAAATGTAAAACGCATTAATTTTATTGAATGAACACCTCAGGAGCGCCTATGATGATACAAATTTTAAGACCGTTTTATGACTTTGAGGCACATTTCGTGTTCTCGACAATTTGTGACCGGATTATAGAAAAATTATTTTCCTACTACTGTTTAATTTTATACTTAAATAAATTGTCATCTATTTTTATCCTCAATAATCGAGTCAATGATACGTATATAAATTTATACAACTTCTGTACTCTTCCTTAACCCACTTAAAATATTATATCCAGATATACAGCGAGGTTATCGACTCTTATCTTGAATTACGTCTAGCCAACAGTCAAAACAAAAACTTAACTAGAATAGAATTGTTTTATTTTTTATGTTGTTGCAATTAATTTTGTTTGGCAAGGGTAATAGTCTTCTTACTCTGGTATATTGTTGACCCAATCATATCGAATGTTTGCGACATTGGCAATTTCATCATTTCGTTTCCTGATCGATTAAGTTTTAATTGGATTCTATTTTTAATATTCACAGTACAAAGTGCAAAAAATGTCACGATATATTTTTAAAATAATTTCACTTTATGACCTTTGTAATTATTTAATTTTAGCCTACTTTCATACTTTAGATTATAAATATATTCCTTAGAATCTAACATTAAGCCACAGGGTCGAAATTCAAATCAGGTGATAAACCATAAATATGCACAGTAAGAAATTTATTTAGTCATAAGTATCAGGGTATCTGAA
This sequence comes from Diabrotica balteata, assembly GCA_918026665.1. NCBI lineage: Eukaryota > Metazoa > Arthropoda > Insecta > Coleoptera > Chrysomelidae > Diabrotica > Diabrotica balteata. Next base: position 18,106,057 of record OU898281.1, on the reverse strand, counting down.
ATTTAAACATAATAAAAATCTAATTACTTTTAAAGCAATTTTGCGACAATCATCATTGGTTGAACCTCGACCTCTCTAAGCTGATTCCTCCATTCAGTCCCATTCTCTACAGGTTGATGCTAGTTGACAACACCTATCTTTCTGGCAACCTCATCCACACCATTCATTTATTTCAACCTTGGTCTACCTCTTCTTCTAAATCTCTCGGGCCTTCGTTAATAACATAGGTGGTGCAGGGTATCTTTCATCTGCTCTGGCTAGCTATCCCTTCCACCGCAGAAGTCTAATTTTTATTTCAGTGACTATATCTCAGGTTTTGGCTAATTCTTTATAGGGATTGTATAGTTCAAAGTTATATAGCGGACGCAAGGTTCCATTTTCATTTATTGGATTTAGTATTTTCCTCAGGACATTCATCCAGAATATTAACAGCTTGTTTTAAAGACTAGATCCTCCTCTATTGCCGCGTTTAAAAGTGCAGCACACATCTTTTTAGATTTCTGGAGTCATACGTGCTGCAAGATTCACATCATTTGCATATCGTTTTTGAATAGATTTACTAAAAATTCTACTTCGTTTGTTTAGTTCTGCATCCTGGTCCTCTATTTGTACTGAATTTTTAAGAGTAGCTATTTTGGATTTTTAGTTTATATGTGACTTTTGGCATTGTCATCGTTACCAATGTTATCAATTTAACAGGAATTCACAACAAATGTTTCATTGCTTCATACAACTTACTTCGCACAATGCTATCATTATGATGCTTTAAAATTTACAAAAAGGTATTTTTACCTGTCAACTTTAAATTCTTTGTTTTTTTCAAGGATCTGACTTAATATGAAAATCTTATCTACTGTTAACCGTCCAGGTCGAAATCCACTTTGATATCACTTGTGTTCAAACGTGTTATCTCTCTGTGATTTACTAATTTACGCTGGTCGCCTTTCTTGAATAGTGAGCACAGCGAACCGATGTTCAATTCTTCAGGCATTTACTCTTCTTTTAATACCAGTGCTATAATCTTATTGACTTGCTTGGTCAGATGTTTACCTTCATGGTAGAGTTCTGTCGGGATTTTATCAGTTGCTGGTGCTGTTTATTTTTTTAATAGCTATAGCTTTAATTGCTTCCTGTAAGGTTGATGAATTGACTTCGTGTTGATTTCGATCACGGTTTACTTGCACAGTAGAGTCAACATCATCATTAGTGCATATCAAATCCTTGAAATACTCGCCAATCTCTTTAGGATGTTCTCCATACTAGCTACGATGTTGGCATCCTTGTCTCTAAATAATTTTAGTCTCGGTTTATTCTTTCATCTGTGCTTCCTCGTAGATTAAACCATAGTTCAAATTTTCTTTGTTGCATGACCATACATACATGATTTCTAGTAGTAGCTTTCTCACTTCTTCTTCTTCTTTCAGTACTCTGTCCGATTATCGAACGTTGGCGATCATATTAGCAATAATAACTTTGTTATTGTCGGATACATAATAATACGATTGTCGGAGATTTCGGAGCCAGAATGTTCTTCGTCGGCCTGGATCCCTCCTTCCGGCGATCTTACCCTGTATTATGAGGTGTAGAAGGTTATACCTCTCTGAATATCTCATTACATGATCGAAAGAATGTAACTTTCAAATTTTTATCGTTTTTATTATTCCTGTGCTCTTTTTCATTCGATGTAAAACTATTTCATTTCTTATTCGATCAACCCAACTTATCCGCAATACTCGTCGATAAATTCACATCTCGCTTTCCACATCTACCTTTCTCACGCTCAGCATTAAACCAACCCATCTTTCTTTGAAACTGTTCCTCTTCTAGTATCCGATTTGCTGCTGATTTTATATCTTTACATCTAGGCCATTTACCACTTATAGACTACCTAAGTTATGATGTCACAATGCCAGGGGATTTTGAAAACCTTTCCACACATTTCTAATTTATATGTATTTCAATATAAGGTTGAATGTTCGAATAATTGAACTTTGATGGTATACAAGGCAAATATCGAACACAGTAATTAATTAAATCTTGATCAATAGATCTTGATCAAGTACTTTAGATCAATAGATCATCCTCAGGGGCATTTCGTCAGTTGTGGCCTATCCAACATGAGCAGAATGTCATACATGTAAATTTGGACATAACAAAACAATACACAAAGACAAACAAACACTTTAAAATTTTTAAAAATGGAGAAGCTACATGTTATATAGAAGCCGGAGACAGAATATTATATGTATTTGTCCTATAAGAAGTTGAAAATGTTGGTTTTTTTAATCGTTTGAAGAATAAATAGGGACTTTTGGTTATTCACATTCATTCTGTGCAATCGGTATTAATAGTTGTTCGTGAATTTGTGAGGTGAGAATATCAAAGTATCAAGATAGTTACTATAAATGCTTTAATGCTAAATAAGTTTAATTATTTTTTACTGTATTTCAAGGTATTTTGTTGTTGTTTTTATCGGGGATATTTCAAAATAAATCAATAAATCATTAATTTATTTACGAAGTTAAAAAAATTTAAATTAATATTTTATTCTTTTGTAATTGCTAGTGATTTTATCCCCTAAAAGACTAAAAATATATTTGTTTTCTCGTAGTTTAATAGTTTTGTTTAAAAATTCTGTTATACTGGATATATTAAACACATATTTACTAGGCAGTATATGCCCAGATCTAAAAAATAAACTCAAAAATTATTACAACATTCAAAAATTTTTTTTTAAACTCTCTTTATGCCCAGTTGATGAAAAAGATTTCCACAAAATGTTATATCACAACTTGAATTACGAGAAAACCAATATCTTTAGTCTTTTACAGGATAAAATCACTGGCAACGAAAACACCAGCTAAATAATTTTGATATGATTTTGCAGCCGGTTAACCATTAATATTTCTTCAAAATCAGTTTCTCTTAATAACTTCGAATTAAAAATATTTTTTTAATAAACAACGCACAATACAAATACAGTTTTATACACTATTCACTATAATACACTATAATAAACTCAAAAATTATTATAACATTCAAAAAACATTTTTTTAAACTCTCTTTATGCCCAGTTGATGAAAAAGATTTCCACAAAATGTTATATCACAACTTGAATTACGAGAAAACCAATATCTTTAGTCTTTTACAGGATAAAATCACTGCCAACGAAAACACCAGCTAAATAATTTTGATATGATTTTGCAGCCGGTTAACCATTAATATTTCTTCAAAATCAGTTTCTCTTAATAAATTCGAATTAAAAATATTTTTTTAATAAACAACGCACAATACAAATACAGTTTTATACACTATTCACTATAATACACTATAATAAACTCAAAAATTATTATAACATTCAAAAAACATTTTTTTAAACTCTCTTTATGCCCAGTTAATGAAAAAGATTTCCACAAAATGTTATATCACAACTTAAATTACGAGAAAACCAATATCTTTAGTCTTTTACAGGATAAAATCACTGGCAACAAAAACACCAGCTAAATAATTTTGATATGATTTTGCAGCAGGTTAACCATCAATATTTCTTCAAAATCAGTTTCTCTTAATAACTTCGAATTAAAAATATTTTTTTAATAAACAACGCACAATACAAATACAGTTTTATACACTATTCACAAACCCTCACAACAGTCCTTCATTCCCTCCTTCCATTTCGGAAAAAAACAACAAAAAAAGAGCAACACAAAATTAAAAATCTTTTTTAACTGTCAGCTGTCACCGATCGTAAATCGACTGCTACTAAATAAAGGCAAAAGGCGGCCGAGAAAGCGCTGCCTGTTTACCAAACTCCTGCGTAATTCAAATAGCTTATGCGCTCAAATAGCTTATGCCAACAACTTTTAATATTTTTCAATACCTCTTAGTTTACTTAGATGTGGTAAAAACTGGCGACAATTAAATAGAAATTAATAACATATTTTCTTATATCGAAGTATAGGCTTCTCTGCTTCCATGGACCACACGTCTCTGATATGGTCTAAGATAGAAACTTCTGAAAAATTGTAATTAGCGGAGATGTCCTCGTATACAAATGAAGGAAAGATAATAATTCTATAGCTGTACATTTGTTTTGATTGTGATTTTATTTTTGATTTAATTTCTTTTAAGTTTCATAAAATCCTTCATATTTATATTATTTCTAGTCTTTAAGATATAATTTTTAAAAATTCTATATTTATCGGTGATATTTTTTAACTGCTTTTTAGATTTTGTTTCTCCCCTCAGTTGGATGGTTTTTCGATGTCATCGTCTTTCCTATTATTCCATGAACAATGCCTAGTGATCCATCAGGTATACGGCGTACTATATTTATGTCAAGTTATTTTTAAACACATTTGTAAATATCTTTACAAATCTAAACAAATAACTCGAAACAGAGATGATCATTGCATCTGCAGCTAATACCTATGCAAACGATCACCTCCGCGAATCTTTTCAATTCTTTTCTCTTCTATTTTTTTCCGTTCGAGGTTAACAAAGCAATGACCGACCAATCGACCCGAATAAATTACGAAATCTTACCTCGTTCTCGTGAAAATCGGTTTATTTCGAATTTCGTATGTTATGACGCACTTCTGTCAATAAATTAAAATAACTGTGTCAAAACGCGGAAATTTCAATTGATTTGAATACACTATAAATGTATCCGTCTGAATTAGAATTAATAGAAGTGATAACAAGTCTAAACATCCAGACGTTATGTAACAAATATATATTTAAAAACAAAAATGCTGCATATATAGTCTGTTTCTTCACGTAAATACAATGCTTGGAAGTGGGAATGCGAAAACATGGAGTTGGTTTCAGTTTACTCCAGTTAGCCCATTTTATTCAAATCCGACTCATATTTTCACGTTGGTACCCCGTATTTTACCAAACAGTCCAACTGAAAACCTTACTTTCAATCAAGCCAAGATCAATAAATTGGTAAATTAGAAACTGTGGAAAAATTAAACTTTAGTAAATCAAGCAAAAAAACGTGGTCTTTACTTAGAAAAGTTAGTAGGAACAGACTCCCAACAAGAGACAAAATACCAAGAACTCCCAACAGAGTGGCCTCCCACATTGTAGCAGCCTCAAGAGCATCTAGGGATCGTGACCACACCACCAAAATAAAACAAGAACTAAAAATACTAAAGTATGCATGCCCGCCTACATATGAATACTCAGACATGTTTACTCTAGAAGAAATTATTGCAGCAATATCATAAATTAAGTCTAATAAGGCACCCGACTCTGAAGAAATCCATCCAGAATTTTTACTCCACTGTGGCAAATCTACTAGGAAGTGGATAGCTGATTTTTATACAGATATGTTAAAATCAGAAGAAATATCCCATCGACTAAAAAGGTCTTCATTATAGCCATATTAAAACCATAAAAGGCAAGTGATCAGCCCCAAAACTACCGACCAATTGCACCGCTGATCTGTGTCTATAAACTGTTCAAACGCTTAATGTATAACAATATTAGTATGGACATATTTGAGTTTATACCTATTAAGCAAGCAGGGTACAGAACTAACTGCAGCTACACAGGGCAGATCCTATCCATAACAACACATACTGAAGCAGGTTTTCAAATATTGTCTAGAGACAAGGACTAATCTGCAAACTAATCCATGCCATCCCGTGTCAAAAGGTAAATAAACTTAATGATAGGATGCTCACTGACACACCTTTTCAAGTTACAATGGGCAACTTTAAAAGTGTCCAAATGAAGCTCATCAATGTACTGCCACAGGAATCTATTTTGGCACCCTTACTATTTAATTTATACATCGCGGCCATACCTGGGACAACTTCGCGGAAGCAGAAATTTGGCAACGCTGACGACTGGGCCATTCCATCAAGACATAATATTACATTATGACATTACAGAAACAATAAAAACGGATAACCTTGCCGTTATGGGAGAATACTTTCGAAAACGGAGGCTACGGCCCAATGCAACAAAAACCGAAGTGTGCTGTTTCTATCTGAATAATGTCCAAGCCAACAAAAAACTCTCCATTCACTTTTAAAACAAACTGCACACTCATAACTCAACATAAAAATATCTTAGAGTGACCCTTGACAAAACATTAGATTTGGAAGAACACCTACAAACAACGGCAGTGAAACTGAAAACGCGAAATAATATAGTCCAAAAGCTATATGGCAACACATAGAGGTCCTCAGCCTCCGTACTCAGATCATCCGCTTTCGAGCTTGTATACTCGGCGGCTGAATGTGCTTCATCCGGTATGGCTCAATAGCAAACATACGAAGATTGATAAAAGCGGGTAAAATGGCACCCTGGACAGGAAGTTTGGCGTTGGGCCAACTATACAACTCTGTAAAAATTTCGTATTTTATAATACGAAAGCTCCAACGAAAGAAGCCGGACTATTTAACCTACGACGAACTCACAAACGAAATAGAAACTTTTTAAGAAGACTTCTTCATCCTGCAGCTACAGCTTTGCTCATACAAAAAAAAACATACAACCTAAGGATATATCATTGATCTATAGAACATGGTGTAGACTCGCTCAGGAATCCTGGAAAAAACAACTAAAATATTTATTACAGCTAACACCCTACCCATCACGAATTTAGTATAGAATTTATTATGAGCAGCAGAATTAAACCAAGTGTAATTGACCTCAACGCTATTGATCTCAGAATTTGCCGAATAAGACTTAAAAAAAGAAATCGAAAAAGAAAGATAGTAGGTGTAGGAATAAAACAAGTTTTTTCGTTAAAAAAATCACGAATGGACTCAGATATTACACGCAGGACAATTATTTTATGTGTCAGAAGATCGAAAAGCCTTCGAAATGGTGATCGCCAACGTCAGATACTTTTTATGTATGACACGTGAAGAAGAAGACTTGAAAAAAGGTTTGCTAATGTAGCACGCACCAACCAAATAAAAAGATGACAATAAATAAGACATGTTCAAAGAAACACTAAAGCGAGAGTACGATAAGTGCCTAATGATGATGTTATAATAGTAGCAGGAGATTTTAATGCCAAAGTTGGAAGAGAAAATATCTTTTTTCACGCAGACTAAAATGAGAACAGACTAAGTTTTATAAACTGTGCTATGATTAAGAATATGGTAATAGGTGGGACATGATTCGCGTAATTTAAAAAGAATCGAGGCCTTCGAACTCTGGTTATACCGCAGAGTATTGAAAATATCATGGACTGATAGAATTACAAATACAGAACTACTAAATAGAGTTGGTAAAGAAACAGAACTAATAATATCTAATAATATCTAATCGAAAAAACGACATCAGACAGAGAAAACATAAAATAAAAATTCACAAACTAAAGGATCCGGATATATCAAATTATTCAGAGAACAAATAGAAGATAAAATAAATACAGAAACCATATACGTAAACGATATTATATTGTAGAAAACTGTGGAAATATTGAGTAAACGCAGAGCAAAAAAGAAATGGTTTAATAATGAGTGAGAAATGGCAACAAACAGAAAAAATCACAACTTATCAAAAAACTCCTGAAGCATCTAGAAGAAAGAAGAGGAAGAAAGAGACCTGGACCAATGTCAAAGGTAAGAAGAAAATATGTTTTAAATTGAAGATATGGGAAATACGTTTTGATAAGAGGCCAACAAGTGAGTCAGGTTGTGGAAAAAGGGGAAATGCCCGCCTTAGAGTGATACCGTTCTATGGGCAATGAGGTTCCTCTAAAAAATTCCCCATTTTTTGGGATTAAAGAAAGGGAAAACAGGAAAAGGGACAAGGAGCCTCGCGGCTGATAGGAAATTCATTTTATATAAAAATAAAACACTGATAACTTTTGTTTTCACAACTTCCACAAAATTTATTCGAAAATCTTATCACTACAACTGTTTCGGCAACTAAAATATTATGATAAATTTTGTGGAAGTTCTGCAAACAAAAGTTCTCAGTGTTTTATTGTTACAGTACCTAAAGAAAATATTTATAGCAATGTTTAAATGTTTATTCATATGCCTCGTTTTATAAAATTTAATTTTCTCAAAAATATTTGTAATATTATAGCCAAATATAGTACTTGGACCACAAATTATAATTGAGAAATATAAATCAAAGTCCGGAAGGAACTATCTAAATTGTGTAATTACTAACGTATGTGGTTTTTGACCATTACAACCATCATCAGTATGACATAATAGATTAATACAAAATATAGATTATTAAGAAATAAAACATTGTCATTTGTCCTTATTAAATTCTACTAATAGTACGTTCAGGAAATACTTGGTAGTTAAAACCTATTGATAAACAATTCGACCGCTGCATAGAACAGCGTTGTAACTGATAGTGCAGTCATTGAATGAAGTATTACTGCTCCAAATTTTTTTACTGTGGACCGAATTACATACAATTTTGGAATTAGAGTCACCTTACCCTTAACTTCAAAAATAAAAATGATTTGAACTTTGCAACCACCCTGGGGGTGGTCGCCACCCCTTCTCAGGGGTGATTATTTTTAAAAAATACCCTCGGATACCGATAGAAGGCCTAATTTTGAGCAAAAAATCATTTATAAAGTTTTTCAAAAAATCCAATACTTTTCAAGTTATTGGCAATTGAAAACTTGCAATTTTTTCACGTTTTTCATCAGTTTTTTGCAAATATCTCCAAAAATATACGTTTCATCGAAAATTTTATAAAAAACAAAATTGTAGCAGGTAAAAAAATGAACAATTTGGTTTTTTTATAAAATATTCTAAGTGCAATATTAAGCGAGATATTGAAGATTAAAGCCGTTTTTATTTTGTCTGAAATTTAATCGATGTGACCAATGCCATCTAGCGGCGAGCAGATGCATTTTAGGCATTCTAATAAAAAAGGGTTTTGCAGTGCTTGAAATAAGCTTTAAAATGAGCACTATTAAAAGTCTTTTGCACGTAAAATAAGTGAGCTGTATTGCAAATAAGAGGAACATCTAATGTTTTTTATTTTAAATCAATGGGTTTCATAAGTGCCATTACCACCAAAAGTAAAATTAATCGTATTCCGCCTAGAGCTTATCAAGAGTTTGATAAATTGTATCAGTTTGTCTGCTTTAGGACACATATTTTTCAAAAAAGTCACGACTAAAAAAAATTCAAATTTAAAAAATAAACACATTTTCTTCATATCTCAAAAATGACGACAGATGCGTATAAAAGTGTAAGGATAAAACATTTTGGTATTTTTCTGTTAAATAATTTGGTTTTTTTGCTTTTTCTGTCAAACAAAAATTAACGGAGATATGATTGTTTAAAGAGCGCGTGGCAGCGCAATCACAGCCTCTCGCCCTTTAACCGTTCACCGTTTTAGAAAAAGTTTTTTTACTATATATTGCAATAAAAGATGTTGTAGCTCTCTTAATTACCTTTACAATGGTTTTTTATAAATTGTGATAGCATGAAAATTGAAGGAGTTATGGTCCAAAAACTTATCATATTTTTTTCTACTTAGTAACTGAAAATTTCGGAGTGTGAATATTTGGAGCAATGTGAAAGTACGCAGTATAATAGAGACCCAAAACTATTGTAATGTATATATATATATATATATATATATATATATATATATATATATATATATATATATATATTATATGGCTCATATATTTTGGAGACGTAGGAATGAATACATACCAACGTTCTTATATGTGTATATATAACAAATTTGAGTGAAATGAACATACTAAGACAGTTTATCTTCAAACCCAGATTTGGCTTGGCAACAAAAACATTCATCCAACGAATTGGGGGTGGAAAATCCACTTAAGTCAGTAGATCCACACGCACCACAAGAACTCCTGAAAATGATTTTTTGCAACTGCAAAAAAGGATGTGAAGCGTCTTGCGGATGCAGAAAAATTGGTCTGTTTTGTAATAGTACCTGTGGAACGTGCAATGGAGATAACTGCCAAAATCGCCCTCCAATTCAGCCAGCGATGTTGAATGTGACAGCGACTCCGACATTGAGTCATGAATAATAATATTATATTTTAATAATAATAGTACAATTTTATATAATTTGTAAATATTTTATTCAATAAATGGCAATTTTTTACTCTAAATTAAATTATTTTTAAATATGTAATCATATATATTTACTGTTTTAATTTAGAGGCAGTTCTAAGGATAGAAAAGCTTAAGAACATGATTATCATTTTCGAGAGTGTGGAATAATATTAAAATCCTTTGCATTTTATCAAAAAAAATTTTTAACAATTTTTTAATTTTTTATCAAGGAGTAGTTTTCAAGGGTTGAAAGAGGGTTTAAAATTTGATAATTATTATAGAGAATATAAAATATTACTTACTCTATACTTATATCTTTTTATGTCATACCAAAGTATTTTTTTGTGATTTTTTTAATTTAGGGGTTGTTTGCAAGGGTTGTAAGATTTTCAAGGGGTTGAAAATGATTTTAATATGAGGCAATTGTGTTAGCAAACACTTTACAATTTCACCACTTACTATTAGACATGTTTTCTAGCGATAAAATGTCTCAATGTCAATTTTTCCATTAAGGGGTTGTTCACACCCCTTAAAAATAATAGGCGGAGTTCGGATCATTTTCACTTTTGAAGTTAAGGGTAAGATGAGCCTAATTCCAAAATTTCATGCCAATCATACAGTAAAAAAATTCGGAGTAAGACCGTATTTTTCGCTTCAATGACTGCACTATGATAGACTAGGATAGACTTTTTTTCCTCCTATTTTCGTTTATAATCTGAAAAATATTGATCCTAGAGAAAAAATTATAACAAGTTAAAAGTTTCGTTATTCAATTTTACACAATATGTCGTTAGCTAGAAATTGAAAATTTAATGTTTATTGTTGAAAAAATAGCAATAATTGGAAAAAAAAGTACAAAAAAATGAAGTTAATCCTTTAAATGTGTTCGACTTTTTAAACTTGACTTACAAGCTCCATATTCCGCCTAGAAAAACCTTTTAATATGTTTAAAACGTGTGCTAAATTTTTTTAAGATCGGTCGAATAGGTTTTGCATAATAATTTAGCAATCCAGCCTAATGGAAAAAAATTCGCAAATTTTCAAATTTATAGTAGGCCCTAAAAAAGGCCCTCAAATAGTTGCAAATTTTTTTACATATAAAGGAAGGCTCAAACTTCCAAACGTTTTGTGTAAAATTCAAATCGGTTCACTAGGAGAGCCTAGAAAATTTTTTAAAGTTTTAAATATTCTTTAGACTTATACTGTAAATTTAGACTACTACTATAAATTTACTTAGACCTACTATAAATTTGAAAATTTGCGATTTTTTTCCAGTAGGCTGGATTGCACAATTATGCAAAACCTATCCGACCGATCTTAACAAAATTTAGCACACGTTTTAAACATATTAAAAAGTTTTTCTAGGCGGAATATGGAGCTTGTAAGTCAAGTTTAGAAAGTCAAAACCATTTAAAGGATTCCCTTCATTTTTTTGTACTTTTTTTTTTCCAATTATTGCTATTTTTTCAACAATAAACAATAAATTTTTTATTTCTAGCTAACGAAATATTGTGTAAAATTGAATAACGAAACTTTTAAATTGTTATAATTTTTTCTCTAGGATCAATATTTTCCGAATTATAAACGAAAATAGGAACAAAAAAATGGGAAGTTTTCATTGTTTTCAGATTTTGTTAAATAAAAAATTTAGCACAGGGTTTGCGACTGGTGCATATCGTGATTATCGATATTGGGCACATCCTGAAGCGATTCCAGCAAAAAATAGCTTCCTATGTAAAATGTCCAATCCAAAACAAATCCCGTCTAGACCATGACAGTTTTTTGCAATTTTGAGTTACAGTGTTCTTCTTGTAAAACTTTGTATGCACTATCCACCTATATCGTTGGTCTGGCTGTAACTACATTTATAAGAAATAAGAGAAAGAGAGAATAAAAACATCATATTAGAAGCGTTTCAAAAACCTAATATTTTACTTAAGGACTTACAAAAACCAAAATATGCAACATAGACATCCTTTTCTTAACTTATTTATTCTTAAAATGGTTTGAATTAACTGTCATCAGTTTCTGAAGATGCACTAAACACATTGTTTTTGTTGCTGCATTTTTAATATGTATTATCTTGAAGAGATTGTAAGGCGAAGTAAAGACAACAATTGCTTTTTAACTCATAAAGAGAAAATTCCCAGTGGTTGGCTGTATAGCATAGTTACTTTTTGTTTCAAAAAATGTAGGTTTTCCCATGACAAATAACAAATAACACAGACATACACCATCGAAATTGTTAAGCAAATAATATGTTTAAACAAAACCCAATCAGAATAACAGTGGTATTTTATCAACTTCGCAATATAGTACGCTAAATATTTGCTGTGTTCACAATTATAATGGGTTTTTAGAATGTAACACTTACTTTTCAGAAGCCATGTTTCTATTTATTTATTCCAATTCCAATTTGTTCTTACCTGAAACAAAACAGAATAATTAGTAATATTTACTTTTTTCCTTTTGTATTTGTAATTTTTTACGGTTATTTTAGGATAAGAATATTAAGCCAATACGAGGAAATCAACAAAACACGTTTTGTACTGGTAGTTTTTTATTATGTTTTAAATTCCAATGAGACAGATCTTAAAAAATAGATAATTTTAGGGTAATTTCCTTTGGGTAAATGTAATATAAGTATATTAAATAAGAAAACTTAATATTAACAAAGTTATGGTTATTAAAAACAGTCTTTAATTTATCGAATGGAAATATCTATATCCTTAAAATCCATAAAAAAAAGATATGATTCTGACTAACCGCAAAACAGCAAGTTTTTTATGAAACAGTTATAGAAACTTTTTTAAAGATCCTTAAAAAATCTTTAAAATTACGGACTGAGTTTTAATAATTTTTGAGTTACTTCAATTTTCTTTCGATAAATTTCATATAGAGAGCAAAAAGCATCTCTACATAGCGGTATCTCATGGTTCATAGATGTGATATGATAAAGCACTCTTGCAGAGCCCCCCAGTCTTTATTACCTTCTTTTTTATAACTTTCCCCGTTTGTGATATATATTCTTATCCTTGGTTTCTTAAATTGCAGCTTTCTTACGTTCTCATTACGCACCTTCTTCCACACACCTCCTGGATTTTATGTTTGCTTTTTAAGCAATTTTGAAACCGAAAGCACCAAAATTACAATAATTTTCTACTACAAGCATCCAAATATACCCCTTTTCTTACCCCTAGTCGAGTACTTTTCCACACAAAGCGGCTCTAATGGGCGATCTAGCCTATTATGTACAATATTTCCATCTTTTCAAAGTTATTTGAAAGGTCGTCGTAATGTTCTCTTTTTGCCTCACTTCTTCTTCTTAGAGTGCCGTCTCCCTACGGAGGTTGGCACTCATGATAGCTATTTTTATTTTAGAACATGCTGCTCTAAACAAATCAATCGATCTGCATTGATACCAATCACGTAGATTCTTTAACCATGAGTTCTCCCTTCGGCCAACAGATCTTCTTCCTTGAATCTTTTCCTGTATTCTAAGTCTCAACATTTCATATTTTGGTCCCCTCATCAAGTGGCCAAGGCATTCCAGTTTTCTGGTTTGTATAGTGGTGATTAGTTCTGTTTCTTTACCAACTTTTTCCAGTACTTTTTTATTTGTAATTCTATTAGTCCATGATATTTTCAATACTCTGCGGTATAACCAGAGTTCGAAGGCCTCGCTTCTTTTTAAATTACATTTTTTTAATGTCCAAGTCTCGGCTCCATATAATAATATTTAAAATATATAACAGCGAATGGTACGTAGTCTGATCTCCAAATTTAGATTTTTGCACGTTAGGAGTGGCTTCATTCGCCTGTTTATTTCTACAATATGATCATTGGTTTCATTGATCAAAGTTCCCAATTACTGATATTTTTCTACTTGTTCTATCACGTTACCATTGACTGTCAATAGGTGATGTATATTTTGTGGTCTTTTTGTAATTAGCATGTACTTGGTTTTTTTAGCGTTTATAGTAATTCCCATCTCAGCACTATTCATACTCAAGCTTTCGATAAGATGTTGTAGATCCTCTATACTCGTTGCTATGATCATAGTGTCATCTGCATATCTTAAGTTCTTAATTAATTTTCCGTTAACGGTGACTCCCGTTTCGATATTATTGAGCATGTTTTGGAAAATTTCTTCAGAATATGAGTTAAACAAAAGTGGTGATAAAATACATCCCTGTCTAACTCCTCTACAGATCCTCATTTATTCTGAGTGTTGTCCATCAATTTGAACTATGACACTTTGGTTCCAAATCCAATATAATGTTTGCACTATATTTATGATTTTACTGTCAATGCGCTTGTTCATAAGTATTGATATTAGTTTTCCATGTCTTACTTTATCGAAAGCTTTCTCGTAGTCAACGAAGCACAAGTGTAGATCAACATTTACATTCCGACATCGCTGAATCAATATGTTGATGGTAAATAGTCCTTCTCGAATACCCATTCCATTTCGGAACCCGAACTGTGTCTCGCTAATATCCTCATTTGCCTCACTAGTTTTATTTTATTCTTCACCAGTTTCTATTATTAGTGCCTCATCCTGAATACCTTTCTTAATATTTTTGGAAAACAGTTTACGTGTCACCTTCTGAATATCTTCAGAATTGAGAGCAATTTGCTGTTATCATCACTACCTGACAAATCAATGTCATCATCACTAGAAGGAAAATATTCATCACCAGATGTGGCATCTTCATCATGGCTACTCCCTTTAAGCTTTGAAAACCAAATAATTATGGTCAGACATTGCCAAAAATCAATAAAAATTTAACGAGGAAATAATGACCAAAAAACTTAAAACACGAAAAAAAAACAAGAGGTGTGCCCTTATTATTCTTGTTACTTAAAGACTTTCATATTTTATGCTGTAATCGCTAGAGAAAAGATTTTGAATATCAATGTCAAACACATATTTCTTACTTATTCTCTTTTGTATCTCATTGGAACTCGATAGTTTGGTAATATCCTGAATATCATCATTTTGATTTTGAAAAACCTCTTGCGTTGATAATTGTCCGCCAGTATCCGTGTGCATTTCACTCTCTGTGATTATGTCTTGGCTTGGAATGAGGTTATAAACAACATATAACTTACGATGATTTGAAGAACAAGATTTCTCGTCTTTTTCATTTAACACTAGCTGTAGAATTCGTTTACCTCTACATTCTATTATGAGTTGTTATTATATTATTTATATTAAAACCATCTTTTCAGACAAAAAATTCATACAAAAGTTTAAAAAAAACTGGTCCATATTTTTATTTGTTTTTGTGACTATTTATATTTATTTAGTCGGTCAGATAACCAAGCAGGGCTAGGCGGTCGGTTCTCATTCGCTTCACTGCGAGTGCTTCAGTGGATGTGGGCTCGATCCCCAGCTCGGTGTACAGAAAACAAAAAGTATAAAGTTATACCTTTAAATGCGAAACTCGCAATGATGTAATAGGAACATCATGTAAAGGGAATCCCCGAATTGCAAATGCTCACTTTACTGACACCTGGATGTGAATAGTTAATATTTAATTATAATAATTAATAATAGATATTTTTGGATGAAATACAAACAGCACAACTTTAAAATCGCATAAAAATAATACACATAAAAAGGACATGACTGTATATACCTTCCATTTATATTTTTTTGTTACATACAATATATTTATATAAAAAATATGTTTTCTAAAATCAATCAGTTCAACATCCAACTCAAAAATCCTAATATTTAAAGACCCTTATAATAATAAAACTTAATCCATTTAGTCTAATAAATTTTAAATTATCTATTATTAGCATTATTGAAATATTTAGTTCTAACCTGGTAATAAATTGGCACATTTAGATCTTCACGGTTCCATGGGTAAACCCAACAAAAAAACCACCTTTAGTACCGACCGTCATCCAATTGTATGAATTATGTAAATAATCTCAAAACAGTGTAATTGACCAAAAAACTAGAATGCATTCAACTGAATAAATTAGTAATATTAAATTTATTCACTTTAATTCAACAAAATTACATCAGAAGATAAAAAAATGACAACAGTGAAAGTTACCGCAGATGCAATAGACAATTTGTTAATCATTTCACTAACGGCTAAAACAAAAACTTTAAGAAAAATCGTATAAAAGCCACTACCACCTCAACCGAAACAGTATCAACGACTCAGTTTCAGTATTCACATCAATATGAATACATACAAAGGACTTTTCGTCCTCGCCTTAGTGGCTTTAGTGGGAGTTACTCTAACTCAATCTCGTGAAATCAGTCGAGACAAACGTGAAGTTAGTAGTGATTTGGAAGCAGCGGCATCCGGGCACGGTCACCATTGGAAAAAAGGAGGCGGTCACGAGAGCCATGCTGACCACCACAGCAGCCACGGTGAAAAGGGCGATAAAGGCTACAAGGGCCACCATCACCACGAAAAGGGATCCAAGGGCCATCACGACAAAGAGGGCCATAAGAAACACTATGAAGAACACGGCGGCCACAAGAAGAAACACCACCACGACGATGGCTACCATGCCGAACACCACAAGGGAGAAAAAGGCGAGAAAGGACACAAATACGGTGAAAAGGGATCTTACAAAAAGGGTCACAGCACCAAAGGAGGACATGACGTACATAAGTTAGACGAATACAAAAAGGAAAAGCACTTCTTCGATGAAGACCACGACTCCGGCCATCACGAAAAACACGGAGGACATCACCACGAAGACGGATACAAGAAGGGAGGCCACAAGAAAGGAGGTCACAAGAAGGGAGGACACCATGAAGACCACTACGGCAAGAAAGGAGGCCACGAGAAGGGATCCCATTACCATGAATCTGCTGGACACAAGAAAGCTGGTGGACACGACGACCACTACCACCACGACCACAAGTATGGAAAGAAGGGTGGTCACGAAGACCACAAGAAGTGGGGATTCAAAAAAGGACATTAAGTACCAAAATAAAAATGTGATTCAGTTGATTTTTGTTGAGAATAGTTGTGTTTTATTGGTTGTTGTTTTGTTTTATGTGACTAGTTTTAATAAATCGATTTTAATACTTTAAAAAATTGATCTTGTTATTTTTTAATTTACTAGTAGTACTTAACGTAAGTACATAAAATTAACCATTTATGCTAATGTACTAGCTATTTTGGCTGCAATTGTTTCGTCAATCCATAAATTGTCTAGTTTCATTTTCATCGCCAGTTTTCATCTTTTTTATTTGGAAATTGTTGTTTATCTTCGAATTGTCGCATCAATTGGTATCAACCCTAGACTTCCTCTAATATATCTATTCTTAATTTTATTTTTTATTTTATCTACCCCTATTTATTTAATTATTCTTATGTCCACCACATGTATTTCTTCTTCATTGCCCAATACTCAGTGCCTACATCAATGCTGGTTTTATGGTTTTATTGTTAAATATATTTTATTGTAATCTTCCTGTCACACAATACACCACTCGTCTTCTTTTATTTTATCCATAATGCTTTAACTCTGCTGCATACATCTTAGTCTACTTGGCAATACTGATCTTAGATACTTTTAAAACACTGACAGTTTATAATCGGTTTAGTATCCAAAGTGTTAAATCTCTGTTTTCAAAAGGTTTTCTTTACTTCTTCCGTCTTTATCCTAAATGTATTTCCTACTTCTTATTTGTGTATATTTTACTCTGTCTGCAGTTCTGAAAAGTTCTATTGTTGTGTTTCCACTTAATTGCTTTCAGTATTTTAAACAGGACGTGCGTGGTCTCCCTTGTACTCTTTTTCCTTCCACTTTTTCTTGTATAACCAACGGCAATATTTTTCTCTTCTCAAAAGTATCTCATTTTTCTTTCCTTCATAATGTTAAGCATTTCTTTTTTTTTTTTTCATCTTTCTAAACATGATATTTTTCACATTCTTTGATAACACTACATGTCAAATATGTAAAGTCTTTTTTCAGTTGCGTCCATAATTGTCCAGACTTCAACTTCATATAAAAGAGCATATAATACTTAGCACCTCAATACACTACTTCTAATTTCTTTTCTCAGTTTTGCATTGTATAATACTCCTTTCATCTTATCTGGATCTGGCAGTGCAGCTGGTGCATCTGGCTATCTAAATGCTTCATTTTATTTCAAGCCTATGGTCCTATTGTTCATTTAGCCCACATCATAAGTAATTGTGGATACTTCCTCCAAAATTTTTCCTTTAACGTTTCCTTCGTCTTCAATTTTGTTATTACTGACAATCATGACTTTATTTTTTTGTGTTCAGAGCCACTCCATACCTCTCGCAGTATTGCGTAAGACGATCAACCAAAATTTGCAGGTCTTATATGCTGCCCGCAAGGGCAGCTGGCTTTCACTACTAATGATATGCTTTCATTAGTAGTTTCGATGAAAATGGAAAAGAGGAATGGGAGCTGGAAGCCAGAATAGCAAAAGGGAATAAAAAATTAGGTAATTTAAAAGCCCTACTGAATTCAAAATACGTTTCTAGAGAAGGTAAACTCAGAATATATAAAACAGAAATTTGACCCACAGTAACATACGCCGGTGAGACATGGATATTAAATAAGAAGGAAGAGGATACTCTGGAAAGATGGGAAAGGAAAATACTGAAACGCATATTAGGAGGATGGAAGACAGAAGATGGTTGGAAGAGAAGAACCAAGAATGAATTAATGGCTTTATACAAAGAACCTACCATTACCAAGTTTGTCAAGTCACAAAGAATCAGATGGTTGGGACATGTGGAAAGAATGGAAGCAAACAAAATTGCCAATCTAGTAATAACCAGAAAACTAATCCGCCCCAAAAGAAGAGGTAGATTCAGAACGAGGTGGATTAATAAAGTGGAGGAAGACCTTAAACACGTGAAGGTGAGAGACTGGAAAATAAAAGCACAAAAACAGAAGCAAATGGAGAAATATTGTCCACCAGGTCCTTCAGAATAGTTAAGAATGTTGTATATACATATTTAAGATATTAAAGTTTTGTTTAAAATAATTGTAATTAGTATCTTTACAAAAATTGCCCTAGGCCTTACCGGCCTGTTGTGCGTAAAAATAAAAAAAAGCAAATAGGACCAAATGCAAGCGATTTAAATTCGATTTTATGTGTATTGTTGTAAAGTAGCAACATTTGTCTTTTTGTGAATGAAAGGTACAAGATAAAAGTCCCAAATAAAATCATGTATTTGACAATTTTAAAAGAAGGTTAAAGATTTTTTCAGATTGAAAATTGGTGGTTTTCGAATAAATTTTACGTTGGTGCTAAGATACATCAATGATACAGTTATAATTGTAGAGAGTCCTGAAGACATACCGCGCCACCTGCTTGACAGCAGATTTATTGGGCCTAAAAATCAACATCGCAATAACGAAGATGTAAGTAGTAAATCAGAATCCTGATCAACCAGTGCACGTAAATGTATGTGGTACACAGATAAACAAAGTCTTTAAGTTTAAATACCTGAAACATTTGATTCCGGACTTAGAAATCGAGCCTGAATTGAAAAAGCCAGGGTAAATTTTTTTAAAATGCGAAGTCACTTATGCGATAGGTCACTTAATCTGCAATTAAGATACTACATTTTGTAAAGTGCTACATTATATTCTACACTTTTATATGGATTTGAAATCTGGAAGCTAACATTTGCCAGTTCAAATAGACTTGAAGCAATTAAAACCTGGGTAGACGAATGTTATGAATACTTTAGATTTCCCACACGACTAACTTGGAAGTTATCTACAGAATGAGCAAAGAAAGTCAGGCAAATGTGGGTCAGCACGAAGACAGTGTTCGTGGCTTAAAAAAATAAAATTGAACAGACTTGGGCTCTAAAGATTTGCTGAGAAAGGCACAAAACACAAAAGAATATGCCAAAATTGTTGCCGATATTCGATAGGAGAAGGCACTGGAAGAAAGCGAAGAAATGTGAGACTACATGTCTACACCATTTTATCATAATGTCTCGAGAATTTGATAATTACTTTTGGCCTCTACTTTGTGCCTGAACAAACTATGTCGAAGTGGTCAGTTTTGGTCATTCAAACAAGAAAAACGATTAGTGAATCAAATGTTTTTATGTAAAAAAGTAGTTTTCCATCTATTAGACATGTAATAATCAAACAATTCCCCTAATAATAACACAGGTTAATATATGGTTAAAATATTAATTCAAAACAATAACTAAAAATTAGAGAAAACATTTAATAGTACCTGCTACATGAAAATCCTTCACCATAGTTGCATCTCCTACCTTATTATAAAAGTCAAGAACAAAACAATCACAAGTATTTAAGTGCAAAAGGCAGTATGGCAAAAACTCTCTATTGTTAAAGTATTCGTTGATTATATCAAACAGCTTCATACTTGACGAACCACGCCAAACGTCATACGGCATTCCCCACAAGTAACTACCTACTATTATATAGTTTTCAAGAATGCGTAGAAACGTTCATATTGAATTAAAGTTGAATATAATACAAAGTTAAAAATAATTAAGTATTTTTAAATAAAAAACTAATAAAGAGTCGCATTTTTTATAAACATTAATGTGATAAAAGTCCAATTAACTATCCAATGCAGTAGGAATTTTAAACAACACAAACATCTCTCTACAATAATAGTATAATATATTTTTTCTACTCTCTTACTAGTAAATTGTATATTACCTACTATTTGGATGCTAAGTAAATGCATCATAACAGATACTGACACGTAATGACTAGCACGTAATAAAAAAAAATTACGCTTCAGTTTTATAAAAATGTGTAATATCACATAAGCCTTGTAAGTCAGTTGGTCGAGTTACCAAGGAAACGAATTAACAGACGTTATTTTGACAGATTAAAAATTATTAATCTGTCAGTGTAAATATAGTGGTAATTTAATTTTTATTTTTATAAACGAAAATAATCGTAGAAAAAGTATAGTACACAACTTGAGTTGTAAGCTTATGACATGCTTGTAAAATTACTGCGCTCGCCGCTACGCGGTTCGCGCGCAACTGTTTTACTCGCATCACCAGTAATAAATAATCTCCCAGCTGAACTATATAAAGAAGGTAACCATAATACCATAATGGCATTACAGCAGCTTATAAAAGAAATATGGATACAGAGAAATCCCTCCCCAAAGATTGGAATATTGAAATACTGTGCACCATACACAAAAAAGGAGATATCTGTAAATGCTCTAAACACAGAGGAATTACGCTTCTAAATGCAGCATATAAAATATTTTTCACAGTACTATGTCATCGTATGGTACCATATGCAGAACGGATAGTAGGAAAATACCAACTGTTTTGGATGGGTTGGAGTCAATAAAAGGGGCTATTTGTTAACTATTTTTTACTCGAGCTTGCAATTGTGTTTACAATTATTTTCAAGAGCTGCTAAAAAATACAAAATATCTTACAAAGTTGAACTAGAAATAAAAAATTTTGTTAACTCACCAAATAAAATTAGTTTTGTATAAAAAATGCTGCTAACATATTATAAAAAAAACATTAATACAAAAATGTTCTATTCCAATAAACGTTTGTCTGAAATTTTTATTTTGAATAAGTTTCTTAAAAACAATTGAATTTGTAAATAAAATTGAATAGTTACAAATAAGCCTCAATGTCATAAATACCAACTTAAAAATTTTTATCTTTGACAATTATATCGTCAAAAATAAAATTTTGTTTAAAAATTCTTTTTTGTTTAGTAACAAAAAAGAAGAAGATTTATTCACCATTGATAGATGCCTGAAAAAATGTAACAAATACATGGAAAATTAAATCAAAATGTGATATTTTACTGATTTCATATATAAACTACATAGAAATAATATAATTACAAATTTTGTTTAGATTTTGAATTTCTGACCTTTTGTTGAAATTATTATCACTTTTGCTAATACAAACCATTTCCAAAAAAGTTCTTTTAAATTTATTACTTTCACTACATAAAATTTTAATATTATCAAAATCCATAATATGGTCTTGTCTCATAAGTAGTCTCATAAGCACAAGATGGTTTCTTAATTCTGCAATCACTTTTGTGAGAAATAATGCGATTTGAGAGATTTCTTCCGGCCTCACCAACATGCTCAGCTTCACACTGAGTACAACTAATGCTGTATACTACATTTGTTTTATCTAATTTGTCTATAGGATACTTAGTTTTGGAATATAAAGATGAAATGTTTTTGATGTTCTTTGTTGCTATTTTTATATTGTCAATAACCTTTAGTGTTTGTATTAACTTAGGTGTTAATGATGGTATAAAATTGATATTTTGTATATGCCTGTGTATCACTTTTTGTATTTTTCTTATGCTAATAACCCTAGTGGTTGAAGCAAAATAAATAAAACAATCTACAAATTAATAATACGTCCAGTCCTAACATATGGTTTAGAGACCTGGCTCTAATAAGAAAGAAAGAAAAAATGTTTCAAAAGAAAAGTACTAAGGCGAATTTATGGAGCAGTGAATGACAATGGAGTATGGAGAAGACGATATGACTTGGAACTTTGTAGAATATACCAGGAACCTGATATTGTAAAACATAGAAAGGTAGGATGTCTGAGGTAGATAGGGCATGTAATGCGGATGGATCAAAATGGCCCAACTAGAAAAGCACTAGTTAATAGACGCATTGGTCACAGAAGAAGAGGAAGACCTAGAATAAACTTTTTGGATCGATGAAATGGAGAGAAATTTTTCTGGAGAGAAATTCTTGAGGAGGCTAGGATCCACGTAAGGTTATAAAGTCAGAATGATGACCATACGAAGTTCATAATACGACTTCTAAGTATTTAGAAATAGAATAGGCATGTACGTTTAAAGTTAATACCTGACTTAAAAACAATATAGCAATGTTTTTCTAGGAAAGATATATTATCATTGTCTTTTTTAGAAAAAAACTCATAGGTTTACAATTATCAGTAATATGTATTTCGGTAAAAATGCAATATTGTACACACTAAAATATGATTTACATATTTCGATTTTTACTAGTACTTAGTTGTTCCGGGCATACAGTGGCATCGAAAGCTGCATCTATAATACTGTTATGTTTAGATAAGTCCAATTATTCAATTTCGGAGCATTGTTCACTATTTTTTTTTTTCATCAACAACGTCATTATTCTGAAAGTACTAACTAATTTTATAATAAAATTTTATTTTGTTTTTTCAGAATCCCTTTTTTCTTTTTTATTATATATTATTATATCTAATCTTATAATGTACTATATCTCTCTCACTAAGATATTTCTTAGAACTAGACATGTTGATATTTAACTTTCACAATTAACTTTACTTTGACTTTATTTGCAGGTTCCATAAAAATAAAACACAAATATTAAAAAGTACTTCCTTGGTTAACAAATGCAGGAATTCCCCGAGAGTCACCAGTTCGCCCGCGCCACCTACGTACTGCGAGAAAAAAAAAGCAATTATTGGATGCGTTCTAAAATTGCTGCTCTTCTTGTGGTTACGTTTATTCTTGTGAATATTTATATAATGTATACTTTTTTAATTCAATTACATCTTAGATCTAAAGTTTTTGATGCATGCATTATTCCGATATTAACTTATGCGGCACAAACATGGACAATCACAAAAAAGAATATGAATATACTTAGAGTCACTCAACACGCGATGGAAAGAGCAATGCTAGGTATATCACTTAAGCACAAGAAAACAAACACATGGATAAGACAGAAAACCAAAGTAACCGATGTGGTGCAAAAATCATTAAAGTTGAAATGGGAATACGCTGGACATGTAGCTAGGAGCGATCTAAACAAATGGCACAGATCAATTTTAACCTGGAGAGCATACCAACACAAAAGACCCAGAGGCAGACCTCCTATGAGATTGAAACCTCAATACTCCGGGAGTATTGGATTTTAGGAAGTGTAAGACTTCCAAATTCCAGAAGAACTGGAAGAGAAGTAATGAAAAATACTAAAAATATGGCTAAGCTCAGAGGAACAAAGTTAAATGGCCAAAGAGACACTAAATCTCAAGTGAGTGTTCGGGCTAGCGTCAATGCACTGGATTGTGGCTTTAAAGATATAAACAGATAGCAAGGATACTGAGCTAATGAGACAAGAAACGAAATGAGACCTGGTAATATCAAACGTGATACAACTAAAGAAGGTCACTGGGAATAAATTTAAAGAAAGAGAACAATAAGAAGAGAAAAAGAAGGGCGCCAACTCAACGATAGTTGAGATTTTGAAGTAACAAATGATTGGAAAACAAATGATTCTGGAGATAATAACCTGAAATACAAAATACTAAATACTAATCTTGTTTTGCTATATTATATACTGGTTAGTAAAACTGAAATAAAACTCAAAATAGTAACAATAAATATATTTATAAAAATGTGTATATCGATAGTATTAACAATTTACATATAATGCAAAACTAAATAACAGTGGTAGTGGGTGTGTAAAGATACAATAGGACCAAATAGCCCCTCAACAAGCGAATAGTCACTACCACTGGCCAAATAAAGTTTAAAATATTAGTAACACCAAGAATAGTCCGTATCATAGCCAAAGTCTTAACACAAAAGGTAGTAATTTAAATTTAACTAGTTCGACTAAAATGAGATACAAATTACAATATTGTAAAGATATCAGAAGTGATAAATCTGTTACAATTATATTAAATATTTTACATTCAAAAGTGAGTCTTCAATACTTCTTATATAAGGTTTTTTAAAAAACCACATGAAATTTATTTCCCTCCCCAATATCAAAATTGTATTATATCAAATGTATTGTATTAAAAAAAAAATTATAGCAAAAGTGAGTTTGGTCAGTACTCTTGAAATCCTAGTTAAAATCCCAATTTATTTCCCTCCCAATATCAAAATTAGATTATCACAAAGGTATTCACCTTATCATATGCATATGAAAAGTGTACAAAATAGACAGTAACAAAAAAATTACACAGTCAAACAACTTATCTTTACAGCCCCATAAGTCCATAGGAAAATTCCTCTTGGCACGGTTACATCAATTTGTGGCTGTAAACACAAACCCAGGGGAGTCTAATGTAGTCAAACCAGGCACTGGTGTATCTAACTCCATAACCAAGTTGTTAACTATTCAATAAATTCTGTTACTATTCCTTGAGAGAATATTCTTAAGAGAATACTCTCAAGTGAAGTGACGGAATATGGAGCCGCAGCACGCCAGAAAAAATCTTCCTTTTTAAGTGTTTCTCTTATACATGAATCTTGATTTTAATAAATTAATTATTATTATTATTATTTGTATTTATGAATTATTTTATTCTTTCCCCCAAATTATGTTCCTTGCTCCAATTCCGTCACTTTGAAGGTGAAAAAATTTCACCGGTTGGCGTGTCTCCGTAGTGAGTCTCTTGACCAAAACTGACTGCTTTGCTACCGCACAAAATCGATCAATCCTTTCAAAGCGCTCCCAGCGCGTGAGTGGAGAAATGTCGATTTAAAAATCGATCGCAGGCGGGTTATAAGAAATTTCTTGAAGGGGTTAATCAGTAACGTAAACGCTACAAGATGGACAGATGATCTGAAAAGGACTGCCGGGAAAAATTGGCTACAAGTAGCGTACAATAAAAAACAATGGAAAGGAAGACTTGAAGAGGTTTATGTTCAGATGTGGACGTGAATGGCTAGACGAAGAAGAAGAAGAAGAAGTATACTTTTTTAGTAAATTTTGTTAAAAATGTTACGTGTCTTTTGCTAGTAATCCCTCGGGCTCATCAGGCCGGGGGTTAATGGCATTTTACCAGTCACCCTATGCCAGAGGTCACCACATGGCGAAACGCGGTCCGCATCCGGACCGTGAGCTTGTTTTTTGAGGACCGCCATTAAATTCAAAATATAGTTATAAAATTATAGTGTAAAATTATAATCAAATCTAGATATATAAATATCTTCACATTTTTAAAAATACTCAGAACTAATACTATATAGAAATACTCGTAATACTAAACATTGCAGCTATTACTGCTGAATGAAGCTGCAAATGATCATTTGGGCTTCCTCTTGAACACAAAAAACGTTGAAACTTTCGCATTTTTCGACATCTGAACTTCTTGAATTTAAAACTATAATGCAAGCGAAATCTTGTTTGTCAACTTTCTGGATATTAGAAGTTTTTCGAACAGGATTGAATTTTTTCTGACGATATTAAGGCAAAACTTTTGCATTTTCCTCTACTTAAATCCGTTTATGATAGTAATAAAGATATGGATGTTACATAGTTCTCATGTTTTATTAATAAATTTGATTTGTAATTTAAAAAACGATTTGCTAATTTTTACAAAATTGAAAAATTTGTGCAACTTTTAAGCAACAGTTTTTCACTGACCCCTGCTCTATACTTACGATACTGGTAACGACTGAGGAACGCCATCTATTGTTCGATTGTAAAAAAAAACTAAAAGACGAATCTCGTATTACGTCGATATATTGGTAGAGTACCATAAAGTTGATAAGACCGTTTGTCTCGGAAAATTACATCCATTTAAAAATACCTAAAGTACGCATTAACAGTTGTCGCGCATAAGATAATTAAATTGTCTCAGGTTTTCTCTTTGGATTTTAAGGTCATGTCACCTATAAATAACATCTCGGATAAAAAACAATGTGTCATTAATAGGATATTAATACAACACAGCGTAAACACTGACTACGGACGTCATTCAATAGAATAACTTCAATATTAATCACCCAATATTAACAACTAAAGTACCTTGATGCAACATCTGGCATTTATGGTACGTATGTAGATAATCAATGCAGTACAGTGATGATAGTTCTTATTTACTAAGGCTACTTCTCTGAATATTGAATATTGTAGCTATAAGTACACAAACCAAAAACCGAACAAAATCAAATTATACAAGGACTAGAAACTTCTCTTAGGAGTGGGTATGAATTTATAAGAAGGACTAACACTAGTCTAACCGAGGATAAGTTATTCTCAGTAGATTTTAGGAATACGAATATGGGCGCCATGAAAGATGTGTTGAGTTATAAATCATTTATAAACTTACAAAAAAAAACATATATTAAGTATTAAATTAAATTAATTAAATGAAAAGTAGTTTTATAAAAAGGCTACTGATATCAAACGATATAGACTTTTAGAAACTAATAGAATTTTAATATTTTATAAACTAATTGAATTTGCTTAGTTTTGCTTATGTATATAATAAACTGATGGCAAAAATAAATGCACCCCTTAGTGGAAGTGGTACAATTAACCAGAAAGCTTCTATTACCGAAATTCTTAGGCGTGAATTTTAACAAACATTTTGTTTAAACAAGGTATTATACCTCGTATCTCTTTGATATAGAATCATAGAACAAAAAGACAAAAAAGGGAATCTAATCCTTATAAAAAGGAGACCAAAAAAGTGGCCTCTGATGGCGGACATATCCGGAAATGAGAATGAGCCAAATTTAAATTTTCCGACACTTATTAACAGTAACTTATAATATTTTTCAGAATGTGTCTTAGACGAGAAACTTTTAATTAATTATTAACGGTAATAGTCTAAAATGCGACACAATTGTTAAAAAACTTCAATATAAATAAGATTTCATGTGACATTTAGGACAAACAATAACATAACCCAACTAAATTTGATGTCAAACAAGGAGTGAGACTCTCTTTCCTTGTTTAGTGTGGCCTCTAAAGATCGCACTTCCTGTCTAACAATATTTTTGCCCCCACTACCTCTACATTCCCTCTTTTGTCTTTTTGCTCGATGTATAGAATACATGTTATGCACATTATTTAATGTGTACACGCACCTAATATTTCAGTAGGCACTATGGGAAAATTCTTATAGAAATCATTAACAGAGGAAGCAAAAATACGAGACTAACAATGAATATAGATAAAACCAAATACACGTGGTCATCCCGAAAAGCCCTGTTGACAACATACATCTGACATTGGAGGGTAAACCGCATCGAGCAAAAAGACAAAAGAGGGAATCTAATCCTTTTGAAAATGAGAGCAAAAAAGTGGCCTCTGATGGCGAACGAGAAAGTTTTAATTAATTATTAACGATAATAGTCTAAAATGCGACATAATTGTTAAAAAACTTCTATATAAATAAGATTTCATGTGACATTTGGGACAAACAATAACATAGCCCAACTAAATTTGATGTCAAACAAGAAGAGAGACTCTCTTTCCTTGTTTAATGTGGCCTCTAAAGATCGCACTTCCTGTCTAACAATATTTTTGTGTCCCACTACCTTTACATTCCTTCTTTTGTCTTTTTGCTCGATGGTAAACCGTTAGAGAGGTTAGTAAACCGTATACAGTGGTGAGTGCCTTATCACCCGGGTTTTTAACGTAAGAGATAGAAAACACAGTTACCTTGTGAAATAAAAGGAGATGAAACTCGTAGATGTGGGAGATAATAAATAGAAACCTATTAATTTACATTACATTACATTACGACTATCGATAGTCTCACACCTTTAGACGTTAGCTTCGATCTAAATCACCTCGGTCATAATTATTATGTTTGACGTCGTATGTGTGACGTATTTCCATTTTTTAATTTAGATAAAGTAAAAACTGATTGACCACAATGAAGCAAAAATGTGAATAAAATAATTTAATTAATAGTGATTACTTATTCTAAAGTTTTAAATCATTAACAAAGAATAATTTCTACTATGATTTGAGGAGTTTCATACACTTTTGTCACGGAATAATTAGCAATCCTTCGTGGATTTGTGGTAAGAATTCGACACTGCGACGCAGATGATTTAAAAGAACGTTTAAAGAATGCTTAAATAAGTAAAAATTCTACAAAAATAAAAAAATATTGTAAATAAACGTATTTACAATTGTTAATTGTTTTGAAAATTATTACCTGTACAGGGGAATTGATATTAAATTTGAGAATTTAGTGATGGATTTGATATAAACAGTCTTCCCCGGATTATTTTGCATTCACAACTGAAGACTGTATGAATTGAATTTGAATTATTTTGTATTTCCGTCTTATAACATTGGAATAAAAATAAATTGTAAGTAATGAGTTTTTCGAAAATTTGTTACCTAATATGTATCATATTTTCTATTATTTTTTTATTGATAAAACAAAAATTTTATCCTTGGTGTGAATTGAACCCCAATTTTTTCGTCAACACACAACGTCCCTAACTACTACACCAATTCCACTTACATTAATTGTTTTCGGACAGAACATACCTACCTTTATTTTAGTCAAATATTTCAGTTGAGTTATTTTTATTATTAAATAAATTTAAAGATTTATAATTTAAAATCGCTACTAATGAATGTTTTTTACTATAATATATCTTAATTTATTCAAGTGTCTATTCTAACATCAGAAATTATTAAAATAAAATATTTTTGAGGTTATCCGTATAATTATGACTGAAGTCAAATAGCCACGTCTAACGTCTAAAGGTGTGAGACTATCGATGGTGGTAATGCAATGTAATGTAAATTATAGGTTTCTATCGATTATTTCCCACCTCTACGAGTTTCATCTCTTTTTATTTCACAAGGTAACTGTGTTTTCTAACTCTTACGTTAAAAAGCCGGGTGGTAAAGCACTCATCACTGAAAATGTATTTCTGACTATTGATCGTCTTCAGTACGGTGCAGCCAAGTTAGAAAAGGAGCATTTTAGCTTGGGTTAACTAAAAGAGTTTCGTCGAAGTATTGATCTGACGATTACTAGATTGGCCCTAGAGTATTGACTGAAGGCCAACCGTTTATGTTTTGATCTGGTGGCAGTTCCGTACCCGGTCTTGGAGTATTGATCTGAGACAGACCTATTTTCTCCTGTGATCAAGCATTGATTGGTACCGTCCGTTCCTGGCCGGACCGAGTGTTAATTGGCCTGTTCCATTTTGGCCCTATTCCTTTGATCCGTTCCTTGCCATCTATGTTTTAAAACACTGTAATTTCTGTTTAGATCTTATGTCATTAATTGTATTTTATTTTTATTTTATATATTTATTTTTATAATTATTTTCTTAGATATTAAACACTGGGTCATATCGCCATCGATACCAGAAAACCGTGACAAACCTGGTTTTTAAGGGTTTAAATGTGTTAAATAAATTTTGGACTGCCCTAAAGACCTCCTTGAATTTAAAATTTATATATCATATGAAAAAACATATTTGATCTTTTTTTATTAAAGTCGATATAAAATAGAGAAAATTCCACAAAATTCCTAAAAAAAGTCTTTCGGACTTTTGACGATGCCGCATCATACTAAAAAATCTTAAAAAGGTCAAATATTTTTTTATCAAATACATATATATATATATATATATATATATATATATATATATATATATATATATATATATATATATATATATATATATATATATAACAAGCGAGTCTTCTACAGCTGGCGCCGCTTCTCGCATCCTAATTTCCAGCGTTTTCTGTCGAAGCAATCTTCAGTTGTTAGGTCTCTGGCGGTCATTGCATCGTCGACATCGTCTCTCCAGGATCGTCTTTTTCTACCTCGTTTTCTTCTAGTTGGCGGAGTCCATTCTTCTATTTTTTTTGGCCATCTATTTTCCGGCATTCTCTGAAGGTGTCCATACCAGTTAAGTCTTTTGGCTTCGATTGTGTCTATTATGTCAAGATCGATTTCCATTTCTCTCCGAATATCTTCGTTTCTCACCCTATCTAGTCTAGTGAGCTGGCAACATCGTCTCCAGTAGTTCATTTCCATGGCCTTAATTTTTGATTTGTTTCTTTGGTTTATTTCCCAGAGTTCGGCGCCATACAGTCCAATACTTTCTATTATTGTTTTATAAATTCTTCTTTTATTTTCTTTTGTTATTTTTTTATTCCATAATAGTCCGTGTAGCGGCTGATCTTGCTTGGCCAAACCTGGAATGTATTTCTTCGCTACTTCCTGCTTTTGATGTTATTTGGACTCCCAAGTACTTAAAATTGTCTGTTGGTTTTATAGTTCCCACTTCTATTTGTAGGCTTTCTGGTTGTTCTCCTACAACTAAGTTCTCAGTTTTTTGTATATTAATTGTGAGGCCCCATTTGGTGTACTCATCTTCCAGTTTTCTAAGCATGTAGCTTATATCACTCTCGTCTTCAGCTAGAATGGCTTGGTCATCAGCGAAATGTATCGTGTACAATCTATCATCTCCAATTGGGATGCCCATATTGCAGCACTTTCTTCTCCACAGTGAGAGTGCCTCATTTAGATATATTTTGAAGAGTGTAGGTGCTATGCAGCAGCCTTGCTTTAGGCCCTTACTAATAGGAATTTCTCTAGCTATTCTATTTCCAGTTTTAATGTTTGCCGTCATATTTTTGTAGAGCTGTTGTACTGCTTGTATATTTTTTTTGCTTATTCCTTGTTTTTCCATTGCTACCCAAAGCATTGAAAGTGGTACACTATCGTATGCCTTTGTCAGATCTATAAAGACTATATGAGTTGAAAGGTTGTGGGCTAATCTTTTTTCGATAACTTGCTTTAGAGAGAATATACTGTCCATGCAGGATCTGCCTGCACGAAAGCCATTCTGTTCTTCTACATCTGTCATCTCTTTTTCAATTTTATTTTTTATTATTTTTCCATACAGTCTTGAGAGTGAATTTATGACACTTAGCCCCCTATAGTTTGAACAATTCTTTCTATCTCCTTTTTTGTATACATATGTTGTTAATATGTGCTTTTGTCCACTCCGGTGGTAAGTCGTGTCCATTATAAAATAAGGTGAAGACATACGCCAGTAATTCCCGTAATACTTGTGGGCTATGTTTTAATAATTCATTTGGTACACCTTGTGGTCCGCATGACTTCCCATTTTTTAGAGTTCGTATTGCATTCTCGACTTCCTGTACTGTTATTTCATCGTCTTCACTGAATTCCAGTTCATATGGTGTTGTACTGATGTTCGTGAATTGAGGTCTTGTTTCAGTTAAAAGTTGTGAGTAGTGTTCGATCCAAGATTTTTCTTCTATTAAATCTATTCTACTCGTTTCTTTTCATATTCATTCAAATACATAAAACAAAAAAAAATGGACATTCAGCCTCCTCCAAAAAAATTTATAAGCTTTTTTCGAGAAAATAAATGCATTTTTTGGTTAGGTATTCACAACCTACATTCTAAAATTTTAAAAAATAGACTTTTATAAAAGCCTTAACCAAATTTCTAAATTGATTTTATCAAACATAAATATAAAAAACTGCTAAATTTGCGCTAATTTTTTATCACATAGAATGTAAAAAGTACAAAAATTGAATTCTGGGATTAAGGTCATTTTCGCTAAGTTAGAATATCGTCTATATAGAGGTAAAACTCACTAAGTGACATTTTAGCTCAAAACCATGTTTGTATCAGTAAGTAACATTTAACATCTAAACTTTCGCGTGGTAAAACTCACTAGGCGCTACGTCTAATAATAAGGCAGTTATAGAATGGTAAAAAACATTCAGTGCACTTTGTCTAAATTTCGTTGGGAGGTAAAAGTCAGGTTGTACTTAATGATTTTTACCTCTATGGCAATACTTTTAATACGGGGTTTTGTAGTTTGACAGTTGCGTACTTAATGAGAGTTTGAGGTTAGGTTTTAGTCTCTGTGGATGTGTGCAGTTGTTAGTAAAATTGTTAGAAGTATAATAATATAGTGTAAATATACGCTGTCTCTTTGAAAGTTTGTGCCAAATTAATAGCCAAAATGAAAAAAACTTTTACAGACAAACTTTTTGATTCATCAAAACCTTCTACGAGTTCTGAGGTATGTAATATCAAGTGACATAGTTTAAAATTACTTTAAAACAATTTAATTTTTATTTCAGAGATTTTCAAATCGTATTAAACGAGTGTTTGCCAGTTCCAGAACAACTAGGATGGTCGAAAGTGTATTACATAAAGAAAATGAAAAACCAATGACACTAACAAAAAATGTAAATATTTACTTCCTGCCTAGTGTTTAAACGTTTTTTTTTTATAATAAGTTATGTGTGTATGTAGTTACTGAATTTTGTATTTAATTTCCAGAATGTGCAGTCATTTCAACAAACAAAAATCAATGAGTTATTTGGTCACATTGAGGATGAGAAGACTGTTCCAGATAAGGTAAAGAAATACAGATTACTTATTATATTTGTTATCCAAATAATTCGTCATAATTCATCCCAAAGTCATCATCACAAAAATCCAGTCCGATGTTGCATCCACTGCTGAACATAGGCCTCCATAAAATTACTCCATTGGATTATCATCATGCAAAGACTAATTAACTTTTGTATTTCAGGTGTCGAAAGAGGATGTTGTAATGGCAAGAGTAAAAAGACAACAACATACATTAAAAATCGTTCCGTATTCGTCAAGCAGTGACAGTGATTTTTCTTCTGATGACATAGATATGGACCCCTGTTTCAGACCACCAAATTCACCTCTTTCTCCGACACCAGATATCTCCGATTTATCAGACTCCGATGAAGCTACAGAAATTAATGCCAAAAAATGTACATTAACAAGAAGGCGAAAACGAAATGAAAAGAACTGGAAAGTAAACATTACTAAAGAGAAGCGTTCCAAATGTGAGCCATATTATAACAAATTTAAACAATGCAATGCAAAGGGTCCCAAATTTGTTGATTGTACAAATTGCAGATATAAATGCTCATTAAATTTTAATGAAGAGGATAGGAAGACATTGTGTCAATCATATTGGTCTTTCAATGATTTTAAGAGGCAAAAAGATTTTATAATAAAAAATGTTACACCGGTTAAGCCAAAACGTTTAAAAAATAATGTTATCAACAAAACGGTTTCAAGATTGTACTTCCTTGAAAGTCCCTTAGGACGGCACAGAGTATGTGCCAAGTTTTTTGAGAGAACTCTTTGCATTTCTAATGGTCCCATAAACACGGCCTTACAAGGAACCAATTCAGCAGGTTGTTTTTTCAGTGAAGATAAAAGGGGTCGCAAAATCCCAGCAAACGCTACTAATGAAGAGTCTATCCAACTGGTAAAAAACCATATAGAGTCATTCCCTGCTGTAGAGTCACATTATACAAGGGCCACCAGTCAAAGACTGTATTTAGACTCTAAATTATCAATTAAAAAAATGTACAATCTCTATCTCGAAAGTCTAGCTGAAAATCAAAAGCCAGTCAGCCATTGGAAATACAGGCAAATTTTTGGCAATGGCTATAATTACTCTTTTTTCGTTCCTAAAAAGGATCAATGTGCAGCATGCAGTAAATATAACATGGCAGATGCAACAAAAAAACAAGATTTAGAACTAGAATATTCAATGCACATAATAAGAAAGAATGAATGCCATGAAGCAAAAAATACAGACAAAAAGTTATCTCAAAATGACAAGACATTTAAAACAGCAACATTCGACCTTCAAAGTGTATTGCAACTACCTCACTCCCCAGTATCCCCATTTTACTACTCTCGAAAATTGTGTGTATACAATTTAACCATTTATGAGGGAGATGGTGAGCACGCATCTTGCTACTGCTGGAATGAAGTTAATGGAAAGCGTGGTAGCAACGAAATTGGATCTATTCTGTTAAATTATATTACAAACTTACCCTCCACAGTTCTGAAAATATCGTTGTTTTCAGACACTTGTGGAGGTCAAAATAGAAACCAACAAGTAGCTGCTGCACTTCTCTATGCAGTGCATACTACGCACTTGGAATGCATAGAACAGAAATTTTTGGAGTCAGGACATAGTCATATGGAGTGCGACTCTATGCATTCGGCGATAGAGCATTCTAAAAAAAACCGAACAGCTTTTATCATGAACGATTGGCTGGAAATATTTAGGTTAGCACGGCAGAAAAGGTTACAGAAGGAGCCGTATGCAGTACGAGAACTTAAATATACCGATTTCTATGATCTAAATAATTTGGCACGAACGATAATAAAAAATAGAACGAAAGATGAAGATGGCTGCACAGTATCCTGGCTAAAAATTAAATGCTTCAAATTTGTAAAAGAACATACCGATGTGATTTTTTTTAGATATGACCATTCATCGCCGTATAAAAAATTAATTATTTCTTGTGGTCCAGGAAGAAGGAGTAATCGGGATATTTCAGAAATAAGATTAAAATCTCTCTATAACGATTTACTCCCAATTTCAACTTTGAAGAAACGAGATCTAGTCAAACTTTGCAACGACAATCTCATACCAGATGAAGTTCATCATTATTATAAAAATCTACCAACAAGTACCTCTACAAATGAAAACCTACCAGAACCGAATTTTGATGAGGAATCAGAAGATTCAACATAAATTCATCCTTAAAATAAGTTTTTTTGTTATATCTTGTTATGTTGTGTTCAATTATACAGGAATTTATTATAATTTGTAATAGTAAACGAAATATTAACATTTTTCATCACTTTCTATCTAGTTACTTTATCCCTAAGTACCAATCAGGAATATGATAGTTTGAGGTAAAATTCATTAAGTACATTTAGCTTAATAATTTTAAAATTATTGAGTTATGATCATTTCTTTTAAAACAGGATAGTAAAGTAACACCTAACCCCCATAAATAATATCACTTCTATCTATAATAATCATAAATAAAATTATAAAGTAAAAAACGAACAAAATGTTAAATATCTCTGTTGTATTTATTTTGCAGTTAGTGAGTTTTACTTCTATATAGACGATATAATAGAAATATGCTTTATTATCACTGAAAATTATTGAAAAAATTTATGGACCAAGTTAAAAAAAATCAGTCAAAAAGTACAAAAAGTATAAAACAAAAACAAAAACAAATATAATAAAAAAAAACAGAACAATACAATTTTAAATTAGTAAAATTATTGTATAACTTAAATAATTTGTACAGACAACAACAAATGAAACAAATTGTAGCCACTGCTTGAGACACCCAAATGTAATTATAAACAATACTAATTTTGTTTCTTCGTTATACATTAAGAAACTCGTCAACTGAATAATATGGTCTTTCAGACAGATAGATTTTTGTCATCTTACGAAACTTAATGAAAGATGTTGCGAATATAATTTCTCTTGGAAGGTGATTATAAAGTTTTTTAACACTATATAGAATAGAACTCTTTACAGGCTGAGTGGACGGGATCGGTAAATAAACGTTTCAATCCGAATTTCTAATGGAGTAGCCATTCCAAGGAGTAGTAGTCAGAAACGCACTTTTTGCGCTAAACATCCTATCACAAAAATGCCATGACCAAAGAAAAGATGTATTTGCATGTTTCGAGGACTTTGAAAAGGCATTTGATAAAGTACAGCATGTAAAATTAATGCAAATACTAAAAAATATCGGAATAGATGACAAGGATATTCGTGTCATTAAAAATTTGTACTGGAATCAAACTGCTATCGTAAAAATTGGAGATAATTACACCGATGAAATGTCCATAGAACGAGGAATCAGACAAGGTTGCATTTTGTCGCCAACATTGTTCATTGTTTACTCGGACCAGTTATTTAAAAACGCACTTGAGAGACAACCATATGGAATAAAAATCAACGGGAAACTACTTATTGTGATTAGATGTGCAGACGATACAGTCATTCTATCAGATAATATTGAAGGTCTTCAAATTCTGCTTGATCGTATTCACGAGGTAGGAAAGGAAATGGGCATTGGGCATTAAAATAAACTGAAACAAAACCAAATTTTTAGTGTTTAGTCATGACCCACATCCCGATGCAAAGCTTCAATTGAACGGAGTCCAAGTTGAGAAAGTTCACAAAATGACATATTTGGGAACTGTGATAACGGACCAACTAGATCCAGACATAGAAATAAAACGTAGAATAGCAATGACTAAAACTACTTTCATGAAAATGAAGTCATTTCTTTGCATTAACCATCTCAGTTTAGAACTAAGGCAAAGAATGGTTAAGTGCTATGTTTGGTCTATACTTTTGTATAGTGCAGAAG
Source organism: Diabrotica balteata (assembly GCA_918026665.1). Taxonomy (NCBI): domain Eukaryota; kingdom Metazoa; phylum Arthropoda; class Insecta; order Coleoptera; family Chrysomelidae; genus Diabrotica; species Diabrotica balteata. The sequence continues at coordinate 18,069,027 of OU898281.1, read as the reverse complement.
TGTCGACCCTAAAAGTATCGATCATGCACAAAATTAAAGTATTGGAAATGTGAATTCATAGACGAATGCTGAAGATACCTTGGTCAGCAAGAAAAACTAATGAAGAAGTACTAAGGAGCGTCAACAAAGACAGAGAACTGCTAAAGACTGTTAAACATCGAAAAATGTCCTATCTGGGACATATAGTAAGGGGAAGTCGATATAAAATTTTACAACTGATTCTTAAAGGCAAAATAAAGGGCCGTAGAGGTGTAGAGAGAAAACAAGTTTCTTGGTTAAAAAACATTCGTGAATGGACTCAGATACCAAATGCAGGACAATTATTCCATATTGCAGAAGATCGAGAAGCCTTCACAATGGTGATCGCCAACGTCGGATAGTTCTGATATGGCACGCGAAGAAGAAGAAGCCATGATCAGGTCTATCGGGAAAAATGTTTAGATGCTTGCGAATCAAACAAACCGTTTCTAAAATAAATAAAAAGCGAAGCATCAAAATTCAGTGATTTTTGAAGTAGGTCTTGCAATGAGTTTTTTACGGGGGCTAACTTTCTGACCTCTTATTTATTTTGTAGCCATTGGGTCACTTGGGTCTTGGTAACTTTAAATTTTTTGGCCAATTTCCTGGTACTTATGCCAATTTTTTAGTGAATTTTATCCATTTTTCTTGGATGGAGAGCCTTTTTTCCCTAGTACTTCATAGTAGTTCATACTAGTTAGTTCCAACACTAATACCGCGTTTATAAAAATTGTCGACTATTACGCCCCAAGTAGAAAAAATCAATAAGCAGAAGGCAACACTAGCTAACACATAAAAGTTTGAAATTGAACTGAACTTGAAAACCAGATCTTAAAAGATTGAGGAATCAATTTTAGGGATCCATCTACCATTAAAATATTTGTATCATATTTATATATTCTTGAATGCAAAAATGCAATTTGTAATATTTTTACCTCAAAACCTATTGCACAAACAACAGCTAGTTCAGGTATTTATGGTTTTGGCAACAAACTTTAAGTACCCACCGCTAACATAATCCGTTAAGCGTAAAAAAGCGTGATTGTAATAGTTCTGCAAGTACAAAATGAGAAATATTTATAATATATAATTAGTTCTCATAAATAACATATTAAAATTCGATGAAGATAAAAAAATCTATAAAAAAACATTATTAATTAATATTAGTTGTTCTTCATTAATTAATGATAAATCAAATCACATTCATTCGCGATACATACTAATAATTAAATCCACTAGACAACTATTTGGCTACACCTACCAAATTCTACCGCCACCTGTTAAAAAAATCATGAAATATAATTACAGAAAACTTCTGCACCTGTCTCAAACCGACTAGTGCTGCCTTGACGTTATAGCACTGAATTATATCGTTATTATATTTAGTACCATGTGTTTTGTAATTACAGCATATTGAGTTCATAGAATGTACTGATTTCCTGCAGTGGCGGGGAATGCGCTTGGAACAAGTAGTTATGTAGCTTCACCGATTGTTAATTAAGTTAAAATGTGTTGATGTAGTTCATCGTTATACCTCAATTATTTAACATTCTTCTCAATTATTACTGATTAGTATGTTGTATTGGAATATTTTTCTTGTAGTCTTACGTCACCTGTTGTTAAATATGTTTTAAGTAAACATTTGGTATAAAATGAATTTGGTTATAAATAAAATAAAGCACAGTGATATATGAAACTATCGACTACTCAAAAAACAGTCATGTAAAATTTATCTGGTTGAAACAGGTTGTCGAGCAGTATGCAGCGAAGTGTTTTCGTCGACTTGTTCGCCTCAGGTCTTCCTCGGTTCTCGGCATATTGTTTCGAAGATGTTTTCTGATTTCTCGACGTATCAGATTGGTAATGGCCCTGTAGACTAGGCGGGATCTGTAAAAATTCAGACCATAATGGACATTTTCCATAGGAAGCTATTTTTTGCTGGAATCCCTTCAGGATGAGCTCAATATCGATAATCACGATATGCGCCAGTCGCAAACCCTGTGCTAAATTTTTTATTTAACAAAATCTGAAACAATTGAAAATTTCTCATTTTTTTGCTCCTATTTTCGTTTATAATTCGGAAAATATTGATCCTAGAGAAAAAATTATAAGAACTTAAAAGTTTCGTTATTCAATTTTCCAAAATATGTCGTTAGCTAGAAATTGAAAATTTAATGTTTATTGTTGAAAAAATGGCAATAATTGGAAAAAAAAGTACAAAAAAATAAAGTTAATCCTGTATGTTTTCGACTTTTTAAACTTGACTTACAAGCTCCATATTCCGTCTAGAAAAACTTTTTAATATGTTTAAAACGTGTGCTAAATTTTTTTAAGATCGGTTGGATAGGTTTTGCATAATAATTTTGCAATCCAGCCTACTGGAAAAAAAATCGCAAATTTTCAAATTTATAGTGGGCCCTAAATAAGGCCCTCAGATTAGTTTGAGTGATATTAACAAAAAAAGAGAATTTATAAATTAAAATATGGAAACTATACAACCAAACTCCTGGTACCAAAATCCTAACAAAAGGCGACTGAATAATGCATTTTATTTCCAAATAAATCAAAACAAAAACCGAGTATGTAAACTATTTGTTAAAAAAACTTTAAATATAAATGATAAAACAATTGATACAGTAATAAAAAAGCGCACTTCAGCCGGATCAGCAAGTGAAGACAGAAGAGGAAAGCATAGTAAACATCGTCAAGTAGATTCCAATATAACAAATGACATCCGAGAACATATTCAGTCACTTCCGAAAATTGAAAGCCACTTCTTAAGGGCACAGACTACTAGAGATTTTATCGAAGGCGGTAAAAGTGTTGCAGATTTACATATGGATTATGTTAACCAATGTAAGGAAGTCAATAAACCTTTTGGAAACTACCATATGTATTCTGTCATTTTCAACACAGAATTTAATATATCCTTCTTTGCCCCGAAAAAGGATCAATGCAAGCTTTGCTTCTTATTCAATAACGCCAGCGAAGCTGAAAAAATGAATCTCGAGCGTGAATATCAAAAACATCAAGAAGAAAAATATTGTCTAGAGCTGAAAAGGAAAGCGACAAAAAAAAGTGTAGCTAGAATTTTTTAGTCGCATGTTTTGATATGCAAGCGGTGTTCCAGCTGCCAAAATGTGACAGATGAATCTTCTATTTATAGATCAAAACTAAATACAATTAACTAAACTATCACTGAATTGGTAGCGGATAATACATGAATACATGGTGCTTTGTATGGCATGAAAACCAAGGCGGAAAAGGAGTGAACGAAGTGGCTTCATGTCTTTTAATGTATCTAGAGCATAAGTTCAAAACCATCAATACTCCAAATTTGGAAATAGTCTTGTATAGCGACAAATGTGCAGCACAACAAAAAAATAGGTAAGAATCAGACATTTAATTCAACAGAATTCTCTTAATGTTTCTTCTTCTTTATTTCAGATTTTTGATAGCAACACTCATTTATGCAGTACAGAAATTTCAGAATAGAGAAATTACACATAGGTTTCTTATAGTTCGCCACACTCAAAATGAGGGAAACTCCACACATTCCGTTATTGAAAAACAGGTATGAAATGGATAATATCCATAGACGGATCAGTATTCAACTGAAAAATGTCATTTTTAGGTTACACGTTCTCTAAAATCAGGACCAATTTATGTACCAGACCAATTTATTCAAATAATAAGAAATGCAAAGAAAAAGGGGGATTCATACCGAGTCAAAGAGTTAACGTATGAAGATTTCATGAACATAAAACAGTTGATGAATGACCTAGGACCAAATTTCAATATCGATGCAGAAGGAGAACAGATACCTATTAATGATCTTAGAGTTGTTAGAGTAAAAAAGGATGAACCATTTAAGTATTTTTATAAAACTTCTTTCTCTCAAACTATTTCAAGGAAGTCTATATTCTCAAAAGACCGCGTGCTAATGCTAAGCGCATTCAAAATTCACCTAATCAAACACAGTTACTGACAATAAAAAAAGCTTACAATTCGAAACGACAATTGATTGAGAAAAAAAATAGACGACCTACAGTTTTTTATGAAAAAAGGGTATATTCCTAAGTATTACCAAGTATTCTATAATTCATTATGTTAAAATATCCATGAAAATTTTAGAAGGAGATAATTTCAGTTTATACAGTCTTTATGTTCTGTTCAAAAACTATGTTCTAATAAAAATCATGATTCCAATATGTTGTATCTTTAAATTCTTTTATATAGATTTTAACTATTTTTCGAAGAAAACTGTAACATATCAATTTTTTTTTAAAATTACTCATTATCTCAAAAACCGTTTTGTTTCATAAAAAGATTTAGGTAGATTATGAAATAATAATTTATTTACTCTTTTTTAATGCTATTTGGAAATATATAAATTCACTTCCGGGTTCATTTATTCGCATTTTAAAAATGACAAAAATTGTTTTTGCTCTCCTGAAAAATTTTGTTATTTTGACTTATTACACTTTTCTTAGGAATGTGACGAAATACTCTACATATTCGAAAATAATTCTCATGTACTTAGAGACAGCTCCTATAATCAGACAGCTCCTATCATCAGACAGCCTTATCAGTATGATATCTTGTTTGTCGTAGTTGAAGACAAAACGTGATCATAAAGGAATAATACTCGGACATAAACTACAAATAAAATATTTACTATACCATTATAGAAACATTTGATTTATTTATCATTTTCAATTGGATACGCCACTGCTTCGTAAATACTTCACACCCGTTTGACGTCAATCGAAAATATAAATACTGCACTTAAGTACTATACGCTTTTCATATTACAATTGAAAGTTATAAAATGTTATCGCTTTATTATGAATATCTCTGGGAAATTGCATGGAATGATTTATTTAATGACATAAAATAATTTTTCTGGTTAATTGGTAATAGTATAAACAATTTTGACTAGGTAATTTAAAAATACCTACACTTACAAATATCTCGATGTAGAACATAAAAAAAGATTTTATTATTGTTAAAATTGATATACGATCTGTTGTATCATTCATATTAACTTGTTGGGTAAGTGTCTTTTCCCTTTCAGTAGAGGCGCCCTACAAAATCGGGCGCGGATTCTAGGAGACCCTTATGAAAATGAGCATTCTAAATTTCTTTTTAATCTTTAACAAATGCAAATGATAGAGCGCCCGTGGGCAAAAAAGTTTACAATAGATACCTACTCTCTTCAAACTTTGAGTATCGCTTCATTAGGCCGAATTTGACACTGTTCCACTCTGCGAGTTTTTTTGGTTCTGCGGCGTTTTTTCTATAATTTTCCCGAAACATGTCTGCCTTACCACATTCTGGAAATTTATAGATACTGCTATTCGAACACTTTCAATTTTTTAAGTATTTCTTTATATTTGTGTGCAGGCCTTGTACAAACCTTATTGCATTACTGTTTTCAAAAAAAAAAAATAATAATAAGTTTAAAGTTGATATTTAAGAAAATATGAAACGTTGAACTTTTAAGTACTCCTAACTAAACAAACTAAACACAAAATAAATATTTTAGATATTATTTATTGACAAAAATACACATTTTATACCATGTATTTGCAAAAATCACAAAATTGTTCTGTTCGGCTCCAGAACATTGCTCATGTGCCCATAATTGACACATACGACAACAAATCCACAACTTTCCTCCTTTATCTTCTAAAAATGGACCATCACAAAAACTTTTGCTCTGTATCATTGTTTTCTATAATGTTAGTTATTTCGTCTAAAGCACCGTCTTCATCAGCTACTACAACATCTTCAAACGCTTTCAGGTTTCTTCTGTTTTTTTTCCTGACTTTTTGTTTGCTTATTCGGAAGTAGCAAAGACCTTTATTTTACTTTTTTATTTTTTGCAGCTGCGTTTTGCAATGACATCTTTAACTCTTGTTCGTAAGGCGGCGGAGTTATAATTTTTAATTTAGCAGGCTTTCTGCCTCGGGTGGCTGTTTTCTTTTTAGTAGCTGGTAAAGATGACATGCAAAATGGAGAAACAAACTTATCAGTTTTTGCAACAAATTTTCGTAAACAGCTAGGAGAATCAATGTTTTTGCTGCATCCCGGTTGCGACTTCACGTCTGTTGTCGAGTTTGGTGATAACATGTCTTCTTCTTCATATGCCTTGTCCGTTCCGAACGTTGGCAATCAATATGGCTATTCTGACTTTGTTTACGGCAGATCTGAATAGTTCAGCAGATGACAATCCGAACCATTGCTGCAAGTTTTGGAGCCACGAGTGTCTTCTCCTCCCTGGACCCCTTCTGCTGTCTACTTTCCCTTGAACGATCAGCTGTAGTACTCTATATTTATTATGTCTCATAACGTGACCCAAGTATTCCAACTTTCTTTTCTTTATACTTATTCCTACCTCTCTCTCTTTACCTATCCGGCGTAGTACCTCTTCGTTGGTCACGTGCTCAGTCCAGGATATACATAATATACGTCGGTAAAGCCACATTTCGAAGGCCTCTACTTTTTTCATCAATGTTGCGGTCATTGTCCACGCCTCCATTCCATATAACAAAACCGGGAATACATAACATTTCAGAAGTCGAATTTTGAGAGGTAGGGTGAGGCTTTTAGAGGTGAAAATTTGCTTCATGCTAGTGAACGATGCTCTTGCCTTTTCTACTCTTATACGTATTTCCTTCGCTTGATCCCAATTTGAGTTAATTGTTGTTCCCAAGTAGATGTACGAATCCACGTGTTCAATTCTTTCATTGTCTAATATCAGTTGCTGTGCTGGTTGTTGGGTTTTGCTTACTAATATCCATTTGGTTTTTGTGATATTTAGTCTGAGTCCGTATTGTGCACTTGTTTTTTGTATCTTACTCATTAGGCAACTCAGTTCCTCCCTGATACTTGCTAGAATCACAGTGTCATCAGCATACCTTATGTTATTAATTATTTCTCCATTTATGTTTATGCCTTCTGTGCTTTCCTCCAGCGCTGTCTTAAATACTTCTTCTGAGTATATATTAAAGAGAATTGGAGACAAGACACAGCCCTGTCGTACCCCTTTCTTGATCTCAATTTTATTGGTCAATGTAGATCCTACTTTCACTTTAGCTGTTTGACCCCAATAGAGACTCGCTATTGTTCGAATGTCTCTGTAGTCGACTCCGATCTTATGGAGAACTTCAATTATCTTTTCGTGCCTTACGTTATCGAATGCTTTTGCGTAGTCTATAAAGCATATGCAGTAGCAGTAGCAGTCTTTGTTCATATCTCTGCAGCGCTGGATGAGTACCTGTAGACTAAAAAGTGCTTCTCTCGTCCCAAGAGAATTCCGAAACCCAAACTGCGAATCTCCAATGTTATCCTCGCATTTTTTGCTTATTCTGTTGTAAATAACCTTGGTGTATGCCTTCGAAATGTGGTTAATTAGACTTATCATCCGATGTTGATCACAAGACTTTGCTTTTGGTTTGGTTTTGGTCAACAAAAGTTGACACTAGCCAGTCTTCAGGAAACTCCCCGCTGTTATAAATATTGTTAAAGAGTCTGACGAGTGAGTCTAGAAATTGACTGTTTGTTTCGCACAGCATTTTCAATACTTCCCCGTATACGTTATCGTTGCCTGGTCTTTTGTTATTTTTAAGACCCTTTATAGCTTTCTACATGTCTACAGATCTAATTTGGCTACAGAATTTGCTATTTAAGATATATATTTGATATTTAAGAAACGGTTTATCAAGTAACTTTGACAAATCATACTTAGTTAAAGCTCAAATTTAAAGCTGAAATGATAACTACATGATATCCTCTAGCATCCAGGATGAGAAGAACTGATGAATCTTTACTTGGTTTAATAAATTTAAGAAATGCTGAAATCATTGGGTCAAACTGATGTTTTGAACCTCACCGCTAGTATGAGCTTCAGAAATTGATCCAACTGGTGCCCCACGCATCAGTTTGTCGTTTCGTTTTTCCTAGTAAAAATTAACATTGGTGGAATATATTCACCTCCAGCTCTCATAGAAAACATTAGTGTTACCAGTGCCCTACACGATCTGTCGATGTTAATGCAACGATCTGCCTTTCATGTTTGTACCCAACAACTCTAGGAATTTTTGACTTTGCACCACTGATAGACCCGTCTCGTCTACGTTAAATATTTTATGCGGTTTAAAATTATGTTTTGAATATTCAAGATTAAATAAGTTGAAAAATTCATTAATGTTTTTTTTTGTTAAATCCAAGAGCTCTAGCAAATGAAGTTACATTTGGCCTACATAATAAAAATTATTTTATGCCTCATTAAAAACGAGTCTATCCAACTGCATCCTGCTGTTTCATTTTTAAAAGGATGTCTTATTCCATTCCTCACAGATACTAAGTATGCAATAGTACATATGTCCTTTTTGGTCAAACCATGACAGACTACCTTTACTGCTAAAACATACTGTACTAACTCAGTTTCTAGTTCTTTTCCCACGACTGTTTTTCTTTTCAATTTTAATTAACTATTTCTGAGGGCTTAGTGTTGGATTTTTGATATTGATACACAAATCTCTGTAGAGTTCTTCTAGTAACCTTAAATTGTTAACCGGCTTTTTTTAGTCCCATTCTTTTTTCTAACACACTTTTTATTACCAATTTCATATCGCTTTCTTTCCATCTAACAACCCATAGAACCTGAGTTAGCCTTTTTTTTATTTCTCGATTTTACTATTTCAAAAACTGATTTAATAAATTCAAATTTATAAAAGTCGTAATATCTCCGATTCTGATCAACGAAAATTGACGTGCTTTTAATTTGGAGTACTTCGTTGCATGAATTATAAAAATTTAATTAATTAATTTGTGAATTGTTTAGTTAATCGAGTAATTTGTTTAACAAAATTAAAATAAAAATTTATTTTGCAAAGTTTTAATTTACTCTTAAAATTATTAGTAGAAAAGGTTATGAAATTATAGATAACTTAAACATTTATGTATTATATTTATAAATAATATCTTTTTAAACATAAATTTTACATGTTAATGTTTACGTGTTAATTTTTCTACAGGGTGATATGGTATTTACAGGGTACAATGATATCTACAGGGTGATACGGTAATCTACAATAAATTACGTCAAAATAACTCATAAATTATCGCAATTTACATAATTAAAATATAGATACATTACATACAAATGTAGTATTGTAGGTACGCATTTACTTTGACTGATTTTAAAATTAATCGGCAGGACGAAAAATTCTAATCGTCTAACAACCTCTACGCTGTTGCACCTAACGTTCATTACGATCTTCGTGGATGAACTTAACATCGTCGCAAATTGTACCAGATGCCGTTCTAATGACCTGTCGGCAAATTTATTGCATCAGGATGCAAAACGATCCTAGTCAGCGAGCGGTCTATTTGAATTCACGGAATAAACATTAGCACTAATTAAGGGGATTATTTGTGAAGTAGTGTGGTACGTATTAAGGCACGAAAGGGAATGGTAATTATAAGAAGGATATCAGCTGTGGGTAATAATAATAATTAAGTGTTATTTGTGTTGGTGATACTATATCTAATTAAATCAGGAGAATGTGCTTCAGTCACGTGTAAATAAAATGTTATATAAAATTAGAAAATTATTTGTTAAGGAAAAAGAATACTTTTTAAGAAACAATAAGATGTTATGATATTTCAATAATTTTAACATTCCAGTTGTGCACAGTCTGACAGAGCCAATAATACTTTGACCCATGAACCCCCGACCGACAACTGTAAGATGCGAAGCGAATCTAAATCCTACTCCACTCTCAAGACCCATGACCCCCTCCCCCCCGTCAAAAATTTTTGGATCCGCCACTGTAGAGGAGAAGGGGGACTTTGCTTATTACGATGGTATGAGAGAAGGAAGAGGAAGACGAAAAAGAATTATCAAAAATCGTCTTAACTGGACAGTCGAACACTATAATCTTTTGCCAAGCACTCAGTATGAATTTCGATCTGGTCTTGGCACACTGGATGCAATATATATCACATAAAAACAGATATTTACCTTAATTTTTCTAAAAATAAATATTTAACATGTTTTTTTCTAGACCTTAAAGGCGCTTACGACTGTGTTAACTTAATAATAATGCATTCAAAGTATGCATTACTTGGATTGTCTACAAATTAATCCGCTAATATAGTAAATATTTATAGCAACCAAACTTTATATATTAGAGACTATAGGAATCAGTTACATGGTTCAAGAATATAGGATTACCACAGGGGTCTGTATTAGGTCCGATTCTCTTCAACATATTTTCAGCAAGTATACAAGGCCTTTTCAGTGATTCCATAAAATATATCTAGTATGCTGATGACATATGTATTTATTTCATTCGTGATTTATATGACGGTAGTGTGAGGGTTCTGGAACACATACATACGCCTGATAGTCTAAACCTGTCAGGATATGTTGTACCTGTTAATGTGAATATATGGTGAATATAAATATCTTGATATGATCTTAGACCCTAAATTACTATGGTCCACATACGTCCAATATGTAGAAATGCCATTAGAAAATCGTAGAAATTTATTGGTAACCAAATATGTACCAAAATTTAGGGCGAGAACAAGTGGCGTACTAAGTATGCTATGGATAATTCATAAACATTACTTAATAAAAACAATTAGTGAAGCTTCACATACCCTTATGATGGCATAAATCAATGAATTTCCAGTTATATTATCAACAAATTTTATTATAACTCTCTATAAATTAGAATTTAATACGATCTTATACCAAATACCTTATTTTCAAAATGGCTCTAAATTGAACGATGGGAAGTTAGGGCCTGTAGTGCACATTCCATTCAACAACAAATCATTTTAAATAAAACTTTCTTCACATTGCTTAATTTACTGCAGAAACAGTAGCTATTAGAAAAGCTCTGGATTGGCTAGAGGATGTAAGTCTGTAAGATACTGTGATCATCTCAACCTCTAAGTCAGTTCTTAGAGGACTTAATAACACTGAGTTAAACCACAAGATAAAAGCTGATATGTGACATTAAACAAAAAGTGAGAAGCAAAGATGTAACATTCATTTGGGCAAAAAGTCACACCGGTATAAATGGTAATGAAATAGTAGATGAGCCTACTAACGATTCTACTCATTCTGGTATACAAATATACTTTTACACAGTAACAGATCTAATTAAATGTTATAATAACAAAATACATTTTAACTAACAAGACAGAAGGAAAAGACCTATCCTACGTTACCATCCCTTACAGAATTACCACACATCTGCCATCATAACATATCCAAACGATCAGCAAAAACTGTCATCATCATCATCATCTTTGGCTCGACAATCCTCTGTGGATCTTGGCCTGCTCTAAGATTTGTCGCCATTCTGTTCGGTTTCTGGCAACAGGTTGACATCTTCTGATTTTTAAAATCCGTAAGTCGGTTTCAACTCCATCTAACTACCTAATTCGCGGTCGGCCTTGGCTTCTACTTCCTACAGGTGTTCCTGTGGTTAGCTTTTTAGCAATCGTATTATCTGGCATTCGTATTATGTGTCCAGCCCATCTAAGACGCTGTGTTTGAATAAACGTTATGACATCTGGCTCATCAAAGAGCTGATACAATTCAAAATTATATCTTCTGCGCCACTGCCCTTGGTCGTTTATAGCTCCAAATATTTTGCGGAGTATTTTACGCTCAAATATTTCCAAAAGTCTTTCATCTTTCTGCGTTAGAGTCCATGTTTCTGCTCCATATGTGAGGACCGGCCTCAGCAATGTTTTGTATATAATAATTTTAGTTCTTCTTTGAATGTTTCTTGAGTGGAAATGCTTTTGGAGTCCACAGTATGCCCAATTTGTAAGATTTATTCGTCTTTTGATTTCTTCGCTTGTTTTATTGGTAGCAGTCAATAGCGACCCAAGGTATGTGAAGTTGTCAACACGTCCAAAGGTATGACTTCCAAAGACAGTTTCTCGTTCCTCATTTGAATGGTCTTCGTTGATGAACAGACCGACCTGTTTCGCCGCTGTTTCCAATTCTAGGAGATATTGCTCAACATCTCGCTTGCTACGCACTATTATGTCAATGTCATCATTGAACCATCCTTTATCTCAAAGGACCTAGAATTCTCTCCCTTTATTCTAACAGTGGCTTCTAAGTTAGAGATTGTCATTCTCGTTAATCGGATAAGTTTCTTTGGTATACCAAACTCATGCATTGATTGGTATATCTTGACACTGTCGTATGCGGCCTTGAAGTCGACGAATAGGTGATGGGTTTCAATAATGAATTCTAATGTTTTTTCGAGAATATGTCTTATTGAATGAATTTGGTCAATTGTTGATTTTTCTGGAGTGAATCCAGCTTGATATTTACCAACTATGCCCACTGTGTAAACTTGCAGCCTTTCGTAGAGAATATTTGCTAGTATTTTGTAAGCAGTTGTTAACAGGGTTATACCTCTATAGTTGTCACACTGGAGCTGGTCACCTTTTTTAGGTAACGGGCATATCACGCCTTGAGACCATTCACAAGGCATGGTCTCATTATGCCAAACAAGAAGTAAAAGCTTATGCAGTGTCTGTAGTAGGGCATCGTCACCATTTTTGTAGAGCTCACTGCAAATTTGATCAATTCCTGGTGATTTATTATTTTTAAGCTTTTTTATGGCTTGGGCAACGTTTTCGATGGTAGGTGGTCTTTCGTTTGGATTGAAAGGATTCCAATCATTTCAATTTGCTGGGGTGTTATCTGCTTCTTCGATATGATGGCCATTAAATTTTGCATCGAAAAATTCAACCCATCAGTTTAGGATTGAGGCCGTATCATTTAGGATGTCTCCTTCTACATCCTTACAGCCCCTTATTCTTGATTTCTCCAGCTTGATTTCTCTTTAGGTATGCCCTGTTTTGTTATCTGTTGCTTCTTGGCACTCCTTGTCAAACCATTCGTTTTCTTTAACTGATTTGGTTTTCCCCAATATTTTTGTTGCTTTCTCAGTTATTATGTTTTTACATTTTGTCCACAGTTTCACTACATTTTACCCCACCTCCAGGCTCTCCATTTCATCGTCCATTTGTCTTCTATACTCTCTCCCAACGGTTTCAATGCGCAGATTATCAACATTAATTCTGTCTTGTTTCGTGTGTTTATCTTTCTTTAGGTTTGATATTCTTCCTCTGATTTTTGCCATTACAAGAAAGTGGTCACTGTCAATGTTTGGGCCTCGGTAGCTTCTGACGTCTATAAGATCGGAAGAGTGCCTTAAATCTATGAGGATGTGATCTATCTGGTTAATGGTTTCGTTATCAGGGGATTTTCATGTTCCTTTGTGTATCATTTTGTAGGGAAATCTTGTTCCTCCTACTTATCATGTTTTTAGTACTTGCAAAGTTTATTAATCTCAACCTGTTATCATTTAACTCTTCATGTAAGCTCTTACGTCCTATAGTTGTCTGGAAAAAATTGCTCTTTGCCAATTTTTGCATTAAGGTATGCAGCAATAATTTTCACGTCATGACGTGGACATCGTCAGCGATGCAGCGTAGCAAAAACTATCATAAGATTCAAAAGTAGTCACGTTGCTGTTCCTGCTCATCTGGTGAGATCAAACATTATAGAATAAGGAAAGTGCTAATGCGATAATATTTTCCAGTGTGATATTAATCACATCATGTTGGGGTGTATTAAAAATAGAGCACTTTCAGCTACATTTTATAAAAACCTGGTTAAAATTATTGTGCAACTTACAGTTTACATGACCCATCTAGTGTTACTCAATCAGAAATCAATATACGAACTAGTATGTAAGAACTTTAGTCATATGTAATCAAATTTTCATTGACAATGGTCTGATAGGTCTACAACATGTAAACTTTTTTTAACTTATTATTATTAAAACTATATTATTATTAAAATCTATAAAAAAATCTATAAAAATATAAAATTTATTTAAATAAAAATCTATAAAAAGTTAATTTAATTTTAAAAATATTATTTAAATTTTAAAAATACAGAAAACCATAGTATAAATACTACTATATCACATATTTTTTAAATCATGATTGCCAGTGCTCCTCACATTGTGAGAGGCTTATGGAGACTGAAAGAACTCACGAATAACCAGGTCAAGGTGACAAATGAAAAACTACTTGAAAGCAGAAACAACTTTTTGTTCTTTCGGACTTACGTCGTCGTGCATCTACCCCAAGAAACCTATTGAATTGTCTAAGAGTGGCAAATGGAGTAACAGTTCACTTCCAACTTCTAAGTAATGTGTAAGTAAACTTCAAATAGTGGTACTTTTTCCCTAGCAAAATTCATGCTATCTCAAATATTTCCATTATAATCGATAGTATAATTTATTGAAATATGAATTATACGCTTAACACCATCCAGGGGCAATATTCCAAAGCCCAAGATGCCCAAAAAACTCACTGGTTAGCATTAGGAAACATACGAATCCACAAACCAAAACACAAAAAGCTTCATCCATCCTCAATTCACCTACAAAATTGCACCGACGAACTTTTGGACCAGTACAGAGATCGACTTAAAGCAACACTAGCGTTGAACATCTTCTCCAGCTAAAGTTGATTTCATATCAAATAAATATTGTAAAGTTGTCATTTTAACTAGGACAGATACAATTAAATTATGAAAAGAATTACTTTATTTTGTTTCACGACACGGTCCTAATTGCAGAGAGCGCACAGGATCTCCAGACAGTCTTAGATCGCGTCAGATCGATCGGAGAACAATACGGCCTCAGCATTAACGTCAAGAAAACAAAAACAATGATTGTCTCCAAAACTCCAAAACATCCATTCATCCACCCATGGCTTTAAACGTGAATGGTAACATTATCGAAAATGTCGAGAAATTTCGATATCTAGGGTGCTGGATAACGAAAGATATAGATCCAGACATAGAAATAAAATCGCGAATTGAACAAGCAAGAAATGTCTTTTTAAAAATGAAACAAATGTTTACGTCCCAAACACTCAATCTCAAAATCCGATACCGAATGCTGAAATGTTACGTTTACAGCACCTTACTATATGGAATGGAGGCCTGGACCTTCAAAATCAACTCAGACGTTTGGAAAGTTTTGAAATGTGGTTATTTCGAAGGATGCTGAAAGTCCCCTGGACAGCGCATATGAGCAACGAGCAGGTCCTACACAAGATGGGTACCGACAGAGAACTCTTAAAAATAATGAAAACACGGAAAACCTCATATTTGGGACACATATACAGAAATGAGAAATACCAGCTACTGCAGCTTCTTATAGAGGGGAAGGTAGAAGGAAAACGTGGTCCTGGTAGACGGCAGGCGTCCTGGTTGAAGAACATTCGTGAGTGGACTGGTTTGGATTCTCAATCTTTAATTAAGAAAAGCCAGGAACAGAAATGATTTTGCTGAGGTTATCGCCAACCTTCATTGAAGACGGCACCCAAAGAAGAATACTATGTATAACTAATATAGTTTCGTGTTACATTGACATTTTGTTTTCGGCACCGTTCATAGGTATCTTGTCAATCAGTTACCAACTGTAATCCGTTTGAAGAGGTTTACTCTCCGGACACTGGAACTCACTTCAAGCATGTTACCTGAAGTCAAATTCAATTTAATATTTAATATCACATTTTAATAACAACAATATGTACAATCTTTAATAACTACATGTAATTTAAAGGGTTTTTACCCTAGTATTTTGGTGGCTCGGGCATTTTAACCTAGTAAGTATAACCATTTTTCCTTTTTAACCCTAGTCAAAATTTAAAAATAACCACGTTTGCTTTAACTAAATGGTTTCTACTTATTTTAGGCAATTTTAAACCTGATGATGGACTGTTTAGTTCGAAAACGTTTGTTTTTTTTATGTAGCCCTTTTAAGGGTTTTTTAAATAAATATACCCATATACGAAGACTAACTCTTCTTTTACTAACTAACTAACTAACTTTTTTTTGAGATACAATTAAATTATGAAAAGAATTACTTTATTTTGTTTCGAACCTAACAAGATAAGACTTTTAGAAAAGTATTTCTTGCGTAATATTTGGTACACCCCATGTAGCCATGCCACGCATTCCACCAAAAGCAACCAACACTCACAAAAAAGCGTTACGGAACAACGATCACCAATGGTATAAAATACATCAAATCAATCAGTATTAAGCGTATATTTAACCCATTCAAAGCCGAATAAATACTTCATTTCTCACAGAAATATCCTGTTTAGCGTTGTGCCAACTTTATGACCACTGGTACAATGGCGACCACCCATTGCAACAACCACAAAATTCACTGCATAACTGTAATAGCGACCATAAAAACATTTAAATGATGGCCACCTAAATCGCATGCTTATGTGGTGATGCTTGTTAATTGCGCTCATTATCAATTTAGGAAGTGCGGTTATAGGATTTGTCGTAAACTTAAATCAGTCGATACATCACTTAATTTTAATACTAATGGTACTGTCCTCTAAAACAAAATATTAACTTGAATGAATTTATTTTCAAATAAACATTTGATGAACAGAGTCTGTAAAATAATCAATATTTAGAAAAAAAATTGGATTGAAAAGTTATTGTAACTCATTAAGGGATGTGTTTATCTTACCGAGCGTTTTACAACATAGTTTTATATGACAAATTTTCAAGAATGTAACTAATCTATTCTCCAGGAATTTGACTATTCCCCCATCCTTATCATATTTATAATAAACTGAATTATAGATTAAAAGATAGCCCAAGTTTTCCTAAAATTGCTAAACTATTTGAGAAGCTAATAGCTACAAGACTTATGGAAGATAATAACTGATAATGATCGTTTCCCGGATCATCAGTTTGGTTTGAGAAAGAATCATTTAACAATAAAACAAATATATAGAGTCGTTGATACAGTAAATAAAATTTTTGACGAAAAGAAGTATAAATTATCATCATCATCATCATCATCATCATCATCATCATCATCATCATCATCATCATTATCATCATCATCATCATCATTTGCCTCTACAACTCTATGTGAGTCTTTTACGTTGCGTTTACTATTTCCTTCCATTGTTAGCGGTCCTGAGCAGCTATTTCCCATTGCTGTATTCCCGTTTTGCGTAAATCACTGGCTACTGTATCCTTTCATCTCTTTCTTGGGCGACCAACTGACTTTCTGCTATCGAGCCTTTCCCATGCGTGTTCAGGAGTTTTTGTCACTCGATCTTAGCACGTGGCCCGCTTATCTTATTCGGTTTGCTTTAGTGTAGCGTGCTATGTTTTCATCTGCATACACTGTCTGGAGTTCATCATTGTGTCTTCTTATACATTCTACTGTTATCTCTTCTCTGCAAGGCTCACAGATAGTCTGCAGTATCTTTTTTCCAGTACCAGTAATTCTGTCGTTTCCCGCTGGTTCAGAGTCCATGTCTCGCTTCCATACGTTATTGTTGGACGAATTATTGTCTAATACACTCTTAATTTTGCTGGTATTGAGAGTATTTTTGATTTAAGTACGGTCATTAATGAGTAATATGCCCTGTTTCCTGCAATGCTCCTGGCTGCTACGTCCTTTTCATATTTATTTTCAGATGTTATGATCGCTCCCGCTCCCAGGTACTCATTGTAGTTTTCATTGATTGTTACGTTTTATCTAACCCTTGGCCTTGGGTGCTTCGTAACCACGATGTACTTGGTCTTGTCCTTGTTGACCTTCAGACCAACTTCCTTGGCTCCGTTTTCGAATAGGATGAAAACTTCTTTTGCATCCCTGGTGAATTTTGCAATTGTGTCCACGTCATCAGCAAACGCTAGTATTTTTGTTGAAGTTGAGTTTTCCTTACCACATGTTCCAGTGCAAAATTAAATAGCAGGTGGGCGAGAGGATCTCCTTGTCTAAGCCCGGTGTAAATGAGGAATTCCTCCGACGTGGTGCTGCCAATTCTGATCCGTGTGGAAGCGTTCTCTGTGCTCACCTGTGCTAATCGTACCAGCTTTTCAGGTACTCCTATTTCTACCATGATCTCCCACAATGCTTATCTGCTAACAGAATAGTAAGCTTGTTTAAAGTCCACGAAGATTTGGTGTATATCGCGGTTGAATTCTCAGTTTTTTCCCAACACCTGGCATATGACGAATATCTGGTCTATATTCGACCTCCCCAGTACTGCTCTGCACTCTTTCTTTACGTCAGTCAGGATTTTGATAAAGTCTAGCATAAAGAGTTGATCTTTAAAATAAAAATGAACGTTCCAGAGTCAATGTTTACTTTACTAAAATCATTTAGAAGTAAAATACTACCGTGTTAAGTATGAATCAGAAACATCAGAAATATACGCTATAAGACATGATGGTGTTCTGGGTAATATATTATATTTGATATTTACGCACGACATATCAACAAACGAAAATGTAATGACTACAACATTTGCAGACGACACTATTATGTTAGTCACAGATATTAATCCTGCAACAGCTAACACAGCTACCACTCTGGACCAAAGTTGTCCACTCGTAACAAAATGCTATACAATATAATACTCAGACCGGTCTGGACCTGTGGGATCCAGCTATGATGCACAGCAGCTAAATTCAACTTATCCATAATGAAAAGATTTCAATCCAAAGTGTTGTGCGCTCTATACCAGACGCCCCATGCTTGTCTCAAACGAAGATATTTCTTGGGATCTAGAAATATTTACCATCTTCTTCTTCTAGATGTGCCTACCCGTTACGAATGTTGGTGATCATCATGGTAATCTTTATCTTATCTGCAGCAGCGCGGAAAAGCTGCACAGACGTTATATTGAACCAGATTCTGAAGTTCTTTAACCGAGACGTTCTTCTTCTTCCTGGACTTTCCAAATATTTTTCCTTGCAGGATGGCTTGAAGGAAAACATTTCTGGATTCATTTCGCATAATATGTCCGAAGAATTGTATCTTCGAGATTTAATTATGGTCAGTACTTCTCGGTTCTTATTCATTCTTCTGAGAACCTCCTCATTTGTGACTCGGTTAGTCTACGGGATCTTAAGCATTGTTCGATATAGTCACATCTCAAATGCTTCCTGTTTTTTGTACATATCTTCGTTTAAGGTCTACGATTCAGCACTATAAAAAGGACAGAGAAAACGTAGCATCGCAGCATTCTTACTTTTGTATCACGATAGAGGTTGTTACTCTTGAAGAAGGCCCCCATCCGATTGTAGGTGGATCTAGCTTTTCCGATGCGTGCTCTAATCTCCTGGTTGTTGGTTCATTCTTCATTTATTATGGTGCTGAGGAAGTTGTATTGCGTCACTCTTTCTACAGGAGATTGGTTGACGTAGAGTTGACCTTCTGTTCGAACTACGAAGTGAAGTGAAGTGATCTACGATCAGTGAAGTGATAAATTAGTGCAGTTCTCGGTAACTAAAATGTCTAGAAATTCACCCAAATGCATTAGCAAGAAACTTGCTTGATAACAATGGATGTAAAACTGTAAACCATATGGACCTTTTTGAAAAAAAAGGTACTGAGACGAATACTAGGGCCTATAAATAAGAACAACAGGTACCAAATCAGATACAATTATACAATATATATCTAATAAAAAGAATCAGCTCTATTTTAGTATGTCCATCTACAGCGCCTTCAATGGGAAGGTCATGTATTAAGGATGGAAGAAAACAGGCTTGCAAAAAAACTGTTAAATGCAAGAATACAGCGGAAGAAACCTATTGGAAGATAGAAAAAACGATGGAAGAATGATGAGGATAAGGACGAAATAAATCTTATTGACAGTCGATAGTGAAGGAAAATGTCTACAGTCCGTACAGACTGGAGATGTTTGGTGAGGAAGACCAGGGCTCCAATTGCACTGTACAGCTATAGGATTAATGGATACGTTGCTATTTATACATGGTGTAGACTTTTCGTCTGATTAACCCTTGTCGTATGCGTCAATACATTTGGTGAAACAAGCGATTTTATGGTATACATGAATGAATCCCTTAAATTATGACCAAATCACTTAACACTTAAATTTTAACATATGATGCAATTATTGAGAAAAATAAATACATTGATCAAGTTTAGACTAAAGTTTATTTGAAATAAAATACCTTAAAATAATACATTATTTTTTAAATTTTGTAGTTGCAGAGTACTTACAGTTTATAATTTTGTAGTTCTTTGATGCACACTGTGTCCTTACCTGCAAAAAAAATAATCATTTAATTAACTACGAAAAAGAAAATGAAGAATATCTATAAATCTCAGTTTCCACAATAAAACTAAGCTGACATATGTCAAATTATTCTCTTGCGAAAAGTTATTTTTGTAAGGTGTTCTATTTTTGTTTAAATGTTAATTATTATACACTGGGATTATTATAACTGGGAGTCAAAGACAATTGGAACTATTTTATTTGCTGCTAGATTTTACATCGAAAGTTTTTGAAAACAAGTTTTACAAGTGTTGGAGAACTATAATCTCCAACCAAATAATTATATTTCAAAACAAATAATTCTATTCAAAGCAAATAGAAATATTATCGGGCCGGTTACCTAAATAAATCCAGTCTGCATTACTTCTTAGAATGTAAGTCTTCGACTACTTGACCTTAGACCGGGCGCTATTCAAAATGCATAAACAAATATTTTCGGAGGGGCTGCGGGAAGACAGTAAATTAGCGACAGTAGTAGGCTTTAGACCTATCTTTCAAGTTCGGAGAGTTTTTCTCCACGTTTGCAAGTTACGTAATAAGCCGGGAAGCCGTAAAATGTAGTGTTATGGTGTTTTCGGGAAAGTTCGTAAATTGTAAATCTCTAATTAGGTTCCTTACGTGTAGTTATTCACTCACAGATTATAATTTTCTATTTCTTGCCCTTTTTCAATTACAGTTCTAGCTAAACAAACAATTGTTTTATTTCACTTTATATCTATTCAATAGGCCAGATTAAAGCACCTTTAAAAGTCCATTTAAGTTTCTTTACTGAGTTGTCGAAGGCTAGCGGACCAACTGGACTTACAGCAAGTACAAAACCGCTGAAAGAGACACTGTTATGCCGGGTCCAGACCAAGCAGACAAAACAAAAACATTCATGTTTCGCGACAAAGTGGCGACAAATCGAAAACATTTGATGAGACATTTCTGAAACAATTTTGTTTTGTTTCCAGATTTGAAAACTTTTTCAGGTCCCGTCTCAGGTCGGTAAAGATCAAAAGGTCTGTGTTTTGTCTGTGTTTTTGACGACAAGTTGTCGACGCAGTGTGGACGCGTGTGCGTGCCAAAACGAGTTAAGCAGTAGGAGAAATAGAATGTACAATTTTTATCAAAATCAAGTGTATTTTTCTGTTGTGTAGTGAATAAATAAATACTAGTGTATTTTTCTAAACATGTCGGGGGACAAAAAGTGGAATACACAAAATACATGCAAGTTAATAGAAATTTACAGGGAGCATCCGATATTATGGGACCCTAAAAATAAAGATTATAAAAATCGCTACAAGAAAGCCGATGCATTAAAGGAAATTTCTTTATCGCTAAATGTGCCACTAAATGATGTTGAAAAAAAAAATAAAGAATGTTAACAACCAGTATGCTAGAGAAAGACGAAACTACAAGAAACTTAAAAAATCTGGGGCTGGGAAACTTTTCAGTTCAAAATGGTTTGGTTATGGTAGGAATCACCTGTTGCTAAAAATCTTAAAGTGATTGCTAAACGTTCTGTTACACTTATAGCATTTCTAAAGTTAGTATGTCTTTTTGTAACTGCAGGATCAACAAGGCATATTAGATTCTCAAAATCTTCGGTGGACATTCTTAAAAAATTTTTGAAGCTTGATCGAATTTCACCACTTAGTCCAATATCATCTGCGCGCAGCTGAACTAACAATTTGTCTATCGAACAACTTTCTCGCATTTTTAGGCTTGGTCGAATCCAAAAACGTTTGGGTTTTCGTTTAGCAACCTGGGATGATGATGAGAGCAAAAAAAAACAACTTGCGGCTAGCAATAAATCTTCAGTTTCATTTTTTTCTTTATTAAAACGCCACATGGTTAACCAACACTAATCACAACAACAACGTCACCAACTGAATTTTGTTTTTATATTTTGTTGTTCTGGTGTGGACAGTTTGTCTCAATTTTGTTTTGTCTTTTGACGACAAATTTTGTCGCCGATTTATCGTGTTTTTGTTTCAGAATTGTGTTTTCGTTTTGTCTGCTTGGTCTGGACCCGGCATTAGCATACAAGATCTCCATGGAAGGGATGTTGAAAACCGGCGTCCCTCCAACAAGATTACAACAATTTGTTTAATTTAATTGAGTGGCCATAAAATCCTTCAACGACCAGTTATCTATTTTTAAAAAATGCAATTTTTGTCTCCCAACCTTCTGTTGATTATTGGTTACTAAATCATGGAAGCTCTTAAAGAAATTATAACAGGAGAAGCTCCTAGTTTTGATGGCATTTATGCTGAGTTTATAAAGCACATTGGCAGATTTACTAGACAATAGCTTTGCAAAGCTCTTCTCAGACATTTTTCAAATAAAGTTTAGTCATTAGCTAAAAAGAGCAAGCATTGTCTCCATTTTGAAACCAATGAAAGCTAATGATTTAACAAAAAATTACCGACCAATTGCACTTCTATGTATGGTGTATAAATATTTGAAAAAATGCTATATAACAGAATAGCCACACAATACTCCAACATATACCTTTGACAACTATACCAGGATTTTGACCAAACTGCAGCTGCACAGATCAAGTACTTGTAACTTGGTATATAGAATATAGTACTGACTAACTATGTAGAAACCGGCTTTTAAAAACGTTTAGAAAGATCTAGTGTTTTCATTAATTTATCAGCAGCATACATTCCCTGTGAAAATAAGGGCTAATATATAAATTAATGCAAGAGATTACATACAGAAAGATACCTGATGTCATTAATGCTGTGCTAAGCAGTGGATGTTCCCAAGTCATTATGCTGGCCCCACCATTCTTTAGTATTTATATAGTGGATATATATATATATATATATATATATATATATATATATACATACATACATATATACATATATATATATATATATATATATATATATATATATATATATATATATATATATATATATATATATATATAGTCTGAAAAAGCGATAAACGCTTGTAATCAACGCTGATCAAATAGAATACAATACTCCAATATTTGGGTATGCAGCGGAAGATAGGACAAAGAAGTACTCTTTTTAGTTTGCCAAGCTTTCGCAAATCTTTATTTGCATCATCAGGGTGCTACAATAAACAGAATTAGTACAAATGACAGAGTAAGAATTACTTTGTATCCTACACACTTTGATGTTTATAAACATCAAGACAACTAACCTCAATTAGAGGTTATTAGTAGTAGTTATATATATATATATATATATATATATATATATATATATATATATATATATATATATATAGTTGCTTCTAGCAAGCGCCCAGACGACTGACGATATTGAATCAGATTTTTTAAAGACAAAATTTGAACCAAATATAGCATCCGCTCCACGTTCGGAATGTATAGAGATAAACACGGATAAAAAAGAGAAGATTATAAAAACGCTCTGCCGCACTGTTTAGTGATGAAAGAAAAATATTATTCTGGACACATTTTTCGACTGCCTACGGGCAGCAGGACTTGACCACTATGATATAAGACTGCTGAAATACTTATATTACAATCAAGTTGCCTCTATCCAAATTGGAGACAGTCCCACTGAAAAAATACCCATCAAACGTGGAGTATGGCAGGGTTGTGTTTTGTCACCCACTCTTTTTAATCTGTACTCTGAAGAAATCTTTAGGGAGGCTTTGGATGACAGACAAGAGGGAGTAAGACTAGGTGGAGAAGTAATCAACAATATTAGATACGCTGACGATACAGCCATTCTTGCAGAAAGTTTACAAGATCTCCAAACATTACTAAATCTAGTCAGTGAAGCAAGTTATCGGAGAGGCCTAAAAATCAACATTTCAAAGACAAAGTGGATGGCAGTTGGAAAGATCCATATAGATCATGGTCTGCTTTCTCTTAATGGAGAAGAGATAGAAAGGGTAAATCATTTCAAATACCTTGGCAGCTGGTTAAATGTAAATTGTGACTCTGATGAAGAGATAATATCCAGGATCGAAATATCACGTAAGGCTTTTATGACCTGGAAACCAGTTTTATGCAACAGAAACCTGTCAATGAACATTCGTAAGAAGGTCCTGAAATCTTATGTATGGTCGATCCTATTGTATGGTTGTGAGACATGGACGTTAAAAACCACAATGCTAAACAAGTTAGAAGCATTCGAAATGTGGTGCTATAGACGAATCCTAAAGATATCGTGGGTTTCGCACACTTCCAATGAAGATGTTCTTCAAATGATCAACTCAGAACGTCTGCTCATAAACATCATAAAGAGGAGAAAAACAGAATACTTCGGCCATATAATTAGAGGACCCAAATACCATTTACTTCGCCTTATAATACAAGGAAAAGTGGAAGGAAAGAGATGGATTGGTCGAAAGAAACTTTCATGGCTGCTTAATATTAGACAATGGTGTGGTTTCACAGTAGAAGAATTATTTCGCGCAGCAGCCGACAGAGAAAGGTTTCAGGAAATTGTAAGCATGATGACGGCCAACGTCTGAATACGGACACGGCACCCAAAGAAGAAGAAGGACATATTTACCATCAAACAATAATTCTCGTGATTTATGTACCGCATCCGAGGTCTAGTATATACGTTTAGTATTTTGTATAATATATTTATATTTTTTACACGTTTCATATATTTATTATTATGTTGGATATATTAATGTATAAGCTACATGTTTAAGTTTATTGTTTGTTGTCAATGATAAGCGCACATACTTTTCATTAAAACTTTAGAAACATCATAAGTTGTATTTCAGTTTATTTAAAAAAAAAAATAAATTTAATACTAAAATAATTTTTTCGTTTTATTTCATCGACTTACTATATTTTGTTTCAATTTCAGTGAGCATATTTGTCAGTTAAGATGCCTAAGCATAAACTAGCAACTAAAAATACTATATTTTACGATTTGCTTAATTCTAAAAAAACACAATCTTAGCCGCAGCAAAAAATAGTAAGTAAGATTTAGTTAAAAAGACTAACATAGTTAGAAATTTTTCTTTTTTTATCGAAATTTTCACTAAAAAGTATATAGATTTCCATCATTAGTCTTGTTTCAGCTTTTATTAGAAATAAGGGCAATCCAATTTTACAAAATTTGTTCTCCTGAATAATTGCCTAAATCATAGTTACTAGGTTTTGCCAAAGTACGGCAGAGCGCTCATATGCGAACCATCGCGTTATGTCCTGATACGCAAACAATGACGGATTAAGACCTATTAGATGAAGAAGAATAAAGTCGGTATTTATGGTTTCGATTGATACAGTTTATGGATAAAAACAACTGTTAAAAAACTATTTATTGTTAGAGAAAACATCATTATTTTTTTATGACCAACAAAGTAATCACTTCTGTATTTTTAAATCTATGTTTTTACCTACGCATTGTCGGTTCTTTTTTCTTCTGTCTCGTCATACATTTACATTAATCGAAGGTTTTCTGCTACGCTAACTATTCCTTTTTGCCTTGTTACATTTTTTCATTCATCGTTACAGTAACTGATGACGCTGCTGCTGTACGGAAAAGAGATGCACAGTTAAACCAGTCCCACGAGTTCCTGAAGAAATAAATTATTTGCCCGATTGCAACATCGCTCAGTGTAATAAATGTAATGGACATTTTTATCCTCTTGTTATCTGATCGTAATCCGGCATGTCTCTTTTTTTCGTTCCGTTAAATAGATCTTTTGTATGTTAGACATACTTTTAAATATTTAAAAGGATATTGAGAATTTTTATTCATTTCAGATATTTAAGATGAGTGCTGTGATATATATCTACATTTCATTGAAAAACTTTTAACCGATAGAATATGGAAAAAAATCAAATAGGTACATTCTGGTCAAAACCAAAAGGGAAGAAATTCCAAAACCACGATCAAGGCCAAAAAATGACATCACACATTTTAGATATGATGGACGAAAAATAAAAATAAGAACATTATCATATACAAACGTTTGAATAGGGAATTACGAGGCAACATGAAAGAACCAAAAGAGAAATGGCGAGTAGAAAATGCACAGAAATCGAGGAATTAGACAATAGGCATCATTCTTTTATTATGTGGTCTACTATGTAAACTCATTTGATTCAAAAAATATATTTTTCCAGAAAATTCTTTTATTTTATTTGATATAACTCAAGCAGCGACTTCAGTGTGCTTCTTAAACTTCTTTATTCCGTCCGAATAATGCGATTCTGGAAGCCATGCAAAATAGTCGTTTTTTCGACAATTATTTTTTTAAGCAATACAACACTGAAAACTTTTGTTTTCAACACTTTCACTAAATTTATTATAATTTATTATCACTATAACTGTTTCAGCAAAGTGACTTTTTCAAGTGAGCTATTTGTTACATGTGGCGACTGCCAAAAACTTACATGGCTCAAACGGGTATAACCTTTAACAAACGGATAGCAGAACACAACAGGGCTTTCAACAATAGAAAAACAGATGCTACGTACGCACTTCAACTTCTAGATCATAACCATTCTTTTAATAACCAATTTCAAATTCTTCACATTCAAAATAAAAGCCTTGAGCTATCATTATTGGCCAGAACCTATGGAAATTAACAAATTAAGAAATACAAATTTTATTCTGAATGACCAACTTGAGACAAACAGTTCTACCTTCCTTAATTTATTCAGTGAAATACTACAAAGTGTTAGAAGCATAATAAAAAAAGCTCACTTGAAAAAGACACTCTACAAAAATAGTTGCAGTGATAATAAGCCACTTATTTGCCTGTATAGATAAAAAATATCAGCACAAAGTTTTGATTGAGACTACAAAAGGTCAGCTTTATTTTAACAAAATCTTTGAATCCTCTAACAGAAACAAAACCACATAGGATGTTATAAATAAACTTAATGAAAACAAAAAAATCACAAAAATATCTGTCTAAAAATAGATGATACTAGGATTACAGATTCAGATATAATATCAAACAAATTTAATGCTTAGGAGCCGATAGAGAAGGGCTTCAAGAAATTGTAAACATGATGACGGCCAATGTCTAAATACGGATAAGGCACCTAAAGAAGAAGAAAACCTAATAAAGGCTTTCGATCGCATTCAAATCGGAGATGTCTTACATGTATTATATAAAAATCATATATATCAATCTCTCTCTTCAATCCTAACCCCCCAGGGGGAGTGTAGTGGTCGACGTGATGTCGTGTATTGTCCGTCTCCAGAGATCTCTGTCTCTGGTCATTTCTTTTAATTCATGCATAGGTCTTTGGCATATTCCTGTAATTTGATCTATCCATCTTGTTGGGGATCTTCCTCGTGATCTTCGGCCTTCTACCTTTCCTTGTATTATGAGTCTTTCCATGTTTTCTGTGTTTGCTCTCATAACATGCCCAAAATATTTTAATTGTTGGAGATGGACTTTACTAGAGAGTCGTTGGCTAACTTTTAGCTCTCTTAAAATTGAATTATTTGTTCTGCGGTCGGTCCAAGGAATTCGTAACATTCGTCTCCAACAGAACATTTCAGTGGCGTCTATCTTTCTTCTCTCCGATTGTCTCAGAGTCCAAGATTCACATCCGTAGGTCAGTATTGGGAATATTAAGCAGTTGATCAACCTCATCTTTATCGCTCTTGAAATTTGACAGTCCTTCCATATTTTGGTCATTTTTGCTGTGGCAACTTTTGCTAGATCAGATCTACGTTTAATCTCTTCTTGTAATGACCCTGTGTTTGTGATTAATGATCCCAGATATAAGTATGAGCTCACAACCTCGAACCGGTCAATTGTGGTTATGTGTGGATGATTGTTGTGTAGTCTATCCACTATCATGATCTTTGTCTTTGATATGTTTAATTGCAGACCAAATATTTGACTTTCGTTTTCGATCAGTCGTATAAGTTCTATCAGCTCTGCTTGACTATTTGCAAGAAGGGCTGTGTCATCTGCGAAACGTAGGTTGTTTAGTTTATGACCATTTATTGAGATGCCCTTTTCCCATCCTTCAAGTGCTCTTCGCATGATATACTCCCCATATATGTTGAATAATTGTGGAGATAGTATACATCTTTGTCTGACACCCCGTTCTGGATGAAATTCGTTCGAAAGTGTGTCAAGTACTTTAACTGATCCAGTAGTGTGTTCATATAGTTCGGTTATAAGCGTAATTAGATGTTGTGGTACGCCTACTTCTTTTAGTATTCGCCATAAGTGTCTCCACTTGACCCTGTCGAACGCTTTACGGTAATCTATAAAACAGATGTATAGTGGGATGTTGAATTCCCTAGATTTCTCGATTATCTGTCTTATATTCAGCAGGTGTTCTCGAGTACCTCTAGCTTTAGTAAATCCAGTTTGCTCTTGTGGAATTTCTCTTTGAAGGAATGTTTTCAGTCTCTCATTGATTATATGTAGCATTATCTTGCTGGCATGGGATATAAGAGAGATAGTTCTATAATTGTCGCATTTATGGAAGCTGCCTTTTTTATATATGGTCGTTATTGTAGATTTTGTCCAGTCTTCAGGCCATTGTTTGGAATGCCATATTTGGTTACAGAGTAGATGAAGTAACTTTACGCCGGTTTCTTCTGTGGCTTTAAGCATTTCTGCTGTTATCATATCTGGACCTGGTGCTTTGTTATATTTGAGCTTGTTGATAGCCTGTCTTACTTCATTTTCGAGTATATCAGGTTCTTCTTCCACCTCGTCAGAGATTTGGCTAACAAGCTCTTGGCGTTGATCATCTTTATATAGGTCCCTGCAATACGATCTCCATGTCCCTGCTATGTCTTCTTTGTTTGTTCTCAGGGTTCCAGTGTTATCTTCAATGGCCCAAGTTCTGGCTCTGAAGTCTCTTGTCAGGTAGCGTATTTTTCTAAATAGATCTCTCGGCTGATTATTCTGACCATGTCTCTCAATTTCTTTGCATATACTTTGATAGTACTATATACCAATCAGTATTAAACAAACTAAAATAATTAAAAAAAAAACAAAAGTTTAAAAGTTTTGAGGCGAAATACGAACGACATAGGCAACAAAAATATGTACAAATAAAAAACAAAGATGGCAACATTGCTACTGATAGAACCAAAATCCTTGAGATTGTTGAATCCTTTCATCGCGAAATGTATACGAGCACCGACGAAAGGCAAGAGCAGCCCCTGCCCAAAATCACAAACCAGGGATCAGAATTAATGCCAGAAATAACTACATACGAAATCAAAACGGCACTTTTAGAAATAAAAAATAACAAATCCCCTAGCGATAACGGAGCAGTGATCGAAACGAACTAACTGGGTGAAATTATCCAGGTTTGGCCAAGCTTTTCACTGAATGCATCTACCAAGAAAAAACTCCTTCTCAATAGAATAATAAACTCATTACTTTAGTACAAAAGCAAGAAGACGTAACAGGTTAAAAAAAAACACGGTCCTATCAGTTTGCTTTCACACATATATAAATTTTTCACAAAAATTATCAAAAAAAGGCTGGACGCTAAATTAGACTTCTATCGGCCTAGAAAATAAGCTGAATTAAGATCGGAATACAGCACTAACCACCACTTACTAGTAATAAAGAACCTAGTGGAGGTCTGCAGAATACAACAAACCATTGTTTCATTCAAGTAATCAATACCATAAGCCATCAGAAAATGTTAAAAGCATTGAAAGATTGCCAACTAGACCATCGCTACACTAACATAATCAAATATCATGAATGTGTTGCTTGTGTGAGTCCATTTCAAATAGGTAAAGAAATAATAAATAAGACTTACTCACAATCAATTTAATTTAACTATCTGACGACCGGTTTCGCTTTCTACAATATGCAAAGCATCCTCAGGTCTCGATACAAAGTTAAACAAATGCTGAAATAATAAAAACCCATATTAGGGTGTTGTCCAATAACGATAAACAAAGTAGATGTTGTAAATTACAATAATTATGCCAATATTACATGTCTGTGGTTTTATTTAAATGAGTAAGTTGAATAAAAAGTATAAAAATTTTAAAAGTTTAAACAGACAAGGTAAGGCCCACAAATTGTTATAAAATAGTCTCTTCGATTGTAATAAATTAACAAATAAGCAAATAAATAAATAAAATAAACATTACTTACATGCCGGTACTCTATTAATTGATGGATGGTAGAACATGGTTGAAACTACTATATATTGTTGAATGGAGAACTCAATTCTATTATTGCAGTTGTTTGACAGTAAACGGGAAGTTCTTGAGGAGATAGATTTGATCCAATGAAGAAGAGATATGTGTGTGATCGTTTGTTAAATGAAAGTAATGTAATATATCATTGTGTTATTAAAAGCTATTTATACTTATTCGAGAGATATATTTTTGAAATGTGTGTTATTTATTGAGTAATTGTTTTAAGAAGGTGACAGTTTTATGACAATGAATATGTTTAGACGTAAAATTGTGTGGGTGTGCAATTATTTTCCAACCTGTAGTTATCAAATTACTTTGATAAAGTTCTATTGGCAATTAGTAAATTATTGAAAAGTCAAGTGAATAAAATATATTAAAATACAAACAATTAAGGACAATTCAAATACACTAAATAGAAAACACTTAGAAGGGACGAAACAAACATTGAATTTAAAAAAGGGGGAAGGGCTTAAATGCACTACATCGTAGTCTTGGGCACAATGAGTTTTTTTATGTTTTATCTATTAGATTTTAGTGGTAAATTTGCCAGATGTAGGTTAGCATGTGACAGTTCTTCTTCTGTTTCTCAACACTGATATATACATAAAACTGGATAACTTAACTTACAGTATTGAGAAACAGAAGAAGAACTGTCACATGCTAACCTACATCTGTCAAATTTACCACTAAAATCTAATAGATAAAACATAAAAAAACTCATTGTGCCCAAGACTACGATGTAGTGCATTAAAGCCCTTCCTCCTTTTTTTAAATTCAATGTTTGTTTCGTCCCTTCTCAGTGTTTTCTGTTTTAGTGTGTTTGAATTGTCCTTAATTGTTTGTATTTTAATATATTTTATTCACTTGACTTTCCAATAATTTACTAATTGCCAATAGAACTTTATCAAAGTAATTTGATAACTACAGGTTGGAAAATAATTGCACACCCACACAATTTTACATCTAAACATATTCATTGTCATAAAACTGTCACCTTCTTAAAACAATTACTCAATAAATAACACACATTTCAAAAATATATCTCTCGAATAAGTATAAATAGCTTTTAATAACACAATGATATATTACATTACTTTCATTTAACAAACGATCACACACATATCTCTTCTTCATTGGATCAAATCTATCTCCTCAAGAACTTCCCGTTTACTGTAAAACAACTGCAATAATAGAATTCAGTTCTCCATTCAACAATATATAGTAGTTTCAACCATGTTCTACCATCCATCAATTAATAGAGTACCGGCATGTAAGTAATGTTTATTTTATTTATTTATTTGCTCATTTGTTAATTTATTACAATCGAAGAGAGTATTTTATAACAATTTGTCGGCCTTACCTTGTCTGTTTAAACTTTTAAAATTTTTATACCTTTTATTCAACTTACTCATTTAAATAAAACAACAGACATGTAATATTGGCATAATTATTGTAATTTACAACATCTACTTTGTTTATCGTTATTGGACAACACCCTAATATGGGTTTTTATTATTTCAGCATTTGTTTAACTTTGTATCGAGACCTGAGGATGCTTTGCATATTGTAGAAAGCGAAACCAGTCGTCAGATAGTTAAATTAAATTGATTGTGAGTAAGTCTTATTTATTATTTCTTTACCTATTTATAATCAAATATATCTACCAAAACGCCCCAGCTAGCGTAAGACTATCTGCACAAGAAACAAATAAATTCTGTATACAGCGAGGAGTACGGCAAGGAGACACAGTCTCTTCAAAGCTATTCACGACGCTTTTAGAACATACTTGTAAGAAGGCACATCTGAACGAGCATGGTATTAACATAAATGGAGAGAAGCTCAGTCATTTGAGATTTGCAGATGACACCGTCTTTATAGCCGACCGTATAGATGATGCAATAATAATAATGTTTGAAAAATTATATCACGCTTCCTTGGAGGTCGGACTAAAGATTAATATGAACAAGGCGCAAATAATGACTAATCTGGTGCTAAATCGAAATATTGCTGTTAATGGAAGGGATATTGTGCAAACTACATCATATAAGTACCTAGGACATACCACCGTGGGCACGGCGAGAGGTCAGGGTGATTCTGCAGAAGAAAGAGGACGAGGAGAGATTGCCCCCGGGGATATAAGCGTATGGGACGAGGGACGCTTACAGGCGCCCCTACACTACCCAGCGACCTGGCGGCAAAGGTTACGTATAAACATGTGTTCTTTATTTTATTTTGTTTTTATACTTTTATATATACACATAGGTTTAGTATTTACATTTTACTTTTAAGATTTTAACCTTTTATGTATACAATTTTCTATATATTCTATACCTATTTTTTACATTTTTACTTTATTTTTATTTTATATCTATACACCTTCTTCTTCTTCTTCTTAAAGTGCCCTCTCCTCAATGGAGGTTGGCTACTACAATTTTAAACTCTTCTCTATCTTCAGCTGTTCTTATTAGCTGTTCAAAATTTAGCCCTGTCCATTGTCGGATGTTTCTGAGCCATGATAGTCTTTTCCTTCCTAGGCCTCTCTTTCCCTCGATTTTTCCTTTCACTATAAGTTGGGCATATTGGTACTTATTATTTCTCAGTATGTGGCCTAGGTATGATGTTTTTCTTACTTTAACTGTGTTAAAAAGTTCTCTTTCCTTGCCTATTCTATGCAGCACTTCTTCGTTTGAGGTATGCGATGTCCATGAAATTTTGAGTATTCTCCGGTAGATCCACATTTCAAAGGCCTCCAATTTATTTACGGTTGATGTTTTAAGGGTCCACGTTTCAACTGCATATAGAAGAGTCGACCAGACATAGCATTTTGATAAACGTAGTCGAATTTCGAGTTTTATTCGAGAATCACAAAGCAGTTTTTTTTATTTTTTCGAAAGATTTTCTAGCCTGTTCTATTCTCGATCTTATTTCTTGATCAGGATTTAGGCTGCTATCGATCCAACATCCCAGGTACTTAAATCTATTGACCTGTTCTAAGATGTGCCCATTTATTGTGCAAGGTTGAGGTACTTTTTGGTTTTTTCGGATTGACATCACTTTGGTTTTTTTAATGTTTATTTTCATACCAAATTGCTCACAGGTCGAGTTGGTCTTGTCGATGAGTCGTTGTAGACCTGAGTCGGAATCCGCAATTAACACTGTTTCATCGGCGTATCTGTTACTGTTGATATTTACGCCATTCACCTTGACTCCATCCTTGGAATCCTCCAATGCTTCTTTAAATAGAAACTCTATACACCAATTTTATTTATTTATATATACAATATTTTATATAAATTTGCACATATATGTTGTCCTGTCCGGTGTGTGTGCCTGTAACCAAAGAAAGTCCAAAAAATCCAGTTAAATCTGGACAAATTCCCAGAGTATTTGTCGAGAGGAAGGACTTCGAGCGTGCGTATTTTTTTACAGAGCATCGAGTGTTCCTTCTATAATAGAGACTCGTGATATGTATCCATCAGGGGTACAGCCTTGCAGACTGTTTGATAGAGCGAGGAAATTCCTGCAAAGAAATGAGTGTATAAGTCTGGGAGGCGCCAAAAAGATGTTATATCCCCACAGGATGGTTCAATTTGGCGTTCTCTGAAGAATACGGCGGTGCTGGTTTTAGCTGGTAGCGAGCCCGGCATTTGGCCCTTTCGGCTCGAGCCCGGCACTATTTTGTGGAGTTTTCAGCTCTGCAATTCAGATATAAAGTCTTCCCACCACCTTGGACAAGCAAAAAAAAAGTACTTAGGACATGAAATTCGGTTGGGGTAATCACCAGACATGTGAGCTCCCACGTCCACGTCGCATGGGATTAGCCTGGGTAGCGTTTGGTAAATTAAACTATGTATTCTTTGACCTATACTCACTTATGGAGCGGAAACATTAACACTCACAAAAAGGTAGTTCATAAGATTTGCGTGACTCAGATGGATATAGAGCGCCAGATGTTGGGTGTCTCTCTGAGATACCGAATCCCAAATGAAGAAATACGTAGAATATAAACAACACAAACTATCAAAAAAATCGCGTCGTTAAAATGGAATTCTGTAGGACACGTCTACAGGTTATTAGACAACCGATGGACAAAAAGTATGTTAGAGTGGAGACCAGGCCAAGAAGCAATACGGAGCAGGGGATGCTCACCAACTAGACTGACGACCTGAAGCGTGTTAGCAATAACTGGATGCAAGCCACACAAGACAGAGACAGATGGAAAGATCTGAGGGAGACCTATGCCTAGCAGTAAACGCATACAGGTTGATAATGATAATGATTAAAAAAACAATTGAATACGTCTAATAAATGTAACAACAGTATGGCACAAATCACCAAATACGTATCTAAAAGACCATAAAACACCAGGAAATGATGGCATAAATGGAGAGTTGTTAAGAAAATGAGGAAACCTTTTACACCAAAAATTGTATGATATCATTCTGAGAGTACAACACATCGATGCCATTTGGTATAAAATCAAGACTTAGGCAGGGGGACCCCTTGTCACCGTTGCCGCTGACAGGAGGATTAGCTGATCAATGATCAAAACTGTTGCTGCCCTTTGCTGATGATATAAATGCAGTCACGCATTCGACAAAAGCCGTGAGAGGGGTGTTTTCACAGCTCGAGGAGATAACAGGTAGTGTGGGTCTCCGAATAAATGAAAAAAAGACGAAATACATGGTAGTAACCTAAAATAATCCAAGACCAAGAGTCAGGCAGAATCTCAGTATTAATGATCACAACTTCGAAGTAGTAAAGAAGTTTAAATATCTGTGGGTAATAATTACAGCTGACAACCACATAGAAAAAGAGGTCTCAGCAAGGATAGCTGCGGGAAATAAAGCATTATACTCCCTTTCAACATTATTTAGATCGAAGTTGCTAAAAAGAAAATCTAAATTAACACTGTACAAGGCGATTATTTGTCCAAATATTACATATGGCAGT
Source organism: Diabrotica balteata (assembly GCA_918026665.1). Taxonomy (NCBI): domain Eukaryota; kingdom Metazoa; phylum Arthropoda; class Insecta; order Coleoptera; family Chrysomelidae; genus Diabrotica; species Diabrotica balteata. Next base: position 18,033,721 of record OU898281.1, on the reverse strand, counting down.
AAAACATGGAGTCTCAACCAGCGAAAAATCAATAAGCTTCTAGTATTTGAAAGAAAAGTTCTCAGAATAATATTTGGCCCTCAAAAAGATGAATTCACAGTGGATTGGAGAAGATGCCGCAATGCTGAATTGGTGGCTGTATGTAACTAAAAACATAGACATATTAAGGCAAATCGAATAAGATGGGTAGGTCACGTGCTATGATCAGAGGATGACAAAGTGTTAAAGACAATGTTTTTTGAAAGACTAGATGGTAGAAGATTAGTAGACCGACCAATAAAAAGATGGAAGGATGATGTTGAAGCCGATTTATCTAGAATTGTGGTACATCAATGAGAAATAGAAGTGCAAGATCGCAAGGATGGAGGACGATAGTGGATGTGGCGAAGACTCACCCTGAGTTGTAAAGCCAGTGAAAAAGAAGAAGACCAAGGAACAGCTAGTATGACAATTTAAGCACTTATCGAAGAAGGAACGGAGACCTGTCAGCCTATATACATATAAGAGGGAAGAAAAAAAAATATCACATCAGTCTAACATTTATTTATTTATCGTATGGTAATTACAACACAGTTAGAACAAAATTACAAACACTAGTAATATAGGTATATGACAAACTTTAAATAATTACAAACAAACATCAAGTGTATTAACATAATCAATTGACTCTGAAGTTGCAAACAGGAAGTCTTCAGGGCTACCGTTGTAGGATCTTGACGGACACTCTTCAATAATGTGGTCGATCGTTTGGTTCTTCCCACAGTCACATTGAGGAGACGAATTATTTCCCCATTTATGTAGCATATATGCACATCTGCCATGTCTGGTTCGGATCCTGTTTAGAGTGGACCATGTTTTACGTGGAAGATCCAAACCTGGTGGCTTGTGAATAATGCAGGGCATGTTATTTTGCCATGCATTCCATTCTTGGGACCATGCATTCGTGATGTTGAACTCCTCATGTATCATTCTTGCCGTTTTCATTGGTGGTTTTCTAGAACGTAGACGGGTATTTCGTGCATCCTCGGTATCTTGGTGGATCGGCAGGTTTATATTGTTCATAATCTTTTTGTATTCACGTGTAAGTGCGTCAACTCGTCGTAAATGTGGAGGTGGAATGTGACTTAATACTGGAAGCCATTGGGTGGGAGTTGATTTAATTGTACAAGCTATCATCCTCATAGTGCTGTGCAGCTGAGTGTCGACCTTTTTTACGTGTGGACTGTGTAGCCAAACTGGGGCACAATATTCAGCGGTCGAAAAACAAGGGCTAAAGCAGTAGAGTGGAGAGTGGAAGCCGATGCTCTCCAGGTAGTACCGCAGAGCTTCTGTATAATGTTATTTCTTGTACTCAACTTTTGGGCAGTTTTTGTTAAATGCTCTTTAAATGATGGTGAGTGGTACTTCGGTGTTTTGTTGTGGGAAAGTGTGGTATTTTCAAACCGTATGTTGAGTTCCTTTCCAGCAAGTTTATTGTTCAGGTGAAAGCAACTTACTTCTGTTTTGGATGCATTTGGTTGAAGCCGCCACTTGCGATATTTGCTCAATATATATATATAAGTGTGCCGTCAGAACTTCTTCAGATGTTTCTAGTGTTTTGCATCGTGTAGTGAGGGCCCAGTCATCAGCGTATCTGAACTTTTTTGATTGTGTTTCTGGCATATCTGTTAAATATAAGCTAAATAGTAATGATATCAGTCTAACAATTAATGATTTTTAGCAATATTAAGAATATTACAGCATTATTTTGAACATTTGTATTTGTCCTTTGTCAATCATATATTAGTTCAGACTTCTTTGGATACACTGTAGCATATATATCAGTACTGATAAATTATCTTTGAAATGCAGCACGATTCAGAAAAATTGATCGCCATTTGTCAAATCTTCATATCCCCAATGGATATAATGTAGAAGAACAAATACATAGGCAGATAGAGTAAAATACGATTGTAGTAAATATGCGTAAAGTCATCAATCTAACAAATAAACGAGTTTGATCATCGTTAGTATCAGTATTGTCAATGCTCGATCAATATTAATGTAATTTCTCATTGCTGTCTGTATTATTGATCACATACAAGCCCCTTTAGATACATTATAATCCATATCGGTACTGGTAAACAAATAAATTACATTTGAGAATGTCTAAATGAGATAATCCGTAAAACATGAATCAGAGAACAATTAGACCGCCATTTGTCCGTGTAAATGCCCATGTCTTTTAAGTCTATCGGAACATGTTGCATGTGACAGATTTATGGGACTTGTTATTCTTAATGTACGGTTAAATTGGTCTTTGTTCTTAAGTTTGGCATGCAATCCAATAAGATATAGTCAAAGAACTAGCTCTTTACGTTGGCATTTTCCAGTAACAGAGTAATTTAGTTTATAAAAAACCGTGTATAGCTTTAGTTGAAAGGATATATCTATTTTGGAAATAGTTTTTAAGTTGTTGATAATTAATCACATTATACATTTTCATTTTTCATTACTATTATTACGAATTTGAGGTTCTGGGCAGGCATCTGACAAATATCAATAAAGTGAAGTTCAAAGCAGCCTCAGAAATAGTGACTGAGAATGAGAAAACACATATACAACGTCGGTAAGGTAACTGATTTATGATGAAGATTCAAATTAAACTTAAAACTCACCGTAAGAAAGCTGCTAGCTTTATTTTAAATCATAGGATTGGTTTGTAAGGTTTAATGGAAAGACCGGTCTTAAAGTTAAGAACCACGGACTTTCGTATCTTGACTTATAACATAAGAAGAAGTAGTAGAAGAAAAAGGGATCAGGTAATGAAAAGTCCTCTCTCAGAAATATGTATCAGCCTGGAAAACTACACAATGTTATTAAAGAGAAAGAGAGGCTAAATATAGATATACTTGGGGTAAGCGATGTACAATGGTCAGGAAATGAAGAGATATCAATAAATAACCACAATATTTATTACACTGTAGGAGACAAAACTGATCATCGATATCGAGTAGCTTTCATCATAAGCAACACTATTAGAAAATCAATGCTAGGTGTGATTCAAATCTCAGAAAGAATAATAATTAATTACTATTTATAACTGGGAATAAGCCACAATTAAAGATAAAAAATACGTTTATTGACGTTTCAATTTCCAATTCGGAAATCGTTCTCAAAATACAAACAGTAAATTAAACAAATTTTGTTTTTTGTTACATAGTGAAAAAATTCTTCTAATAATTTAATTTTATCTGACTCATTTATATTGACAATTCAGACATACATTATGCATTTTAAAGTAGACGACTTTAAAATGATATTGCCAATATTGTTGAGTTGCGCTCCTGGGACGACTTTACTATAAGATAGTTCATTCGATTACATGAAATCAACTTTAACTTGAGAATATCCGTCAGAAAAAATCATAGCATGTAATTCGTCTTTAAAAAGACAAACACATGACATGATGACAGTAAAATTCTCCCGTTAGTGATTCCATAGTAAATTATGAGGGAAAAACCAGGAAAAAAAAAAACCTCATAATACTATCCCGACATTGTAAGTATTTGTTCGTGAATTTAGTTTACCTTCAACAAACATCAAAATTCTGATTTTATATGTTACGTTATTTAAAAAACATAAATGATGTATCCTCTATATGTTACTGACTTACTAATACTGGTATTTTATTATTAATAACTTCCTCTTTCAATATTGGTAACCAGATCCTACTACATTCTGCCGAGGAATTTGCGACACAATTGGCCTCATTTAGCATAATTAGAGCCGCTTCTTTGATTTTTCTTTTTTTACCATCCGTTTCTTTTAGGACTATATTTGAATTATTCCATTGAACCCTATGTTCATTATCCCATGCGTGTTTACATATTTGAGATCTATCAAATTCTCTATTTTTAATATAAGATTGATGTTCACTTATTCTAACATTTAATGGCCTTGATGATTCACCTAAATAAAACTGATCGCATTCACAAGGTATTTTATAAATGCAATTCTTTGTCCTTTGTTAGGTTTTTTTTCCTGGTTTTTCCCTCATAATTTACTATGGAATCACTAACGGGAGAATTTTACTGTCATCATGTCATGTGTTTGTCTTTTTAAAGACGAATTACATGCTATGATTTTTTCTGACGGATATTCTCAAGTTAAAGTTGATTTCATGTAATCGAATGAACTATCTTATAGTAAAGTCGTCCCAGGAGCGCAACTCAACAATATTGGCAATATCATTTTAAAGTCGTCTACTTTAAAATGCATAATGTATGTCTGAATTGTCAATATAAATGAGTCAGATAAAATTAAATTATTAGAAGAATTTTTTCACTATGTAACAAAAAACAAAATTTGTTTAATTTACTGTTTGTATTTTGAGAACGATTTCCGAATTGGAAATTGAAACGTCAATAAACGTATTTTTTATCTTTAATTGTGGCTTATTCCCAGTTATAAATAGTAATTAATTTACAATGCCACAAGAAAATAGCTTCAGAACAATATTAAGAATAATAATGCTAAAAATTCAAGCACGGAACTGTAATATTAATATGATCCAAGTCTACGCTTCCACTGCTGATAAGAAAAGTTTCATTCAGAACTTCACATTATAATCAAGTTAACAAAATCTAGAGATATTACTTACATTTAAGGAGATTTTAATGCAAAAATTGGAGCATGTACAGTTGAAAATATAGTTGGACAGTTCGGACTAGGAACTAGAAACGAGAGAGGAGAAGGGCTCATACAATTCTGCCAAGAAAAGAATATGGTAATTGCCAATACTTGGTTTCAGCTTCCTAACAGAAGACTATATACATGGATGTCTCCTTCGCATACAGAAAACCACATTGTCAGAAACCAGATAGACTTTATACTCGTAAATAGCAGATATAAAAACTCCATAACCTCAGTTAAAACTTATCCTGGAGCAGATGTTAACTTAGACCACAATCCGTTAGTGGTTGACGTGAAAATAAAATTAAAAAGAATTGAACTCAGAAAACAACAACCAAAAATTAACTTAAAAATGCTACAAAACGCAGAATTAAAAAACGAATTAAAAAATAATGTGAATGTTAATATGCAAAAAACACTTACTGATAACAAACAAATTATGTATGTAAATAAAAAGTGGTATAATATAAAAAACACATTACTGAAACTAGCTCAAGAAAGTTTAATACAACATAGGTCAGAGGCTAAAAAACACTGGATGACAGAAGAAATACTATTACTAATGGAAGAAAGAAGGAAATATAAAGGAAAAGATCAACAGAAGTATAAAAAAATACAACGAATAATTAAGGAAAAAATCAAAACTGCTAAGGAAATCTATTTGATGAAACAATGTAAAGAGATAGAAGAACTAAAAACAAAATATGATATGAGAAATATGCACAAAAAATTAGAGAAGTGACTGGAATGGCTCGAAATAGACAGCAAGGACACATAAAAGACAAAAAAGGAGTACTACTAATAGATTTACCAGAGAAGTTAAGCGATGGGAGAGTACGTTAGAGAACTTTTCCAAGATGAAAGAGGTGAAATGCAGAAAATACAAGAATTAAATACTACAGAAGATCACGATAGATGAAATCAAATATGATCAAAAACTCTAAAGATAATAAGGCAGCTGGATTAGATGAAATACCAGTAGAACTGTTAAAACGAGTGGAAGAGTATAACTGGAAGTATTGTCAGATTTATTCAATACGGTGTACGATACGGTATTAATACCACAAGAGTGGCTGAAGTCAGCATTTATAAGCATCCCTAGAAAACAAGCAGCAAAAGAGTGCTCTGATTATCGAACATTGAGCCTCATAACATACTTTAAAAGTTCTGCTAAAAATAATAAAGTAGAATACAGTAATATAATACAAGAGAATATACGAAAGGCTAGAGGAGGATATTAGCGAGACGCAGTTCGGGATCCAAAATGGAATGGGTACTCGAGAAGGACTATTTGCCATCAACATATTGATTTAGCGATGTCGAGATGTAAATGTTGATCTACGCTTGTGCTTCATTGACTACGAAAAAGCTTTCGATAAAGTAAGACATGAAAAACTAATATCAATACTTATGAACAAGCGCATTGATAGTAAAATCATCAATATAGTGCAAACATTATATTGGAACCAAAGTGCCATAGTTCAAATTGATAGGCAACACTCAGAAGAAAGATCTGTAGAGGAGTTAGACAGGGATATGTTTGATCACCCCTTTTGTTTAACCTATATTCTGAAGAAATTTTTCAAAACACGCTCAATAATATCGAAGAGAAAGTCACCGTTAACGGAAAATTAATTAACAACTAAGATATGCTGCATATGATAAGATATGAAGATGAAACTGTGACCATAGCAACGAGTATAGAGGATCTACAACATCTTGTCGAAAGCTTGAGTATGTATAGTGCTGAGATGGGAATTACTATAAACGCTGACAAAACGAAGTACAGGCTAATTACAAAAAGGCCACAAAATATACATCACCTATTGACAATCAATGGTAACGTGAATATCAGTTTTTGGGAACTTTGATCAATGAAACCAAAGATCATACTGTAGAAATAAACAGGCGAATAGAGATTGGCAGAGCAGCATTTATACGAATGAAGCCACTCCTAACGTGCAAAAATCTAAATTTGGAGATCAGACTACGTACCATTCGCTGTTATATATTTTCAATATTACTAATATGGAGCTGAGACGTGGACAAAAATGTAATTTAAAAAGAATCGAGGCCTTCGAACTCTGGTTATACCCCTATAGTATTGAAAATATCATGGACTGATAGAATTACAAATAAAGAAGTACTGGAAAGGGTTGGTAAAGAAACAGAACTACTCACCACTATACAAACCAGAAAACTGGAATACCTAGGCCACGTGATGAGGGGGCCGAAATATGAAATTTTGAGACTCATAATACAGGGAAAGATTCAAGGACGAAGATCTGTTGGCCGAAGGCAGAACTCATGGTTGAAGAATCTACGTGATTGGTATCAATGCAGATCAATTAATTTATTTAGAGTAGCAAGTTCAAAAATAAAAATAGTCATGATGATAGCCAACCTCCGTAGGGAGCCGGCACTTACAGAAAAAGAAGAATGGCTATACACGTACACATGTGTGGTGCGAAAAGTGTTGCGTAGCACTTTTCATTACTTAAACGAAGAACTGTTTCAAAAATTTTTCTTTTATCCAAATATTGTTTTAAGTTTATTCTTATTTGCATAACGTTATTCATAAGCAACAATTATATTTTTCCAAAATAAAAAAAAAAGTTCGAAATTTTTTTTATTATTTTTTTTCCATAAAAATAACCAAAATCCAGTCTGCAAACTTTTGCAACGAAAAAAAAAATCATACAGTGGGATTCCTAGGGATGGAAATCACAGTCGGTGAGAGTTACCTGACGACATTATTTTTTGCTGATGATCAAGTCAGCTCTTACAAAAATGTGTAAAAGGAAGCTACTATACATCGCTGTAAAAAGTATAAATAAAAAAAATAATTATATTAATAATTACTTTATTAATTAATCAGTAATTTCTGAAAGAATTTTTGTAGAACAGTAAAGATACTAGTAAGGAAAAAAAACATAATTTTAGGTAGAAATATTAAATGCATTTAGAAAATTTGACCTCGTATCTGTGGACAAATTTGTTTCAACATATTCCGACACGTTATTCATTATTAATAGGATTAATAAGTACAATTCTCTCTCTGTAGCACCATTAGTGGCAGGCTTATCGGTGACAGCTTAATTCTCGAGTCGATATAAAATATGTTAAGTACCTGTTGGGAGCTTCTTTTCTCTACTTAATTTTTATTTTTGTCACAGTTGGTTGAACCGGTGCGGTTAAAAGCTGACAGGAGATATTCTAAATAGATATATAGGAACAGCAAATCGGTGTGAGGTAACTGCACTTGGATGTTAAAGCTCTTTAAAAAAATACTAACGGCGTAAATAATTCAGAATAAACTTTTACAAACATAACTTGTCCTTTATATAGGTTTAATTTAAGTGAGTTCAATAGATCGTTATTCAAACCTTGGGATATTATTCCTGATTGTTGCCTTCTACACATACGATAACCTCTATATAACATATATACTTGTTGAACCCTAAGTCAGAACGACAAAATATTTCCCCCTGACCGTGGCTATATGATCTTTGTCCTTAGAAAATATAAATTTTTTCAAGTCATTACATTTAAAATCCCACTGGAAAGGTTTTTTAACAACAATGTCACTCGCCTTTTTCCAGTCTGATATCTGCAAGTCTTTACCAAGTCTCAGCACCTTTGAGTGTTTTTCAATTATGTCTTCATATTCTTTTTTTGTTTATTACAACCTTGTTCTTTTTTATCTACCTTTCTATTATATCGAAAATCCTATCTGGTGGCAAAGAGAAATGACCAAGAACAGGAAATGAATACTCCACTTCCTTAAAGTGACTAGGTGCTTCATAAACCAAGAAGTTAATTATCATAGACATCATTGTGCTATTTTTGTTCTATCCACCACATCTATCTGCAAATAGGTGAACTTTGTCGATTTGATAGTTGAATTTTATGAGAGTATCGTTTACAGCAGAGGCAACAGCGTTTGAATCTTTTGGATGTTCGTACTACATTCACACATATAACCTTACATTTGCAAAAGAAAAATAGGATTTTGAATTTCCAGCCAGGATGGTGAAATTATAAAAAATTATTTGCTGAGTGATAAGCCGCCTGTTGGGAAAGCTTGGCAAGGAAAGATTTTTTTGACAAACAAAAGAAAATATTTGTATATTATGATTTAATTCGTTTTTTAACAAAGAATAAAAGGCTTTAGCTCTTAACGTATGAATTCTCTGCTCTGTTATATCATTTAATTTTCCTTCTTTTCAATTTTAATTTCCTTCGTTCTGAAGCACGCAAAACAAGCATGTATTAATGGAGTGTCGAATGATATGTTGTAGTGTTTGTTAACGTATGTTTGGAAATATGAGGACTTTACGGAATGATGTGGATCATTTCAATTTTATTGGATCAAAGATACCTTTTATTGTATCTCCCCCTTTTCTCTCTTTTGGTATTTTACTTCGGATAACAAACCATTTTACAATACGCCCTATTCTGTTAGAACTTCAATGAGTTATTCCAAGAAATACTCCATTGCATACTTTTAAAAGTCCACCCTCTACCACAGGAACAAAATATTTAATTCAAATTCCTTTAAGGTTTGCACTTGATCTCTTGGTCTTTTGACCTTCATAAAATTTCAGCAAAAAAATACCCTTTTTTTATTTTGTCAGTGGTTGAATACATATTATTGTGGAACTGCTGAATGTCTTCCATCTTTAAATCTTTACAACAATATACTTTTTTTGTATGATTACAGGTAGGAAACCCGGGTAAATCCAAAGGTTTATACCTAAAAATATTGACATTAAGTCCCAAAGCAATCTAGTTAATTGTAGACACCTCTTACCTCTTAAGTTTCATTAGATTTCGTTTCCATTTTTTTTTTGTCTTACTCGTTTTCTCCCTTTTAGTGTTTTAAAAGGTCTAATATGCACATGCAGATCCACCATGTCAATTATTTGCAATAAACTTGGTGCATATATCACTGAAACAACAAACAGTGTACCAGGTCGCAGTGTACCAGTGCGCCTTTATAATGGCGTATGATGGAGTAATTGACATGTGTACATGTGAGTGTCATGGGACTTAAACAATGTAAAAAATTGGCCAATTGCGACTACACAGTTATGCAATTGGCATAGGCTCACAAATACGAAATTTTGCATCTGACTCACGATCTCTAATGCCTATTTCTTAGCGACTACCTGGCTTTGCAGCTGAATTTCTACATCAGCAGATAGCTATAACATGTGACAAATAACTGTCAGCTGAAACTCAATTTTTCCAATTTTTCCAATTACAGAGTTTTGCATCTAGTGGACTCAGATATATAGTATAAAAGAAACATTTAAAATTGTAAGCAGAATAAAATTTCTTATAGAAAATTAAACCTTAGTGCAGTTTTTCTTTACCGCTTTCCAAATATTTATTTAGTCGGTGTCTAATTCAGATTAGAAGATGGTTTTGCTTATGCGATAATATCAGTAATTATGATATGTTGATTTAATTCGTTATGATTCCTTTGTAATTAACATAAATTGTTTATGATGTCCCGCGGCGTTAGGAATCTGATAGGAGACGGATTGTATTGGACGTGAACTGGTTTATTTTTTCACAATTATCGCTCCCTTATCTGATTGTTTTCTGTAGCTTTATCATGACATAAAATATAAAACTCATACTTAAGAGGTTACACCTTACTGTATATTTATAGCCTAGGGGACATCATTCTAAAATATAGAAGAAAAATCCACACCACATCTCTCCCTCTCTTGCTTACGATCTTCTCTAAATTTAAGGGGAAGACTAGCACGATGACTATCACAATTACTAATATTATATGAAGTTCTTTTTTCTTCTCGGCAGTTATGTTTTTCTAACTGGCCCGATAGTATTATGCCAGCAAAGAATTTTCATTGAAAATACTTCTGTCTTAAAAAAAATTTATGTCGTTTTCAAAACAAACATATCACTACAAAAAAATAAAATAATAGGTGATTAACATAGCCATGCACGGGTATTTATCAATGTCAGACCTCACATGATCTACCGGGTAGTGAATTGCCAAACGAGCCATAGAAAACTCAGTGGAAATGAATTCCTGCTTTTCTAATATTTTACATTAAAAGTCATAAGAAACTATTTGTAGAGTACTAAAATCTGTAATAAAAACAAATGTTCTTCTGAAAAAATTGTTCTTCGAACTAAGCGTACTCCAAAATTTTGAAAAATATAATACATTTTTCAAGCTACCCCTTAAAGTCAGGCCACACGCAGTACAAGAATATGTATGACATGTTGTGTTTGGTCATATTGATGAATCTGATATTTGACAATATTTAAATTGTCAATATTTTTATTTTATGATTAAATTATAAACAGCAAATTTTCACAAATACTACAACTACTAGTAAACAATAAATTATATTGTTCACAAAGCAATAAAGTTGATGAAATGTACTCAGTTTACGAAAAATCGCAATAATGTTGTATTCAGCTAATAGTGCGAGCACTGTCAAATCTTTATTTAACGTAAGATATTATAACACAATAAAATTTAATTTCAGGTTATACAACAATTAAAAGAATTTCAATATAGTTTTACTGTGATCCTTCCTAAAAATAATTTATAATAATTTTTACAGCAGTATCCCTCTCGATTGTAAAATTCCCGTGTAACATTAGCCAGAATACGTGACTTTATTTTTGCACAATCTTCAATCAGAAGCCCCCAGATAAAATAATGGTTTGGAGCTATCTCCCGATCTCGATGGCCACTTAATATTACAGATAGGTCCAATCAATCAATTATTAAAGCTGTTTAATTCCTCAACCCAGTTATTATGATTCCTAACCCAGTAATTTATTTTTCATCTGGAGCTATTTCTGTAAGTCTGGGTAAAAGATCTTTGCAACAAGTTTTAATTTAAATTGTAATTGTAATTCTTGTAGCAAGTTTAAAAACTTTTTTAAATTTAAATTTTCCTCATAGAAAAATGGTCCAATAACATTTGTGTCTAAATATTCCTAACCAGACATTTATTTTTCGACCATATTGGGTATGGATTTGAATAATATCCTTAGGCTTTCTTGTCGACCAAATCCTATAATTTTGAACATTTGTTTTTACATTTTAAACAACACGTTTTTTTAAAAAATATCTGTCTGCATTAGTCCTCTCTAACATTTCATAACAAAATTTCGCTCGTCGCTTAGCATCTCCTTTTCTTAGTTCTTGATGATATTGAAATGTATTTGAACGAAATTTATTTCTTTTCAAAAGTTTTAAGGCCGTGAAATTATGAATATTAAACTGATTTGAACTTATTCTAGGATTTTCTACATCTGCTGTTAATACATTTATTTCATTCTGATTTTCTTAATTTCTTGGTACCTCAGCAATATTATTTGTACAGGTACAATTAGAAATCACGGTCCCAATGTTTCCAAAATTTTGTAAAATCCTTTAAATTGTTGAATGACTTGGACTTGGTCTATTGGGATATCTTACACTAATTAAAGAACTGACAGTTGGAGCAGTGTTGCCTAAATAAAACATTTTTATTATTGCTACTATCTCCTCAACTGAATACATTTTTTAATCAACTAATATTGTTTTTTAAATAACAAATCACAAAATAAAAACATTGACAAATATCAGAAACATCAATATATAACCAAACGCAACATGTCCTACACATTCTTGCACCGTGTGTGGCCTGACTTTAAGGGGTGGCCTGAAAAATGTGTTAAATTCTTGCAAATTTTTGACTACGTTTTATTCGTAGAAGAATTTTAACATTTATTTTCGATATATATTTTAGTACGCTACAAATAGTTTTTCTCGATTTTTGGTGTAAAATAATTTGGGAAGCAGGAATTCCACAATTTAGAATTTCCCATTGAAATTACTATGGCCCCTTTGACGATTCACCACCCTGTATAGGAAGGCTATACGAGAAAACATTAATGGACACAATAAAGTCAGGACAAAAACATTACAGACACTGAAGAACACAATATATTTAAATTGGGAGATCCTGCATGTACACATTAAAACTAAAGTACTACATAATCATAGAAAAATATTAATTAAAGAAATAAAACTAATAAAATCTTAGGGCTTCAGATAAAGAAAACTAAATGATATTTAAAGTTATGACCTTTTCTTTTAAATAACATATATTGCAACTCCGCCTGCAGTTTTTTTTTTGGTGGATCGAGTAACTCGACAGAACTGATGCCATTCTCAAGCCCAGATAAAGAAGGAGAGTGTCTACAGCCAGGTTAGCATCCTACTGATAGACTTAAAAACCATACAGCTCATAGAAACAGGATTATGCCTCGCAACAGGAATGATTTCATTACGACGACTAACGCGAGAAAGAGGACAACGAATTTATGGAAAACGAGAACTATCATCCAATCATCAACTAGGACACACGCCCAAGCAGAGTTCCTCCCTGTCCTGTGCCGCCACCAGCATAGCAAGGTCGTCTACGAATACGAAGGGGGTCACACCCTCCCCATATTCGCAGTTTCAGACCCCGTCATATGCCAGGTTCCACAGCGTCGGACGCAGGACGGAGCCCTGCGCGACCTCAGTCGTTACATCCACCATTACACTATTTTCCACTAAAATCTTCCTCTCGGAAAGATAATCAGCGACCACATTTCTCAAATACCCAGGATAGTTTCTTGCTTCCAAAGAGCTTATTACGTGACCCCACTGCAATGTATTAAAAGTATTTCGGACGTTAAAGAGAATCAGGATGACCCATCGATGATCAGTTTCAGTTCCCCGTGCCGCCCGGATTACATCGGTCACCGCATCCACTGTACTTTTACCCTGGCAGAAACCATATTGTCTCGGAGACAGGCCTCCAGACATCACAATCACTTTCTCAATACGCGAACGTAGCATTTTCTCATACAGCTTTCCGATACAAGGAAGAAGGCAAATAGGACGATATGATCCTGCGTTGAATTTAGGTAGAAGCACGAGCCTTTAGATTTTCCAGGGATCCGGAAAAGACTACGCGGCAAAAAGAGCATTCATGTACTCCAGCAGCACCAACGTAAAGGCTATTAGAAATGGCAGAGATGAGAGTACCGGGAAGAATTGCAGGAAATAGAAGAGACCGAAAAAGAAGTTAAGACATTAGAAGGCAATGTAACATACAATGTATAAATGAATGGCCACAAATAGAAAAAAAAAGAATGGAATAACCACATAAGCAGAATGAAGGAGACTCGGGTAATCAAAATATTAAGAGCTAAGTCACCAATGGGCAAAAGAAGTATGGGACGACCGCATAAAAGATGGAGTAACAACCTTCCATAGACGTATAAATCCGCCAATGGACAAGCAAAATTGCTTATAAAAAGGAATACGAAGAAGGTCATTGTAAAGAATTGAAGAATATCCACGGCGTTAAATAAATCTTTTTGAAGTTAAAAAAAATGACTGTTATTAAATTTGTACATATTAACAAATTAATAAATAAAATTTTTGATTATGCGACCTTACCTTTTTCCGTTTCTCCTCGGTCGTACCTCCTTCTTGTTGCCATAAGTCTCCTATTCCTAGCAAACAGTCGTCGCACCTGCATACGTCACTGGTAGTTTGAGAATTGATGGATCCAAAGGAACTAGTAGAGTCAGCACTGTCCGTTCTCACTAATTGGCGACCGGGATGGCGTAATGCTGCTTGCTCCATCTTTGCAACCAACAGACTTTCCATTAAACTTTTGGGATTTTTCGAGGATCCCGAAGGAGAAGTCACGTGGGTAGAATGAGATTTGTACTTTGCACAGCAATTAGATGTATCTAGTGATAGAGACTGGCTTGAATTTTGATTGGCATCTAAGTGTATTTGTACTTTTGGTGTGATCATATCTTCATTTTTCGATTTTATTTGATTATCTGAGTCTTCAAAATCTTGTAACAACGCAATGTTAGACTCTACAACCGGTGTGGGAGGTTCTGAAGAGTCTGGCAAGTCGAGACTAGTAGATTTTTTTGTTAAGTCCAAGTTTGATGGGCGTTTGGTAACTTGAGGACGATCGGTGGCAACTTCCGTTACCAGATCTTGGTTTAAAGACACTGGAGAGTTTTGTTGAGAAGCGGAGGTTGACATTTTAGCGTCCTATATAGTCTATCGATTTATTTCTGCACCAATACACAATATTTAGAACACTGAATAAGTACTGTAACGAAAGTTGATATTTTTAATGGCAAATATTTATTATTCTCCAGTATTTTGTTAGTAATTTTGTAATTAAAACAAATTGAAAATGATTCTTTCAAAATTTAAAACCTTTAATATGATTTAAAAAGCTCGATAATAGTGCAGGTTTGTGAAACCCCTCCCGCAAGAAAACGATATACGGTTTATGTGCGGATTCCTGTTTAAAAATGTCGTCTTGAAACAAATTTGGAGGGTGTCAAACGGTTTTAAACAAATTCCAAAAATCACCTTTTTTACGACGGAAACTTCTTTTTATTAACACAAATTAATAATACTGTATAATTAACAATTAAAAGACAACTTTAAAATTGAAATAAGTCCTGATCAATCTGCGAAATATTAAAAATGAATGTTTATTAATGTTCAATTTAGGCACTTGACAACCTTAAAAAATTAATTTTTATTTTCGAGTTTTCGAGCGTCAAAAAGGCGTATCTTCGCATTTTCCAGATTTTAAATCGTTTAAAACTCGAAAAGTATCAACTTAAGAGAAAAATTGCTACAGACTTTTTTGTTTCGAATGACAAAGAAACCTAAAAAATGGTTTTGAAAAAAGGTGATTTTTTGAGTTCATTTTTGCCTAAAAAATTCGCCAAGCACCCTCCCGATTAAGTCAAAAGGCACATTTTTGTACAGTAATTTAATAATAATAATAAAAAATAAATAAATAATAAAACACATTATATTTGTTTATCTGGTAGGTAATATTCTTTTTCTATCTTTTTTCGTGATCTGCCAAACTTTTGCCCCATAAGTCATAATGGGCTCTACCAAGCTTTGATTGATTGTCAATTTCGTTTCTTGTCTTGTCTAATATCTTTAGACCATAGTAGAGAGTTTATAATGTTTACCGGTTTTTTTCCCTGCTGCGTTCTGTTTTTGATGTCTTTTGGTAGTGCCTTCTTTAGTTATAGATCTGGGATCTTTATATTCATTATATGTTTTTGTGTTTCTAATTTCTAACTCTGGATCTTCTTCATCATCTTCTATTTTAAGATACTCTGTCTTTATTGAGGCCCCATTTTTCATATTCTTTCTTTAGTTTTCTAAACATGTAGTCCATGTCTTTCTCATCATTCCTTACGACTACCTGATTATCTGCGAAAAATAAAGTTGTTACATGTCTATTCCCATTATGGATACTTGTTTGTTCCACCTCTCTAGCGATGATTGAATATATATTTTAAATAACGTCGGAGATAGTTTCCTTGTTTAAGCCCGTTTGTTATTAGAAACAATTCAGATATAAAGTTTCCTTCTTTAACGACACTTTTTGCATTGTTGTATACATTTGCAATAGCATCCACATACTCTCTACTGAGCCCTACTTTCGTCAATATTTGAAACAGTTTTTTCAAAGGTACTGTATCGTATGCCTTCTTTAAATCAACAAACAATAGGTGGGTAGTTAGATTCCTTGCTCTACGTATTTGGATTACCTGTTGCAAAACGAATATACGATCAGTGCACGATCTTCCTGCACGAAATCCATTTTGTTCTTCTATGTCTTCGTATTCTGATTATTCGACCGTACAACCTTCCCAATAAGCTGATAACAGTTATTACCCTATAATTAGAGCATTTCCGTTTATCCCATTTCTTGAATTTTTCTATTTTTTTGTCTTATCATCTATCTGTATCAAACAATTAATTATCTTTAGATGTGTAATTAAGAAAATTCAACTACAGCTTCTTTCAACTGTTGTGGATAAAAAAGATTTTCAATTGAATTGACTTTTGATTCCTGATTTGCTGCTTCTTCTATTTGTTCAGAGCATAATACGAATGCGAATGATATTACAGATCTAAACATTGAGCACGATGCTGCAGTAGACAAGGAAATATCTTTGCAAATATCTTTATCTAAAACTTCGTCAGCTTCCTTTAATAACGGTCATTATTAAAGCTTTCTTTATTGGAAATATCAGTTTTAAATTTGAAGGCCATAAAATGCCTATATCTCGGACAACCAAAAAAATTAGACTAGATTGGAAATATCAGTTTTAAATTTGAAGGCCATAAAATGCCTATATCTCGGACAACCAAAAAAATTAGACAATCCCAAGATAAATTGTTAACAAATCCTTATAACTTATGAAGCTCAGGAATTATACATTTTTCAAGAATCAACGTAGCATTTTATTCTTAAAAAAAGGCCCATTAACTGTAGACAATTGTAAGGCATAGGTATACACCTATCAAAGAATATGAACTGGTCCAGATGAAATTCCCAGTGAAATAATCAAACTAGTCGACAATAAAGGCAAAGATTCTCTTCTAAACCCCTTCAATAAAATATACAAAACAGGGCATATTCATTAAAAATTTTTCGTTTTTTAATCACTAATATCATAATTATACACCCAAGTGATATTGTCTGCCACTACTATTTTGAACATAGAAATAATAAAATACTGATAATTCTTTAAGTTTAATAATTTATAACATCGTTCATTTTATTAATTTTATTTAAAATTATATTGTAGTTTCTTCTGATGAAGCTAACAAACAATTAGAAAAATATATAGATGTAAAGAAAGAAAAGGAGTTTTATTTACAAATATACAACAGACCGCACACTTGATAATTCACTTCAAAATTATTTGTGTATGTTTCGGTCGATAATCCAACTAGTTTTGCTATATAGTATGTTTTGAAATAGTCGACTTTTTGATAATTCCTTACTTCACTCTATCGTAAACGACGTAATATAATTTTAGTACGAAAAATACTATAAATGCCTCACATGGTATATTGAATATTGAAGTCATTTTAAACAGAAAGCTCACTTTCACGGAACACGTAAAACAAACTGTCTACAAAGCAAAAGCACTAAGAAGTCAACTCTCTTCACTAATCGGCAGAAAGAGCAAACTTCGCTTTAAGATAAAAATGACGGTAGCTAATAGTATAATACTACCCTCCCTAACATATGCATCTGCCGCATGGGGACACATATGTAGAACGAATAGGAAGAAAATCCAAACAACACAAAACTGGATAATCAGAGAAGCACTGAACTTACCTCAATACGTTCCACTGAGGTATTTATTCAGGGACTCTGGACAGAGCCGACTACAGAGTATATTAGACAGTGAACACCAAAAAAATATAGTATATAAGAACAATATACACCGGGGTGTGTGCAGGCACTATACACCCGGGAATGTACACCCCACCACACGTACACTTAGGTTAGATTAGGTTTAGATTAGAATAGGGAAAACAAAAAAAAACACAAAAAACATATACACGGAGTATGTGAGAGCGTTATACACTTGGGAATGCACACTCCATAGTTAAGGTATTAGCATAGATAGACTTAGTTAAAAAAAAAAACAAAAATCGCTCACTGTCTAATTAATGTCATGTCATCTTCAAGATAAACAAGAACACCCGCTACATCACAAAATTTACATAACACAAATAAGAATGTATAAAAGGCCCGCCAGGCACTCTATACCAGCCAGCAGGCATAGGCCCTTCAGGCAGATCAAATATTGATCAAACGTGGACTCTGAGCATCGAGGTCATGTGCGGCAAGCATGGGCTCGGTGGACAGGACTCACTTCTCGAATACCCAGCCGGCGAGGAGAACAAAATTTTTATTTTGTCAAATCGGCGACTGAGTGAACGAGCACACACATTCTTTTCCAGACAGAGAGCTGTAGGTCTAGACCGATGGCTCTCTGTCTGGAACACACGCTTTTTTTTAGGGACATGAGTCCCGATGTAAAGCTAGAGTAACTTCTATAGAGTCAGTAAAGTTAAATAGGGAGAAAAGCCGACATGTGTGCTACCCCTACAGCTAGGTGGCTTAACCACAGTCATTAAAAACAGAAGGTGTCTCATTACCCAAGACACCTTACGTAACATTCAGATCATAAGCCTCCTCACGTAAGTCACACGCTGAGGAGGGGTGGAGGAAAAGCCTGGGGGTCAGATAGGTTAGGTTAGGTTAGGTTAGGTTAGGTATATATACCACCTCAACTAGTGAGGTGTGACCGGTTTAATTTTCGGACATGTGGATCCCTCTCTTACAGTGGTATACACATGAAACTAGGGGTTGTGTGTTTCCTATTGAAAATAAAAAGTTTGTAGTACTGGAAGGGAGACAGTTGACAAGTGACAGATATATATATATATATATATATATATATATATATATATATATATATATTAACGTTGATCGCCTCGCGTGATTGTGTGTGTGTTTCCTATTGAAAATAAAAAGTTTGTAGTACTGGAAGGGAGACAGTTGACAAGTGACAGATATATATATATATATATATATATATATATATATATATATATATATATATATATATATATATATACCGTTAAAAGATTTACAAATCTCAAAATTTAACATATGTTAACGATTTAAATACGTTCACCAAATTTTTAGCAATCTTTTTATAACCTGCATAGCTTCCTATAACTGTTTTATAATGTCTGCAGATCACTATCTTAAATCAAGAAAATTGCTCCTTTTGGACGGTGGTGTCAGCGTTTAGCATGTACTCGAGATCGCATGCCATATTCCGAAGAGATTATCTTGCGAATTTTGAATTAAACAGTCGTTCAAAGTTGAAAGCAATAATTAAAGAGTATAAACTTTTATGGGTGTGCAATTTTGGTTATTGAGATGGTGGTTGCAGATCGTTGTTTATCGGTATGTTTGCTCAGGCGATTCATGCAAATACTATAATTTCCAGTTGAAATATTGTGATTTGGCTCTCATTGCCTATCAGTTTGATTTTTTTCGGTGTGAATCAAGTCGTAAAATATAATATATACAATTATTTCTTCGTAAACTTTATATTCATGAATACACGTAATAATTTATGAAGGTTTATACATAATGAACAAAAAGATTTTTTTTATTTAACTTATATGATCATATCTATTACTTAAACAAGGTGTACAAATAAAACAACTAATAAAGATAATAGGAAAGGAAATTAAGTATAAGATGTATTATTTTCGATTTTGGAAAAAAGATAAGAAAAATGAAACAGTGAATGGGCATAATTTTTATTACTACAATTCAAGCAATCCCTACTTTATTGACAGTCATAGTCAAACTAGGTGGTTTATAAATGTTTTGGTATTGTTGAGAACTATGTGATTGGCCCATATTTTTGAGAGCCATGTAAATGTTGCTATATAACTGAATTTTCTAAATAATCATTTTCCATTACTACTGAACATGTTCCACTTAATATTCGATAAAGAATGTGGCTTTTATACAATTTTTACTTCTCTCATTCACAATCATCTACTGAATAAACCCTTAGGCCACAACGATCACCAGAAATAGCAAAAATTGATTTTTTTCATATGGGCTGGTCACTAAACCATACAATCATTAAATATCCCTACCCATTAATGAATTATCTGAACAAATGACGCAATCATCATCATCTTTGGCTCTACTACCCTGGGTTGGTCTTGGTCTGTTTAAGAATTAGTCTACATTCCCCCCTATCTTTCGCCCTGGCTTTATAATATCTGACCCCTAGATTCCTCAAGTCATCTTCGACTGAGCTTTGAATCTAGATCTTGGCCTGCCTCTCTTCCTGGTTTCCTACTGGCTCTTGACAAAATGTGAAAATGTTGGCCAAATATTATAATAATGTTGGACATAAATCGTGAAAAATTATTTTCTATATTCAATATTTTTAAAAATTTAAAATCCAACGTTATTAAAGATCACAGTCGGATGTTTTTTTATGAAATAAATTGTAAAGACTGCAATTCAACATATATTGGACAAACACATCAGTATCTGCATAGAAGCGTTGTTGCACACAAACATAATGTGCAAAACAAACAAATCAAAAACAACAGTGGTACACTACTTATGGATAGTGCTTATTCTATTGTAAGTTTGATAGGTTCTCCAGTATTTAAAAGCACTAGATCAGTATTCTCGAGTACGTCTAATACCTGACTTCCTTTAGGATTCATTTTATATGAACCCCACATCTCATAGTGTGCATTAAAGTCGCGCTCCTAAAATACCTGTACCATTAAGTGTGTTTAATACATTTTACCAGTCTTAAGCATCGGTGTCTGTTTTAACTGCCATTACCTGCCCCCCCCCCATTTTTATCATGGCGGAATAATAAACAAAAGGCAATAATGGTCCCAGGTGGGTAAGAAATTTTCTGAATCCCCACACCTCAAAGGTCTGCCTCACGGTATCTGGGGGAGGCAATAATTCGCTTTTGATTGATAAAAACAAAAACCCACTAAGACGAGCACAACATAAATCAAAAAAACCTGTCAACCTGTCAATAGGGACATACAACATTAGATCAATGTCCACAGATGAAAAAGTACATGAACTGGAAGAAGAATTAACAAACATAAAATGGGATATCATAGGCCTATCAGAAACTCGAAGAAAAGAAGAAAACCGAATACAGCTAAAATCTGGTAATCTACTATATTATAAAGGAAATGAAATGAATAGTAAATTTGGAGTAGGATTTATAATAAATAAAGCTATAAGTAAGCACGTCCAAATTATCAAAGGTATATCAGATCGTGTCGCCTATGTCATACTTAAAATAAGAAGAACATCAATTAAAATTATCCAGGTATATGCCCCCACGACAGCTTATGATGAAGAAAATATCGAACTATTTTATGAAGATATATCAAAGGCTATGGAAGAACATAAAAATCATCTTACACTAGTAATTGGAGATTTCAATGCCAAACTGGGTAAAAAACTAAACAAAGAAGAAACTAAAATAGGAGATTTCGGGTATGGCCAGAGAAATGATAGAGGTGATACTTTGATGAACTACCTAGAAGAAAAGCATCTATACGCAATGAACTCCTTTTACAAAAAGAAGCCCCAACGAAAGTGGACATGGATCAGCCCTAATGGATCCACAAAAAATGAGATCGACTACATACTGTCCACGGAACGATATATCATTAAAGATGTAACAGTTCTTAACAGATTCACAACAGGTAGCGATCACAGGATGGTCAGAGCAAAAATTAGTATTGACGGTAACTATGAGATGAAAAGAAAAATAAGTAGAAACTGGAATCTAGTAGATAGAAACAAACTAGGTCAATATAAAGAGATATACAAAGACCTATTAAAAGAACAACTTACCCAAAGATTAGACAGTGACGATAAAGATATAGACGAAATAGACAACATACTTACAGCAACAATGATTACATCAGGAAAAGAAATAGCAAAGAAGGATCTAAAAAAGAACAACTATATATCAACAGAAACAAAGAAGCTTATGGATAAAAGAAGGAAGCTGAACGAAGAAGGCAAAAGGAAATCTATAGAATATGTAGAAATTAATAAAACAATAAGCAGAATGATAAAAGAAAATAAGAGAAAAGAACAAGAAATAAAAATAGAAGAAGTAATACAAAACAACAAAAATATGAAATGCTTAAGGCCGAAATTAGGTAAGTTTGAAATAAACAAAATAAAAGATGTAAATGGAATAGAAACAAACGTTAAAGATGACATCATAAATATAATCCACCATTTCTACTCAGAATTATATAAAACAAAAAAGGAACCACCAGAAGAAATTAAAAACCAACTTAAGGTCAAAATAAAAAATGTCAACTCAGAGCTGCAGCCCGAAATAAGCAAATCAGAAATAAAGAAGGCATTGAAAGAAATGAAAAACAACAAATCGCCTGGAAAAGATGGAGTAACTACAGAGATGCTGAAATATGGTGGAAAAGTGGTAATTAATACTCTACATTCCCTTTTTAACAGGATATTAAAAGAAAAAAGAATCCCAAACAACTGGAAGGAATCAGTAACCATTATCCTACACAAGAAAGGGGATAAAGCAGATATAAAAAACTACCGTCCTATAACACTCCTCAATGTAATGTATAAACTCCTAACAAAAATTTTAACCAATAGATTGACGACAAAATTCGATGGATACCAGTCGAAAGAACAAGCTGGTTTTAGAAAGGGATTCAGCACAAGTGACCATTTACTAAGTATGAAAATACTTATAGAACGAGCAAATGAATACCACATTCCTCTATATATGGCGTTCATAGATTTCGAAAAGGCTTTCGACAGTGTCGAACATTGGGCAGTGAAAAGTTCTTTGATTAACAGCCGAATTGACCACAGATATACGGAACTAATAACCAATATATATAAGGAAGCCAAAACAACAATTAAAGTATATGAAGGAACAAAATCATTACAAATAAGTAGAGGCGTGAGACAGGGTGATACAATATCACCGAAACTTTTCAATCAGGCTCTTGAAGATACTTTTAAAAGATTAGAATGGGAAAAAAAAGGTATAAAAATTTGTGGACAACGCTTGAACCATCTAAGGTACGCTGATGACATCGTATTGATAACCGATAAAAAAGAAGAATTATTTGAAATGATGAAAGAACTGGACGTAGAAGCTGGAAAGATAGGCCTTAATATGAATTACAGCAAGACCAAAACTATAACAAATACAGATGAAGACATCACAATGAGAATCGACAAGATGAAATAGAACAAGTTAAGGATATATATAATATAATATATATATATAATATATATATATATATATATAATATCTTGGTCAAACTATAAAACTTAACAAAGAGAACCAAACAGCAGAGATCAAGAGACGAGTTAGACTGGCATGGGCGGCATTTGGCAAACTAAGCTACATTCTTAAAAACAAAAGATATCCACAGCATCTTAAGACCAAAGTATATAATCAATGCGTACTCCCTGTTCTTACGTATGGCTCCCAAACGTGGACATTTACAAAAGCAAACATGGACAAAATCATAAAAACCCAAAGAGCAATGGAAAGACAAATGTTGCACATAAGACTAATGGATAAGAAGAGAAACGAGTGGATAAGAGAGAAAACAAAAGTGAGGGATGTTAGACAAGAAGTTGCAAAATTGAAATGGAGATTTGCCGGACACAATATAAGACAAAAAGAAGACCGATGGAACAAAATTCTTATAAGTTGGAGACCGTGGGAATATAAACGAAGCAGAGGAAGGCCCCAAATGAGATGGGCAGATGATATCAAGAAGCACGTGGGCTCTAGATGGATGACTGTAGCGACAGACAGAGAAGAATTGGAAAAGGATTGGGGAGTGGCCTATGTCCAAAGATGCGACACGTGAAGAAGGCTAAGATAGATAGATAGATAGAGCGTCCCGTGTTCTTATAGGCAGTAGACGGAGAAACATTTAAAATTTTTCCCTATTACTAGCTATGATGTGGATACCACACAAGAAAAATTTTGACGAAGATTAGGTAAAGTAAAATTTAAAGATTTCATTTCACCCTAAACTTTTAAAGAATGCATACATAAAAAATATAATTGTGTAATATAATGTTTATAAAATAAAGTGTTTATTGAAAATGGCAAGTAGCCTAAACCTCTAAGCAATAATTAAGTGGTTTTATTTCTAAAAGCGAAAGCAGACACAGATTGGTTGGTAAATGTTCAAAAACTTACATAGGTCAAATGGGTAGAACCTTTAAGAAACGTATAACAGAACGCAAAAGGGCTAATAGAAAAACGAATTCTATTGAGACATTTCACCTTCTACATCTAGATCATAATCATTCTTTTAATAAATAATTCTCCGAGGACGATGATAATATCACTCACTGTTAATATCCTAAGGCACCTGATTAAAATAAAACAATTAACTTGTCTCATATAACGAACGAGAAAAAAACTGCTTAAGTAACTAAGTTGATCTTTTCATATTTTTATGTCAGTAGTATTTAATCTTTGTGGATTTTAATTTTCCTTTTTAAATTGTTTCGTCCATAAATGTTAATTTTTTGTAGAATTTGCCGTGAAAGGATTCTGTCTGCTACGCATGTAATTTGCATTTAAATTAGCTTAAAAAAACCTTTTAGTTCTGAGAAAATCAGCAAATACCAAGCAAAGAGCATCGAGCATGACTCCTATTAGCATACAAACAAAAAAAACCAACTTTATTAGTTATCTCGAGAAATAAGAAATTGATAGATGAAATCCATTTCAGCTTTCAAGTGATTCAATCACTAAGTTTTATTGGCAATTAAATTGAATAACATTCATATGCAAATGGAATAGTTACCGTAACTGAAATATCTGATCCGGGCAAATCCAAACGATTCGGTTACGTAAACGCACTTAATGACATTTATAATTTGGAGCGAAAAGTGGATGACACATTTTGTCGTGACTTTCAATGAAATATACAAGGATGTGTGTTCTCTAGCATTTCTCTATCTAGTTAGTAGAGTAAGTTCATTTTTTTTGTGTGTGTTTGTTTCCTCCTTTCTTCTGTTAATCTGCTGGCGATGTAAAAACTAAAAATAATATAAATCCGTAAACCAATTTTCGAAACCAAATTCAGATTTCTGCTTTAATCTGTGCCTTCTAAGAATTGTAAGACAAAACAGACGTTCAAAAGGAAAGACAGTTAAGATTTTGTTTCACATACAGTGCGCCTGTGTATCCGCTTATACGCATTTTACCCTAAAAGGAATCTTCGGAGCGGCTATTCACAAATTTTCTGAACGTAAAAACAATATTTCCTGTCATAGTAGAAGCAACACTAAAATAGCTTCGATCTGGATCCAATAGCGATATCTGATAAATAAATCCGTAAACTAATTTCCGAAACAAAATTCAGATTTCTCCTTTAATCTGAGCCTTCTTAAAAAGGCAAGGCAAAAATTTTAAATTCCCCATGTCTCTAATTACATATTTATCAACGTTTGTAGAGGAGTTAGACAGGATGTGTTTAATCGCCACTTATGTTTAACTTATATGCTGAAGAAATTTTTCAAAACACGCTCAATAATATCGAAGTGGGAGTCACCGTTAACGGAAAATTAATTAACAACTTAAGATATGCAGACGACACTGTGATCAAAGCAACGAGTATAGAGGATCTATAACATCTTATCGAAAGCTTGAGTATAAATAGTGCTGAGATGGGAATTACTATAAACGCTAGAAAAACGAAGTACAAATTACAAAAAGACCACAAAATATATATCACCTATTGACAATCAATGGTAACGTGATAGAAGTAGAAAAATATCAGTACTTGGCAACTTTGATCAATGAAACCAATGATCATACTGTAGAAATAAACAGGCGAATAGAGATTGCCAGATCAGCATTTATACGAATGAAGCCACTCCTAACGTGCAAAAATCTCAATTTGGAGATCAGACTACGTTCCATTCGCTGTTATATATTTTCAATATTATTATATGGAGAAATCGAAGCAAAGAAGAAAGAAAGAAGAAATCAAACATTTATCTATTGTAACAAACACGAAAAACCAAATGGATTAGATCCTGAAAACAGAAGGAAATATGGGAACAATATCTTAAAGATTTGTTTGGTGATCGGAGAGCAGAAGGGCCCCCACAAATAGATACCGATGGAAAACTAAGTATTCTAACCGAAGAAGTTATGAGGGCAATAAAAGACGCAAAGAACAACAAGGCACCCGGAAAAGATTTAACAACAGCCGAACATTTTAAACACCTGAGTGATTATGCTGTCGGAAAATTAACCTACCTCTTCAACATTATACACTCACCGGCAAAATTAACGGAACACCTTAAAAATGGGACATGTTAGATGACTCGAATTTCCTAAACCTGTTGTCCGATTTTAGTGATTTTTTTAGTATGTTATAGGTATATTATTTAAGAATATCAATGAAATAATATTGTTGCTAGACAGGTCAACGTCATTTTATACCGGGTGTAACAATCATACTGTGTTTTTTCCTTAAAGTTCGAAACACCCTGTGGAATATTCTAGCATATATAAAATATTGAAATTAAAGCTCAATTATAGTCTCAGGCTTTCTTAACATTTTCTTTTTTGATTCATTTGCTTGTGTTGGATAATAAAAAAGTTAGGTACGTTAACAACTAGCCATGTTTTTCATCAATAAATGCTCATTTTCTTCTTAGTTTCACCAGCATATTTAAAGGAACAACCATAAAATCTGAGTATTTTCTCTCTAGTCTATATACTGTTTAGATAATATCATAATACGAATGTTGGTGAAGTATTTTGAATTTATATTACAATGGTAGTACAATATAAAACCTGTTTAAGAAGAAATAAAACACAAAGATGTCAGACTCAACAAAATACGGATTTTAAATGCATTAACTTTATTGTACAGTTTGAACTTAAATTGTTTTTTTATGCATTTTTTTGGCTTTAATAGCGTGTGTTTCCCCTACGAGCCCTTACAACTGCAGTTATTCGTCTTCTCATACTTCTGATAACGCTATCGATCAGTTGTTGGGCAGCCTCTCCCATTCCTCAATCTTTTGCAATTGTGACTTCTTCTCTGTTTTGAATAGCAGGAACCCGTGCCCTAAGTTTTCTGCCTAGCATGTCCCACATATCCTCTATCGGGTTTAGGTCTGGGGAACAAGCTGGCCAATTCATCGTTGTTATACCCACTTGTAATAAGAAATATCTTACACTTACACTCTTACACTATAAAATAAAATTTTCGCCAATATATGGTGAAAAAGGTACCACATGGTCTTGGAGAATATCTCTGATATACTTATCTGCTGTTAATGCTCCACCATCAATCACCACTAACTCTGTTATTGCTCCCAAACATATACCGCCCCACACCATAATTGAACCTCCACCAAAAGGTACGGTCGTAGTAAAATTGAAAGGGGCATTTCGTTCTCCTTGGCGTTAATACAATCTTTCTCTACCGTCGATGTAATTTACACAGAAACGGCTCTCGTCCGTAAAGAGAATTTGACTCCAGTGGTTATCATTCCAATTTTGATGTACTCGACCAAATTGTAGTCGTGCTAAACGATGGTGTCTCTGGAGTCTGGGAGCTTTTATTGGCACATATGACTTGAGACCGGCTTCTTTAAGTCTCTTTCTTATTGTGCGCTCAATTAAATACAAGTTTGTACTTGTTATGAACAGACAGAATGACTGTAAAATGTAAAACACAATACAAATAAACAAATTAATTTGACATTTTGACATTTAAGACTTTCTTGTGACAAGGAGCTTTCAAAGCTATGTAGATATAGTCTATAAAATACAAATATAAAGAAATATTGCATTAATAACAGGTTCCTTTAAATTTGCCGGTGTGTGCATTAAATTGTTAACTTCTCATAGCCTACTTTAGGCTTGTTTTTAAACTAAGCAGAAAATGAGGATTTATTGATGAAAAACATGGCTAATTGTTAACGTACCTAACTTTTTTATTATCAAACATAAGCAAATGAATCAAAAAAGAAAATGTTAAGAAAGCCTGAGGCTATAATTAAGTTTTAATTTCAATATTTTATATATGCTAGAATATTCCACAGGGTGTTCCGAACTTTAAGGAAAAAACACAGTAGGATTGTTACACCCGGTATAAAATGACATTGACCTGTCTAGCAACAATATTATTACATCGATATTCTTAAATAATATACCTATAACATACTAAAAAAATCACTAAAATCGGACAACAGGTTTAGGAAATTCGAGACATCTAACATGGTCCCAATTTTAAGGTGTTCCGTTAATTTTGCCGGTGAGTGTAAATGCAACATAGACAACTTCTAAAACAACAAAAAAGCAAGGAGATGTGAAGACCATCGAACTGGGAACCTCTAATGAGTCATGCTGCTAGATTTTTATGCGAGTAATTTATAACCGCATTCACAATAAGTGTGAAGAATACCTGAGTCGTTCTCAATATGGTTTTAGGAAAGGTACAGGCACCAGAGAAGCAATAATGGGATTGACACTAATGGCAGAAAGGTATCTCGAGGTTTAAAAACAACTGTATGTGTGCTTTGTCGATTATAGAAAGGCCTTCGACCGTATTAGACACGAAAAATTGATTAAGGTGCTAAAAGAAGTAGGGCTGGACGGACACGACATAGCTATAATAAGCAATACATACTGGAACCACACAGGATGTGTTCGAACAGACAACGGAACTACCAATTATGTAAACATAGAACGAGGAGTGCGTCAAGGGTGCATTCTGTCCCCTCTTCTATTTAATGTCTATGCCGAAAATATCATCAGAGCTTCTCTTGAAGATCGCCCTGAAGGTGCCAGAGTCAATGGAATCATCATTAACAATGTAAGATATGCCGATGACACCGTAGTATTAGCAGAAACAGAAGACCAACTAAAAATATTGATGAACATACTATCAGAAGAAAGTCACAGACTAGGTTTAGATATTCATTTTTCCAAAACCAAAATCATGGTATTCCACAACAACCCCCATGAACAAATAACACCCAACATACAAATCAATGGTATCACCCTTCAGAGCTCCCAAAGCTTCATATACTTGGACAGAGAGCTAAACAGTCAGCTAGACCACTCAAAAGAAATTAGAAGACGTATTGAAAATAGCAAGATCTGGCTTCATGAACATGCGTAAAATGCTCTGTAACCCCAATCTATCAATCACAATAAGGTTAAGAACACTAAAGTGTTATGTGTGGTCTCTACTACTATATGGCTGTGAGACCTGGACATTAAAACAGTATGACGTCAACAAACTGAATTGATTCGAAATGTGGATGTACCGCCGAATGCTAAGAATAAGCTGGACCAGCAAAACTACAAATGAAGAGGTACTGGAAATAATGAACACACGACCTCATCTGGTTAATACAATCAAAATTAGAAAGACGTCATATCTAGGACACATAATGCGCCATAAGGAATTTGAGCAGCTCCAGGTAATATTAGAAGGCAAAATCGAGGGTAAAAGAGGTATAGGAAGAAAGAAGAAATCCTGGCTCCGAAACATCAGAGATTGGACTCACATAACAGGAAATGACTTAATCCATCAAGCCGAGAACAGACAGAAATTTACCATATTAATCGCCAACCTCAATAGAGAAGGCACTTAGGAGGAGGAATAGAATTACAAATAAAGAAGTACTGGAGAGGGTTGGTAAAAAAACAGAAGTAATCACCACTATACAAACCAGAAAACTAGAATACCTAAGCCACGTGATGAGGGGACCAAAATATGAAATTT
The DNA here is from genome assembly GCA_918026665.1 of Diabrotica balteata. Lineage (NCBI taxonomy): Eukaryota > Metazoa > Arthropoda > Insecta > Coleoptera > Chrysomelidae > Diabrotica > Diabrotica balteata. Next base: position 18,003,750 of record OU898281.1, on the reverse strand, counting down.
TGGGACTCACAATACAGGGAAAGATTCAAGGAAGAAGATCTGTTGGCCGAAGGCAGAACTCAAGGTTAAAGAATCTAGGTGATTGGTATCAATGCAGATCGATTGATTTGTTTAGAGCAGCAAGTTCTAAAATAAAAATAGCCATTATGATTGCCAACCTGCGTAGGGAGAAGGCACTCTAAGAAGAAGAAGAACGTCTGTTTTGCCTTGCAATTCTTAGAAGGTACAGATTAAAGTAGAAATTTGAATTTGGTTTCGAAAATTAGTTAACGGATTTATTCATCAGCTGAACTTACAAACAAAAATAAGTATTGCCATTCTTTCTCCTGTTGCCGACAAGAATGTAGCTTTAACTAATTTTTAAATAATTTTAAACTGTTTGTCCTTGTTTTTTGTAGTGTTTGTATAATTTTATGTTTATTGTTATGTTTATTACATTATGCACTTGTTGGATAGAGCAAAACTGACAAAAATGCCCCTGTTGATGCTTTAGAAATTCGAAAGTACTTGGACAAGATTTAAATAATAAAATCGTGCTCGATATCTGTTCTAATTGTCCTTTAATTTTATCAAAGTTAATTTATTTATGCATTCAACCTTATATTAATCGAAAATAAATATAACCTAGTTATAATAAAAAAAAATTATATTTCGTGTTTGGGAAAGTATGTGCGAATTTATTTCATAATTTTACAGTTAATATTTTTTCTGTTACGGTACTGTAATGTGATCTAATTTGGTGCTGTATTTTAAAAGACCTTTTTGAAATATATTGTTTCCTGTTGTCTCATAAAACTTACACTGGATATCTCATTTATGATGTTGTGAATACGGAGAATTTGGCTTCTCTTTTGTATGGTTCAAAAATATACACACAAGTGTAAAGTTTCCTGTTACCGTCACAATTAGCTAAAATTATCGGAAAGGTCGCAATACAATGAAATGATTTATTGTTACACCCTCTCGGACAACCGCTCAGAGGGTTACTTAGCTTTGACCATCTCAACGCATTGGCACTTGGGATTTCTTGGTAACACAGTGAACGAAACGCACCACACTTGAGCGGTCTCGTGTTAATTAGACTTGGCGTCCCAGGCCGCGGCGTCGTGATGCCCGGCGACCAACTCTTCAGCCTGTTACGAGTACCTCAATAGAACCAAAGGTTATGTCCATAGTTCTCTGTACAAAACATTGATAATGAGTAAACCAGTTGATTTCATAATTTATAGTTGCTATTTTAGCTAATTTTATGTACAAACAAATATTGCATTTTTCGTTATAATTATTTATCTGATATAATTTAACCAGCGACCTATCAAGTTTAATCCTAAACATTTCGCGTAAAATAATTTCTCATTAAAAAAATCGAAGAACAATCATATAAAGTTCAAATATCTTTATTGTACAATATATGCTCGATCTAAAAATTATGCTGTCCAGGTGATTTGCTCATTTTCTAAAAATAAATTAATTAATAGGGGAGAACACGTATTCCTGCTCACCGTATATCATCTGCCAGATGCTCCAACCTGTTCGCAATTACATTTATAAATACAAATGCCAATTTTCCAGTCCATTAACTGTTTCTTCTCGAACATCTATTACTTTCATACTTTAAATAATGCTTTCATGTACTTAAGAACCTCGTAATGATTTACAGCTTGTTGCAATCTTAAATCAAGACACACCACTATGTACTGATTTGTTCCTTTCGGTACTTCTCCTGCATGTAGAAATAACTACACGTCAATTATATCTCAGTAATAACACAGTCCAGTCTGGTAAAGAATTCCACGATTATTTGATAAAACACTCATTACTGTAATAATTTTTCAAGAGAAGATTTCCGATGGTTTTTGTTCCAATAGCAGGGATCGTTTTTATATTTTCTTTGATGAGTTAATTAAACTTCATTATCACGAGAAAGTTAAAGCTATTGTTAATATGTAACTGATTGTATTACACAGTGTAATAGGTAACAAATCTGAAAAATATTTAGGCGAACTTATTAGAGCAGTTGCGGATTTTAACAGTGGTACTTGTAGATTTGTTGAAATAAATAAATTGTTTTAAAAATGTTTCCAATAAAACAACCAGCTCAACATTGAAAAGCAGTACTGAGATTACAAAAAAAGTATGACAATGATATCTAAATTTGTGATTGTAAAAATATCTTAGACGTTAATTTGATCTTCTTCTTCATATACCATGTCCTTTCAGAACGTTGGTTACCATCATGGCTATCTTAATTTTATTCACTGCCACCCTAAATAGCATGCTGGTATCAACACCATACCAATCTCGCCAGTTCTTCAACCATGAGGTACTTCTTCGACCTGGACTGCGTTTGCCTGCTATTTTTCCTTGCATGATATTTTGTAGTAACCTATATTTGGGACCTTTCATTACATGACCGAAATACTTCAGCTTTCTCTGCTTGATGCTTTTTATGATCTCAGTAGTCTTGCTGAGACGTTTTAGTATTGTGAAGTTTCAAATCTTCACCACCCAGGAAACATTTAAAATTCTATTCTTCGCCACCCAGGACATCCTTCTAAAAGCTTCAGCCTATTCTATCCTAGACTAATTTCGTCGTGACTTTCTGCGTTACAATTTAATTGCTGTCCAAGGTAAACGATTTTATCAACTTGCTGAAGTTTGGTATTATTTATATATATATATATATATATATATATATATATATATATATATATATATATATATATATATAGACGGTTTTATATGCTGTTGTTTGCTTATTACGAGTATTTTGGTTTTCCGTATGTTTGGATCCAGACCTGCCTCCCTACAACTCTCAACGATACTATCAAGTAGTGCAGATCTTCTTGACTAGAAGCGAGGAGCACTGTATCGTCCGCATATCTCAAATAATTGATGACTTCACCATTCACAGGTATTTCTTCTTGTTTTTCAGAAAGTGCTATTCTGAAAATTCTTTCGGAGTAAACGTTGAAAACCAGGGGCGACAAGAGGCATCCCTGCCGTACTCCTCTTTTAATATTGAGAGCCTGTGATTCCACACCATCTACTAAAAGTGATGTTGTTTGACTCCAATATGAATTGGAATTCTGTATATGTCTACAGATATATGTCGATATATTTGAGCAAGTACGTTCATTCCAAACAGTGCCTCTCTCGTTCCAAACCCGTTACGGAAACCAAATTGAGTGTCATCCAGGTATTCCTCGCATTTACTGTAGATGTACAATATTAGGTAGTTACTTTGATGGATATATTAAACTGGTCATGCTTTAGTACTGGAAAAATCTTAAATCGAGCAGCAATTTTTATTCCAGACGAAATGTAATGAAATAAAACACTATTGAAGGCTTATGATATAAACAATGTCGCTGTTGTTTGTCCACAAGAAATATCGAACGCGTTTGTTTGTTTACGAATAAAAAATAACCCACATTTTTGCTGACTTTTACCTCTGTTTATTGGTTAGAACATAGTTTATTAAATAATGAAAACAAAATATTTTCTTAGCGTTCCTCATGCTTTAAGGACACTGGCCATCATAACGGCTCACTTGACACTGTATGTGATCTGGATAATCTTTATTTCTTGTATAATAATCTTGGATAATATACTAGAAACCAGATAACATAAAATATTTTAAGATAAGACGTGGAAGGGCATGTTATACGGATGGAACAAAATAACCCAGCTATAAAAACGCTCCTTGATAGATCCATTGGTCAGAGAAGAAGAGGAAGACCCAAAACAATGAGACTCAAAACACCGGAAGACATGAGAAAATGTGGGAATAAGATGGGCAACAAAGAATGGGTCGATAACTGTTGTAATCATCAATAGAGCCTTTATTCTTAAAAAGAGGCTACTACCTTTGCAGTTTTGAAAACTTAAGGATAAGACAAGTATTACAAGATATTGATTGAACTATTAAAGTTGTTAGAGGTTGAACAATTATATGTTTAATTGTTTTTATTATTATTGAATTATTTAAATATAATATAGTTTATTTAAAATATAAAAATAATCAATAAATAATAAAATTTCTTTATTTAATTTTAAAAATACAGAAAACATAGCAGGTAACATTGTGTTTTTATACTGATTTATTCAATAATTTAGAAAAAAGATGATATCTGTAATTAAACTCACGCCCAGAATAAAAAATAATGAATATCACTCAGTTTGTAGTTAAACCATTTAAAATGGTATTGTAATAGATGAAAGACTTGACTAAAATGGTAGATACATAACACATATGTATTAGGTATAGCATCTCTTTAAAGGTATTCTACTTGTACCGCTCTGGATCATTCTTTGATAGTAGAAATTGCAGAAGCAAACACCGTAAATTACTATAATAGCTTAGATGGGAGATAGCAGGAAGTTTATGATAGAAAAGCTGTTGAAATATGGAAACTGTAAAGAAAGGTATGAGAATTTCTGCACCGCTTAAAATAGATCTTGTTATCTTGAAGGGAGTATTTTATATACATTATGTTTACATAGCGACGAATCTAAGTACCAATACCTCGCTTTACGGCCTAGATACGTTCCACGAAACTTGGCCGTAAAGCGAAAAGCCGTATAACGAATCAATTATTCTAATACAAATTCATAGAAAATCAATGGGATCGGTTAAAAATTTGTTAAATATGTGATATGGTTTATCGCTAAAAATGCATTTTATCTTTTTATTTTATTTAAATCAAAAATACATGCAAAATAGCACATACATTGGTACATAACATAACATGTAATAGATTCCATAAACTAACAATAATCTATAAACAAAAGTGAAACAACTTCACGTTACATAAAACATGTGCGTATATACAAACAAATTTTCTTTAAAAAGGGCTTTAATTTGATGACGATGAAGAAATGTTACCGTGCAAATCTCTGTCGTCATCATTTTTCGCTGGTAAGGATGGGCCTGGCTTAAAAAAATTGTCCAACGTTGTTTGTCTTGCCTTCTTGTCTATTTCGTTTTTCAGTGATTTATAGCAGCTTATGACAGAGTTAATTTCTCGAGAAACTTTAGTGCTACGTTCGTCGTCAGGGTCGTTTTCAAGGAGGATGTTTATACCTTGTTCGAAATAAGAAAAAGCTTTCGACAAATTGTTTGATGTTAGCTGTTTCGATACAACAGGCTCTGTCTCTTTATCAACTGCTGGTTCTGCTTGTAACTGGATGAGTTCGTCATATGAAAGGGGTTCCTATCAGCTTCAAGTATGTCAAGCACATCACCTTCGTTCACACCTTCAAAGCCGAGGTCATGTGCTAGATCCAAAATGTTTTGCCTAATTTCGGGAAGGATATTAATTTCTTCATCGGTATTTTTTACACACTCTGGCCATATTTTTTTCGAAACATTGTTCATTGTTGTTAATTTTAATTCTTTCCATGATTCACTGATGATATCAACAGCATCCTTGATGTTATAGTTTTTCCAAAATGCTTGAATTGAAGATTTACCATCGGTTTCCTTTATAAGTTGTCGGAAAGTTCGGCGTAGGTAATATGCCTTAAAAGTGGCTATTGCACCCTGATCCATTGGTTGGATCAAAGCGGTTGTATTTTTCGTAAGATACTCAATCCTGACATCTTGCGATAGTTCGGATAAATTAGTAGGATGCCCTGGTGCATTATCCAAAATTAGCAAAGCCTTGTTGCTTAAGTTATTGTCTCGCAAATATTTTTTACTTCTGTACAAAAGTGATTTTTGAACCAATCCTCAAAAGTAGCTTTAGTCATCCAAGCTTTCTTATTGGATCTCCATATAACGGGTCATTGATTTTTATTTAGTCCTTTAAAAGGCCTTGGATTTTCGGACAAATAGATTAAAAGTGGTTTTAGCTTAAAATCACCAGCGGCATTTGCACCAAGTAGCAAAGTTAATCGTTCTTTAGACACTTTATAACCAGGCGCACATTTTTCGGTTTTTGAAATGTACGTACGATCAGGCATTCGCTTCCAATAAAGTCCTGTTTCATCTACATTAAACACTTGTTCAGGTTTATAACCACCTCTTTCAATAATTTCTTTTAAAATGTTGGGATATTCCTTAGATGCTGCCTCATCGGCGCTAGCTTCTTCACCTTTTATTTTCAAATTGTGCAAATTAAATTTATTTTTAAATTTTTCAAACCATCCTCGGCTTGCTTGAAATGAGATATCTTCAGCAGTTTTATCGGTATCTCCATTCTTCAAATTTTCGAAAATAGTTAAAGCTTTTTCCTGGATAGTCATTTGACTCATTGGAATTCTCCGTTTGTTATTGTCCTCAATCCATATAATCAATGATTTTTCCATTTTTTCCATAATCCAGTTTCTTTGTCGTGTTAATCTCGAGATATTTAAAGGTGCAGCCGACTGCAAATGTGCTTAAATGTCTTCTTTTTTATCGCGAATAGTTTGAATGGTAGATTTCGCAAGTCCCATTGCCTTACAAATTTCAAAAATTTTCTCTCCAGCTTCTATACGACGTAATACTTCTAGTTTAGTTCCTAGCGTGACTGATTTTCGGCATCTCTTTTTAACAGTCTCTGAAGTCGATAATCGTTTCGGTGGCATTTTGTCTAAAAAATAATGAAATTATCAAATCAGTTAAAAAAAAACACATAGATATTAAAAATCGCAGTGTTGTACGGAATTGCTAAATGTCAATATACATGTCAAAAATTTCGCGCGTATTGGAAAATACAATGTTAATTGTGTTACTGTTTATCATTATTTAATATAAAATGGATATTTTTAACCCAGACTTTCTTATTTTCGTTATTAATAACATAATCCATGTTATCAAAAAAAACTTGTTTCTATAATTTCCATTTTGTTTTATTTTGTACAATAGATTTATGTATTTTGATTTTTTAAATTTTAACCAACCTATTCTGGGCCCGTCACTGGTAGCTTCAGTTTGACGTAAAATGTGCGTTTAAAAATTTAAAAATCGGTTACTATTGTAGATATGTAAGGGTTTAATTAAGCTATTGAATGGCCGCAGCTTTACATAAATTATATACTTACTTTCCAAAAATTCCCCTAATTGTTTCCAATGTTTCCAGTTAATGTGTAATAGTCGGTAATAAAATATGTAAATAAAACACTCACAGACAAGTCTAAACCAGCCGCTTTATGAGCACAGAGTACAGACTCAGACTACAGACTGAGATGCCGAGACTGATCACTGAAAACTGAATAACAGTCGTAAACAAATGGAAGTGGAAATAGGAAAGAGTGTGCATTAAAATTGCGTTTGCGCAAGAATGGCAAAATGAAGCCGTTATAGCGAAACAGTTTAGGCCGTAAATCGAAACCGTGCCGTAATTGAACAGGGCCGTAATAGCGAAAATGCCGTATAAAGAGCGGCCGTTATAGCGAGGTATGGGTGTAAATGACAGGAAATATATTTTTTATTGTTTGGATTATAATTCCACCATACTATATTTTTTAGAAAATATGTCATATATATCTCGTCATTCAAAAATTAGGCTGTAGTAAATAAAAAATTATTATCATTCTAAACGGAACAAGCACTCTTTTAGACTGCAAACCTTTGCGTACCATATGTACTTAAAGTTTATATTTGCTAAGTAGTATCAGGAATATTTGGGAATCCATTTGGTAGTTCCATTATTCTCTTTTATCATTTTTAGAGAGCGAAATCTGTCGGGAGGGAAAATCACACTTTTTTTGTCGTCAATTTTCAATTCATCAATTCTGCTCTAGAGTATGCTAAAATTACTCCAGAAGTGTTTTTGATAGCATCTAACATTTAGGGGTTCTATATTATTTTATCCATTTCTGGTTTGTTTTTCTTTTTAACCTTTGGGTTATTTAAAGCTTCTAGCTAGATTACACCATCGTTTTCTTTTCTGTCCATTGTATAATTTTGCTATGGTCATATTTCTTTGACAGTCTTTCTTACCGAAACTTAATAATTTATATATATAAATAAACTTAATAACTTAATATTAAAGCATTTTTCACCAAAAAAAGTAGAACAATCTGCTGAAAAAAGACTCGTGAAATGGTTTAATAATGAATTAGGGTCTGACAGATCTAATTTTTCTCTTATTAAACATATTGCAGAAGCCACTAAGGATCCCCATCAGTTCAAAGTATATAAAAAACAAAAATTTGAATATTATCGGCAATTACAAAATGCTAAAAAGTCAGCTTACCGTGATTTTATTAATAATTTCAACAATAAACATTTGAAATATGGGGCAAACAATCACAGGCTTTTGAAACACTTTTTGGACTGCGACAGGGTGATGCGCTGGCGTGTCTCCTTTTCAACATGGCTCTAGAAAAGGTGGTCTTCTTCTTCTTCAGCCTGTGTTCGTCCACTGCTGGACATAGGCCTCTTCCATTTGCTTCCATCGATTTCTACTTTTGGCAATTCTCATCCACTGCTTGCCCGCGACTTGTTTGATATCGTCTGTCCACCTCTTCTGCGGTCTGCCTACTCCTCGCCTGTTCTCTCTTGGTCTCCAGTTTGTTAATTTTTGTGTCCATTTTTCGGGATTATCTCGGGCAACGTGTCCGACCCATTGCTACTTGAGCCTTGCAATACGTTCTGAGACATCAGTAATTTTTGTTCTTTCACGAATGACGTTATTTCGAATCCTGTCTCTCAAACTAATCCCTAGCATGGCCCTCTCCATTGCTCTTTGGATTGTACTGAGCTGCTCTAAGGTTTTCTTTGTGAAGGCCATGGTCTCCAGTCCATATGTAGTTACAGGCAAGATACATTTGTCATAAACTCTACATTTTAGACACATTGGTATATCTTTATTCTTCAAAATAAAGCTTAATTTGCTGAAAGCTCCCCAAGACAGTTGTATGCGTCTTTTTATTTCGGCTATTTGATTTTCTTTGCCGATTTTAATGGTATGTCCAAGATATATATATATATATAGTGGTCTACATTTTCAAGACTGACGTTGTCAAACGAATTTTTTTCGTTTTCTGAAGGTTCATTTTGAGACCTATTTTATTTGACTGCTGGTTTAATTCCTTCAACATTTGCTCCAGTTCCTTGATATCTGTACTAAATAGTACTATGTCATCCGCAAACCTCAAATGACTCAGGTCATTTGGTCAAGTCAGTCAGTCACTCAAGGCGGTCAGGGATGCCTAATGATGATGATGAATAATAAACAAAGGGACTGCTGGAAAACGACTACAGTTCAGTACAACCTGATCTACCTCCAAACGAAATAAATCAATTTTTTTACTACAATTGCAGAGAATATAATTACACCTCTTTGCACTATTAACGCCGATGTCGTTTTATTATAGAAATTATCCTTCTCCGAGCAAATTCTTTTTTTTTTCGTCTCGTTGTGAAAGAAGGGGTCTCTCTCATAATAAAGTCTATTAGTAATTCTAATTGTAGGGACGTTCACGAAATTATTAGCAAAATTTAAAAAAAAAACGTACCAAATACTTTTAATACATTTTACTTATCTTATTAATTTAATTTTATCAACTATAATATTTCCGGAAGTATAAAATACTCAAAAGTACTACCTATCTACAAAAAAGGTGATTCTCTAAAACTGTCAATTACGGACCCATAAGCATTGTTTCTACTGTAACTGTGTAATTATATAACAAGATGGATGCCAACAGTAGAATCGGACTATATTAAGATATCCATCCCAACTCAGGGTTTCATCGGATCAAATCTGCCCCGGTCCACTTGGGCAAGGCTTAATCGTATACGTACCGGACATGGTAAATGTGCTGATACGCTGTTCAGATGGGGTCGTGCAGAAAGTCCACAGTACGATTGCGAACAATCTAGACAGACCATAAGCCATTGTGTTTCAGACTGCTTGAATCGTGCCTACCGTGGAAACCTCCAGGACTTTGCGGAATGTTCCCCAGAAGCAATTGAATGGCTATGTAAATTGGACATTAATATTTAGTGTCATTCATTCTATCTTTAGTGTTTAAATAATAGATTTAATATATATATATATATATATATATATATATATATATATATATATATATATGTATATATTATTGTATGATTTCCCATCCAAGCAAAATATTACTAAGAATCATTAAACGCCGTTTGCAACAGTACTTAGACAACCAAATTCCCCAAGAACAAGCAGGCTTTGTCAAAGGGAAGGGTACGAGAGAGCAAATCCTTAATATGCGGCAGCTCATAGAAAAGGCCCGCGAATTTAAAATTCCAATAATAATCTGTTTTCTAGACTACCAAAAAAGGCATTTGATTGTGTAAAGTGGGAAGTTTTCTGGACAGTTCTTCATGAGATGGGAGTTCCAGATCATTTGGCAATATTAATTAAAAACTTATACGAAGATAACTCAGTTAAAATAAGAATTGAAAACCAGCAATCTGATACCTTTAAAACCAGCAGAGGTGTACGACAAGGCTGCATACTATCTCCAGACCTGTTCAATTTATATGGAGAATACATAATGAGGAACGCACTCGATGGATGGAGAGGCGGCATCTCCATTGCAGGGAAAAAGATCTCAAACATAAGATTCGCAGACAATACAACACTGATAGCAACATCTGAAGAGGAGATGTCGAGACTGATAAAGAGAGTAGAAACCGAAAGCAACAAGTGTGGGTTAAAGATTAATAATCAGAAAACAAAAATCATGATTGTGGACCACGCGAATATCCTCCAAACAACAGGCGCCCTAAATCAATTCGAGAAAGTAGACGAGTTCACGTATCTAGGATCTTCCTTAAGCAATGCAGCCTCCTACGGAAATTCGCAGAAGAATAGGAATGGCCAAGAACGCGATGAGTCGACTGTCAAAAATATGGCAGGACCGCTCTCTGTCCAAAAAACTCAAAATCAGACTGGTACGGACACTCGTTTTTTCAATCTTTAGTTACGGTGCCGAAACATGGACAATAAAATCAGAGGATAGGAAAAGGATTGACGCATTCGAAATGTGGTGCTGGAGACGAATGCTACGCATCTCGTGGACGGAGCACAGATCCAATCAGTCGATTCTCGAAGAGCTAAACATTCAGACCACACTCTCCTCTCAGTGTCTTGCAAATGTTTTAAAGTTTTTTGGCCACATTGCGAGAAGAGACAATGACAACTTAGAAAGACTAATTGTGTGCGGAAACGTAGAAGGACGTAGAGGCCGAGGACGCTCACCTATCCGATGGTCAGATCAAGTACAGAAAGCCACTGGAGAGACGTTTTCCGAGTCCATGAGAGCAGCCCAAAATCGCAAGAGATGGAGAGAATTGACAGCCCGCATTGTAGGGAATCACGATCCTCAGCAATGAGGAAACGACAAGAGAGAGAGATTGTATTTGTATATTTATCGTACTGTGAAAGTCCATACGCTAAATAAAATAATTGTTTCTACTTTTGTCAAAGTGATTAACAAAGATATCAAACAACTATTTTATTCCTATTTTGAGTCAAATTACTACTTTCCTCCTCCTCCGCAGTCCTAATACTGTTTGGGATATGGTGATACCATCAGGCCTTTACAGATTTTTCAAAATTTCCCTCTATCCTTCTCTGTCCTGGGCTAGTTGTTCGGCTTCATGTAACCCTTGGTTAATTAATATTTGTTTGATCTACCCAACGGCTTGAAGATCTTTCCCTAGTTCTCTTTCCTTCAACTCTACAATCGACTATCAGTTTTTCCATTGTACCTGTTCTTCTAGCAATGCGTCCAAAATACTGAAAATATCTCTGTTGTATTTGTTTAAGCAATATATTATTTACTTTAACTTGTTCTAATATTCATACATTAGTGCGATGATCAATCCAGGATATTCTTAACATGTGGCGGTATACCCACATTTCAAAAGCGTCTAGTTTATTTTTATCCACTTTCTTTAAGGTCCACGTTTCGCATGCATATGTGGCTATGGGAAAAATGAGTGCCCTTACCAGTCTTAGTTTTGTGTGTGTTATTATGCTACATTTTTTAAAATTGTTACCAGATTCATCATAGCTGTTTTAACAATAGTCAACCTTTTAATTCAAAGCTTTTCAAAGACCCGAATTTCTTTAATGTGTTGAAGATTATTCCGAGCTCTGTCTACTATCATGATCTTTGTCTTACTCCTATTTAGCTTTAGTCTATATGTTTTAATTTTCTCCTCCAGACATCCTATCATGTCTTCGATTTATTTTTAATTTGCCGCGATTATTAAAGTGTTATCAGCATATCTCAAGTTGCTGACTTTTTGATGCCCTACTGATATTCCACCCTTCCATTCGACTAGTACCTTTCGCATAATGTGTTCGCTGTAGATATTAAACAGAGTTGGCGAGATTATGCATCCCTGCCTGACACCTGCTTCTGGTCTGAAATGATCGAAATGGGTGTTGTTTATTTTAAATTGAGAAAAGACTAAAACTTGTACACACACAAAATGTATGTTTTGTATGTTATTGAAAACATACAAAACCTGCTTACCAGTTAGTTGTTTATTTTTACTGTGCACTTATTATTTTCATATAGACCTCTAATTAGTTGAATTAAGTGGTGGAGTGTTCCCATTTCCGCTAGTATGGACCATAGCTGCTGTCATTTGACTTTATCGAAGACCTTTCTGTAATCCTCAGAGCACATAAGCATAGGAGTATTGAATTCACGAGTTTTTTTGATTAACTGTCTGACATTAAGGATGTGTTCTCTTGTGCCTCTTCCTGGGACAAATCTCGCTTTTTCTTCTGATATCTAAGGCAATAGAAAAGCTTTTAGTGTCTTTCATGTATTACATGACGTAGAACCTTGCTTGCATGGGATACTAGGGTTATCGTTCTGTAGTTGCTGCAATCTAGCGGAGTTCCTTTTTTGACTATAGGGATGACAGTGAATATTGTCCAGTCGTTTGGGCCACTCTCTCGTGTTCCAAATCTTTTTGCAAGTCATATGCATAAAATTTAGTCCAACACCTCCATTCTCTTTTAAAACTTCTGCGGTGATCTGGTCTGCGGCAGTAGATTTTCTATTTTTAACTTTTTGATTATTTTTTCTACTTATGAGTTTAGAATGTTTTATTTTTCTCTCTGCAGTGAACTCGCCGTGATTTGCATTCTGCGGATCACCTGCATATAGACAATATTTTCTTTGACAATATTTGACAATATTTTCTCCATACCTCAGCAATCCCTTTCTCGTCATTTACAGTATGTTGGCTTCGATCCATGTTTTAGTTAGATTCGAGATAAAAGCAATACAGAAATCAATACGCTGACTTATAAATCTAAATACAGAATAAAGTAAGACATTATAAGGGCTTATTTATAAAACGATTGAATCGATAGCATAAGTTGATAAGCATAATAGTTGGTGCTGAAATTATATATACATCTATAAAACAACTGGTAGACTAGCAAAATGTTGGAATTGTAAAGCATAAATCGCATTCCTAGATTACAACCCAGCTCTATTACTTTTACATGTTTTGCCATTTTTGCTTTTGCTCCTCAAAGGTTATATGTATTTAATCCGCTACTAATCTACTTAAGCTACAGCCACTCCAATGCTTGTCTTTAACGACGCCAAATAAATATTAAATTCCAAACTGTCATAGATATCGACCGTCGATAAATTCTCAATAAAAAATGACAAAAAAGGCAACTAAAAAACCAGCAGAGATTATTATGTATGTTATACACTACATCGTCGATAAGTATCTCTTCTGTACTACAAAATGTTCTAAACAAAGCATTAATAATTTAGAAGAATGAAATTACCGTTGAAATCGCCTGACAGGTAATCAATAACACATATAAATTACAACAGTTTTTTCTTGAACAGATACAATATCCTGATAAAAATATAAAAATATTATTAATCTGAAAGTTAATTTGAAAGATGGAAGCAAATACAAATCGATAGAAATGCAGAAGTTTTACGTGGGATAAATTATTAATTTTTTATATGATTTATTTCCACTTTATCCGGACGATCTATTTTTTTTTACCAGAAATATAACAACCAGGTGACATTAAATAGTTGTAATTGCTTTTATCTTCTTAAAAAAAGTTTTTTTTGTGTGTGTTTTGTTTTATGACACTGGAACTAAGCCAATTAGCCATTAAAAAAAGTTAGGAGAGTACACTGAACGTAACACAATTTATCGTAATACACAGAATACTGCACGTGTTGCCACGTTTCTTAACCCTTAAGTACCATGGCGGGGTCAAAATTGACCCCCGCGTTTTTAATGCCAAGTTTCGCTACCGAAACATAAATTGAGCATTTCAAGCTTTCTGCTAATCTTCGACCGGTAGGTGATTTATCGATCTACGAAAATTCCGTTAGTTTATCTGTTACTACTGCAGAGTTAGGCACTCATAGGGTCAATTTTGACCCGCTTATGGTATAAGTGTTTCTAGTGCAATTAGCGAGTAATTTGAAATGGCAGGGTGTAGTCAAAATTAACGTCCTCTGACACAGAAAGAACTTGAACAGGAGGGACAAAAAATTATGGACAATGGACTAGATAGTGACAGTGAGTTTTTAGACTAGGCTAGTGAACAGTGATCACGAAACAGACTGTGAAGAGGAGTGGGACGATGATGACGAAAAAAATTGGCAAATTAATAATTTCGAAACTGGTAGTGAATATTCGGGTGAAGAAAGTGATATAGCTGACTCAAGGGATGTGTTTTATGGCAAAAGTAGGTACAAGTGGTCTAAAACTTCTCCCACCTTTTCTCGTACACGTAAGCATAATTTAATTAGTCATTTACCTGGTGTTATTGGAAAAGCTCGAGCTAGTATGCCAGAGAAACCAGTTGATGCTAGGGAATGTATTATTAGCCACGATATATTGCAAGAAATTCTTGAGAAAACCAATGAACGAATAACTAATATGGCTTCTAAATGCTTCTAAAAACTTATGCGATCAATTTTTAAGATAATTTCATCATTCTTACTTGGGTCGCTGTAGGCTCAGGTATGGATCCAAATTCATCAATCGAATTTGTAGTTTTCTGTTTTTGGCTCCTTTTTATGGAAATACAGTGCGTTAAGTTTTTGATTAGGTATTGCACACTATACGGAGCGCTAAAATCGGCAACGTTGCAAATGTTCGTTCTCCGACCCGAGACTATCTGCACCGACAGAAAATCATTTTAGTTTAGTAACTCACAACAACGTTTGGGATGTACTTCTCTGTCGTCCGATCTCATGTTTCATTACGTATAGCCGATTTTAATAGTAGGAAATTCGATAAAAATGCACTGACCTAATCGGTGCATTGTTATCGATTTTTATTAATGTGAAAATTTTTTTGTGGTTGAATTAAAAATGAAAGCGTATTTCTTTAAAAAGATAAAATAAAAAATATACTCTTATTGAAAATTAAAATATTATTCCTAATAAAATAAAAAATAATTCTTTATGACCTACAGAAATGGTTCAAATAGTTGACCTTCTACGGCTGAACAGTACCCCAATCTGTCATCAAAACTTCTGCGAACAGATGAAAGAGTTTCTGCTGTAACAGAATTGGAGACTTTTCTTATTCAATTTTTTAATTCATCAAAATTTTGGGCTCTAGCCTCAGGATGATCGTAGATAATGCTTTTTAAATGTCCCCAAAAAAAGAAGTCCGTGGGTGTAAGATCTGGAGATCGCGCAGGTCACTTAATATCGCCTGTTCCACTGATAACTCGATTCGGAAAAGTATTGTTTAAATACTTCCTAATAATTCGAGCGTTGTGAACTGAACAGCCGTCTTGATGAAACCAAACATTCTCCAGATTTACATCAGGAAGATTGAGAATAGCGGGAAGAACATGATTCTGTAACAAATCGAGGTATACTCTACTATTCAAGTTGCCCTCAATAAAAAATAGACCTATTATGTGGTCTCCTAAAATGCCAGTCCAGACGTTAACTTTTTGAGGACGTTGAGTTCGGTAAACAACACTTCTGTACTGGTTTTCCCGCGCCCAATACCTCGTAATGGAAGGATTGTGTCTCCCTACTAACGAAACAGAAGATGCATCAGTGAATAAAATGATTTTAATAAAATTTGGGTCACTATTATCCTTCGTTATTAGAGTTTCGCTAAACTCCATTCTTCGAAAGTAATCGCCTTGTTAAAGCTGCTGCGTTTTCGAATATTTAAAATTCTTGTAACCGTGCTTTTTCCATACTTTCGTTACAGTAACATTGCTAACATCTAACTCTCTAGCAACGCTTCTACTTGAACGTGTTGAATCTACCTCGATTGTTGCACAAATTTGTGTATCCCGGTATTCTCTTTCCTCAACTTTTTCTGGTAACACTTCTTGAGCGTGACATTTTCTGCAATTTTTGAGGCAATAACAACTCTCAAAATTTTTAACAATATTATAAATTGACTGTACACAAGGAATTGGTCTTCCCTCAAAAAACACAAAATAAATCTACACACTGTTGTGCAGAATTGCCATTACAAAACCATTTTATTATTTGAGCTTTTTCCGCGGCCATATAAACAGACATGTTTACAAAAATAAATTAAAACTCTACGCTGTTATACCTTTAAACAACCGCGGTATAATGACAATATGACAAATTTGCCGACGGGCGACGAGCAACGACGAGTCAACGAAGCAGATATGTAGTGGCAAGTCGACGACGCGCAGTGTTGCCATTTATAGAGTGTATACCTAATCCAAACTTACTTAGAGTCACTCAACACGCGATGGAAAGAGCAATGCTAGGTATATCACTTAAGGACAAGAAAACAAACACATGGATAAGACAGAAAACCAAAGTCACCGATGTGGTGCAAAAAGCATTAAAGCTGAAATGGGAATACGCTGGATATGTAGCTAGGAGCGATCTAAACAAATGGCACAGATCAATTTTAATCTGGAGACCATACCAACACAAAAGACCCAGAGGCAGACCTCCTATGAGATGGACAGATGATCTGAAAAGGACTGCCGGGAAAAATTGGCTACAAGTAGCGTACAATAAAAAACAATGGAAAGGAAGACTTGAAGAGGCTTATGTTCAGATGTGGACGTGAATGGCTAGACGAAGAAGAAGATACCTAATCCAAAACCTAACGCACTGTATATAGCAATTAAAAGTAAATTGTGAAGTATGTCTAGTTACAGAGGAGGTTAAAAAAGTATTTAAGAGATTTGTGTCGCCTGCAGCAATTCCGATGTTCCAGTTTGTTTCCAGTTGAAGTGCTTCTTCAATCTTGCTGTTCCTGCTTTGTTCCTGAAGCAGTTTGTTTAGTTCCAGAATTCTAGTGTAAAATCCAGTGCAGTCCAGTTAACTTTTGAGTAAATATTTAAAGTAAAGTAGACATTTTTTTAATAATATAATTGTTTTCATTAACTTATGGCAGATCGTTGTATTATTTTCGATATTTATTTGTTTTATTTTTAAAGAAGGTTAATCTCCATGCAATTTTGTAAGTTTTGTAGCAACAGAGTTTGTAAACGGCTAGGACACATGTAAGTTTTTTTGTTATTATTGTTCTCTGTAACTATTCTGTTTTCACAGGATAATATTTATTAGGCTTTCACCGTTTATAAAAGCCAGGAGACTGTAGTTAAGCATTTTGATTCATTCTGTCATAATAAATTGATTTCTTCTTCTTCTTCTTTGGGTGCCGTGTCCGTATTCAGACGTTGGCCGTCATCATGTTTACAATTTCCTGGAACCTTTCTCTGTCGGCTGCTGCGCGAAATAATTCTTCTACTGTGAAACCGTAATTAGAAATTGATTTCTAATTAGTTGATAAGTTGAGGACTATTTTCGATATAAACGGAAAAAGCACGTGTTCATAAATATTTTCATTATAAAGTCTAACGAAACTATGCAACTGAATTTTCAGATCTCAAAACCGCTTAGATTGGCAGATACGTTGAATAGGCTACACCGCAAAAAAATCCATATTAATATCGATTGTAAAGTAAGTTGCTTAAAATAATTTCTAAACTTAATAAATTACTACATAAACGAGAAGTGTAACAGGTAACAGGCAATCTGCCGCATTAGAAACCAGCGCCTTGAGGCAAAAATATACTGGTGATCAGTTTACCTATCTGCGGTGATGAGTTTACCTATTTCCAAAGGATGCCGGTGATCAGTTTACTCTATCTCGGAGGGTCTAATAATTTTATGGGAGGCTATAAAGTGATGAGTTCGTACACGTCCATAATTTTGATAGTAGTATTACGACCTTTGAATTACGATATATTTGATAAACAATAAAAAAGTACACCTGCATGTGTACATCGTAAAGATCGTTAAAGCATTCGGTTGTATCGAAGAATTTAATGTTTTCATTATAATAACATTTGTGTTTATGTTTTCCATTGACGCAAAACTATAAAAAAAGTGTGTAGAACAAATTTATAAAACATCTGTTTCAGAATTCTAATTTCGGTGTTAATATACGTAGTCAAATATTAATAAGAAACGCTTTTTGTTATCCCATAAATTGGTTTATACTAGTTGGAAACACAATAAAATATAATTAACAAGATTAAGTCATCAATAAAACGTTACAAATTAAATAAAAATTACTTAAAATGCAAAATAATTCAACAAAATACATAAAATATGTATTTATGTATCAAGGGCATCAAGTAGGCGTTTATCGGCAGCAGCATGTAATTAGAAGGCGAAAAATCGTGATGGTTAAGGACAATAAGGGCAAATACCTCCGATATAGTATTTAATTTTTTATCCGCGATCGTTATACAGGATGATTGTAGCGCCCTATATCTGCAGATATGTAAAAATTAGCGCACATTATCATTTTAACATAGAAAATAACATCT
Organism: Diabrotica balteata; assembly: GCA_918026665.1. NCBI lineage: Eukaryota > Metazoa > Arthropoda > Insecta > Coleoptera > Chrysomelidae > Diabrotica > Diabrotica balteata. Next base: position 17,984,953 of record OU898281.1, on the reverse strand, counting down.
ACCGCGGAAAAATATAGTCCTATACTATTTCTATAACTAAGAGAAATACAAAACTAAAGGATTTCTCAACACAAGAACCAAAACTTAAATGGACATTTGGTGGACCTACACTAATAAAAAAAATGAGAGATAAAATAAGATAAAGATACTTATTCGCTGGAGATTGTGGAATCACAAACATGCTGGCGCAAAAAGAAAGCAAACTGACTATGACAGAGAGTCCTGAAAGAATGAGGAGGAAGTCTATTATCCAAAGATGGATGTTTTCTAGCTATTTAGATAGATATATAGTCAGTTTAGATGACGAAGACGTTAGAATCATTGCCAATCTATACCGATATCAGAAAGCCATAATACGAATAGACCAGCAAAAATCGAAAGAAATACTTATAAATCGTGGAGTAAGACAAGGATGTGTGTTTCCACTTTACTTTTTAATATTTGTTCAGAAGAATTGTTTAGAGAGACTTTAGAAGACGTAAATGAAGGCATATTTATTAACGGAGCACTTCTGAATAATCTTAGATACACAGATGACACAATACTCTTGGCGGACAGCAGAGAAGGACTACATATCTTGGTTGATCACATTACCCAATACTGCGAAAGGTATGGAATGGAACTGAATACAAATAAAACAAAAATCATAGTGGTAAGCAAGAACATATCGAACACAAAAGCCACCACAGAACAAGAATACGCAATGACAGAAACGAATACATAGAGTCAGAAGAGGAGATAGCAATGGCGTGGAAAGAATACGCAGAAAGTCTTTTTAATGACGAAAGACCAACACAACCAACGCGCAAACTTCCTTCCGAAAACTTATCAGGGCCATCAATAATGCGAAGTGAAATAGAATATGCAATTAGAACCACAAAGATTCATAAAGCAACAGGTCCAGATGAAATTCATATAGAAGCAATAAAACTACTAGACGAGGAGAATATCGAAATCTTGGTAAGGCTGTTCAATAGAATTTATGATAATCAGTTTATTGAGTCACTTGTTGAAACTCTTCCTTAGGATATTACACTCAAGAATGTACAAGATACTAGAAAACAGCTAATGTCACAAAATGCAATGAACACCGCTTAATCAGTTTAATGAGTCACTTGTTGAAACTCTTCCTTAGGATATTACACTCAAGAATGTACAAGATACTAGAAGAACTTAGCGAGTCAACACAATTCGGTTTTAAGGGAGGACTAGGAACAAGGGAGGCAATTTTATGTTTGAACACCTTAATACAAAACTGCTTAGATCAACGAAAAGATGTCTACCTCACCTTCATCGACTACGAGAAGGCATTTGACAATGTTAAACATAATATCATGATGGAACTACTACATAGGGCCAACATTGACCAGAAGGAGATCAGAATTATTCAGAATCTATACTGGAACCAAATGGCAAAGGTAAGGATTGATCAAGACCAATATACGGATGAATTTGAAATCCGGAAAGGTGTCCGCCAAGGCTGCATACTCTCTCCGACGCTTTTTAATTTATATGTTGAAAATATATTTGCGGAAGCATTAGAAGATAGGGAATTAGGCATTAAGGTGAACGGCATACCAATTAGCAACCTACGCTATGCGGACGATACAGTGATTATAACTAATAATTTGGAAGATCAGCAGTTATTACTTGATAGGTTGAATAGCATAGGTAAAAAATATGGCCTCAAAATCAACATTTTGAAAACGAAATATATGATCATTAGCAGAAACTCTCCAGAAAACCCGATAATATGCATAGGTGACAATCGTATAAATCGCGTGAAAACTTTTAAATACCTTGGCACCACCATCAATGACCAATCGGATCCACAACACGAGATAAAAATCCGAATACAAATGGCAAGACAAGCTTTTGTGAAATTTAGACCGCTCCTATATAATCAACACTTAAACTTCGAAATACGCTACAGAATGGTCAAGTGCTACATATGGTCCATCTTGCTTTATGGCATGGAAACGTGGACTTTGAAAAAAACATCTATCAACAAACTTGAAGCATTTGAAATGTGGTCATTGAGAAGAATGATGCGCATACCTTGGGTAGATAGAGTTCGAAACGATGACGTCCTTAATAGAGCCGGCGTGGAAAGAGAACTCTTTGAATTAATTAAAAAACGCAATATTGGTTACCTTGGGCACATATTGAGAGGAGCAAAATATGAAATACCACAGTTAATCCTACAAGGGAAGATCGAAGGTAGGAGAGGAGCCGGCCGCAAACAATTATCCTGGTTAAGGAATATTACAGAATGGACAGGAATACACAATACAGGAGAGCTGTGTCACGCCGCCAAGAACAGAATTCTAGTAATGAGATAGTCACGCACAGCCTACGCACTTTGGTGTATGGCATGTTAAGAAGAAGCAAGAACAAGATTGAGAAAGACAGTGTTTATGATAAAGGAAAACTTTTAGGCAGGATGCACAGATATCACTACTTAAGTTGCTAACTAAATGAAGAATGAGATAGAAGTACGGAAATAAAACGGCGTATTTAGAAGCTAGAAGTACTTTTAATAAGATGAAAGCCATATTATACCATGGAAAACTCAACATTGAAATTAGAACTAGAGTATTGAGATACTACGTGTTCTCTGTCCTGTTGTATGGACGAGGGGCCTGGACAATTACAGAGGCGACAGAGAAAAGACTCATTAACTTTTAAATGTGGTGTTATCGAAGAATGTGGAAAATATCTTGGACACAACATATAACAAATGCAGAAACGCTACGAAGAATGAAAAAAAGAAAGAAATACTCAACACTATAAAGAAAAATGAGCTACTTTGGTCATATACTAAGAAACGAGAAATATGAATTGATTCGGCTGGTCATACAAGGGAAGGTGGAAGGCAAAAGAGCACCGGTTGAAAAATTTGAGGCAATGGAGTGGGCAAACGTCAATAGAACTGTTATTCAGAACGGCTTCAGATAGAGTCAAGTGGGCCATGATGATCGCCATTTTCCTTAGGGATGGGTTACGTTAAGAAGAAGATAGTCAGTTTCTTGCTTTTAGTTTTCTTATTATCAATGGACGACCCTGTATAATTATTTACTATCCTTGTGTATCTTTTTTTATTTTTAGTCCCTTTACTTTCCACTTTCCAGATATTAAAAATACCGTTGAATATATTAGCAAGAGGTAAACAAAGTCTAGATATTCATTTACTCATTCGTTTTTCGAGATAAACTTTAGTGTAGATCTCACCCATGACATAATGCAAATGCGCTTCCAAGAAATAACGAAAGTCACGGTCTGTCTCAGTCGCAAAAATGCACAGCCTGGTTTTGCTCGCGCCGTTGCATCACACCAGATAAAAGATGCAGAGAGGTAATAGAGTCAAGAAACTGAGGAGTGTTTAAAGAAAGAAATCCCAGGTATTTTTAAGTCGTTCATTGAATTGTTGAATTCTTCGGCGTGCGAGATGTAGAACTAGGAGAGTATTTGCTCGTGGTATTGGAAGTGTGAATGTTATAAATTTCAAACAATAGGAACAAAAAGTAGAATGTCGTAGATGGCTGAGAATAGTCAGAGCAGATGAGACAGCTGTAACCATCAGAAATCCATTGTTCTTAGTTTAATGTATAGGTAGAAAATTCAGTTATAAACAATTTATTTGAATTGTTATTATTTATTACTCGTTTTTCTACTTAAAAAATGTATATTACTTCATTCTTGATTTCAAAAATTATTAAAATAAATTCAATACATAAACGCAAAATTATACATTTTCTTGAAATTTAGGGGAAAGTGCTCAACAATGGGACAATTTTATTTGTATTTACAAAATTTCATTAATTATTTGATGAAAATGACGTTTTCTAAACAGTCAACTTTATCTCACTGTCTGATACCCTTGAATCCTTGAATTTTGCCTTTTCGTTTGACCAAAAACGTTTGGTTGAGGTAAAATGGCGTTAATTTGTGTTTGAGACCAAGGAAACATCAGGAACTTATGGGTATACAAATTTCTCTTGATTAATTAGTTTGCGCAGGAAACTTATTTCTGTTTCCTGCAGACCTTCATACAGACAGACAGACGTACAGACCTTCCTTTACAACTTTACCTACGTGTTAGATATCAGATCATTTTGTTTCAAATTGTACTAAGACAAAGTCATTGCTCTTTAATGATCTTTCTAATCTATCTATCTAAAAGTAATTCTACAAAGTCATCTTCATTTGTGAAGAGGTCTAAACTATACTCGCCCTCTGAAGTTTCGTTTTGGTATTGTGATTTGCTTCTGTTTTTTCAATTTGTCTTGCTTTTTTAAAAATTGTTCTTCAATCTCCATTTTTTCGGGCGTATCAGTCGCTATCATTTTTGTTGTCTGGTCACTTAATTTCCTTAGGATATCCTCGAAATATTTGTGAAGAAACAAAATTCGCTAATTTGTGTCCGCTAACACCGCTTGTTGATGGAATCATTATTATAAATATTTTTTATTGGTGTTGAAGTAAAGCTTCAAAAAATTTCCCCGCAGAAAGCTTCCCAAATATATATATATATATATATATATATATATATATTATATATATATATATATATATATATATATATATATATATATATATATATATATATATATATATATACAAACAACAAAGTTTATTGGGGCTGCAGTCAGAAGTTTGGCCGGGATGTTACAGAAACACTCTTTTGACTTTTGGTCTAGCTTTCGGAATTGTTTAATTCCTTTATCAAGACATAGTCGTTGAGATTATTTGTAAGAAGCTTTGACACTCAACATTAATAACAAACATAGAAACTATAACTTATACAATAATGGATACAATACATTTTAAAATTTAGATAAAAATCTAAATTTACATTTTTAACTAAATTTTAAAATGTATTGTATCCATTATTGTATAAGTTATAGTTTATATGTTTGTTATTAATGTTGAGTGTCATAGCTTCTTACAAATAATCTCCACGACTATGTCTTGATAAAGGAATTAAACAATTCCGAAAGCTAGAAAAAAAGTCTAAAGAATGTTTCTGTAACATCCCGGCCAAACTTCTGACTGCAGCCCCAATAAACTTTGTTGTTTGTTTAAATTGACAGTCACGAATATCCAGTATTCATTGTATATATATATATATATATATATATATATATATATATATATATATATATATATATATATTATATCCCCGGTATATTCTTAAGTACAGCTTACAAATCCCTGTAAGTGCCTGATGTAATGCTATAAACATTACAAACTTCATGGACATAAACATATCCAATTAAACCGATGTCCACAGCATCAAAAACGATTTATAATTATAACTAAAGTCAAAGAACGAAAGCTGGAATGCTTTAATTATGTAATAAACATTATAAATGATTTATTACAACTTTGCAAATAAAAAAGTAGTAAGATGAAGACATTTAATGTAATGACGAAGTTTTGGGCATTAACTGCAAATTATTTAGTTTCCCATATAACATAATGAACTGTAAATACAGACATCAATATTAAAGAGACAGTTTGTTTTATCTAAATTTTATTTGCGCTGACGAAATTGAGGCTAACCTGATATACTTTTAAACTGCACTATCGGTATAAAGGGAGACTATCATTATTCAGAAAGCGAGTGGTTTTAACTTTATAAATAAACTTGGGGACATAAGAAGTGTTACACCCAGAAGGAATGATTTCTTGAACTTATTTTTTTGGCAACATGGTAGATTTACATCAAGAATTAAACATTATTTATAACTGGGAATAAGCCACATTAAAGATAAAAATACATTTATTGACGTTTCAATTTCCAATTCGGAAATCGTTCTCAAAATACAAATAGTAAATTAAACAAATTTTGTTTTTTGTTACATAGTGAAAAAATTCTTCTGATAATTTAATTTTATCTGACTCATTTATATTGACAATTCAGACATACATTATGCATTTTAAAGTAGACGACTTTAAAATGATATTGCCAATATTGTTGAGTTGCGCTCCTGGGACGACTTTACTTATAAGATAGTTCATTCGATTACATGAAATCAACTTTAACTTGAGAATATCCGTCAGAAAAAATCATAGCATGTAATTCGTCTTTAAAAAGACAAACACATGACATGATGACAGTAAAATTCTCCTGTTAGTGATTCCATAGTAAATTATGAGGGAAAAACCAGGAAAAAAACCTCATAATACTATCCCGACATTGTAAGTATTTGTTCGTGAATTTAGTTTACCTTCAACAAACATCAAAATTCTGATTTTATGTTACGTTATTTAAAAAACATAAATGATGTATCCTCTATAATATGTTACTGACTTACTAATACTGGTATTTTCTTATTAATAACTTCCTCTTTCAATATTGGTAACCAGATCCTACTACATTCTGCCGAGGAATTTGCGACACAATTGGCCTCATTTAGCATAATTAGAGCCGCTTCTTTGATTTTTCTTTTTTTACCATCCGTTTCTTTTAGGACTATATTTGAATTATTCCATTGAACTCTATGTTCATTATCCCATGCGTGTTTACATATTTGAGATCTATCAAATTCTCTATTTTTAATATAAGATTGATGTTCACTTATTCTAACATTTAATGGCCTTGATGATTCACCTAAATAAAACTGATCGCATTCACAAGGTATTTTATAAATGCAATTCTTTGTCCTTTCTTGTTCATTGTTAGGTTTGGTTTTGGACAAAATAGATCTCAACGTGTTTGTTGTTTTGAATGTTGTTGAAATGTTGAATTTATTTAAATAAATTCAACATTTCAACAACATTCAAAACAACAAACACGTTGAGATCTATTTTGTCCAAAACCAAACCTAACAATGAACAAGAAAGGACAAAGAATTGCATTTATAAAATACCTTGTGAATGCGATCAGTTTTATTTAGGTGAATCATCAAGGCCATTAAATGTTAGAATAAGTGAACATCAATCTTATATTAAAAATAGAGAATTTGATAGATCTCAAATATGTAAACACGCATGGGATAATGAACATAGAGTTCAATGGAATAATTCAAATATAGTCCTAAAAGAAACGGATGGTAAAAAAAGAAAAATCAAAGAAGCGGCTCTAATTATGCTAAATGAGGCCAATTGTGTCGCAAATTCCTCGGCAGAATGTAGTAGGATCTGGTTACCAATATTGAAAGAGGAAGTTATTAATAAGAAAATACCAGTATTAGTAAGTCAGTAACATATTATAGAGGATACATCATTTATGTTTTTTAAATAACGTAACATAAAATCAGAATTTTGATGTTTGTTGAAGGTAAACTAAATTCACGAACAAATACTTACAATGTCGGGATAGTATTATGAGGTTTTTTTCCTGGTTTTTCCCTCATAATTTACTATGGAATCACTAACAGGAGAATTTTACTGTCATCATGTCATGTGTTTGTCTTTTTAAAGACGAATTACATGCTATGATTTTTTCTGACGGATATTCTCAAGTTAAAGTTGATTTCATGTAATCGAATGAACTATCTTATAAGTAAAGTCGTCCCAGGAGCGCAACTCAACAATATTGGCAATATCATTTTAAAGTCGTCTACTTTAAAATGCATAATGTATGTCTGAATTGTCAATATAAATGAGTCAGATAAAATTAAATTATCAGAAGAATTTTTTCACTATGTAACAAAAAACAAAATTTGTTTAATTTACTATTTGTATTTTGAGAACGATTTCCGAATTGGAAATTGAAACGTCAATAAATGTATTTTTATCTTTAATGTGGCTTATTCCCAGTTATAAATAATAATTAATTTACAATGCCACAAGAAAATAGCTTCAGAACAATATTAAGAATTAAACAATAACGCTGTCAAGAATTTTTATTAACAAGTAATAAAAACAAATTAATAATGTATTTGGTGACCCCGTAGCTGAATACACTTCGGTATACGTCTAGGCATTGACAAAATAAGATGATCGATGTCTGCTTGTGGCACCTCGTTCCAAGCAACTTAACCTTCATGTATTATATATACTGTGCCAGAGTCTGTGGAGGATGGTGCAAAGTGGACAGTCTCCTTCCTACATCCCATACATGTTCGATAGGATTTAAATCCGGAAACGAAGCGGCAGCGACAAAACATTAATGACAGCTTCTTGAAGAAAGTCCATAGTTTGAAGAGCAATATGAGGACGCGCGATGTCTATCTGAAAAAGGACGTCACGCAGCCGTCGAGATAAGGCAGTACAGAGATTTGTAAGATAACATCAACATAAAGCGCAGCTGTCATATTGCTTCGAATAAACACAAGTGGTGATTAGCTACCATAGGCAATAGCCCCTCAAACTTTCCTTCCTTCCTTCAACTGTCCTGTGTACATGACTCTCAACAGCAAACCCGATGTCTTGTCGCTCTCCACGGTGGCGTCTTACCATCCTACGACCATCGCGCATTCCTAAACAGAAAGCTACATTACACTATTCTACCACCCAATGCTGCCGTCCTCTGCACTAATTCAAACGTTGATGACAGTGGTCCGCAGTCAAAGGAAGTACTAATCGTGGGCGGACTGAAACCAGTCCAAAGGCTCGAATGCGATGGTATAGTGTACGCATATTAACAGGTCTACCTACTTCTCCAAATCATCATAGAGCACCTATCTTGACGCTCTATGGTACGCCTCGGTTGACCCGTTGGTCTTCGTGTTCCTCTACCTTCGTCCGTCCACACACGATAGGCAGTATAGACAGGCATAACCGTTATTGCCGTACAATTAACACGACGGCCTCGAACTCATCGAACGGGACATCATGTAACAAGGGAATCCCCGAATTGCAAAGGCTCACTTTACTGACATCTTAGTGGCTTCCCACGATCGGCAATTCTACAGATCATCGCGGACAGCCGATCAGCACGGACGGCAACGCACCGCAGACAGAGCTCTTCCTACGGTCCGTGACAGTCTGTGTAGGTCCGTGACAATAGTGTTTGATTATATCATAAAAAGGCCACTCTGGCTTCTAAACATCATCAGCCCCACTACCAGTTCCCAACGATTCTCTAACTTTTGTTTTTTGCCTTTTGTATCTCGACATTAAATTATCTCTCTTCTTTTTTAATTCTTTAATCGAAATAGTAATATTCTTAAATTGATTTTTTATTCGGTTCCATGCATTTGTCGTCTGTTAAAACACAGACGCGCTAGGATCGCGTCGCACGAGCATGTACCGCACCTTTGATGTTACCGACTCTAGATGGATAGGACGCACCAGCCCGGATGTGTCTGTGCTACCACGGACGAGACCCTTCCCACAATGCGTGGTGCGTGCTGGTCCGCTTACGTCCGCAATATCGCCGACCGTGGAAAGCCGCTAAACTGCATAACTTTAAAATCACATAAATATAAAAAGAGACTTTACTGTATGATAAACCGCTGGTAATATACGTATTTGTTATTACTAAAAAGTGTTAAGATAACAAAATAAAGTTTTGTTAGAAAAAATCAAACTAAATGTATCGTAAAAATACTAAAAACATCGTAAATCGAAAGTACTACCATCAACATTATTTGCCAAGAGAAACAATATTTGCTAGCTAAATTCATAACAATATAAAAAATATCTTGGCTATTTGTATTTATAAAATTAATTTCTAAATGAGGAGATAAAAACAATAATACAATTTAGTTCTTTATTGTTTTAGACCTGCAAAATGGCTATATATTTGGTCATCTGGGAAATAAAAAATAATTTTAGAGAGATAATAGTAAGATGAAAAATTTTACGTTTATTTACAATTATGAGATATTATTTGTATTTTGTGACTGAAATCTGTATTAAAAACACATTTTAAAATTGTTCTATGAATTAAACACATTCCAAAATTTTGCAAAGATAATAATACATTTGCCAGAATATTGTTGTAAAAGTTAGGCTACACGTAATGCAAAATATGTATAACGGGTTGCGTTCGGTCATAATGCAGTTATATACTAATAGTATTTGAATTGTTTATATTTTTATTTTACAATTTATTATTTAAAAAGCATATAAAGTTAATGAAACCTAATCGGTTGAGGAAAACTCAGCATTACTGTTTTATTCAAAGATCTTTGTTTATGTTAATTAAAGAAGTTTTAAAATGTATATCAAATGTTTAAACAATCCACTATTTTGTACTAAGCTGTATCCCAATTTCCATTTTTAATGCTTCAATATCTGTAAATTTTTGGGAAGAATAAATTTTTGGATTTTAGATGTCTCCAGACGAAATAATCGTTTGTGTTACAGTTAGGTCCCATCGAAAAATTATTAAAACTGTTCTTACGTAATTCCTTAACCCTGGGGACTGTGAAATTACGATTATTAAACTCCTCTGCAATGGTTCGAGAACTTATTGTAAGATTTTCATCTACTGCTCTTAATACATTGATTTCGTTTTGATTTTATAAATATCTTGGTACATCAGCAATATTTTTTGTACAGGTACAATAAAATTAGGAATAACGGTATTAGAAGGTTATGCATTTGAAGACCCTTTGACCTTTGACCCCTTACGTCACAAACTCCTTGGTCACCACTTCACGTTCAAGCCACTCCGGTCATGGAAACTACTTAAAATATGTTCAAAGCTGTTCAAAACCTGTTCGAGACCTGATCAAGACCTGTTCGAGACCTGATGAAGACCTGTTCGAGATCTGATCAAGACCTATTCGAGACCTGATCAAGACCTGATCTAAAGGTGTTCAAAGATTGATCGATGCCTACATTTTACAATGAATATATCTTCTTGATTATTTGTCCTTGTTTGAGTTGTCTTAATTTACTTTGGATGTTTCTCCGTTTCGTAATAAGTTCTCTTTTCAAATCTTTATTTACCGTAAAATCTAGGTATACGATCAATCTTGAACAGCTTTAGATCAGGTCTTGATCAGGTCTCGAATAGGTCTTGATCAGATCTCGAACAGGTCTTCATCAGGTCTTGACAAGGTCTCGAACAGGTCTTTATCAGGTCTCGCACAGGTCTTGAACAGCTTTGAATAGATTTTAAGTAGTTGGCTTGACCGGAGTAGCTTAAGCGTGGAATGGTGACGAAGGAGCTTGTGACGTAAGGGGTCAAAGGTCAAAGTGTCTTCAAGTGCATACCCTTCTACTAACGGTCCCAGTATTTTTAAACTTTTTTAAAATCCTTTGAATTGTTGATAGACTTGGAATTAGCCTACTAGGTTATATTCTTCTTCTTCTTCAGCCTGTGTTCGTCCACTGCTGGACATAGGCCTCTTCCATTTGCTTCCATCGATTTCTACTTTTGGCAATTCTCATCCACTGCTTGCCCGCGACTTGTTTGATATCGTCTGTCCACCTTTTCTGCGGTCTGCCTACTCCTCGCCTGTTCTCTCTTGGTCTCCAGTTTGTTAATCTTTGTGTCCATTTTTCGGGATTATCTCGGGTAACGTGTCCGACCCATTGCGACTTGAGCCTTGTAATACGTTCTGAGACATCAGTAATTTTTGTTCTTTCACGAATGACGTTATTTCGAATCCTGTCTCTCAAACTAATCCCTAGCATGGCCCTCTCCATTGCTCTTTGGGTTGTACTGAGCTGCTCTAAGGTTTTCTTTGTGAAGGCCATGGTCTCCAGTCCATATGTAGTTACAGGCAAGATACATTTGTCATAAACTCTACGTTTTAGACACATTGGTATATCTTTATTCTTCAAAATAAAGCTTAATTTGCCGAAAGCTCCCCAAGACAGTTGTATGCGTCTTTTTATTTCGGCTATTTGATTTTCTTTGCCGATTTTAATGGTATGTCCAAGATATATATAGTGGTCTACATTTTCAAGACTGACGTTGTCAATAACAAGATTAGTTTGTAAATTACTCATTATTTTTGTTTTCTGAAGGTTCATTTTGAGACCTATTTTATTTGACTGCTGGTTTAATTCCTTCAACATTTGCTCCGGTTCCTTGATATCTGTACTAAATAATACTATGTCATCCGCAAACCTCAAATGACTCAAACGTACACCATCAATGTTTAGACCTTTTTCCTCCCAGTCAAGCTGTTTGAATACATTTTCCAATGCTAAGGTAAAAAGCTTTGGTAAAATAGTATCACCTTGTCTAATACCTTTATCAAGGCGCATTTTTTCAGTTTTTTCGTCTTCATTGATTTTGATGTGGAATGTGGCCTGTTCATAAATGTTTTTAATGAGTGTAGTGTACCGTGAGTCTATTCGAGCATCCTTCAGGGCTGACAAAAAGGACCAAGTCTCAATACTATCGAAAGCCTTGTGAAAGTCGATAAATGCTATATGTAAAGGTACATTATATTCTGTGGTTTTTTCTACTAGTGTTCTGATGGTTTGTAAGTGATCATTAGCGCCAAACCCTTTTCTAAATCCCGCCTGTTCAACCGGTTGATATAAATCAAGTTTTTGTGTTATGCGGTTGGTTATTATTCTTGTTAACAATTTGTATAAGTGTGACAACAAACGTATAGGTCTGTAGTTTTCAATATTAGTAGTGTCTCCTTTCTTGTGTAAAAGTATTATTTCGGCGTTTTCCCATAGGCTGGGTATTCCTTTTTCTGTTAGACACTTATTCAGTAAGACTTCCACAACTTCTACAACGATGTTGCCGCCCATTTTTAACATTTCAGACGTTATACGATCCTCGCCGGGAGCTTTTTTGTTTTTCATTTGCTGTAAGGCATGTCTAATTTCCGAAGAGGTTATTTTAGGGAGGGTTTCCGAGCCGACGTTTAGAATTGTTCTGTGGTCTGTTTCGGGGTTCTGTATAGTAGATGTATAAAGATTCTTATAGAACGTTTGTATTTCCTTGATTATTTGAGTTTTTTCGGTCACCGTATTCCCCTGTTGATTTTTGATTTTAGTTATATTTGATTTTCCTTTAGTTAAATTTGATTTCAATACTCTCATGTTTCTATTGTTTTCGATGGTTTGCAATATTTGTTTTGTTTTATAAGCCCGCAAGTCTGACCTTATGCTCTTTTTAACTTTATTGTTGATAGCTTTATACTCTGGTAATTCTTTCGATGTTCTTCTTCTTTCTTCCATTAAATTAAGTGTTGTTTGTTTCAGTTTCGTTTTTCTGGGATTTTTATTTTTATCACAGATCTTTTTTGCAGTTGATGTTATGTCGTTCGTTAATTTTTGTGTTATTTCATTTATATCTTTCGTGTTGAATACTGGTATATTACGCTAAATAAAATACATAAATAAAGATCTTAATTATTGCTACTTTTCCTTAACTAAGTACATTTGATCAGCTTTACTGTTTATAAAATATTAAATTAAGCTGGCAAATGCATTATATTAAAGTTAAATTTTGGAACGTGTTTAATTCGTAGAACAACTTTAACATTTGTTTTCAATGCAAATTTCAGTTCTCTACAAATAGTTTCGTATGAGTTTTGATGTAAAATAATTAGAAAAGCAGGAATTCAACTGTTTACAATTTCCCAATGGTTTGAGTTTTCTATGGTCCATATACTGATAAGAAAACTTGGGAACTTGGTGACATTTTTTATGTGCAAATCACTCATGTTTTCTCAAAAATTATATTAAACTAAACAGTTCCTGTAACTGACATTTTGAAAAAATACAAAAAATCAGCTATTATCTACTACTGGTTGCAGAACTAACCAGGGACATAATAGAACTAACACAAGAAATATATCTACTAATATTTGTTAATTTGATTTACCGATTAGGCAACTTTCTTTCACTTGTCTCAAGGTGTTAAATAGTTTTCCAAATAGCGTTACGTGGGAATAGGAAATTTACATATATTGTAGGGGCGCCACTTCCAATATTAATTTTAAGTTTATATTTAGCGCTATGACATACAAAACCATAATAGTGGACTTCTATTACTACAAACGGAAATTTTTACCAGAAATACAGTACCTACGGATTAGTGTAATTAATGTGTTAAAAATAATAATGTTTATTCATCTTTATTGATAATTTGGTACAAAAACAAACTTTTTCATATGGGTCTAGAATTCTGTTCAAAATCTGGCAACTTTTAAAACACAATTTGGGGAAATAAAATTTCTGGGTCTGGCAACGTTGTTGCCTACTGACTGACAGTCACTTACAGTTTTCGTTCTTTTATCTTTTTATATCTACGTTAATATAGATCCGAGAAGGAGAAAAGTGGACAGTGAAAATGGGAAGTTTCTAGCAGAATGGATTGAACAATATTGGTCTGGACTGAACAATATACAGTCTGATAAGCCGCAAGCGGTTCCGGTGTGCCTTATATGCGGTAAAACTGTCGCATTAGTTAAAAATGGAAATTTGAAGCGACACTACGAAACGACTCATCAGCAGTTCCACAAATACTTTCCTCTTGGTAATCAAGCGCGTAAAAAAAACTTTGGGTATATCTTAATTCTTACGAAAAAGTCACAAAAATCCTAGTTTGCTGCATGAGCGACCAAGAAAAATCCACGGAGGCAGCGTTACGTGTGTGCTGGATACTTAGTAAACACCAAAATCCATTTTCTGATTCAGAAGTAGTGAAGGAAGGTATGCTGCAGTAGCTAACTTACTTTTGAAGAAAAAAAAAAGATGTTGTCTTAGCAATTCAAAGCATCTTATTGTCAGCGTGAAGTAATACATGAAGACAGGAAATTTTAGCTGCGGATATTAAAAACTCTCTTCTTAATCTTTTGCAAAAGGCACCTTACTATGCCATAGCACTTGACGAATCATGTGACAATGTTAATGATGAACAAATGTCTGTTTTTGTAAGATTTCTTGGCAAAAAAAAGTGTAGTAAAGAGGATCAGGGATAAAAATTTAAATTTAATAACATATCAACACCAGTCAGCCCTTTGTGGAAAACTTAGTGCTAGACTTGCTAGAGGAAATCATGGACAGTTTAGTGAAGTTAATTAATTTTATGAGATCTCATTCTGCTCTTCAGCACCGACATTTCAAGGAGTTTCTGAATGTGATTCAGCATATTCTGACTTACTACAACACAATACTGCTCGTTGGTTAAGTAAAGGTCAAGTTATTGAACTTTTCTGGCTAATAAAAGAACATGTGAACATTCTTCTTACAAAATATAGATACGCAGGAAGCCAGGGCACATTTTGAGTATATAACAAACAATAGCAACATGGCAATCGGCAATGCTGGTTGTGGCTTTTCAGAAGATATTTTAAAATATTTGAATGCGCTTAACACAGCGTTACAACGAAATGCAAAATTAGTAGGTGTTCTGATACAAAGCATGTCTGCTATTCGTCGTAAGCTGGATATATTTGAAAAAGATATTGCACAACAAGAATTCATTCATTTTCAACTATTCTTGAATATAATAAAAAAAAAACGAGTACTCCGAAGAAAACATTGCAGTGTTCGTAAAATTTCTGGGCAATCTTAGAAACGAATTAGCTACAAGATTCCAAGACTTAACACAGGTAAACAAACTATTTCATTTCTAAAATCACCATTTGAAGTTGATGCAGCGGCAGAATGTACATATGTGGCTGCTAAGCTGTTTAATATGTCAAAATGGAGATTATTGAATTACAAGAAGATTTGCAATTGCATGTTATAAATCGGTATCCGCCGAAGAATTTTTGGCCAAACATATGCCAGCAAAATATGAAAATTGCAGACAACTCGCAATCAATTTGACCACTATGTTTGGCTCAATGTATATGTGCGAGAAACATCTTTCTTAAAAATAATTTTTTTTAAAAACAAATATCGCTCCAGATTAACGGACGCAAACCTCGAATATACACTTCGCATGTACCAAAATATTAAACATCTTGTCATTAAATGGTAGCATTTATTTTTTTTTTCTGGACCTTGTTTAAACTTTCTTCTAGTATCCGGATCCCCCATAAAATTACTTGCTTGCCGAGCCCTGGTCTAGAGGTACTGACACTGAGGAAAGCATGGGGGGTTGTACCGGAAATATGGCACAAGGTTAAAGTCATATACTTGCCCAGAGTAGATAAAGTATTACACCTAACACCAAAGTCATATACAATAATAAATCTATGGTCTTATCTATTAAAAACGCTGGAAATACTTCTGAATAGGTACATTAACAGACGAAATGCTAAAAGATAATCTAAAGAAATAGAAAACAAAGAGATATCAAAGGCATTTTTAGATATTGAAGGGGCATTTAATAATTTTAACAACAACAGCAACCACCAAAGCAGGAACAACTCAAACAACTTCTACGGTACACAAGAAAGGAAGAAATTACTATAATAATGGGTGATTTAAATGCAAATATAGGAAAAGGCCTAGTCGACAATATAATAGGTGATTATGGTTTAGGAATAAGGAATGCTAAAGGTGATAGATTGTCCCAATTTTTTTCAAGAAGAAAACTGTATAGTCTGTATAGGGCGGGCGGGATGGGCGGCATATGGAAGGATGAGAGACATTTTTAAAACAAATGTCCCAATTCACCTGAAAAGGAAGGCATTTAACCAATGCATCTTACCAGTCTTGACCTACGGAGCAGAGATCCTAACTTTAACAAAAGCTACTGCCGAAAAACTAAGGGTAACACAAAGGCGAATGGAGAGATCAATGCTGGTACTGACCTAGAAAGATCGCGTGAGAAATGAGGAGATACGCCGACGAATTGGCATAGATAATATTATACTGCGAATCAATAAACAAAAGTGAAGGTGGGATAGACAAGTTGCTAGAATGGAAGACGGAAGATGGACGAAGAGACGGAAGATGGACGAAGAGATTATTGGAGTGGAGACCAAGAGCCGACAAGCGAAGTCGAGGCAGACCACCCACCCGATGGACCGACGACCTAAGGAGAATAGAAACAAACTGGATTGCAGCAGCTAAAGATAGAGACAACTGAAGACGTTTGGAGGAGGCGTATATCCAACAATGGATGTGAAAATGGGGCTGGATGATGAGACTGTATACTTGGAGGTCACCACAGGATAATGAACAAAATTGCATTAGAAATCAGATCGACTGTATTCTAACCAATCTAAAATTTAGAAATTCCATTGTAAGCGTTAAGACTTTTCCCTGAGACCATAACCTCCTTGTCCCAAAAATGAAACTGGGCGTAAAAAAGATAATAAAATCCAAAAGTTCTAAGGTGAATACTCAGTTACTCAAGATATATGAAATCCGTGTTGAGGCTTCGACTTGTAACAATAAAGAAATTATGAAATTAACATCAAAAATGAAAAACACTGAGAATATGAAACATTATGTGTAGCAAAATCAAAGATTCTGTTATAAAAACACAAAAAGAAACTCTACTAAAGAAAACAGAAAGCCAAAAACGTTAAATGACTCAAGAAATACTGAAAATTATGAAACAAAGAAGAATATATAGAAGCAATATCCCAAATAAGTACAGAGGAAAACATAAATTAATAAGGAACAAAATAAAAGAGGCCAAGGAAAAGTGGATGATGGAAACATGCAACGAAGTGGAAGAATTGCAGAAAAAGCATGATCATTATAATTTACATAAAAAAAGTAAAAGAATTATCTGGAAAATCACGAACAAATACACCTAACCCATTATTTCACAAAAACCATAAACCTATTAATAGTCCAATCAAAATAAAACAAGTATGGACTAAATATATTGAAGATGTTCTTATGGGCACTTTTCTTCAAGTCCTTCTTCTTAAGGTGCCCTATCCAATTAGTGGATGTTGGCGACAATTCTGGAATACTCCTCTCGATATTGTGTGGCTCTAAAAAGTGCATGAGCATCGAGATTTGTCCAACAAATTTGTTTGTTTTTAAGTCCAACATGCTATCTTCTTCTTCAAGTGCCATCTTCGTTCCGAAGGTTGGCGGTCATCAGGGCTATACGTATTTTCGAAACTGCTGACTGAAACAATTCGTTGTTGCTACAGCTATACCATTCGTAGATTCTTTAGCCAGGAGTTTCGTCTTCTTCCTATGTACCTTTTTCCTGTTATTTTTCCTTGCATAATTATTCGAAGCAGTTCATATCACTCGCCTCTTGTAATGTGTCCCAAGTATTGCAGTTTTCGTTTTTTGATCGTAAATATGACTTCCTTTTCTTTATTCGTTCTTCTCAAGACCTCGACATTTGTGACTCTCTCGGTCCATGAGTTTCTCAACATGCTATAAACAACTCTAAACCTCGCAGGGCTCCTGCCAGATTTTGACAAGAACCCTAAACACTGTAATGACTATAGATTAATGAGCTTAATGTCACACTTGTTAAAAACATTTTTAAAGATTATACATGCAAGACTATTCAGAAAGTGTGAAGCGGATATGGGTAAGAGACAGCTTGGCCTTCTTAACGGCTTCGGAACAGTGGAAGCTCTAGTTTCACAACTCTTGCCCAAAAATTTTGAGACCAACAGAAAGCTCCTTTCGCTGCGTTTATATACTATGAGAAAGCTTTCGACAAAGTTAAATATAACATTCTCATGGAATGTCTAAAGAGAAAGGACTCGACTAAAATGACATTAACATAGTGAGAAATTTCTATTGAAACTAACAGGCTGTGGTAACATTAGATGGAAATAGCACGGATGCGCAACAAATAAGTAGAGGAGTGAGACAGGGCTGTGTACTTTCATTATTACTATTTAATATATATTCCGAAGAGTTATTTCTGCAAGCACTTGAAAACTGTACAGACGGGATCAAGATAAATGGTGAAAATATAAATAACATCCGTTATGCTGACGATACAGTCATTGTCGCTGAAAGTGAGACAGACCTGCAGATGTTACTAAACACAATTTGTGATACTGAGGAACAGTTTGGTGTAACACTAAACATAAAGAAAATAAAAATTATGGTTATCAGTAAGAGGGTCAAAGTCATTACAAGGATCCAGATAAATAATGAAGATATTGAGCAAGTGGACAAAATGAAATACTTAGAAGTCTGTATTACAGAAGATCTGAATTCGAAATCATAAATTCGATCAACAATAGAGCAATCAAGAGCAGCCTTTTTGAACATGAGGACATTTCTCAGTAACCAAAAATTCAATCTGCAAATCCGATATCGGAAGGTTATATTTACTCTATTCTTCTTTATGGTGTCGAACATATTATGAACGAAAGGGTGTTACACTTAATGGGAAGAGACAGAGAACTTTTGACCACGATTAAAAGGCGGAAGACGGCATATTTGGACTGAACTGACTGACTGGCTGACTTAAGAAAAGCACAAGAGAGAAACGAATTTGCAATGTTTATAGCCAAAGTTAATTAGTGGAGAAGTCACTAGAAGAAGAAGATCAAAGCAAGAGCAGGTGTAGACAGTCCACAAGAAGAAGTTAAATCATCTCTACTTTGGGCAACCTTTCTAGATGTCCTTGGCAGATATAGAAGGATGTAAGGTAAAAACTGGGAGCTTAACCCCAAAATGACCCTTTGATTATATACACAAGGGTTATTAAATCAATGATAACCTATGGGTCTGTGACGTGGTGAACAAAGACGCAGCAAGTGAAAGCAATAAGGCTATTAAGTAATACACAAGGACTAACATGTCTTTGTATTACGTGGGTCATAAAAACAACTCCTACAGCGGCGTTAAAAGTCCTGCCGAATCATCCACCACCTCATATCTTGATACAGGGCGAAGTCAAACCTGCGATGCACAGAGATTAATACATAGTCAGCCAGACGAACAGTGCTGGCAATAAGAAGCTAATTGAAAATCTAAAAGCAGATATCGTAATGGGGCAACCTATCCATACAACAGCTACGAGATATAGCTTTGACAGTAAATGCAAAATTAATATAACAGGCAGTGAATCCTGGAAGGAAGGTGTACTCATACAAGAAGATGCTACCTGGTACACTGATGGCTCAAAAACATCTGAGAGTGTAGGACCCGGTATAGTAGGGACAAAGCAAGGGGTACATTTCCCGGTAATTCTATCTAAAGATGTCACAATTTTCCACTTCGTAAACGAAATAAATAGAAAAACAGAAAGGAACGCACCGTTTAATTGCTATCTTCACAAATAGCCAGGCAGTGCTTAAAGCACTTAATTCTGTAGAGGCCAAATCTAAGCTAGTATGGGATTCTGTTGGTGCCCTAAATAAACTTTAAGCCCGTAGCAAGGTTGCGGTATGCTGGGTAACAGGGCACGAGGGTCACAAGAACAATAAAAAAGCGGATGAAATGACCAAACAAGGCTCATTAACGCCATTCATTGGACCGAAACCCTTTTGCGATGTTGCAAAGGCAGTAACAAGGACATCTACAAGAAAGTGGGTAGCACACAAATCTCTGGAATGGTGGAGAAAATCATCAAAATAGAGACAGAAGAGACAGTCCATTATATTTACAGCAGACCTAATAAGCAAAGACAGGAAAACAGTCAAAGCCATAATAGGTCTGTTGATAGGGCACTGTAAGCTGAATAGGCATTTGAAGCTGATGGCATTGACACATGATGATGCAGTTCTTTTCATTAGGCGAAGAAAAGCCACCGGCAAAGAGCTACATGGAAGGTTCAGTCTCGAAGTTATTAGACCTTTAAAAAATGGTCACAAATGGTGAGATAATTAGGTATTATTTTCAAAACTGGCTGTAATATGTGAAATCTGTTATAAAAGTCACTTTAGTGTTTTATCCTATGGTCTCTATTTTTTAACTATTTGTCCTTTTGTTTACCCACCAATAATAAAACTTTAGACTGTACTGCTCATTATATACATAAAAATTAAACGAACGATATAAACACTGCATTGTTAATTATACTCAAATGATTTCCGCTCATCTACATTTTACAGGAAACTATCAAGTTACGTCAATCGTCTATCTCGTATCCGACTACCAACTTTAATTTTAGAAAAACAAAATACAAAATAAAGTAGGTAGAATCCGCTGATACCCAATTAAAAGTAATTTTGTATTTTTTAAATCATTATTAACATATTTTTATCAGTCAAATTATAAAAACATAGAAAGCTAGGTCAAAATGAGACAGTTTTCGAGCAATTTCGAATTTTTAAAATCTCACCTAATAAACATAAGTTGTATGTCTATTAGGTGAGTTTTCAGAAATTCAAAATTACTCGAAAACTGTCTCATCTTGACCCAGTTTTCTATGTTTTTTATAATTTAACTTAAAAATGTGTGCATTGATGGAAATAACTCTCCCTTGCATGTGCACAGCTTTCTCGTTAATTTTGTAAACTTATAGCCAGAATGTTCAAGGTATTTTAAAATCTGGCAGATAGTTGACTCCATCTATTACTGAGGGGTGTTGCTCATCAATTTCTTGGTAGGGTCAAGCCCTTCAGACTTGGTACGATCTTTTGACTTCGATCATTTTATAGACATTGTCTCCATGGTTTTCCTTTGTGTAATGAGAATTAGAAATCGAGCGTATGTCTTTCGAGAGGACGTTGTATGGTATGATAACTCATGCTCGTAAATAAGAATCTATCTCTATATTCCGTCACGAGAGTTTAAGGATTGGTTTTGTTTTTTCAACACAGGTGGATTTGGCAACAGAAAATTTGTTAGTAGGTGGTCCTATACCTCCGTAGGTATACTGACTACGTAGCCCGATGGGGCTACTATCTACAAGCGGGCGTGTTTGCGAATTATAGAAAAATGGAAAAAGAGCAATATCGGTCAGTGATTCGATTCTTGTTTTTGCAAGGGACATCAAAGGGCGCTTGGGTGCTGTGTACAATGACTGTGCTCGGTTTTTGATGAGCCACGCCCAGGTGCCCCGAAATCAGCTACCACGGAGGATAACGTGACAAAAATCCACGATCTCATATTGGCAAACTACCAACTAAAGTTACCCGAGAAAAGCTGAGAGAGTAGGCATATGAAAAGACCGTGTCTGTCATAGCCTTCGTGAAATTTTGGACATTAGAAAGCTGTCATCGAGATAATTGCTACGTTTGGTTACACCGGACAACTAGCTTAACCGTGAGACTACTTTAGAGCAATGTTTAGTGCTACTTAAGCGTAATCCGAAAGAGTTTTTACGTCGTTTAGTAACCATTGACGAAACATGAATTTATTGTTACACACCAAGGACCCAGAAACATTCGAAACAGTGACGGCACCCGTCGAACGTGCTCCGAAGGAGGCGAAGACTGCCCTATCGGCCGGAAAGATGATGGCCACCATTTTCCGAGATTCACAGGGGGTTATCTACGTCGACTACCTGGAGAACGATAAAACGGTCACACGACGCCACTACGCCGAATGGTTGGGTCGATTAGACGCTGAATTGTAAAAAAACAACCCCGCTGAATTGCGAAAAAATAGTGCTCTTCTACCATGATAACAGACAAGCTCATACCTCCGCTGTTGCCGTAGTGAAATTAGTCGAATTGGGCTACGAACTATTGCATCATCCACCATATTCTCTAGATTTAGCCCCACGTCACTTGTTTTTGTTTCAAAACTTAAAAAAGCACTCGCTGGACAGACATTTAAGCCGAAACAGGACGTCATCGCTGTCATGGATACCTACTTTGCAGATCTCGAGAAAACCTATTTTTCAGATGGGTTAAAGAAGTTGGAGCACCGCTGGGTCAAGTGTATCTAGCTAAAAGTAGACTATGGGAGAAATATATCGTCACTTTTCCAAAATTTCCGCCAATTTACCAAACAGTACTTATCGGACCGCCTTAGTATATATTGCGAATGTTTGAGCTCAGAGAAATGGCATATGCAAATATATAAATATTATGTAAAAACACTATGTGCACAAAGCAAAATTTAGTTACACCTTGTATCAATAGAGCTTTGTAACATTATTTCAGCATCTTTGCTTCATCAAACAAACTCGAAATTTCCAACTACGGTATCAAGTCTACTTCACACTTAATAAAAAAAAACTTCCTAATAGAACAAATGGTATGAAATATCAACTACATCATCCAAAATTAGTGTGATTAGGGTGAGGGAGAGGGATGGGTAAAGAGGACGGCAAACTGATATTGGTCCATACTAAATATTCTAGCTCCGGCCATGAATAATTGGCTAATAGGTTTGTTTAATATAGTTAGGAAAACAAATATATTGGTGTTAAAAATGCATATTCTACTGGGCTGTAAAACTGCTTATCCACACCGAAAATATGGAAGAGAATAATTGGAAGACTAATACCTGATGAACTCAACCATCACTCAACACGCGATGGAAAGAGCACTGCTAGGTATATCACTTAAGGACAAGAAAACAAACACATGGATAAGACAGAAAACCAAAGTCACCGATGTGGTGCAAAAAGCATTAAAGCTGAAATGGGAATACGCTGGACATGTAGCTAGGAGCGATCTAAACAAATGGCACAGATCAATTTTAACCTGGAGACCATACCAACACAAAAGACCCAGAGGCAGACCTCCTATGAGATGGACAGATGATCTGAAAAGGACTGCCGGAAAAATTGGCTACAAGTAGCGTACAATAAAAACCAATGGAAAGGAAGACTTGAAGAGGCTTATGTTCAGATGTGGACGTGAATGTCTAGACGAAGAAGAAGAAGAAGAAGAATACCTGATGAAACCGAAAGATCCGAAAATCAGTTTGGATTTCTATAAGATGATTTACAACAAATCCAATTTTCATTACAAGGCAGTTGACGTAAAAAATCTTGAGAAACTGTGAATGTGTTTTCTTAGAGGGTACTGTGATGCTCACTGTATGAAAAAAGAGTTCCCGGTTAGTATCTGATAATTGTGGGCGATGTATTATAGTACGATAAACTACTAACTAAGGCGTATCTAGGTCACATCATGCGAAATGAAAAATACCAGTTCCTCCAACTTATAATCTAGGGTAAAATTGAAGGCAAGAGAGGAATGGGACGCAAGAAAATGTCCTGGCTCCGAAACATAAGGCAATGGACAGGGATTAACGACATACAATCTCTGATACATATTGCAAGAAATAGAGAGTTAATGGAAAATGTGATCGCTAACATCCATTAGTGGATTTGCATCTGAAGAAGAAGAAGAAACTACTAACTAGTGTTAGGACATACACAGACACATACATAAACATACATATCAGCTGTATTTGGTGCAAATCCAAATCGGGACTCATCTATGGTCCACTCACGTCTAACTCAATTTGCGTGTTCTTGTGCCCATTGAAATCGATGAACGTGATTTCCTCTGGATAACACAGGTACTCTCACAGATCTTAGAGTATTTAACCCTACTTCATGCAGTCTATTTTCAATAGTTTGACCACTTATAAATGGGCTACCAATGGGCCTCTTGCAGCCTCGTTTGTAATTGTGGTGCAGTTATAGTGCGATCTCGCAAAGCCTGCAACCTAATAAAACAGTCTTCAATCTGGTTGGTTATCCTTGTACGGTCTGCATGACGTTCAGCAACATCATTAGTTTCTTGAAACCTTAACCACAAACGATTAATGACACTTCTGTTTGTGTGGAGTACCTAGCAAGGTCTCTTTGACTTTTGCCAGCTTCAAGCATCCCGATAGCACAACACTGCGTTTCGCGGTTTAAATGATGTCTCTCCATTATTGGCAATTAAAAAACAAAATAAAAATCCTCATAGACGTCGAAAATCAAAACAGAATTTTAGAAAACCAAGATTTATCCGTAATATGCTATATATTCCTTGGTATTTAATGTGTGCTGATAATATTAGAGCAAACATTAGAATACCGAAGACAGGCGTTTAAAGCATTGTAGGAAAAAAACAAAGAATTTAATGTTCTTTTATTACTACAGCATAAAATGACATTTTCAGATGGTGAAATGACTGTGAAAAGTAATAGTTTTAGGTATCTAGGATCGATAAGGAAAGACATTAGGACACACACTGGGTGTGGTTTGACCCTTGACACCTGAAAGAGCTTAAACCAACATTCAAATGAAGTCATCGGTCAAAATTAAACGAACAATAGTGCTCTTTTACAGTTTACCTTGTGTTTTTTGTTTTTTTCTCTCGTTTAGTTGTTTAAGTTAAGTAAACGTAATGTTAAGTTATTGTAGAGTTTTTATAACATCTAAAAAACCTACAAATTGTTTTTTGAACTGATAATGCTTTTAAAAATAAAAGCGAAACGTATTCAAGTAAATCAATGAAGTAGTTGATGACTTTCATTTGCCAATTATTGATCGATCAAACCTCTGCTATTCAACCATTGAATATATCTTAAATATAAATATAATAAATAAATATATATATATATATATAATATATATATATATATATATATGCGAATATTCTTTTTAGTTTTTTTGACAAAAACTCCTTACAATACTCCAATAAAAACTATTCATAATAAGTGAGGAAGCAACATTTTTATGTGTTTTATTTAAATATTTAATGCTAATGTGTAGTAATCTTTTAAAAATAGTAATGTTTCTTGATTAGGTTTACCAAAAAAGCCAATTTGCAAATTTTTATTCCATGTTCCTCAGCGAAAAAATTTTCACTTATAAAAACTATAAGTAAGTATTTCATGAAATTAAAAAAGAGTGATCATGTCGGTCTATTTTTAACACATGGCCTAAATTGTGACCATGTGAATAAGCGTTCCATCTCATATTTTAAACAATGCCTCGTAGAATTCATATATTTTCCGCAGTAATTACTAAATTTGTCGGAATGATATAAAAAATGTTTGAACTAACAATACTATGTCATTGGAATAATATCAGATGGAATGTGCTTATTTATTCAATTATCTTAATGATAGTAGATAATTTCATGTTATTACTGTTAAACAATAAAAATGGAACAATCAGAAAGTGGACAAAACCCAAAATTATATGTGTTTGCTCCCGATTTCACCGGTTTTGATACAAAAAATAGATTTTTATGCTTGAAGTATATGAAGAATACAACTGCAAGTAGATAATGCTCCAATCGATTAAGTGAAAACATTTAAATACTTTGGAATGATGATGAATGACCATTGGGGATGCTCAACAAGAAATAAAATGCCGTACCGAATAAGCAAGACAAGCTTTTATCAAATTTAAACAGCTACTATGTAACCGCAATATTTCCTTCACTCTCTGCTACAGGATGGTTAAATGCTATGTATGGGCCATATTGTTATACGGCATGGAAACATGGACGTTAAGAGTACCTTCCATTAATAAGTTGGAGGCCTTCGAAATGTGGACATTGCGAAGAATGTTCCGAATACCATAGACAGATAGGGCGAGAAACGAGGAAGTCTTAAGAAAGGCAAATACTAAGAGAGAACTACTCAATTTGATCAAGATACGAAAAATTGGATCCCTCGGACATATTCTGAGAGGAAAAACATACGCAATCCCTTAACTAATCATCCAGGAAAAGACTGAAGGCAAGAGAGGAGTAGGTCGCAAATAAATGCAGTGGCTACGGAACATAAAGAACTGGGCAGGCATAAATAACACTGGCGATCTTTTGCATGCCGCCTGGCTTTAAGATAATTCGCCAAGACACTATAGGTGCACGGCTTCATAAGAAGAAGAAGATTGAAGTAAAAAAAGTAAAAATGAGTTTAAAAAATGCCATAAACTTAAATTTATTTCACACTTAACTTAATAAAGTAACATGGTTGTCATTGCAATTCTGCCATAGTTAGGTTGAGAACGCTTTTTTAGGAGCAGAGTTATTAGTTAAAAAGCTCACCCAAGTTGTGACACTATAAGAATAATTTAATAGCAGTTAGGGTGGAAAGTTAAGATAAAATTCTAAAAATGCAGAAAATTAAACCTCAAGAAACGGTAAACTTTTATGGCGCGGACAATTGCAGAAAAAAGTTCTTAGTTCACACACAAAATAATAAACATAATGGAAAAGAAATAATAACAGAAATAACTTAAAAAAAGGAAGTATGGCTACAGGAAATCTACAGTGAAATGGTACCCCCTAAAGCCTAAGAACAGAAAGAATATCCTAAGAAGCAAATATTGATCAAACGGAATACAATGAAATATGTAGATGCCGCTCCAGAAAAATAAAAGTAGATTTGGGAGAGATTCTTGCAAAGCTTTCCAAAGAAAATACACCAGCAAAATACCCAAAAGTAAATATATGACTTAAGCTTTTTTCATTTTAGCATTGAAAGTTATTTGAGTTATTAGAAACAATAAAAAATCTGGGGAAAATTCAGTCAAATCCGAACATTTCCAAATTTTAAAAGATAAATCAGCACCTAATGAAACTAACACATTTCTTCAACAATATCATCCATCGGAGGTTGTTTATTTGTTGTTCTTTGATATCTTTGGAATAATCAAAACGACCGAAAATACCTTCCAAAACAACACAATAAAGGTAAAAGTAGAAGATGATCTAACTGTTCCTATTGCGGCTGGCAATGAGATAAGACAGAGATATTCCCTGAGTTCACTATTGTTCAACCTGATTATGGTTGCAATAATAAAAAAAGTAAGAACTAAGAAAGGATACCAAATGGGAAAAAACAACTTAAAATAATCTGATATGCAGACAAAGCAGTACAACTCCCTCAAATGCACGGATGATTTACTACATATGCTGCACCATAAATGCTATAAAATTTTAAATGCCAGAACACGTTAATTTCTCCAAAAAAGACAAAATGCATGGCTATAACAGCAAAGTTATTAATTTATTAAGATGTAAATTGGAGCTGCAAGGTCAGACAATAGAACAAGTAATGACGTTCAAATATCTAGGTATTATTACATTATCTAGCTACATAAAGCTTGAACCACAAGTAGAAGATCAAGTGTTTTGAGCAAACATAGCCGTAGGTTGCCTAAATGAAACAATATAGAAAAATCAAAATATCATGGCACAAAAAGGATAAAAGGACGTTAGAAACAGCAGAGATGAAAACACTTGGAACAATTGATAGTAAAATACTATGGGGCAGAGCTAGAAGTACTTCTTCTTCTTCACGTGCCATATCCGCGACGGCGGTTAGCAATCATTATGGCTATTCTGATCTTAGAAGCTAGAAGTACAGATATACGAAATAGATGGAAACTGTAGAACATCACGGATGAGGTAAGAAAAAGCAGAGTGAAATGAAACGATCATATAAGCCGAATGGCCAACGAAAACAGTGGAACGACAACTTACTGGAGGCATATTGAAAAACAGATAGGCATGTCTACATAAAAAGAAGAAGAAAAAGAGGAGGTTGTTTATAAAATAAATTACCATAATATAAAATATCAAGAATACCAAGAAAATTAATGAAGCCAACTTAAATGTGTGTGACGAACTCATTTGTACATGTAAAAAATAAAAAACAGAACATCCACGCAATTTAGTATAACCTCTGGACTTAGACAAGGAAACCCCTTATCATAATTGCTCTTCAATTTGGCTTTAGAATATGCAATGAGTAAAATATCTTCTGAGCTGACAAGGGGATTTGCGAATCGAAGATTAAAACCTTAATTGGTATTTGCTAATAATCTAGATGCAGTCGATCATTCCATAAGAGACGTGAGAAATATGAGAGAGTTTTTACAACTCGAGGAAGATTACAAGGAAGTCGAGGAAGTTTACAACTCGACACGAGGAAGAAACTAGTAGTCTGTCTGGATCTTAGACTTAATAAAGAGAAGATGAAATACATGTTAGTAACCAAAAATCCAAGACCAAGAGTTAGACAGAACATAACTAATAATGACCACAACTTTGAAGTAGTAACAGAGTTTAAATATCTGTGGGCGGCAATTACAGATGACAGCCACAAAAAAAGGAGGTCTTAGCAAGGATAATTGCGGGGAATAGAGTAATCTAAATTAGGACTGTACATGTCAATTATTTGCCCAATTGTTACATATACAAGTGAAATATGGACTTTACATCAGCAAGAAATAAATAAGCTGCTGGTACTTGTAAGGAAGGTTCACAGAATGATATTTGGCCCTTAAAGAGATGAATAGACAGGAGAATGGAGAAGGCGCCGAAATGCTAAATTGGTGACTGTGTGGTACTGAAAACATCGTCAGACTAATAGGATAAGATGAGCAGGTCACGTAGTAAGATCAGAAGTGGACAGAATGCTAAAGACAGTGTTTTTTGAGAGACCAGACGGTAGAAGATCAGTAGGCCGTGCCAGAAAAAGATGAAAGGATGATGTTCAAGCCGATTTTTTTAGGATTAGGGTAAAAAAAGGGGAAATAGAAGTGCGAGATCGTACAAGATGTAGGGCTATAGTGGATGCGATGAAGACTCACCCCGTGTTATAAAGCCAGATAAAAGAAGAACAAACTCAATATATATTGGGCAAACATACCAATATCTACATAGAAGGGTTGTTGCAAACTCAGATAGTGTACACACCAACAAATTAAACACTAGAGCCTTAGCTAAGCATTTTCTAGAAAATAACCATTTTTTATTTTAAAAACGTACAGATTTTGGAAAAAAAACAAAACTACAACAAAATATGTATATTGATTAAAAATAAGATCGATATAAAAGAATTGGACTGATTTGGAAGAACCATGATTGAAAATTTGTGTTTATACAGAGCGCAGAAGTAATTTTTGTTGGAAGAGGCGATATGTAACGGAAATTAAAAAACTGAAAAGATAACTAACAGGCACCAATATTTTTTATCTGGATGAAACATAGATTAGTGGAGGTCATGTTGTAAGTGTTTGGCAAGTACAGTAATTCTGTCAGATAATATTGTAGGTCTCCAAATTCTGCTTGATCGTAATCACGAGGTAGAAGAGGAAATGGGCATTAAAATAAACCCAAACAAAACCAAATTTTAAGTGTTTAGTCGTGACCCACATCACGATGCCAGGCTTCAATTAAACGGAGTCCAAGTTGAGAAAGTTCACAAAATGAAATATTTAGGAACTGTGATAACGAACCAACCAGATGCAGATATAGAAATAAAACATACAATAGCAATGATTGAAACTACTATTATGAAAATAAAGTAATTTCTTTGCAATAATCATCTCAGTTTAGAACTAAGACAAAGAAGGGTTAAGTGCTTTGTTTGGTCCGTACCTTTGTATAGTGCAGAAGTGTGGACGCTAAAAGTATCGATCATAAACAAAATTGAAGCATTGGAAATGTGGGTTCATAGACGAATACTAAAGATACTTTGGACAGCAAGAAAAACTAATGAAGAAGTAGTAAGGAGCGTCAACAAATATAGAGAACTACTAAAGACTGTTAAATATCGAAATATGTCTTATCTGGAACATATAGTAAGGGGAAGTCAATATAAAATATTACAACTAATCCTTAAATGCAAAATAGAGGGTCGTAGATGTGTAGGAAGGAAACGGGTTGAGGAACATTCGTGAATGGACTCAGATACCAAATGAAGGACAATTATTCCATATTGCAGAAGATCGAGAAGCCTTCGCAATGGCGATAGCCAACGTCGGATAATTCTGATATGACACGCGAAGAAGAAGATTTAACTTAAGGTTTTATTTGGAGACACCTTGTTTTCATATTATTGATATGCGTCATTTGTGCAAATTGAAAGCTTTGTATATGTTCTTTAATAGAAAATAAAGGTAATACAGCTAAGATAACTGAAATGATCAATGTTTATTTGGTTCCTCCTGATAGTATCTGTGTGATACAAATACAAGGTAATGATTGTATATAAATATCAGTGCAATAACGTAACTAATCTAACTTATATCAATTTCCTAAGCAAAATAAATGTCGGTATCTCATTTTTTTCTGTTAAATATTAATAAATAATCATATGGTAGTGCTAATTTTGCATCTTTTCCGTTAGTTTATATCCAAAATTACTAGAAAAAATATGAAAAAATATCTTGTGCTGAAACCAACTGACTAAAATGTTGATTAACCAAACCTCGAGTTATGTCGTAACGAAGAGGAGAGTAGTATTACTCTTAAAACCTTTAAGGTTGTAATTGTTTTTAAAAAGTACTTATTATAATTGTTTTTCTAGCTTATTATACTATATGTAAAATAATCAAATATCAAAAACAAAATAGCGCGAAATAGTTGAAAATGTTTTTGATTTAGATAATAGTTACCTCAGTTGAAATAGATAATAGGTAATATAAATTCCGGGCAAGTTTAAACCATAATAATAAATGATGCCATCAAAAATATCAACCTCACATTAAAAAAACTAAACCTCGTCATTCACATAACACAAAACCCGCGTAATTGCAACCAACCAAAAGCGTTCCTGCAACGATGTCTCGACCAATGGCGCGTCCGAGCACGAGAACCGGAGTCCCGAAGCACGCTTCGCGAGATTTGAGTAAATACTAAGAGAAAACTCGTAAGCTTATACTGAGCGTAGAATGAACCCTTTCCCGCTCCAACACATGCGAATCTACAACTTAAACATAAGATACCGCCTTATTTTACTACCGATCTGGTGGATACTTTGTCGGATTAGCGAAGAAAGAGGCAGTTAAGATAACGGGTTGGTTGGTATTGGGCCGAACAAGGTACCCTGGAAGAGTAGTTTGATCGGATTGACGTGATGAAAAAAGAAGCTTCCGAAATTTAAAATTTATTCATTTTTTATTATGCAATGAAGATTTAAAATTAACAACGTATTTACCTAACAAATTAATACTAATTATTAATAATTTGTTAGATTGGTACGTAGTTCGTTGAAAAGTCAATTGAGATTACATTTTTGAGAGGACGCAATTATTTTGATGTGTGGGGAAGTTTAAGTTCAAGTTTGTAGGGTCGCCACCATTGTCCCCCGGCCGCCATCTTGGAAAAGAGGGTTAACGGTTTTCATGCTCTATCTCGTAAATGAGCAACTCTACACAAAATGTTATACAACATTAATTGTAGCAAATTAAATTTTCTACAACTTTAGCTATTTTACTTTTTATCGCTACTTTTTATCGAGTAATTTTTCACGACAAATTTGTTTAATTTCATTAATTTTTCTGGATTTTACAGCACTTAGAACTGTAATTGCTTAGAACGTAGAATTGACCGGATTCTTGAATACTCGCCATCTTGGAATAAGAGGTGCAAAAGGCACTGTATCTGATAAACTAGCAATAGTACAGAAAATTTAATTTAACATTAAAAAAAAGAGGTTAATCTTTGTAAGTGGGTATATTTATTTAAAAACCCTTAAAAGGGCTACATCAAAAAAACAAACGTTTTCGGACTAAACAGTCCATCATCAGGTTTAAAATCTGCTAGGTTAAAATGCCTGAGCCACCAAAATACATGGGTAAAAACCCTTTAAATTACATATAGTTATCAAAGATTATACATCTTGTTGTTAAAAAACTGTGATGTTCATTATTAAATTAGATATGACTTCAGGTAACATACATTGCAAAAAGTTTTGAGTTCCAGAGCCAACAGAGAAAACAGAAAACAGAGAAAACTCTGTTTTCCAGCTGTTCTCCGTGCGTAGAGGTTTTCTCCCCGGCTGTGGAACTCAAAACTTTTTGCAATGTATGTTGCAATGTATGAACATCACAGTTTTTTAACAACAAGATGTATAATCTTTCATAACTATAAGTAATTTAAAGG
Source organism: Diabrotica balteata (assembly GCA_918026665.1). Lineage (NCBI taxonomy): Eukaryota > Metazoa > Arthropoda > Insecta > Coleoptera > Chrysomelidae > Diabrotica > Diabrotica balteata. Next base: position 17,952,479 of record OU898281.1, on the reverse strand, counting down.
GTTTTTATCCATGTATTTTGGTGGCTCAGGCATTTTAATCTAGCAGATTTTAAACCTGATGATGGACTGTTTAGTCCGAAAACGTTTGTTTTTTTGATGTAGTCCTTTTAAGGGTTTGTAAATAAATATACCCACTTACAAAGATTAACCTCGTTTTTGTGCTAAGTGGTATACAGCCAGCTACAGGAATTGTTTTCCTTGTGGATTTTTAATTTAACATTATTTGTAGCAAATTAAATTTTCTACAATTTTATTTGGAATAACTTTAATCGTAATTGGAAAATAAAAAAGGATAAACAAAAATAACTAAAGTTTGAATAAACTTTTTTTCGGATTACTTTACGATAAAATGACATTTAATTAATATTAATTACTATTTAACTGGGAATAAGCCACAATTAAAGGTAAAAAGTACGTTTATTGACGTTTCAATTTCCACTTCGGAAATCGTTCTCAAAATACAAACAGTAAATTAAACAAATTTTGTTTTTTGTTACTTAGTGAAAAATTCTTCTAATAATTTAATTTTATCTGACTCAGTTATATTGACAATTCAGACATACATTATGCATTTTAAAGTAGACGACTTTAAGATGATATTGCCAATATTGTTGAGTTGCGCTCCAGGGACGACTTTACTTATAAGATAGTTCATTCGATTACATGAAATCAACTTTAACTTGAGAATATCCGTCAGAAAAAAAATCATAGCATATAATTCGTCTTTAAAAAGACAAACACATGATATGATGACAGTAAAATTCTCGTGTTAGTGATTTCATAGTAAATTATGAGGGAAAACCAGGAAAAAAACCTCATAATACTATCCAGACATGGTAAGTATTTGGTCGTGCATTTAGTTACCTTCAATAAACACCAAACTCTGATTTTATATGTTTCGTTATTTAAAAAACATAAATGATGTATCCTCTATATGTTACTGACTTACTAATACTGATATTTTCTTATTAATAACTTCCTCTTTCAATATTGGTAACCAGATCCTACTACATTCTGTCAAGGAATTTGCGACACAATTGGTCTCATTTAGCATACTTAGAGCCGCTTATTTGAAATGTTTTTTAAATAACGAAGAGTTTGGTCAAAGTTTTGGTGTTTATTGATTGATATTGTATTTATTTGGTAAACTAAATGCACGACCAAATACTTACCATGTCGGGATAGTGTTATGAGGTTTTTTTCCTGGTTTTTCCTCATAATTTACTATGGAATCACTAACAGAAGAATTTTACTGTCTACTTTAAAATGCATAATGTATGTCTGAATTGTCAATATAAATTATTCAGATAAAATTAAATTATTAGAAGAATTTTTCGCTATGTAACAAAAAACAAAATTTGTTTAATTTACGGTTGTATTTTAAGAACGATTTCCGAAGTGGAAATTGAAACGTCAAAAAACGTATTTTTACCTTTAATTGTGTCTTATTACCAGTTAAATAGTAATTAATTAAAAAATGCCACAAGAAAATAGATTCAGAAAAATATTAATTAATATTATAGGGCGATTTCAACGAATAATTTTCACAACAAATGTGTTTAATTTCATTAATTTTTCTGGGTTTTACAGCACTCCGAAGTTGACAGGGTTCTTGAATACTAATAAGAATACGATAAAAAAGAATCATGGGGCTTAGCTTTTTATTATAGATTTTTTTATTGATATAACTTATTATTTTGTTAACATTCCTACAGTATTCTTAGAGTCTAATCGACCTATTTCACGCCATCTATGAGGTGAGTCTGGAGGCGCGTTTTTTAGGTGGTATCTTCATTAGGCCTAATCACTGACAATTTCCAGGCGAAATAATATATATTCAGGGATTCTACAGTATTCACTGCCTTCCTTCGCTCAACCATTTCCATCTCTCCCTGTTGTCCCATTCTCCATCATTTAGGCCTCTCTTATTCATAGCGTCGACTACTTCGTTCCTCCAGGATCGTCGGGGTCGTCCTGTTTTCCTCCTTCCTATGGGACTCCATTCGGTTATTCTCTTTACCCATCTGCTGTCGCTAGTTCTTCTTACATGTCCATAACACTTTGGGTCTTTTATGTTCTATATATGTTAGTATGTCTGTTTCCATTGATGTACTTTGATTTATTTCGTCATTATTTCTCCTATATGCTGTTTTTCTTGTTTATAAGCCAATATTTAGCCACATATTATGTCATTGTACTTGCACTAGCACTAATGTTTTATAAATATGTGTTTTTGTCTTCATATTTAGGTGTCTATCCCACCATACTGAGTTAAGTTGTCGGATTGCTGTTCTTGTTTGTCCTAATCTTTGCGTAATTTCTTCCTCTGTTGTTGCCTTTTTCGTGATTATAAACCCCAAGTATTTAAAATAGGTAAAGAAATAATAAATAAGACTTACTCACAATCAATTTAATTTAACTATCAGACGACCGGTTTCGCTTTCTACAATATGCAAAGCATCTTCAGGTCTCGATACAAAGTTAAATAAATGCTGAAATGATAAAAACCCGACTTACAACCAGAGATCAGTAAGAACGAGATAAGAAGAGCACTCAAAGAGATGAAGAACAATAAATCGCCAGGAAAAGACGGGGTGACTGTAGAAATGCTAAAACATGGTGGGAAAACAACTAGAGAAGTTTTGTGCATACTTATGAATAAAATTTTAATGACAAAACAAATACCCAACAGTTGGAACGAAGCAATAACACTGTTACTATTTAAGAAAGGAGATAAAAAGGATCTAAAGAATTACAGACCCATAACTTTATTAAATGTGATGTACAAACTATTAACCAAAATATTAACAAATAGATTAACAACTAAATTAGATGGATACCAGGCAAGAGAACAAGCCGGATTTAGAAAGAGCTTCAGTACAAGTGACCACCTTTTAACGATGAAGATTTTAATCGAAAAAACTAACGAATATCATATCCCGCTGTACATGGCATTTATTGACTTTGAGAAGGCATTTGATAGTGTGGAACACTGGGCAGTACAGAATTCCCTACAAAACAGCAGAATAGACTACCGATATACCGACTTAATTACAAATATATACAACAAGGCAACAACAACTATTAAGCTAATGAAACAAACGGAGCCTATTAAAATAAACCGAGGAGTAAGACAAGGAGATACCATATCGCCCAAGTTATTTAACCAAGCGCTAGAAGATGTTTTTAAACGACTACACTGGGATGACTTGGGAATTAATAAAACGGGCAAAATCTGAATCATTTACGATATGCTGATGATATTGTATTAATAACAGAAAAAAGTGAAGAATTGCAAAGAATGATGGAAGAACTAGATAGAGAATCGACAAAAATTGGACTCAAGATGAATTATAGTAAAACAAAAACCATGACTAATCAACCAGAAGAACTTATGATTACAGTGGCACAAACAAAAATAGAACAAGTAAAAGAGTATATATATCTAGGCCAAATCACTAAATTAAATAAAGAAAATCAGACCGAAGAAATAAAGAGAAGAATAAGATTGGCCTGGGCATCATTCGGAAAACTGTCTTATATTCTAAAGAATTCAAAATACCCCCAATACTTAAAAACGAGAGTCTTCAATCAATGTATACTCCCTGTCCTCACATATGGCTCTCAGACATGGACGTTTACAAAGGAAAATATGGATAAAATAGCAAAGATAGAAAGATCCATGGAAAGACAAATGCTGAACATTAAACTATCAGACAAAAAAAGAAACGAATGGATCCGTAATAAAACAAAAGTGAAAGATGTCTCAACCCAAGTAGCAAAGCTTAAATGGAAGTTCGCCGGACACACCCTAAGGCAGAAAGATGAAAGATGGACTAAAACAATTATACATTGGAGACCATGGAATCACAAACGTAAAAGGGGAAGGCCACAAATGCGATGGTCAGATGACCTGAAGAAACACGCCGGGTCAAAATGGATGCAAATTGCCCAAGATAGAGAGGCATGGAAGAAGGAGGAGGAGGCCTATATCCAAGGATGGATTTTAAGGGCTGTATAGATAGATAGATAGATAGATAAAAACCCATATTAGGGTGTTGTCTAATAAAGATAAACAAAGAAGATGTTGAAAATTACAATAATTATACCAATATTACATGTCTGTGGTTTTATTTCAAAAAGAGTAAGTTGAATAAAAAGGTATAAAAAGTTTTAAAAGGTTTAAACAGACCAGGTAAGGCCCACAAATTGTTATAAAATAGTCTATTAGATTGTAATAAATTATTAAATGAGCAAATAAATAAACATTACTTACATGCCGGTACTCTATTAATTGATGGATGGTAGAACATGGTTGAAACTACTATGTATTGTTGAATGGAAAACTCAATTCTGCTATTGTAGTTGTATGACAGTAAACGGGAAGTTCTTGAGGAGATAGATTTGATCCAATGAAGCAGAGATATGTGTGTGATTGTTTGTTAAATAAAAGTGATGTAATATACCATTGTATTATTAAAAGTTATTTATACTTATTCGAGAGATATATTTATGAAATATGATATACTTATTTATGAAACATTTATTAACTAATAATGATAATAATAGTCCATAAAATATGGACTACAAATGAAACGTTAATAAAACCAAGTCCATGATTATTTCTAAGCAACATATGGTAGGAAGGGTAGATATCGAGGAAAAACAAGTAGAAAGAGTGAATAACTACAAATATCTGGGAACTTGGGTAAATGAAAACAATGACCAAGGTGTGAGATATATTTGAGATGTGGTGCTATAGAAGGATTTTGAAAATACCATGGACCCAACGAGTTACAAACGCAGAAGTGTTAAAAAGGCTACAAAAAGATTGCGAGGTCATAAAGCACATCAAAACAAGAAAGCTGGAATATGTAAGCCACATTACCAGAGGTGCGAAATGTGAGATATTAAGGCTCATAATGCAAGGTAAAATCAAGGATAAAAGATTCATAGGAAGACAAAGAATTTCCTGGCCAAGAAACCTAAGAGAGTGGATAGTGTATAGTTGCAGCTCAGTAGATCCTTTTAGAGCAGCCGCCAATAAGGTACGGATAGCTGTGATGATAGCCAACCTCCGATATGAGAAGGAACTACAAGAAGAAGTACTATAAACCAATTGACTGTATTAGAATATAAAAATTATACTTATTGCACGTGATTTATAATTATTATAACACGTTTTTTTATATTATTGACAATATACAGCATTAGATTGTCACGTGGAACGGTTTGGAAACATAGAGGTAAACAATATTCATAGGTATATTCTAGTGTTTGTGTAATATTTGCCATTTCCTTTACATTGTTATCTTAATTTAATAGGAAGGTTTTGTTGATAAAAATAATTAAAAATAAAAAAATTGCAAGGTTATTATGTAATCTGATATTAATTAAAAAATATCAACAAAAATAAAGGAAACGGATTGTTGTTATAATTTTTATTCTGATAATTATTCAAATTAATCTAAAAACCTACTTTTAGATTATGATAACGTATTAGCAAATATTATTGAAATTGACTTACGTTAAGCAAATTATTTTTTATGTTTATTTTTGTTTGCTTGACGTTGTCTCCACGGCTACTATCCGATTGGTTAGAATTGCACGCAAGACCGGGTTCATCTATCTGCGTAGGTTTTTTAATATTTTAGCTCTATGAGCGTTTATAGGTGCAAAATACGTATTTTTTAGTTTTTTTTATTTTTTGCCTAAAGTACCGTAGAATGGGTGAATAGGATCATTTTTGAATTTTGGGAATGTGTAACTTCCTGATTATTAGGCATAGAATTTAGCTATATACATCAAAAGATTAGTTTACATCAGTATTAATCATTTTCGGTGCAAATTTATTGTATACTGCCCAGTGGCGCACTATAGAATTTTTTTTATTCAATGATCCTATTCACCTGCCACTGGGGTAATAGGATCGACCGTGCTTTTCTAATGTTTAATCGCATTCACCTACCTTAGTGGTTAATAGAATCATATAATTTCGTTAGGTATGATTAAAAATTGGCTTAAAATTATAAGGAGGTTAAAAAAATTACATCAAAAATGAACATTTTTTTAAAGAAGTAATATTGAACAGGTTATTATTATTTTATTTGTTTAGAATATTCCTGTAAATTAATTTGGAATCTAAAAGATCCTCTTCCATGTCTTTCTGGGGAGTCTAGCTTGCCCTCAACTTGTTCAAATTTAAACAGGTACTCATCCTTTACATCTGGAAATGTGTATATATATCCGGAATAATCCCTTGTGTCAGTTTTTTCACGTAAAAAATTTCCCTCATATCCGTCTTCAGTTATTGTTACAATTTGTGAAATATAAAGTCTACTGAAAGAGTTCGATGTACCCGGTCTGTTATCATTTTTGCAATAAGGCAAATTTACCAGGACCCAGTCCCCAATCTTGATAGCTTTTCTTGTAACTTTATGCAGATCATTCGCTACAGATTCTTAGTCAAAGTTAACTGGTGACTGAAGAAACTTTTCGTTCTCATTAAATATGGACGCGTTGTCTTCTTCAGAGTAAGACATGGAATCTATATCTGAATTTGAATCATGAGTGCTAAAGTGATGGCTACTTTCATCAGAAGATTCAACGTCATCAACTTCCATACTCTTACCAGCGGGAACGTTAAGTTTCTTTTTGCGCTGTCTGGCTGATTGTCATCGTACCGCATAGTCTTTAAAATATCAGTAAAAGAGTTGTTGATCTCCTCTTCTTGTGTTTCATTTTCTGGGCATTCCACAGGTAGCATACGCAGCACACGATCAGAATTTAAAGGGATTATTCCACATTTATCAAACCCTGCCTTTATATTGTTAGAACTGTTAGCCTCAATAGACTCAAGCAGCTGTTTCAGTAGATTGGGAAAGACAGTTTTGGGAATACTGCACTCCTTCCTTCCTGGTCCTTTCTTATACGTTTCGACTATTTTTCTCCACGCAACTTTCAATGGTTTGAAATAAGCAACGTCTAAAGGTTGCGTCAGGTGTGTGGAGTTGCTCCACACCATCCTGATTTGCTACGGTTGTATCTGGTCCGAGATGGTCCTCCAGTTGTCCAAGAATCATACATATTCAAACGCTTTGTAGACTACATAACATGGCAGTAAAACTCCACTACCGGAAGCTGCAAACATTATTGATGTAGATGATTCGCTATGATTTATAATGCGTTCGGGATATTTACATCCTCGTTTTGCAATTATTTTTTTCCTGCCAGGATCATCGCAAAGGTTGGTTTCATCATAATTTATGATGTTGCTAGCGGGAATACCATCCAATTCATTAGATAGATGTTCAAAATATTCGGAAATTGTCACCCTCGTAACACCTGCACGTGCTCGTTTTATATTCTGGCACATTCTTTCTGATAACACAATGGAATGTCGTTTTAAAAAACTATACGTAAATTCTTTACCAGGGAGATTATCTTTAAAACGAGGAACAACTCTTCCAATTCTATTTAAATAGTGCTGGTCAACCATTCCTAAATCAAAGGTATCAAGAGGATAACCCCATTCACTGCATTTGAGCAAGTTAGCAGCAATATATCTTTCTTCTTCTTCCGTTAAAACAGTCTGGCCTCCTTGATTACGCACATTTTGATTTTTAAGATGCCTATGGAGTACGGTGTAAGGAACATTGTTTCTTTTAGCGGCTTGTCTTATACTGTAACCATTACTGACATCCTTTTTCGCAGCATCAATGACATGTTGGTTTGGTTTTTTGTACATTTTCCCACCAACTTTAGGTTTGTAAACTCTAGGCATCTTGAGCAAAGATGTAGATACCTAGAATAACCTTATTTAGACCAGTTTTTGATCCTATTCACAGCGGCTAATTGTCCTATCTACGTTAGCTATTGATCCTATTCACCCCAGCTATCGATCCTATTCACCCCAGCTATTGATCCGATTCACCCCAAATATCTAAAACAAATGCAGCAAATTACAAATAATTTTCCAGTTTGTTATGGAATAAAAAATGAACAAAAACTACTTTGTGTACAATAATTACTAACCTATTGGACCCACAAACACTGCAGAATTTGAATGTACGTCTCCTTATTTAGGATATTACCACAAAGTTTTTGTACGCTCAAAAATACGTGACTAACAATGTTTTTAGGTTATGTGTTGACCTTCAGTATTACATGCTGCGCATGTCGAGATATCACCAACCTTTACGCGACTATGATGATCGCAACCCATCACGCTGAAATGGAACGGTTTTGGCGCGTTATTTAAACATTGTGGATTTAATTAACACATTCCGTACTTTTGATCCAATTCACCACAGCGATCCGATTCACCCCATTATACGGTAAGTGTTGTAATGGGTAATTTCTGTATAGATTATGAAAGTACTCTAAAAGACCTTCAATTTGAGCCGGTATACGTTCAATTTAATTTATTTGTCATTGCAAAAATGACGAAAAAAGGTCAAAATTAAAGAACGTAATATTTATTGCAAAATTGTTTTTTTTTTTTATTTCAAATATATTATATTCAAGCCTATAAAATTACGAATCGAATGAGCCGTGGTAGGCCTAGATCGCTTAATTTTTTGCTAAGATACGTTAATTAGTTTATCCCACGACTTTCAACTTTAAATGCTTATAGGGTTGCCAAAAAAAATGGTAGGGGGCTAATTCTTGTTTCATTGTCTTCCTAAAGATGTAAATTTTCATATTCCACTGGAAAATAATGAAAAAATATTTAACCCGTTAAAAACAATTATTTATGAAGTTGTAAAATTGCAGTTATAAACATTTAGAGCTGCAGCGCCTCCTATGTACCCTACAAAATTCTAATTTGCAGGTTATTGTAGGCAATCTTCGTTTGCTTGAAAATATAGGTATTAATTGTTATTATAACTTAACTCCTACAATAATCTGCAAATTAGAAATTTGTAATTAAGTAATGTAAAATCTTAGCCACCAATCTAACCTAATGTAAAATTAGGTTAGATTGATGGCTAAGGGATCAAAGTCCCTTACCCGCTAACCAACATGGCTTTAAGAAAGGTTATGAAACTTTAGATTTCTTAACAACCCTTGTTGTAGACATTAAGAATAGTTTTTCCAAGAACAGTTATGTACCTGCTTTATTTTTAGACATCGAAGGTGCTTACGACTCGGTATCTCTTACAATTCTCCAAGAAAAAATGATTAAATTGTTTCATATTTCAGCACAGTTTCCTTCTAACGTTGTGAACCTGTACACAAATAGGATAATTTATTTAAAAGACAATCATACGCTTATAGGACCTAGACTTAATAACAAAGGATTACCTCAGGGCTCCGTTTTGAGTCCTATTTTGTTTAACATTTACACAGCAGATCTACACAACATCACTATTACTAATATTGTATTTAATATTGTTCAATATGCTGACGATTTCTGTTTGTATAGAGAACACAAAAAATATCAGCAATCCATTGAAAACCTGAATGAAGTGTACGGATTCCATCACACATGATTTATAAAAAAAAGGTTTCGAATTATCCTGCAGTAAATCGCAAGTTTGTTTATTTACCAGACATAACTTTCCTAATACCAGTACAATCAATTTAGGTGGGCACCAATTTTCCCTTAAAAACACAATTAAATATCTGGGAATGATACTCGACCAGAAATTGACCTGGAAGTTACATATTTATGACGTGTTGAACAGATGCAATAAGGGATTAAACTTTCTTAAATCAATTAATAAAACTTGGTGGGGATCGGATGTTGAAGTAAGTTTATTATTTTACAAAGCTTACATACGATCTATTTTGGATTACGGAAGTGTTTTATATGGATCAGCAAGTAATGTACTACTAAACAAAATCAACGTTTTACAGAACTCAGCCTTACGAATATGTTTAGGAGCCATGAGATCCAATCCAGTACAAGCTTTATATTTGGAAACCTTGGAACCTCCCTTAAATATAAGACGAAGGTTTTTGTCCAAAAAATATTAAATGAAAGTATACTTACTGAACTCATCTCTATACGAAAAGATAGTCACTTTAAATTGCCATGACCTGACAAATAAATATTGGCAAAAAAAAGAAATATAGCACTTTTAAAAAATATAGATAGAACGAACTACATATTCAAAAATTACTCTTCTCTTTCATAGTGAAAATATATATTTAAATAAAAATATTGTTCTATCTATAACAAGCAAATACAAAGAGGCAATAGCTCTATATACAGATGCGTCTAAATCTCCAGATGGAACCGGATGCGCTTTTTTTATACCATCGGAACATATAGAAAAGAAATTCAAACTAAACCCGGAAACTTCGATTTATACAGCAGAGGCCATTGCAATATATGAAGCTTTATTATATGTAGCTGAAGTTGATTTTGCCCATATTATAATTTTGTCGGACTCCTTGGCAGTGTTAAAATCCATTGGTAAATATGGACCACCAAACTTACAAGACTGCCCATACATTTATAGAATTAAACATATTATTCAAACTCTTTAACCAAAGGAATCAATGTACATTGTCTCTGGATTAAAGCACATGCAGGATTTGAACATAATGAATATGTCGACTTATTAGCCAAAGAAAGCATTTTAACCGATACTGGTATTTTACATAAAGTAACGCTTTCTGACAGTATTGTTTCTTGCAAGTCAACATTGCTTCGAGAGTGGAGCTACCAGTGGAAGGAATACTCTTTTGTGAACCAAAATAGATACTCGATAATTCAGCCAGATATTCCCAAATTTCCTTGGTACAAGTCTTTTAGAGCTTCCAGGAGGCACATAACTTCCATTATTAGAATACGTTTCGGACACGCATGTTATCCAAAGCACTTATTTAAAATAAAGGTTTTGGATGATGACAAATGTGAGCATTGTGGAGAGGAAAGTGATTTAGATCATATATTTTTTGGTTGTTCTAAAAACAGAGTCTACTCATCCAAACTTATAAATGATTTATTAAAATATAAAATAGCAGCTCCTTGGAATATGCTACATTTATTATCACTTGGCTCTGTAGATATTTACAACTCTTTAATAAAATTTTTAAAAGACAGCAAATTATCATTATAATTCTCTAAAAATTATTTAGTTAATCTTGTTACCTTTGTTTTAAACCATTTGTATAACTTCCTCCTCTCCGTGACCTAGTGTTGTTATGTCTTATATAAATCAATGCCTTGATAGGTCCCTAGGCGAGAAGAGTGTGTCCCTGTTCTCCTAATATCGATGTAATCTTCTATCTTGATAGGGCATTTAGGTAAATAATTATAATGATGACTGTCTTAGTTCTTTTGTGTCTGGCTGTATGACGATAGTCTAAGCCAAAAAAAAATGCAATTGAACTGCAATTCTACAACTTTACAAATGATGGTTTTTAACGGGTTAAAAGTTTTTTTCAATATTTTCCAGTGGATTATAAAAATATACAGCTTTAGGAAGAGAATGAAACAAGAATTAGCCCTCCAATAATCAGCTTGTATTTTCGGTAAGATCAACCCAAAACTATCAATGTTTTTCAACAATCTGAATTTGGTTTCGACAATTAGAAATTTTCAAATTTTGAGTTTCGTGATTTAACAATGTTTTATTATAAATATTATGATTGAGGAGAATCTCCAATTTGAAGGCAAGAAACCTCATAGGTCTAGGTCTATTTTTACTTCTTACTAATTTAAACTTACTACAAATTTGTCCATCAAAAATTGTAATTGTGATAAGTTGTTGCAAGTTCGTTATTTTCTTTTTTTTAATATAAAATCGAATAAACATGCAAAATAGATATTAGTTCATACAAAATAGATAAATTAGATAAATGTGTGTGTCACAATAATCGCTCTATTAGAATTACCTAAAGTTTTAAAGGAGGAAGTAAACAAAAATTTAAAAAAATGATTAATCAAATAAATAAAGTATCAATAGTTTATTATATGAGAACTGTTCTAATAATCTTAATTATAATTTTAAAAACATAAACGATTGGTATCTAGAAGCCATCAAAAACGGTATTACAAGCTATAAACCAATAAAATCTCATTAATTTTTTATTTGCAACATAACTGTCCACTGGCTGTGGAAATAAAGTTTTAGACGAATTAATTGTAATAAAATCAGAATGCTAGATATAACGATAAAAGATCTGTCGATGTTGTTTACAAGATTTTTGAATTGACGATGTATATTCAAACCGGAAAAAGGCACTTTAGAAGATTAGCATCAAGCTTCTCGTGAGATAGTCGAAAGGGATTTTTGTTTTGTTAGATTTTGCTATATAATATAAAAAAAAAATAGTTCAACTGGGAAGATTCCGTACTCAACAAAAAAGCGAGAACAATTGTGTTCCCGGATAAACATCTCAAGCTATTTTCTTGTGTCATTTTATATTTTAACTACAATAGTTTACTCAACACGAAACAGAAAAGGAAATTCCAATCGCTTGTTTAAACCGTTCATCCATTTCTAACAAGAAAGTCACCAATAAAGAAAAAATAACTTGTTTTTTCATCTAATTCTTCTATTAATGCAGTCAACATACTATAATACAGTCACCAATCGATTTTCTCAATAATTGAAACATGCAGAAAAGCTCTTAACTTTGTAAACAATACTTAAAAAATTCTAACTTCACCATTAAAAAATTACTTAGTGATAATTCTTGTTACAGGATTATCGATTGTGATATAATTGACTGAAAATATAAAATAAAATGTCATAGGAATCAGCAAACTGAGACGGAAAGATGAAGAGCTATTGGAATTAGCGTCAGGAAACACATTCTACTACCGAGGCACATCAACAAGCAGAACAGGCGGTATTGGATTCCTAATCAACAAGAAATGGAATCCAAGAATGGTAGAAATAACTAGTATCTTAGCTAGAGTAGCTAGCTTAACCTTACAACTATCAAAGAGATTCAATATACAAATTATACAAATATACGCCCCAACGATTGCTCATACTGACGAAGAAATATAGGAACTCTACAGTAACATATATAATAACAACTCTATAGTAAAGGTGAACCATATAGAAACAAATATTATACTGATTGCGAGAGGGGTTAGGCAAGGATGCGTCTTGTCTCCGACGCTTTTCAACGTGTACTCACAGGTCATATTCAGAAAAGCCTTATGGGAAAGAAAAGAGGAATAAGAATTGGTGGAGAAATCATAAACACCATGAGATTTGCAGATGACACGGTAATTATGGCTGAGAGTATAGAAGATCTACAAACTTTACTAGATGCAATAAATAGTGAATGCATTCAAATGGGACTTGACATCAACACAGATAAGACCAAATTTATGATAGTATCAAGGAGTCCAATAAATAATGAACAACTAACTCTTGGTGGACAGCAAATAGAGAGATTGACAAAATATAAATATCTGGGAGCTTACATCAACACAGAACTAGATCCAGACCAAGAGATCCGGGTACGAATAGAAATGGCAAGGGCAGCGTTCTTAAAATTCAAACAATTGTTCTGTGACAAAAATCTGAATATTGCGCTGAGACTGGGGTTTGTTGAATATTACGTCTGGTCGCAATTATTGTACGGGGTAGAAACATGGACACTATAAGCGCAAATAGTTAAAAAGATTGAAGCCTTTGAACTTTGGATATACCGGAGAATGTTGAGAATCCCATGGACTGCCAGGGTCACCAATGAGGAAGTGCTGAGAAGAATGGGTCGAGTCAAAAAATTGTTGAGAACGATAAAAGTACGCAAGACTGCATACCTTGAACACATACTAAGAAATAATAAATATAGTCTTCTGCAGGTCATCATGCAGGGTAGAGTCGATGGCAAAAAGGGAATAGGTAGAAAGAGGAAGTCATGGCTGCGAAATATTCGAGACTGGACAATTATGACTGTAGACGAATTATTCCACGTTGCAAAAGACAGAGAAGCTTTTAAAAATGTGGTCGCCACCCTCCGTTAATGGGGACGACATAGGAAGAAGAAGAAGACAGTAACATAAATGAAGCATTAAATAACAATAAAAGTCATTTCAAGCATTTAATTGGAACTTTAACGTCAAAGTAAGAGAAACGACAAGGAACAAGTCGTGGGAAAATATGGAGTCGGTGATAGAAATGAGAGGGAAGAAAGACTGGTTCACTTTGCACACTACCAAAACATGCCAATTGCAAATACATTCTTTAAGAAAAAATCGAATAGAAAATGGACTTGGGTAGCACCAAATGGAATCACTAAGAATGCAATTGACTTCATTCCAATCAACAAGATTGCTACAATAAAAATGTCAGTGTAATCAATAAATTTCAAACAGGCAGCGATCATAGACTAACCAGAGCAAAAATTGTTCTAGATCTAAAACTAGAAAGAATAAAATTAATCACAAAACCAAAAGTAACCGGTATAAATATTAATAATCTAAAAAACACTCGGATCTCTACCAAAGTAAAATTGATGAAAGAAGACATGGCCAAATCGACAGCTCTCAATTAATGGAAATCATCCTTGATAGTGTCAAAGAAATTAGAGATCCGCAACAACAAAATGAACATAGTAAACTGACTGATAAAACTAAAATAATGCTAAAACAAAGAAGGGAAATAAATGTAAGAGAGTACAGATGTAAAGAGATTACAATACACAGAACTTTGTAAGACAATAAGGAAAAGTATTAAGGAAGACGTAAGAAAATACAATATAAGACTGATAGAAAACGCAATCGAAAACAGAAAAAACTAGAAGAAAACAAAAAAAATATTAATCATTGGGAAGAAGCAATTCGTTGCTGTAACAAACGAAAACCATGTAGCGAAATCCATGTAGTCCGAGAGAATTGTGAGGCAAGGTCCTATTTTTCGCCCAAGTTACTAGACTAACAAATAATAGTGAACCTCAAAATCAATGAAAGGTTAATGGAGAGAGATCAAACAAGTTTTAAGGGCGAGCCGTAGGCGAGTCCTGGAATCCTGCGAGTCTATTACTATTTTTTGAAATAAGTTGGTTGCGGCCATTTTCAATCTGTGAAGCTATGTGAATTTTATTTCTTAAAGAATTTCCTACGTATTCCTATGCTACATTAGTTGATTTCCAACCTCAGTGTCTTTTCAAGTTGGTTATAGTACCCCACTATCAGCCAGTAAAGTGGCTGAACTCCTTCGTAGACATTGCCCGGTGTATGCTTTGGGATGCGGTAATTTAAGAAATTCAGCAATAGTGCAGGTGATTTTTCCAAAAGTGTGAATACGAATAGGTTGTAAAGTTCACCTTCCATTTTTGTAATATACAAATAATCTACAATGCGGTGTGTTTGCCTGACGTAATGACAAATATTTTCTGTATACAGAAATGTTATTTTCTCCAATAACCACAAAGGTTCATCGATATTATTTTTAATGCTAAGTGTGAGATTAAGCGTCAAGTAATTGCTTCAAAGGCTTGATGGCTTTAAGAAATTAGATTTTTCCATTAGATAAGCAAGAATGACTTTTTCATTTATAGTATGTATCTTTTTATCATTGTTCCATTTTTGAAATAAATCGTAAACCAATTCATACCTCTTTCTTGACTTTATCGGCAATGATTCATAAATAGCGGTTTTAGCAGTTTCCCTAATCTCATCTGAAATCATTTCGGCTTCAGTGCTAATTTTCATTACTTGGAATTGAAAAACGAAAAACTGAGTGAAAACATACTAATCTTAAATGACAAACGTTGATATAATAAAATACAAAGTTGATGTTAAATGACAAGCGTTGATATAATAAAATACAAAGTTGATGTTATTGTCAAAGCCGTTACCTAGCTGCTCAAAATCGTCCCGAAAGTAAAAAAAATTAGCCCCGAAAGTAGATACTTTTGGTACTTATTGTGTAAAATTTTACTTTCGATTTAATAAATCATACCGACAGTGGTATCCAAGTGGCGTTAAGAGAGCAAGAAGATGTCCAAAAGACGACATAACTGCAATAAAGTATGGAACCAACTGAATGTAATTGAAACAAAAATGACCCTTTGTTTTAAATCCTGAAAACATGTTGATCACCATATGTAAACAAGTGTTTTCAGGTAGCCCCATTTAAAAAAATCCATCGGATTAAGGTCCGAAAAACGAGCAGGCCACTCTATTAATCCTCTCGTCCAATCGATCGATTTGGAAAATTCTCATTCAAATAATTTCTAACTTAATAATTGTAGGGAAGTGCTCGATATTGCTGAAACCTTAAATTAATTCAGTAGAAAGACGTTTAAGATATAATTTCAATGCAGCGCAACTGCCACCTTCTTAGGCCTCCTCGGAGCGATATATGCAGAAGCTGAATTTTAGTTTCGTCAACTAAGAAATGTTCGGATTTCTAATAATTTCAAAAATTAATTGTTAATTCATTAATTTCTTTTAGTTATTATCGAAACACTAAGTCATATTTGTTTTTAAAGATCAAATAGTCGTGTTTTATGAGGTAATTCATATAGTGTTACCAAGGTATGAATTTTTCAGTTATCACTTTCGCTTTGCAGCTAATTACAAAAATAAAATACAATTTTCACAATAATTTATAAAAAATTGTCAACACAGTAGAACAATATATGTTCTTAGAAAGTTATTATATTCATTATTATTATATAATTACGTAGTACTTTAGTACTTTTTCTGTTTTGTAAACAAAACGAAAAAAGTGTAAATTCTAAAATTAACTAGATATGCTATCTTTAAAAAGTGTTTCTAATTATATTCTAAATATATTTTCTATTTTGCCGCATCAGTTGTTATAAAATAGATCTTTTACAAACCAATAGGCCAAGGGCAGTTTCTTTACTGGATAATTCAAATTTCTGATTATATTCGATACAAAAACCTTTTCTGGTAAAAAGATTTGGACAACCTATTCATCAAGTTATCGTTCTGATATTTACTTCAAGTAATTAATTTAACATGGAAAAGGGTAGAATTTTCACTAACGAAATATATTTATAAAAAAAAAAACGTAGTCTTGTAAACAGTGAGCACGTACATATTGAGCTGTTATAATTTTTTTTTGAATACAATTATTAAGTCTGTTTTGTCTTCTAACAATAGTTTTTAGAGTGTTTTTATAAAAGACATGTGTACAACGTCCAGTTAAGTCAACTTACAGTTAATTCTCGCCCATTTGGTGATCTTAAATACATTTGAGCAAAAAACGTTTTTCAACTGTGTATCTCTTTAGGTTTTCAAGATGGCAAATTATCCTTCCTATGCCAAAAGTGAGAATACCACAATAGAAAGATAAAAATATTAGTATAAAGTAGGTCTCAAGCTATATATATTTGGGACAAAATTTAACAAAGAAAATTCAGACTAAGAAGATAAAACTTCGCTAACAAGACTAGCATATACAGCATTTGTAATCCTTCACAATACCTTAAAACAAATCTCTTCGGTCAATGTTTCTTTTCAGTGATGACATACAGATGGCAAATATGTTGAACAGGAATAAATTAGCGAAGACCCAGAAAGCTACGGAAAGGCAAATATTGGGAATTGTGTTGAAAGACAGAAAATTTAACAAGGTGATAAAGAATGTTACAAAGATGAAAGATGTTACAAAAAACGTAACATACAAAAAGTGGAAATTTTCAGGCCATGACATCAGGCAGAAGGACGATAGATGGAACGGACAAGTGTTGCATTGGAGAATCTAGGATTCAGACGACCCAAAGGAAGACCAAAGATGAGGTGTGGAGATGATTTAAATATATCTGCCGGTTCAAGATAAAATTCGCAATGGACAAAGAAAAATGAAAGTCAGAGGGAGAGTCTTATATCAGTGATCAGGAACAATGATCAATAGAATCAATAATACCAACATAATACGCGATGATAAATCTATCTGGCCGGATCTAAAGGATGTCTATAAATACTTATGCAACTTTGGTTAAAACCTAGTACCAGAATAGGGTTGAAAATAAACCACACAAAAAAACCAAAATTCTTGTCTTCGGTCGAATAAACCGGGCCACTAGTAATAGATCATAATAGCACTCAATGTGTGCTATATATAGTATTGGCCCAATTAGATCATTCGAAAAATTAAAAGAGGAATCGAAGTAACAAAGGTGGCATTTATTAGTAATCTGCGAAAATAAAGGAGGCAGAGTACTTTAACTGTAATCTACAAGATATAACCAATTAAATAAGTCGACTTTATCCATTTTCAAAGGAAATCATATCTGAGTACTACTGCGGTTTACCAGTGAAATTTCTACTACTGTAAATGTTAAGCATGAAAACGGACGTTGAAAATACACTAAAGTAATTATTCACACTAAAGTACACTGGGGTCTTACATTGGGATCTCTAAAGCAGTTGTGCGAATAAACCGAGACTGTGTTGAGTAGCCTGGTTACTTCGGATTCATTGTCGGCAACAAATAATCGCTCATTTTATCCGAGTGACGGCGGCACCTCGGGTGAGTACTGATTCGACAAAGAGATGTTTTTTAGAAGAATTCTCATCTTGGTCACGATTAGAAATCATTACCCCTTAGGTTGTATACTAAGACAGTTAAGGTGACGCTTTAGTTACAGTACGCTTCAGAAAATTGTTGCAATAATTCACAGTAAAATGATGATTCAAAGCAGTACATATTTGGATATTTAAACTGATGTAAAAAGACCAGCCTATATATTTTTTTCACCATCAAAACCATGTATAATGCCTTGCTTGTATACACATTAAATCAGTTTTAAACGTTGTGTATTTACTTAATATTCTAATGCGATATCGATTTCGCAGATATTAAATTGCTTCAGTGTTAACTTGGCCGATGAAATCAGTCTTCATTCTTGCCAGTCATCTTTTTTATCTCTTCTTGCAATGTCCTAATTTTGATTTACCAAGGAGCGTTAATAATATTTCCAAATACTTTGTTTGGGAACCTCTGAATATTGTCTACCTTTGCTTTTTTTGAATATCCCAGAATTCACTTTTAGACGTTCATCTTCTTAGGTTGCCTGTTGCTCCAAACGTTGGCGATCATTCTGGCTAGGATGACTTTGTTGGTTGCTATACGCAATAGCTGTGTTAAGGTCCTTCTATACCATGCTTTCAGGTTAGAAAACCAAGATATTCTTCTTCGTCCTGGGACCCTTTTTCCATTTTACCTTGCAAAATGCATTGGAGTAGCTCATATCTGCCTTAATTTTTCATTATATATCCCAAGTACTGCAGCTTACGGCCCTGCACGATGTTAAAGAAATCCGCGGTTGAGTTAATCCTTCGTAATAATTCTTCATTGAAGACTTTGTCTGTCAAAAGGATCTGCAGTATCCTTCTGTATAACCATAGCTCAAAAGCCTGAAGTTTTGATAGAGTTTCCTCCTTCAATGTCCACGTTTTTACTCCATACTAAAGCACTAAGTACACGTAACATTTAAGGAGCCTTATTTTTTTTAGTTTTTAGTATTTTGTTTTTGTATTGTCCCACGACTCCTTCATCACTGTCTTCATCAATATCTTTTAGAACTTCTTCAAAAATGTGCGCCGAGTACAGATTGAATATCAGTGGTGAAAATTATGTACCAATGTCTGTCTCCCCTTAAGATTTTGACCTGATCTGTATATTGTCGATCTATTCGGAGCACTGCTGATTTATTCCAATACAGGTTAGCTATTATTTTTAGGTATCTACCGTCAATCTCTGTCCTCTTCAACACTGCCATTATTTGTCCATGCCTGATTCTGTCAAAAGCCTGTTCTTAAGCACAATTTTTCTTATCTAAATTCTGCAGCATTAAAATATTGTCTCATGAGAATAATTACAGCAATTTTCATTCTCTTATAAACGTATATTCGCTGTGGAGTGGAGTTTTCATCATAATTTAGTATTTAAAGTTGAGAGAATGAAAGTAAAGAGAATGATCAGAGGACAAAGAAAAGAGATGAACAAACTAATAAAAACAAAACACATATTCAGAAGAAAACATGGGCAGACTACTTTCAATCCCTATTTTCTAAAAGTGACGATAATGAACCACCAACACCAGAGGTGACGACAAAGGAAGAAATACATATTGAGGAGAAAGAGGTAAGAGAATCATTTAGGAAATTAAAAAAAAAGAAAATCACCAGGAGAGGACAGAATACAGAATGAACTCCAAAAGTACGAAAGACCAGATCTGACCAAACAACTATTGAAACTGGAGATCAAGCATCCTAATACCTCTTTTCAAAAAGGGAGATAAAGCGGACCCAGAAATATACAGAGGAATTTATTTATTAAACACAACACTAAAATTAACAACCAAAGTGATTACAAATAAGTTTTAACAGACAAGGTAAGGCCCTTGTCTGTTTAAACTTATTCAACTTACTCTTTTAAATAAAACCACAGACATATAATATTGGCATAATTATTGTAATTTACAACATCTACTTTGTTTATTGTTATTAGACAACACCCTAATATGGGTTTTTTTTATCATTTCAGCATTTGTTTAACTTTGTATCGAGACCTGAGGATGCTTTGCATATTGTAGAAAGCGAAACCGGTCGTCTGATAGTTAAATTAAATTGATTGTGAGTAAGTCTTCTTTATTATTTCTTTACCTATTTGAAATGGACTCACACAAGCAACACATTCATGATTTAAAGGACGCTACTTACTAGGAATTATCAAAACAATCGAAAATATCTACCAAAACAACACAATAAAATTATAAGTGGAAGTAGAACTTACCGACTCTATTGAAGCTGCCAATGATATAAGACAAGGAGATTCTCTGAGAATCTCCTAAAGAACAAAGAAAATAAAAGAAAAGAAAAGAAATAAGAACTAAAAAAGGATACCACATGGGAGAAAAACAACTTAATATTATCTGCTATGCAGACGACGCAATATTACTCTCTCAAAGTGAAGACGATTTACAACGTATGCTGCAGTAATTTAACAACCATCAGAAAATTTAATTTACCCAAAAAAGACAAAATGCATGGTTACAAAAACAAAAATTTCCAAAGATGTAAACTGAAGTGGAAGATCAAGTGAATAAAGCA
Source organism: Diabrotica balteata (assembly GCA_918026665.1). Lineage (NCBI taxonomy): Eukaryota > Metazoa > Arthropoda > Insecta > Coleoptera > Chrysomelidae > Diabrotica > Diabrotica balteata. The sequence continues at coordinate 17,931,466 of OU898281.1, read as the reverse complement.
AACAGAGCCGCAGGGTGCCTGAATGAAACAATCCGGAGAAATAAAAATATCGGGAAGGAAATAAAAGGCAGAATTTACAAAACAGGTGTGCCACCAATAATAACATACGCGGCAGAATTACGACCTGACACAAAGAGGACAAAAAGGACGTAAGAAACAGCAGAGATGAAAAATTGATGGCAAGACACTATGGGACAGAGCTAAAAGTACAGATATACCACGTAGATGTAACTGGGTAAGAAATAGAAGGGTAGAATAGAACGATCATATAAGCCAAATGATAATAAATAGAGTAGTAAAGTTGGCAACAGACGGTTCCCCAATAGGAATACGATCAGTAGGAAGACCATGAAAACGATGGAACGAAAACTTACTGGAGGCACATTGAAAAACAGAAAGAGTCATGTCTACATAATAAGAAGAAGAAGAAGAAGTTATTCGTAGGTACTAAGCATTGTTTTAATACGACTCTGTAACACCATTTATAGCACAATGAAGCAAAACAAGGTGTGCTTAAGTAATATTTGGTTGTAAGTATCTTGTGGGCTAGATTTGTTGTCATTTTTATTCCGTTTATTGATTTGGAAAGTCATAACTGGTTTCTAAAACAACAATGATTGCAAAAAACTAATGGTTTAAAAATACGAGAAACTAAATAACTTAGTCTAACAAAAGGCGGCACTGAATAGAGACTACGCCTTTCTCCCAGCTACGACTGAAAGTACCGAAACACATTTAAATATCTATCTATAAGCGATACACATTAAAAGAGTTTACATTAATAAATAATGTAATCTAACAAATCATTCATTATATATAATTGGTATTCAACGATGAATAAAAAAGCGATATTTATCCTTATATAGCTCGCGAGGAACCTAGCACCTTTCTGCCCATTAAAAATAATTCATTACGGAATTCATTTAGGACCAAACCAATTTCGGAGTCAATGGCGTGGTAAATTAAAATAAGTAGGGTAGTACGTACTTAAAGGTGCTACATAAAAAAAGTAGAAAGTACTCAACGATGAAAGACCACAACTAGCACTTAAACCAATAATACAGAAAAATATAATATAGAAAATAATAAAACTAAATAGAAAAAAAACAGATTGCAGTATTGGTCTACTTGTACAACTTACGATAATTCTTCTTTTTCAAGTTTCATCTTGTATTAAACGTTGTAAATCATCATGGATATGTAGATCTGGCTTATTGCCATTAAATGCATTGCATTAGGTTCTTAAAACAGGATATTTTGATTTTCTCCACATTTCGATTTATGCCCTTTCATTACATGATATTCTCTTTATTCTTCTTATTCTTCTTCTTCTTCTTAACCTTCTGTCGTCCATGTTTGGACATAGGCCTCTCCCAACTCCTTCCATAGGTCTCTATCCTGAGCAACATATTTCCAATTTGTTCCGGCTATTCTTGTAATGTCATCAACCCATCTCATCTATGGTCTTCCTCTTGGTCGTTTTCTTTCGTAAGGTCTCCAATGTTGTATTGTAGTATACCAACGTTGGTCTTTCTGTCTAGCAGTGTGGCCCGCGAAGCTCCATTTAAGTTTTGCAATTTTTATTGTTATCTCCTCGACTTTTGTTTTGGATCTTACCCAGTCGTTCCTTTTTTTATCTGACAGTCGTATACCTAACATTGCTCTTTCCATTGTTCTTTCTGTTGTGGCTAGTTTATTCATGTTTGCCTTGGTTAGGGCCCAGGTTTGACATCCATATGTCATGATAGGAAGGATGCATAAACACTTTGCTCCTCAAGTATTGGGGTATTTTGCTGTTCTTAAGTATCCAACTTTTCCAAATCCTGCCCACGCTAGGCTTGCTCTTCTAGTAATTTCCGCACTTTGGTTCTCTTTTTCAAGTCTCAGGATTTGGCCTAGGTAGATATATTTCTGGATTTGTTCTACCTCACTGCCATTTATAGTTATATGTCTGGGGTCTTCTGTGTTTGTCATTATTTTTGTTTTTTTCATATTCATTTTTAGGCCGACGTATTGGGAGCTGGCTGCTAGTTTCCCCAACATAATTTGCAGTTCCTCGAATGTGCTCGCTATAATCACTAGGTCGTCAGCGAATCTGAGGTGGTTTAACTTATTGCCATTAACGTTAATGCCACAGGTTGACCAATTTGTAGTTTTGAAGACGTCTTCTAGGGCTAGGTTGAAAAGCTTTGGCGATATTACGTCTCCTTGTCTCACTCCTCTCTTAATGGGGATGGGATTTGTATTTTCGTCTAGTTGTACTATCATAGTTGCATTTTCATATATATTACGAATTAGTTGCCTATATCTCGAGTCTATTCTACAATTATTAATAGCTTGTTCTATGGCCCACATCACGATACTATCAAACGCCTTTTCATAGTCGACGAAGGCAAGAAATACGGGTAGTTGGTATTCATTTGCCTTCTCTATCAATGTTCTCATTGTCAGCAGATGGTCTGATGTACTATATCCTTTGCGGAAGCCAGCCTGTTCAACCGGTTGGTAATTATCCATTTTGTAGGTTAACCGGTTATTATTAATTCTCATAAATAGTTTGTATACTTGACTGAGCAACGATATAGGTCTATAATTCTGTAGATCACATTTGTCCCCTTTTTTGTGTAAGAGTATTACTAGACTCTCATTCCAGTCTTTAGGGTTCTGGCTATTATGGAGACATCCCCGCTTCTTACTTTATTTGTGGTATGCGGAACATTCTTCGAAAAGTCCACATTTTGAAGGTCTCCAACTGCTGTCTCAGAACTATCTAGACTTAGTTTGTACTTTTGTGTCACCCTGTTTCAGAACCCAATACAAATTGGAAAGTCTTCAAGAATTTGCCGTGTACCGCATTTTCCAACGAAAAGCAACGATTTTACATTAAATTTTGCTTTAATTTAAAAAAAAATCATACGGAAACTATCTATTAAGAATGGAAGGTAATCGAGTTTAATTGCACAACCAGCCAACAGCAAAAATGTAAAAACGTTCACCTAACTTAACCTATTACTAAACTAACTACACTACTGTAATGGAAATATTAAAAGAAGAACTCCGATGGGAGGGGAACTAGGATTACTTTTCGTACCTAGGGGTCATTCAAGGTAACTCATAGACAGAAAGGGTGAATCACGGTAAGTATGGATAAAAAGGTAAAACACTTGATGGCTCAACAAAGGTAACGAGCTTAACACCTACATCAAAGTTTTAAGATACATATTTTAATAAACTTAAGATATACACCTTATACATATTTAACGATAGCAAATGAAGTATATTGAAAGGGGAGTATAAGTTTTGCAATAATAAACTATTAATAAGCTCCTTCTTTGTATTTTAAATTTACTTCATGTGTAAAAAATGTGATCTTAGTCGTAAACCATATTGTAGGTCTCACAAAGTTCGGTGTTGACTGCACCGATTTTCTAGACGTGCTAAGGGAAGGATGCATGTCCGAATTTCAGCCATACATACTTTGTTTTCAAAAAGATACGTAGACATCGTACTAGTATGCTTCACAGGGACTAACAGGCAACTCGACCAATTTTTATCGTATATTAACTCACTTCATAGTCATATTGAATTTACAATAGAAACAGAACACAATCAATGCATAACTTTTTTAGGTTTAAAAATTATCAGACTTAAAATCAAACATGACTTCTCCATATTTCATAAACCTGCCCATACTGACACGACTATACACAATTCATCATCCCATCCAACACAACATAAACTGGCAGCATATCATAGTATGTTACATAGATTAACAAAAATTCCGATGTCAAAATACAACTTTGAGACCGAATTAAATATAATTAAGCAAATAGCAGTAAACAACGAATACAACGAACAAACAATCAATAAAATGTTAAATCAAAAACTACACAAGAAAGCTCTGAAATTAGTATTTTCACCACCAGAGAAAAAACCCATTACCTTCTGCTCGATTACATATACAGGCAAAATATCAAGAAAGGAATAACACCAGATGTCCGAACAAATAATATCCTAGGCAAATATATTAAAAACAACAAGAGCTGAAATAAAAAACTCTTACATATTGGTGTGTACAAACTTAAATGTGGCGACTGCCCAAAAACTTACATCGGTCAAACTGGTAGAAACTTTAATAAACGATTAGCAGAACATAAAAGGGCTTTCAATTAAAGAAAAACAGATTCTACATACGCACTTCACCTTCTAGATCATAATCATTCTTTTAATGACAAATTTAAAATTCTTCACATTCAAAATAAAGGCCTTAAGCTATCTTTGTTAGAATCTATGGAAATCAACAAATTAAGAAACACAGATATAATTCTGAATGACCAACTTGAGACAAACAGTTCTCCCCTCCTCAACCTATTTCATTAGAGACTATAAAGTGTAAACGTATGCCAAAAATAGATCACTTGAGAAAGGCAATCAGCCGAAACAGCTGTAGTGATAAGAGTTAAAATAAATTTTGTGGAAGTTTAAAAACAAAATTTTCAGTGTTTTATTGTTACATAAAATTAATTTCCATCAAGTAACGGTCGAATCCATCAATTATATTATTTATGTTTGAATATTGTCAAGACTATTGTTAATACTTTTCTAATTTTTGGTAATTAATTGAGGAAATACTATTCATACCTGTATTATGGAAAGATATAACTAACGGCAATATCTTAACAATTGAACAAGTCAACTAAAAATTTACAAAAAACTTAAATGTAAAAAATCTCGATTTAGATGAAAATTTTAAAATTGCCCAAAAATAATGAGACATTGTATTTAACCGACTTTAAAAATGTACTCAAGTATTCCTCCAAAAAACTATTCTGATCTTCAAAAGATAATACTAACAGTCCCTGTTGCCGGTTACGTCTTTGTTCGCCCGTATATCTAAACGGTCCGATTTTTTTCCAGAACTTCATCAATAAAATATCACTGTGGCTTTATCTCGTATCAGATCTCATCGATTATTCCATTATAGGTCGAGTTTTAATGAATAAAATTGCCTAATAATGGTTAATAGATGCTTATGAAACGTCCCACCCACAGAGCCGAACTTGTAAGGGGGTTTCCTAAAAAACAAGACTTGAAATTGCTTTCGTTTATATTTGTCTAAAGAGCACCAGTTTATGTTAAAGTTTCTGTCAGTTTTTTGCAAGAAAAGGATTTTATAACCAATTTATTGTTTTGAGATATTTTAAGACATTATAATTATGATATTTTTGTAATGTTTATATTTAAATGATATAAATAACAATCCCAAGAACATTTTAAATGAAAAAATTTAATAAGGAACAAGAAATAAAAAAGGCAATGAATTCTTTCCTCATAGAACAGAATATAGAATGGTATTGACAAAAAAAATATTAATCACAAAGAAGAGGGGACAAACTATGAGGTTATCGCGACGAATTAGCTACGAAAAAGAAGGAGAATTGACATGACAGACGCTTGAAAAGAAGACGTTACAGCTGCTCGAAAAGAAGAAGAATTGAAAATTAACTAATGGTTCTGGTCTTGGCTAATGTTCATGCTCAGTCGGAATGCAGATTCAAAACTTGCCGGAAATTAAAACGTCAATATACTTATTTTAAGTTTAATTAAAATAATTATTTAATTAAAAATTCGGGATGACTATGGTCAAAACCTGGGGCTTTACTTGAGAGCTATAGTGGCTTCTTCGCAAGTGAAAGGGGGGAGTATTAGGTTTCTGTCAATTGGAGTTTTAAAGTTTTGAGCTCTCATTTTACCTTCATTGCGTGTGGCTTGTCTATCGGGGCCCTAGATGTCGTTACCAAATGTGTGTATTTAAGAAAATGTATTTAAGAAAATGGAGGCCATTTTGAACATTTGTAAAATCCACCACGTATTTCTAAATGGTTAAGTAAGATTATAAAGACCTGGTAGTAATATGTAAAAGTGTAAAAAGGAAGTCGTATCTTGATAAAAACTGTTAATTAATTGGTACTTAATTGGTACGTATACAAACATTTGGGGGTTTTAACCCTCTAATGCATACAACCGCCTTGAGGCGGACTTTGATCAAAGTCATATTAATATGAACGGGCGAAATTCTGGTAACACACCTATTTAAAACTGTTTCGTGGATGGCTTGTTTTATATGATAGCGATGTCAGTAGTTTCATATCTGTCACAGCGCAGCCAAGGCGGTTATTTGGCGCAAATATACATTTTTAGTCAAATAAGTACTTGTTTGTGGAACGCTAAGTGGAGCAGAAATAATTATAGGTGAGTAGTTAAATACCTCTATTACACATTTTTTTATCTGATTTGAGTTGAATCAATTTCGATATTTTTGTTATGCCTCATTTTCCATACTTGTGTATGTGTGTGCATGACTGGTGCATTCTGGCGTAGTAAAAATTTATTTGATAACTTATTACTAAAGCGTTGAGAGATGTGGTACAGTACATTTTTCTTTTCAGATGTGGCACAAAGGGGTTTCAGACTGTCTGAAATGACTGTTACAGAAATCTGGGAGATGTTGGATCATATACCTGCTGCTGTCGCTGAAGCAACAGATGTTGAGAGTGACTATGATTCTGATGGTAATGATAGTTTAGATGATCCTGTTGCTGAGGATGTTGCTGATTTAAGCGCTGATAAAATGGAATAGGATAGTGCAGCTTCAGCAATTGCCGAGATAGTTCAAGAGCAAGCCAGTACAAGTCAACTTGGGGTATCAAAGGTGTCTCAAGTACCAAGTGTATCTGGGGAAATTCCAGTGCAGGGAGCCTCACAAACTTTTCGGCGACAGAAATGTCCTCGAACGCCAGAATTAACGGAAGAAGATGGTGGTCTAGTGGTAGCAGTTCGTGGTGTAAGAGGTGATGTTGTTGCCATGAAAACTGATCCTAGCAAATTTAAATCTATTGTTTGGGAAAGTAAACACATTTAACTTCATGTACCTAAATGGTATTTCGAGGCCAAAATTAGTTTTCAGAATAAATTAAGAAATTAGCCATTCCATACGAATGTTTTCTTTATTTTCTTGACGACACAATGGTTTATTATCTAGTGAAGCAAACAAACTTGTACGCTCGGCAAAATGATATACAAACAAATTTCAGCATCCAGTCCGACGATATTCGAAAATTTGTTGGCATTCTTTTATATATGTCTGTTTATCGCTATCCAAATGTCGGATCATACTGGGGAAAACACCCGTTTGAGCCAATCCATCAGACTATGCCTTTGCTTCGGTTTAAATCCATATGCCAGTACCTACACTGTAATGACAACTCAGTAGCTGTGGAAAAGGATAACTCTGGATACGATCCTCTGCATAAAGTTCGTCTGCTAGTGAAAGATTTCAATGACAAGTTTATAAAAGTCTCTATGCCTTCTAGGTTGTGCGTAGATGAACAAATGTGCTCTACAAAGATCACTGAAAGTGACTCTGACAATATATAATAAGCCAAATAAGTGGAGATTTTTGGCCTTCTGGCAATTCTGGATTCTCGTATTCATTCGGAATTTACACTAGTGCAGGAGACAACATAATCTTGGACGACATTACAGATTTTGGGGTTGCCTCGAATGTTCGCTTATCAAAGCACATTTCAAATTTCATAAATAACATTTTATACTTTGACAATTTCTATACGTCTTTGGGTGTGTTCATCTATCTCTGAAGTAGAGGAATATACAGCTCGGGAACAGTGAGAAGAAACAGAGTACCCAATTGCAAATTATTGACCGACGCAGATTGCAACAGAAGAAAGTTGTCCGTGGCTATTTAGAAGAATTTGTTGGTAACGCATATGGTATATTACCTCTGTATTGTGGAACGATACAAAATATGTGCGACTTTTGTCAACTTATGTTGGCGTGAAACTATTTGCATCCAAAAATAATAGCGTACAATCCCAAAAAATTTAAAGGTGGGACAAAAAAAAAAGAGTTCACGATGAAATCGATTGCCCACAGATCATCAAAGAATAAAATCGGCATATGGGAGGTGTTGATTTTATGGAAAGACTATTAGGTCGGTATCGATTCATATGAACAACAGAAAATGAAATAATCGTATTTTTTACCACCTCATAGATGTGGCGGTGATCAACGCTTGCCTACTGTCTCACAGGATTCATCCCCAAAAAGAAAAAATTGAGTTGCCAGTGTTTAAAACACAAGTAGCTAAATCGCTCTGTGTGTGTGGCATGGCTTCAGTCAAACGATCTGTTAGCCGACCTTAGAATTGTTCACCTAAAACCACTGCAAGAGCACCAAAGAGAGCATATCTTCCGACGGAGGACATCCCTTACGATAAAATAGGCCACTGGTGTATATTTCGGGAACATACTGGTAAAAAAACAGTGCAAATTTCTAAAATGAAATATTCTATCTTTATGTCGATAATCAACCACGAAATCATGTTTTTATGATTTTGATAATAAACAATAATTTCAATATGTTTTTATTTGCTTAGTTTGATAATTAAAAAAAAAATAAATGCTGTTACCTTAACGTATGTTTACTGCACAAGTCCGCCTTAAGCCGGATGTCTGCTTTTTCGTTTTAGAGGTACACCTGGCAGTAATATCAATTTTTGCCTCAGTGCATTTGTATTCGTAAGTGCAAAATCAAACTTTCATGAAATTTTCAGGTCGAACAAAAATTGATGCATTAGAGGGTTAAGGGAACTAAACTCTCATCAATTTTTTATGGGCTGTACAAATTTCAATGTTACTTTTTTAAAGATATTTCTGACATATGAAACCCACATGTCCATTTTCAATATAAAATCTCTAACACGTTTCAACATATTGAAAAAAAAACGACTTTTATTTTGTAACTAACAAAAGGCTATAACTTTTTTTATGTGCACATTTAAGGTCAGTTAGGTTCAATAGAACTATTTTTGGTCCCAGACTACGCGATTTAATTTATGACCTACCTTTTTGTTATACCCTGTATACCCTAATTTTAAACGCCTTTTAATGAAGTTTCATTTAGATAACTAAAAAATAAATATCTACACATTTAAATACGATACTGCAAACGATATTCCTTTATTCGTAGTTACGTGTTAAAAACATTAAAAAAATTAAGCTCTTATCCAATAAAGGCGGCAACCACAGAAAACTATTACTGATAATCTATTAACAGTGAAGTAAAGACTAACGAGAAGAACTCGTCCGCTTGTTTAATTAGTAGGTAAAGTGAGTGCGGGGTTATTAATTTACCATAAAAGATTCATTTGATATGCGGAACAGTTATTGAAGTCGTTCATATTCATTGGAGCGATAGACGGATCAAAAAAAATTACTAAGAGGGACAAATCTCATAAAAACGCACCGTTTTATATTTTACCATATTATATTCTATACCTTTTATAAAGGACTTGAAATAAAAAATATTTTATATTTGTTATTTGATGTCAACTGTGTTTTTAAGTTTAATTTTATAATCGTTGTATAATTATTCTATAATTTGTCTATCCACACCACAATTATTGTATGTCACCAATGTGCGATAAATATGTCTCAGGACAATGAATGAAAAATAAAAACTATACAATGATATGTACAACTATAATATGTACAATCAGAAATTGAGAAGGATGTTACATGCATGTAGGGTAAAATGCCAGTTATTGGACACGAGACAGTTATTGAATATTACAGTGTTAACTTACGATTATAAGATTTCTGTAAGTGCTAGCAAGATTATATTTCACTAGGTGGCACTACTGGTTTCTATATTACGTACATATATGTTCTGCCTTTAACGGGTTCTGTGATTTTGGCCGTAAATATTTTTAGGTTATGTGAGTGAAGTGACAATTAAGCATTGTGTTATGCATCTGCTCTGACTTTTTTTCCAAACTACGTGCTATTTTTCAGGTAAGCTTGTATTTTTATTTAAAAGGGTGTAATAAAGGCACATATAGTCCCTAAGCGAGATCTCGTACAGTAATAGGGATTTTAATTCGGATTTAATTAGCCCTGCCCAATAACCAAACTCGAAAACTTGCTGAATTCTATTATGAGACAACTATCCAATCACTAGATAACTATACTTACCACATATTTCTACAACTTTCAACAGGTTTACGTATAATTAACTGGAGACAGCAGTAAAATTAATTTAGTAGTCGATTTGACAGTTATTGGACAGCTGTCCAATAACTAAATTTGACCGTCCAATCACTAAATTACTAAATACGATAAGATTAACTTTTGGATGTCCAAAATGCCACTGAATCGTATATAACAGCTGAAAAGAAATATATGGAATTCCGAAGTCCACTGTAGAATTTAAATTAAAACATCCGGAACATAAAGTTACACTTGGACCGTCTCCTATTTTAACTTGCGAGAAGGAGAATATTCTGGTTCGGTACTTTTATTAAATTTATGTTAATTGGTAGCATTATTTGATTTTATAATCAATATTCCAGATGGATACAAGGAACCGTTCCAAAAAGTTTCCCCAAAAAGGTTAACGATTTAAAAAGCACCATGCAAAAATTTTTAACCCAAAATCCGCGTCCCAATAACTTTAAAAATAATCGACCTGGTGGCGGATGATAAAAAATAAATCACCAAAAAATGTATTTTAATGGGTATTTATCGTTTGATTTTTTTTTTAGGGATTTTTAAAGCGACATCCAGAGGTTTCTAAAAGGACAAGTGAAGATGTGACGGCAGCTAGCGCTGTATATCTGAACGAGGCATCAAAAACTGGTTTAAAAATATGGAAAACTATGTTAAAGAAAAGCTTCTATAAGAAGTTCTAACTGAAGTTTCTACCTAAAGGTTCAAAAAAAATTTATAATGTTGAAAAAAGCTGTTCAAAAGAAAACGTCACTGTGCTGTTTACGTTTTCAGCAGACGGTAAAATTTGCGGGTCTATGGTTATTTATCCTTATCAGCGTATTCCAGAAAAAGTTGTCCTAAATGGGGTGTAGGCAGAAACCCTAATGGTTGGATGATGGCAGAGACATTCTATCAGTATATTGCGAATGATTTTACCCTGACCTAATTGAAAATATTATTAAGCTTTCAGTTACTCTTTTAGTAAATGGACACAAGAGTCACCTAAGTTACCAATTAAGTCTATTGTGTAATGAACTGCAGATTTAAGTAATTGCACTTTATCCTAAACGGCAGTCAGTGACAGAATGGGAAGAACAGCATCTAGGAGGGGTAGTGAATAAAGTTGCATTTGCTTCTATATTGGAGCAAGCTACAAAAAAAAGCTGTAAAACTAAAACAGTAGTAAATGGTTTTAAGGTTTGCGGATTGTTTCCATTTAAAGCAGATTACACAAAATGTTTAGGTAGGTAAAGAAGTAGTAAAAAATTTAATCATTCCAGATCATCGAAAGAAACCCAAGATATAATACTTTTGTAAATTTAAAAGGAAATCCAAAGAATAATCTACCTAGTTACGATAATTTGAATTTGTTGTTCAAAATTTGGAATTTTTTTGAACATGATCCAAAACATTCGGATAACCCAATGGTTTTTAACTTCTTCTACTGTACCGGAAAGAAAAAATAAACGTAACACGGAACGACTTTCTTTTGCTATTACATATGCACGAAATGTTACGAAAAAGGGAGGATTTAAAAGAAGAGCAGGAAAAACAAAAACAAGAAAGGAAACGGAAATAAGAAGAACAATTAACCAAAAACCAGTGTGGCAACAAAAATAATTCAAAAAAAGTCAACTGTTCTATTGGTTCAAATGATATTCCATCGAATAAATTAGAATGCGATGATTGTAGTCTTTATTATCACGAATATTCCTATGAAGCATAGCTAGCATATACCTAACGACGATAAACTATTTATATGTCGCAACTGTTTTAATCTGCAGGATAGTGATTCCGATGCTAATAACAGTAACCAAGACAATGAGGATGAAGACATTGATGAACTTTTTACTCAATACAAAGAAGTACCGAAGCAATTATAAACTTTAATTGTGTCAACTGTATATAGGTACCCCATATCGCACAGAAATCTTTAATTTTTCTTGTAATTTTCATTTGTTTCTAGTTTTTTATTGTTTTAAACAGTTATCCAATCAGTAATTTTGAGTGTCCTCTAACTAATAAAATGTCCAATAGCTATAATGTTTGTAACTGTTTTTAATAAATATTTATATATTGACAAAAATGTTTAGACTACGTTTTGTATTACTTTCAATTTAATCTGCAGAGAACAATGTGAATTACGAATTTTTAAATTTGAAATTTTTTTAACTGTATGGTTTACACTAAAAGAATCTACTAATATCACGAAGTGAAATCCAAAGACATCGTTTACTAATAAGAAAATTAAAGTAATAGGGGTCCACAACATCGTAACAGTTTTTCTTAAATCTCAATAGCTAATAAATATTACAGTAAGCCAGCTATAGTAACAGATGTATTCACGAAGCATTTGAGTAAATTAAAATTTGCCCAGCACAATTTATCCGAATCAATAATTCTTTACTCTGTATTAGTGACTTTTCATGACAGTTTTTTCTAGGACAATACGTTCATCTGTAGTCACTGGTAATCCTGTTAAAAGGGAACCAATAGCTTTTACTGAAGATATTGTTTTTTAGTCCATCATATACCTACTAGGTAATTTGTATTTCCTCTTCTGAGGAGGATATCGGAATAAGGAAAGTGACACTAAAGTTACCACATCTATACCAAAAAAATTTTACGTATATTTATATAGAGCACGATACTAGTACGTCACGAGTAAGGGTAGTAGGCAGATTGAGACCCCGAACTTGAACGAAACCGTATGTCTCTTGAGAATGACTGCAAAATTGGTACATACAGCGAAAGATTCAAGAAAGAAGATCTTTTGGCCGAAGGCAGAACTCATGATTGAAGAATCTACATGATTGGTATCAATGCAGACCGATTGATTTGTTTAGAGCAGCAAGTTCAAAAATAAAAATAACCACTATGATTGCTAACCTCCGTTCGGAGACGGCACTCTAAGAAGAAGAAAAAAAAGTGTTTTCGTCTTCTTAGAGCTATTTGCTCTATGAGCACTTTAACTGTATAAACATTACAAAAGACAGTTTATATTTACGTCTCCACTTTTTGATAGTGTTACGATAAATAATGACTCATATCTAAACTGTAAACATCTTTTTTCATTCGAGTATTTTCTAATAAGAAGATCCACGTTTCCCCCTACGCTAAAACCTGTCTGGCGTGACCTTCCAATCTTTTCGATAAGGGTCAGGAAAATCGACATCCTTCGACGGGATTCCAGATTAACGGTGCTTTATATATAAAAAAATAGTGTTAAGGACAGTTAGCTTTGAATTTCGAGTCGTGTTTTTGTCGGGAATATATATTGTAATAAATGTAAATATCTATATATATATATATATATATATATATATAAATATATATATATATATATATAATATATGTATATATACCCGGTTTTTTTAGGCGTCACGCTCGTCCGGTAGGGATCTATGGGGGAGTATCACCGAGCCACAAGCCCTTATCTCTTGCCGTACTGCTCCACCATAGGCCGATCAGACACCAGCATATTCTAGCCTAAGCCGCAGATTCATCTAGAATTTTAAACTGCTGTGTTAGACTTTTTGTTTTCTGTACACCGAGCTGGGGACCGAACTCACATCCACTAAACCATTCGCAGCGAAGCGAATGAGAAGCAGCCGCCCAGCTCGCTAGGCTATCTGACCGACATAAATGTAAATAAATTATATAATAATATAAAATAATTTATATAATATAAAAAAATGTAAATAAATTATATAATTATAGTGTGAAAATAAATTAGTATAATATTGTATATAGACTTTAATAAACTAAGTGTTAGAACCTTTTATAATAAATAAATAAAGTTAATAAAATAGACTTATAAATTCAGTACAATAGTTTCAAAAGCTATTAATAAAAAATAATTTTACTATTTACTTACAAGTTTTTGTTCACCATCCATAGACAATTTAAAAAAGACTAGTTTTTAGCGTAATATCTTAACGCATTTAAATGTAGTATTGATATCACATTTTTTATAGTTCGTTTTATTTTTATACTACAATCTGCCATTCATAAAAATTATGATATTATTACTCTTATAAATTTTTCAAAAATATATTATTTTCAACGTGTTTATTTAATTCTTGGATATCCTCATCTAAACAAACTTTGATTTTACTCATCGTCTCGTCTGCAACGTTTTGATTTGCGGCTATAACTTTTTATATTTCTCGCAGTTGGAATAAGATCTGACGGATGTGGCAGTAATAAATTTAAATATTTCTATTTTAATATGTACAAATAAATAAATGTCTGTGATTCATTAACATAAACTTAAGGAAAGAGGTTATTTATTCAAGTAGAGGCTGTTTTAAATTTACGCGCCGTATTTGTATTGGAGAAAAGAGATAATTTGAAAAATTCATTTAAATATTTACATAATATATATATATAATATATATATATATATATAAACATATATATATATATATATATATAATATATATATATATATATATATATATATATATATATATATATATATCTATATAAACATATATATAATATATATATATATATATATATATATATATATATATAAGTTATGATTTTTGAGGATGCAGTCAGTTTATTTGGCCCACAAGACAAAGAAAAACTCTTTGACTTGCTGTCAAGCTTTCGAATTTTTTTAAATTCTTTTTCAAGACATCTATAAAAAGAAATATAAATTAACTAGTTAAAATTGTTAATTTTCTTACTTACTAGTCGTGAGATTACAGTTTTTAATATTGTACTCTACTAAACAAACCATAATAAATATAATAAAATTTTTTTATTAAAAATAACTATATTGTCACTATATATGTCACTGTCATGGTTTGATTAATGGACATATATGAATGAAAATACAGTTACTTTATGTGGAAAGCAAAACCAGTAACAATAGTTTTTTATTATAATTTATTTAATTGTCTATAAAATATATAAATTAATCCAGTCAGCAGTTTGGCTTAAGCACATATGAATTTTTAATATTAGGATGTCAATAGAAAATGAGATTTTGACGGTATTTATTGATATGTTAATATGTAGCAATAAATGTTACTTAATTTGTCAATATCTGATCGTCTATTTACACATTTTTTATTTTTTTGTATATGTGTCATTTCTAAAAATAACCGTTTCTGTTCATGTTTCTGCCTCTCTAGAATTGAAGCCTGTGAAAAATTAAATGTGTGGTTTAGATTGATGGAATGTTCGGCTAATGCACAAAAAACAAAACAAAATCTTAACACCAAAACTTCTCAAATTATTTAAAGGATTAGAAAACATAAAAATTGCCACCAGAAATGTTAAAACCATAGCACATTTATACACTAAAACTAAAGATCCTTTAACAACTGATGAAAGTTCTAGAGTAGTGTATCAAATACCTTGCTCAGACTGTGATAAAGTTTATATAGGAGAAACTTCTAGAACATTACACAGCAGAATTATTTCTCATAAAAGTGATGTAAAAACTAAGAAATCACAAGCTTGTGCATTAGCCGAACATTCCATCAATCTAAATCACACATTTAATTTTTCACAGGCTTCAATTCTAGAGAGGCAGAAACATGAACAGAAACGGTTATTTTTAGAAATGACACATATACAAAAAAATAAAAAATGTGTAAATAAAAGATCAGATATTGACAAATTAAGTAACATTTATTGCTACATATTAACATATCAATAAATACCGTCAAAATCTCATTTTCTATTGACATCCTAATATTAAAAATTCATATGTGCTTAAGCCAAACTGCTGACTGGATTAATTTATATATTTTATAGACAATTAAATAAATTATAATAAAAACTATTGTTACTGGTTTTGCTTTCCACATAAAGTAACTGTATTTTCATTCATATATGTCCATTAATCAAACCATGACAGTGACATATATAGTGACAATATAGTTATTTTTAATAAAAAAATTTTATTATATTTATTATGGTTTGTTTAGTAGAGTACAATATTAAAAACTGTAATCTCACGACTAGTAAGTAAGAAAATTAACAATTTTAACTAGTTAATTTATATTTCTTTTTATAGATGTCTTGAAAAAGAATTAAAAAAAATTCGAAAGCTTGACAGTAAGTCAAAGAGTTTTTGTCTTGTGGGCCAAATAAACTGACTGCATCCTCAAAAATCATAACTTATATTTAAATCAACAGTCAAGAATACCACCATCTTATATATAATATATATATATATATATATATATATATATATATATATATAATATATATATATATATATATATATCTATATAAACATATATATAAAGCTATATTGAAATGGTATATTGAAATGATATGTAAGAAATCCTCGAAACAAACAAACATATTTATCACCATGTTAAGTGGAGTTACAATTTTCGGGTCTATTTGACCCAAAAAAAATTATTTCTTACTTTGCAAATTATTACGCGGCGTAACGTTGTGATGTTTCGTAACTTTAGTACCTGATATGAGGTCTTTCAATGGCATACGAGATAAAAAAAAAATCAACTACCTGATTCTTTTGATAAAAATTAAATTGTAAGCTATAGTACGTTCGGGTCAATATGACTCACGTATTTAAACCGTTAAAAGTTACCTGTGTACGTATGTTTAGTTGGCAGTGTTTTATAAATTTTCTAACAGTTTGTCAGTCAGGTACGTCTATAAATAGAAACAAGTTTCTGCAAGCTAGAAATTGTAAAAAATGTGTAGTGTAGTTGGACGATGTCATTTAGAAGAGCATATCACGTAGAAGGAAGTGGGGGTGATAGACAAGTGGTAGGCTGGTAGGACACTGATATGTCAAGCGTATTAATTTAAATTTCAAATTTCAATCTATGCTTACATGTTGATAATGTCGCATCTAAGAACGCTAATCGAAGATGAGCTTCGCGAGCTCGCGAACATGTCAGAGAGTGATGAGTGCCTATCAGAAACAGAAAACAACACAAGTAGTGAGAGTCAGGAAGAAGGTAGTGATGATTCTGCTGTTCCATTTTAGTTCATTGGTCTCTAGATCCTTCTTATCAACGCAGCTTATCGTTTTTCCACGGCCAATGAGAGAAACAATGCTCTATGAGTTACAAGTTTCGCGTGTGCACGAATTTTCGATATCAAAAATTCATTTGGCGCACTCTTTTCTGACAAAGTTACATGGAATCAACTAAAAGTTTGTGGAACGAAGAAACTGGTCGTAATGTATTTCGAGCAACAATGTGCCTGTAAGTATTTACAAAAATTTCACAAGTAATACGTTTTGATAACAAGACTACTAGACAGAATAGGAGACGTACTGATAAACTTGCTGCAATACATGAAATTTCTACATGGGTAGAACATCTACAAAATTGTTTTAACCCTGATGAAAATGTTATCGTCGACGAGTAATTAGTTGCCTTTAGAGACCGCTGTCCCTTCAAACAGTACATTCCAAACAAACTAGCAAAATATGGCATAAAAATTTGGTCTTTATGTGACAGTAAAAGTTTGTATGCTCTAAAATTGCAGATCTATATAGGAAAGGAAGCAGGTGCCGTGCCGGAACGGAATCACGGAATGCGTATGACGTGCGACTTGTGTAGTGAGTTGAAAGACCTTAATATTACTTGTGATAACTTTTTCACATCATACAATTTAGAACAACTTCCTCTAAAAAGAAGAAATACAATGCTGGGGACTAGAAGAAAAAATAAGCCAGAGCTTAAAGCACAAATTGCGAATAAATAAGTTCATAGTTCGTCTTTTTACTTCACTCAAGATACCACTGTTGGTAACTATATGCCTAAAAAGAATAAAAATGTTATTTTTTTAAGTACTTTACATCATTATAAGGCTATTAGTGGCAAAAATGACAAAAAGCCCTAAATTATTTTAGATTACAATTCCAGTAAGCG
The DNA here is from genome assembly GCA_918026665.1 of Diabrotica balteata. Classification (NCBI taxonomy): domain Eukaryota; kingdom Metazoa; phylum Arthropoda; class Insecta; order Coleoptera; family Chrysomelidae; genus Diabrotica; species Diabrotica balteata. The sequence continues at coordinate 17,913,519 of OU898281.1, read as the reverse complement.
AGCAGTGGATACTCTAGATCAGCTTGTTGGTACATATACATCTGAGAGGAAGAGAAATCGCTGGCCTATGATTGTTTTTATAATATGCTGGACATTTTTGCCTACAATGCGTTCGTATTATAGACATCAATAAATCCCCAATGGAACAACAACAAACTTACGAAACGGTGAATTTGTCTTGAGGAATTGTGAAAAACACCACTGGTGAAACCACTTATCCTTTCCAAGAAAAAATTATTAAGAACTAAAGACACACAAGAAGTGATAAAAATAACACGAACAAAAGCGAGTAGAGAAGATGGAAATTCTAGTAAACCGTCTATGGACAATCCAACTCCGCCTGCTAAACGAGCACGCAGTAAATTTTGCTCTAAAAACGATAACAAGACTAATATTTTACGTTGTATATGTCACAAACATATTTGTAAAACCCATTCTTTTTATTACTGTTATTTTTATTACTAAACTAACTTAAATTTTATAGCTATTTGTTCTTAGGCTTTTCTGGGAATGAAAACAATGTCTACGAGGACTTGTTGATAGCAATTCTAGAACACAAGTCCTCGTAGACACATTGTCTCAAGACCAGTAATTCCACTTGTAACTGTAATGTCATAACACATTAGATAGACTAATGTAACTTACATTTAAGTTAATAACATTTAATGAGTTTTATCCAAATATTTACTGGCTCAAAACATGTACACCTAGACACACTTCTTCTTCTTCTTACGGTGCCTATCCGTTCCGGATGTTGGCGATCAACATGGCTATCCTAACTTTGCTTGCTGCTATTCTGAATAGTCCGGTTGTCGATGTATTAAACCACTTTCTCAGGTTTTGAAGCCAAGATATTCTTCTTCTCCCTGGTCCTCTCATTCCAAATACCTTGCCCTGAAGAATGCGTAGCAACAAGCCGTATCTCTGTTCATTCCTCATAACATGGCCAAGATATTCTGGTTTGAGCTCTTTGATGGTGTTAATAATCTCGCATTCCTTGCCTATTCTACATAGGATCTCAACATTAGTCACACGATCCACCCATGAAATTCTTAAGATACGTCTGTAACACCACATCTCTAATGCCTCGAGTTTTCTTAAGGAAGCTTTGGAAAGTGTCCAGGCCTCTACTCCGTATAATAAGGTAGAAAATATATAGCATCTAATGAGAGAGATTTTGGTAGCAAGTGGTAAATTATGACTTCTGGAGAGAGACTTCATCATTATGAACGCTGATCTCGCTTTTCCTATGCGTTGTTTTATTTCACTGGAGTGATCCCATTGGCTGTTAATGTTGGTACCAAGGTATGTGTAGCTGTCCACTCTGTCAATTGGATGTTGGTTAACCAAAAGCTGTGTACTTAATATTTCGCGCTTACTGACTACCATGTACTTTGTTTTCTTCGTATTAAGATCAATCCGTGTTCTCTATTTATATGTGATATACGCGACATTATTCTTTGCAAACCGTCCAGATTATCTGCAAAAACTACTGCGTCGTCGGCATATCTAATGTTGTTTAGACGCATGCTGTTGACTAATACGCCTTCTTGTAGTTCTCCCAGCGCTTGCTCGAAGATATATTCAGAGTATATATTAAATAACACCGGGGACATAATGCATCCTTGCCTCACCCTCTATCTATGGAGACTGCCTCTGTCAATTGATCATCAACTTGAATATTGGCTGCTTGGTTGTAATATAAATTAGAAATGATTCTCAAGTCCCTATCATCTAACCCCACTTCTTTCAAGATGTTTATAAGTTTATCATGTTTTACTCTATCAAATGCCTTTTTGTAGTCGATAAAACAAATATACACATTGAAGTTAACATCCCTGCATCTTTACATAAGCACTTGGACAGCGAATAGAGCCTCTCGGGTGCCTAAGGAATCGCGGAATCCAAACTGCGTCCATGATACTTGTTCTTCGCATTTTTTATATATTCTGCCATGTATCAATTTCAAGAACGTTTTAAGTAAGTGGCTCATTAGGCTAATTGTTCTGTAGTCTTCGCATGTCTAGACACACTGATGATGGAATATAGATTCCGAAAACGTTTTGTGATTGTGATATAGCCCTATTGGGCGTTTTAATTATATACCTTGTATAGATGATTTTGAATAAATTTTTTGTAATACATGGTATACAGCCAGCTAGGAACTTAGTTTCCTTATGGATTTTAAAAAATATTACATAGTGAATAAACCTGGGATTTGGGAAATCAAGATAGGAAAGTAAAGAAAGCTACGACCTAAAAATTTTGAAGGTCGCTGTTCCCGAATATTGAGTGTAAAGGGTCAGATGATGATAATAAATATAACATGGCAGACTTGTTAAAACAATAAATACATTTCAACTACTACAACTTCCTAATGGTCTCAAAAAAACTCCCCGCTGTGTTTTAATAGACTAATCAGTCTAGTTTAATTATAACTGTTTTCTTGGCGAGAGTTTACTATAAAGATTTATTAATTCAAGTTTGGTACTTTTATTTGTAATATTAATCAACAATATTAAGTTGCCTGCTGTTTGTTAAGTGTTTGTTTTTAGAAAGTTTTTATAAGTATTCAAATACCGTGTAAACAAAATATTAAAGTGTTGTTTTTCAAATACCACACTTAACAAGATACAGATGCATAGTATAAATCGACCAGAGCAATGATATCCACACATTTTATTTCTGCTGGTGATATTCTTCTATGAAAAATTTGTAAGCAGAGAATTACAGAATTTATGAATCAGGTACGGTACACGAACATAAAAAATAATAAAAGTCACAATTCAGGCAGTCGACGTGAGAAGGGCACATAGGCTTGTGTGCCCTTTTTACGCAGAATGACTATTTAGGTCCGCCATGGTTTCCCCTTTACAATGGTATAACTTTCATGTATTTACATTTAAAAATGAGGTTGGTGGAACTGTTTGAATATTAGTGTACAGTTTTTGTACGGTTTTTTTAGGTTTTTTGTATAGAGGGCTATTTATCGCTTCTCACTTTTGTCAGTCACTTGTCATATTATGTCGTCTAATATTATTAGATGATAGATAATAATTAATAGATAATTTAAAAGAGTCGAGCAATATACATATCTAGGCACCAATTTAAATAGCCAATGGGACCACTCAACAGAAATTAAACAGCGAATAATAAAAGCAAAAGCAGCATTCGTTAGAATGAGAACCATTTTCAACAGTCGAGACATATCATTAAAAACAAAATGCCGTCTATTGAACTGCTACATATTCACAGTTCTGCTCTACGGAATGGAAGCGTGGACACTGACTGTTGCATCTATGAATCGGCTCGAAGCTTTCGAAATGTGGTATTATAGGCGCATCTTACGTATATCCTGGGTTGAAAGAGTTACTAATGTGGAGGTCCTGCGTAGAATGGGGAAAGAATGTAAAATGCTCATGACCTTCAAACCTAAAAAGTTTGAATATCTACTACATGTAATGAGAAATCAAGAACGTTACGGCCTTCTCCAGCTGATTCTCCAAGGAAAGCTAAATGATAAGAGAGGACCGGGAAGAAGACGCATTTGCTGGCTTCAAAATTTACGAGTGGTATAACACAACTACCACTGAACTGTTCCGCGCTGCAGTAAACAAAGTAAAGATAGCCGTGATGATCGCCAACATCCGAAACGGATAGGCACTTTAAGAAGAAGAATATTAATATACAAGTGAGTATTGTGAGTGAGTTCTATTATAGTGAGGTTAAAGTATCGGTGTTGTTATTCTGATAAGACTTTTATTTATTCTATTATATTATTATTATTATAACTGGTCAACGGTCTCGAGAGCAGAGGATGGCTGGAAAAGTCACAATGGTCGAGAGGGCGGAAGAACCAACAGCGTCTGATCCAGAATGGGCGGCTGAAGAAAAGGTCCTACAAACGGGGGTTGTGGCGTTAGGAATTAACAACCTAACACACAGAAAAATGTAAGGGTAAGAAGAACAAAAATCGCAAGATAAAAAAGCCAAATACGGAAACACACCCCATGGGGCTCCATCTAATAGATGGATAGGGGAGAAAGGCAATGTTGCGAAGAGTTAGGAAAATCCAGTCTTATTAAAGCTCAACCAAAAATCAAAACAAGGAAAAGATAGAACATGCATATGTACAACAGGGAATATACAAGGATAAAACAAAAAGGCGACGGAAGTGATCAAGGAGTTTAGAGAAAGCAACATAGACATACTAGTAACAACAGAAACCAAAAAGAAAGAAAATGGAACAAACAATAGAAAACCATATTCACTGCTGGATCGGACTTAATAAAGAATATAGATAGAGCAAAGGCAGTAGTGGGAATACTAACCAAAAATGAGTGGAAGAACAGGGTTAGAACATGGGAGCCAATCAACGAGAGAATAATTAAAATGCATATGGATATATGTGATACTCGGAGAAACTACTGACAGCAAAAATTGGCATTAATTGGAAACATAACAAAACCGCCTCTACAGAAGAACCGTTGAACACTATAGAAGAAAAACAATACAAATACAATACAATACAATGGAATTTAGATACGAGAACATCGAAGAAATATACGAGCATGTAAAGGCGAATATAAAACAAGCAGCATTCGAAGCCCTTGGAGAAAAAGAACATATAACAAATGAGCAACACTATTATGACATAAATGAACCAACAAAAAGAATAATTGAAGAAAAATGCATCTATACAGATAATGGCTGACTACAAACAACCATGAAGGTTATAAAGAATATAAAGAAAAATATAGAGAAGTGAAAAAACAAATAACAAAACAAAAGAATGGGAAAGAACCTGCTTAAATATTGAAACATAAATAGGAGGTACAAGAACTTCGGAGTCATGGAAAGTACTGAGAGGATTGAAACAAAACTCAAAAGAAAAAATTAAATTGGGAAATATACAGAACAAAGAATGGAAGGATTATTACAAGGAACTGTTAACAGAACAAAGACCACAATTCATTGGAAAAGAAAACGGAGACGAAGCAGATCCCCACAACAAGAAATAGAAATAACAGTTATGGAAATGAGAACTGCCATAAACGCAATCAAAAATCAGAAAGCACCGGAACCTGGAGGCATATCACCTGAACTTATGAAATATGTATCAAAAAAATTACACCGGTTGATACAATGGATATTTCAGAAAGCCATAAATGAAGAACAGCTCCCAAAGGAATGGACGGAGGCATATATGACATCTATATTTAAGAAAGAAGATAGAAGACGATGCGAAAACTACAGAGGAATAAGCGTAATATTATCAATAGGAAGATTATATGGGAAGATACTGCGAGAAAAGATAGAACAAGTGATAAAAGGTAAAATCGGGGAGGATCAGGCAGGCTTCACGGCAGGAAGGTCATGCAGAGACCAAATATATATATACTGGAACAACTGTTGGAAAAGAAAAATTTTAAAAATAGAAATATACATTTGGTATTTATGAACCTAAGAAAGGCGTATGACTCTGTACCAAGGTCAGAACTATGGGAGGCAATGTTCAAATTAGAAATACAGACGGAACTCACAGAAACTATAAAAACTCTGAATAAACAATTTAAGTGTCCATTAAAGTGGAAACAAGAATCATAGGAGACTTCATCACAACAAACGGGCTTCTGTCTGCAGGGTTGCTGAATATCTCCAACCCTATTCAAAATATACTTAGAGAAAGCCTTGAGTACATGGAAAAGAAAGTGCGAAGGCATGGGAGTACCGGTACGAAACGAATTCCTATATACGTTAAGCTTTGCAGATAAGTAGTGATTGCACAAGACCAAGACGACCTCAGCTACAAAGGAAAGGATAAATTCAAATACTTGGGGTTTATAATCACGAAAAAGGCAACAACAGAGGAAGAAATTACAAGAACAGCAATCTACCCGTCTATACAGTTGTAACGAAAAAATGTTTATTTTTTATTAATTTGAATAGTCATAACTGCCAAATTTGAACGCTCTTTAATCAACATCGATAGTAGTGACATCGATGCGCTGTTTCTAAATTTTGGATTGGCTAATAATAATCATAAATTTTGTTTTGCTATAATTTATTTCGAAACCATAAATGGTTGTTACTCTCATTAACTTTATCGACTAAAATTTGAAAATCTGTAAGTTATTAGTATTATAGTGTCGTCAATTTTGTTCCACTAAATTTAAAATACATATTTTTAAAAGAACCGGTAAATTTTATAGCTTACGACCAATAAAGCAGAGGCGGTAATAGTTATTTGTCACACCCAGTACCCCAACATCTTGTCTGTTACATAACCTAACAACGCAAGTAGTTCGATTCAACTCTCATAATATTAGTTCCTCGAAAATTTATTACTACCATCTTCCACAAATGGTCGGCGGTCGTTTATGATGTTGATTTATTTCTCATGTGGTGTTGTTAGACTTCGAGATAATTCAGATCCGATAGATATTTATCGTTTTAATCACCGATTAAGATCTGCAGATATTCCTCTTTTGTTTAAAGATCGGGTATTACAACTTCTAATTGGTTTGCAAAAATGTTTACTATTTCTATCACTATTTTTCAATAGTTATGAAAGAAGGCATGAAAAATTTTTTAAGTAAACGCCAATAGATTTATCTCGTCAAGCAGCATTGTTAAGAAAGAAAAGTTTATTATGGGATTTAAAGGAAAATGTCCAATTAAAAATAATATTGTTGTAGACTGTAGATATCGAATTGTAGTGTGTGCGATTCCAGTAGTTACCTGGGCAACGAACTCTACATTGTGATTGATGTAATTGTAAATACCTCCATGTATTAAAATTCCGACAAAAAAAACAAACTACCCAAAAATTCGAACAAATTGAAATAATTATTCATACAACTATAATCAATTTTTAAAATTTCAAAATAACTTTAGTTATAACATTTTCTTCAAATAGTTACGTCTGAATTATCACAAAAAATAACTAAAAACTTTATTTTTTTGAAGTATCTCTTGTACCGTAATTTGCTTCAATAGGTTTCTCTATTTTTTCCAATTTGTGCTATCCAAGGTCAATTTTCTTTTTATTTTCAACACCACCCTCTGGCAACATAGTCTCTAAAATTAATAGTAAGAAATTATATAGCGACTTTCTTGGTTGTTCTGAATAATTATTGTAAAAAATTAGTGAATTTCGTAACAATATTTGGAGTATATGAATAAACAATTTCTTATACCAACGCAAAGTTTTCCGAGAGCACGGATAATATGCGAGCATTTTGTCCTGACGGTCAATGCCGGATATATGTTTGTTATATTCATAAATGGCTGTAGGTTTCAACTTTGCTTGACCTCGTTTATTGGTGGTTTCCGTCATTGTATTACCAAATTCAGTAATTAAGTATAATACCTATCTTTTGTCCTTTCACTTGCCTACGTGAACTCCGTTGCGAAATACGGATTTATTCTATCCTTTTTGTAATCTTTTTTGTACAACAAGCACTGGATTATTTTTTCTATTTCTGTGTAATGTTTCTGAACAGTAGGTTCCTCTTGTAAGCAGTTTTCATTCCAATTCATAGCCATTATAAAACCTGTCCATAAATACCGAATGTCCAAGATTATATTTCTCCTCTAACAACTTCAATACCACTTTTTCTGTGTGATCAGTACTGCTGATTTCATCCCCTGCTTCACTGTAAACGATAAACTTGTGAACCAATCCATTAGGTTCTGTCAACATGTACAGTTTAATGCCATACTTATGACGTTTATTTTGTATATATTGCCGGAATATAAGTCTTCCTCTTCAAGAGATCATGGATTCATCTAAAGAAAGGAATTTACCTGGAGTGTGAATTGATTTCATTATGCTATTGAAATGATCCACTACAGGACGTATTTTGCGTAAACGATCTTGATTATTAATCATTTGGTGCAAAATGAAGCATCGCATAATTATTAAAAATCTGTGCTTGGACATGTACTTCGAAAAATTAGTTTTGAACAACCTGTGTGTGGACCAGTAGTCCGACAATCTTGGGAGCTGTATCATACCTAAAATAAATTGAAAAATTAGTATTGCATAACCATGCCATTTAAAAACTAAATGGTACCTGTTAACAATAATAATCCAATAAAAATTTTCAATTCTTTCACAGTCAGCTCCTTCCAGGAGGTAATACAAGACTTCTGTTTTATGTTTTCAGAGAGAAATCGGAATGTTACTGTCGAGGTTTGGCAAGAATGCCGAAATTCAAATTTTTGTAGTTCTTCTATATCTACCCACGTAGGAGAATTTCTACCAGAAGCAGTAGCACCGGGCATTTCAACTTGTGGAGTTGTTTGATTTGCTAATTCTTCTGTCAAATGTTTCAATTTATAATCGTCATCAGTACACCACTCATCACCGTTGTCTGAATATTCTTCACCACTGGATCCTTCAGACATATATTTATCCTCCTCTTCAGGTTCTAAAATATGTAGCAATTCATCATCTTTTAGAGTACGCTTGCGCTCATATTTTGATAATTTTTGAGAATGCCTCATTCTTTTTTTATTTACACCGGACGGTCCTGCTTCATTACCACTAGAAGATCTCCCTGCACTACTCCTTGTCTTTACGATTTTAAGTAACAATAATATAACGAAAAATGTCAACAACAACGTTATTGAAAACAATTACACTACTTAAACACAAAAAACTGACATTTGTCTGTTTACATTATGACTTAAAGCACATAAGTTTGGTAGTTAGGGTGCCAAAAGCCAACTGACATGATATCGTTCTCTAAGCATTTTCTGTCAGTAACCAGCATTACAGATGTTTAGTATATTGTTCATTTAACATGCCTACCAAATTTTATTCTATTTGGAATATTGCCGGCGTTACATTGATAGCATATGTTTACTATGACCGCGCTACACCCATGGGTGTATGTGGCAACTCTACAAAACCTTAAAATACACCCATGGGTGTAGTTGGCAATGAACATGTTAACGAATTAACACATTCAGTCCAGGTGTTATAATTTTTTGTCTTGTCCATTGGACATATTTTTTTGTAAATAAGACGGGAGTCGTGCATTCATTTCCGCATTTCTGATTTATTTAAAAAAAAATGCCAAAAGGTAATTGTATGAGTGTAAAATAAAATAATTGTATGAGTGTAAAATAAAATATTAAATTACCTACACGAATTTTTTCGATGGGTAACATAGGGTAACGGTTACAGTTGTTTAAACCCCCTCTGTGGCTCAGTGGTAAGAGCGCCTGCCTTTAATATAAAGGTCGTGAGTTCGAATCCCACCTGGGTGGAAATTTTCGTTTATTAAAAAAAAATTAATAAATAAAAATAATTTCTATCCTTGTGTGATCGGTACACACCGGAGGGACCGCAGACGTTCGGATACAATTAGCGTCTCTTAGCAAAGACAATGACGTCGACTTTGCTAAGTATCAAGACAATTACTCTACACACACAATCACACACACACACACTACATTAATAAACTTATCTTGATTGAGACTGGCTGAATGACGATTGTCCAAGCCAAAACACACACAAAAAAAAAGTTACAGTTGTGGGCCGGTCACTAAGATTTTCAGGAACTATAAGGAAATAAATTTAATTTTTTATTTGGAGGAAGAGAATTGTTTAAAGCATTGGATCATAACATACAAAGACAAACGTTTTTCAGTAAGAGTAGAAGATAAACAAGACTCTGTTAAAGGTTTTCTTAGTGCAAATCCACGTGCCAATCCTTTTACTGACAATCAGCCAGGAAGAGGTTGGTGTAGATCCTTTTTAATGCGACAACTCAATTCAAGTGAGAAAATTCAGAAGCGGTGACGGCAGCAAGTTCCGTTGTGTCATAAAAAGATATAAAAAAATGGTTCACCGGTGTTCAAGAATACATCCATCGTAAAGATGATATGACATTGATATTCTTCACATTGAAGATCCTTCACGTGTTTTAAATGGCTATGCAACCTGCTTCCTCTTGTGTCCCAAAAATAAACGAGTGTTGGCTGTAAAGGGAAGCAAAATGCATATCAAATAGAGCATCACTCCAAAGATAATTTGACGGTTATGTTACCCTTTGCAGCATCTGGATAAATAATAGCACCAATAATTATTTACTCTTATAAACGAATTCCTAGCATTCTTCTTAATTCCGTTTCATGAGAATGGGGCATATGATGGAGTGATACAGGATGGATGAAAATAAAATCTTCTATAATACATACGAAACGTCTTATATATGTACCTTGTTGCGAAAAACTCTAAATTTCCAGTCGTTTTCTTTGTTGATAAACATAAAACTTGCTTAACCATTCAAACCAGTGAACAAAGTTACAAATTATTTTAGTGACATTATATCCCAATGCGACCAGAATTATACAAACTGCAGATATCGCTTCGTTTAAACCATTTAAGTAAAATTGAACCGGGCAGCACTAAAGTTTAGATAGAAAAACCCGAACTCAGTTGTTACCAAAGAAAATTTTGCATCGGTACTAAACACAACCATTAGTCAATTAAAATCAGATTCCATAATTAATGGCTTTAAAGCATCTGGATAGTATCCATAGAATCCTGAAGCAACAGACTATTCGAAATGTTAGGAAAGATCAAAGACCAGAATAAAGGTATTAATCACACTATTTCTATGACAAAATCAATAGCATATGAAGATTTTGTACACACAGTTAGAGCCGCAACAATATTAGAATTTCAAAGTTTGGATAATTGCAAAGAATTAATCTTTATTATATTTAATTGTTAATGAGTTAAACCAAGCACTTACCTCTCTATTTTTATGTGGTTGCAGCAAAGTATCTCCTACAGGCGACTCTTCTTCGTCACTCAACGTGGAACAAGTAGAGCAATTAGATGACTTCCTGTACGGTTGGCACAATACGTAATCACCATCTAAACCACTCAGAGTCGAACCGCAAAAATTTAAATTACTGCACGAACTATGTAGGCTCGAATCCGGGGATATCGAGTTATCCCTACGACTGCGAATATATTCGATATCTTCCAACGTTAGTCCCATAATGTCGTCCGAATAATCACTAACCACGACTGACGGGGTACGCCAGTACCGATACCGCGGTTGATCTTCCGCCCCTTCACTGAAAATAAAGAAAGAATTAATTTCTTTTATTTAAGCACAAACAAAAATCATATTTAAGCAGGCCAAACAATATTTCATCTAAGCTATTAAATATCTAGAGCTCACCGGCTAAGAAAAATTATCTTATTTCATATTTTTGTACAATCTTACTTAAAATAGTCCCCTTACAACAAAAGTGCATGTTGCCCTGAGAAAGCGATGGTAAAAATGGTTAAAACATTTTTTTTAACAATTTAGTCCAGTCATCAGAGAGTTAACCTCTAAAAATCATACGAACACTCTGAATTTTGCCGATAATATTAATTTTGGGGCCCTTAAAAAGATGCAAAAAAATTTTTACCACCTTTACCTTGTATGTGCACATACAGCTAGCACATACAAAACAGGACATGCAACTCCAAGTAAACAAAGTACAAGAAGAATCAAAGAAGGTTGGTCTAGAAATAAACATCAACAAAACCAAAGAGATGCGATTTGGTACCAGAAACAACCAACCTATTATGATCAACGACCAGAAAATTGAGAGAGTAGCGGAATTTGTATATCTGGGCAGCATAATTGACTGTAATAGGGGTACAGAGCGTGATGTATATGAAAGAATAAATAAGGCTCGCAACGTCTTCAACATGCTTAACAACACATGAAAATCCAGGATTTACCTAACTAAAACGAAATTAAAAATCTTCAACACAAATGTAAAAGCTGTATTACTGTATGCCTGCGAAACGTGGAAGATATCAGCATCCATAGTACACCAATTACAAGTTTTTATCAATAGAGCGTTACGAAAAATCCTTCGTATATTTTGGCCTAACCGAATCTCCAATGAAAATTTATGGAACCAAAGCAACCAAGAAAATGTCATAAAGCAAATAAGGCGAAGAAAATGGAGATGGCTGGGCCACACACTCCGTAGACCACCAAATGACATTGCCAGGACAGCGCTGGATTGGAATCCCCAAGTCCGACGGAAAGTAGGCAGACCTAAGGGAACTTGGAGAAGGACAGTACTGGACGAAGGGAGAAAAATGGGAAAATCCTGGCTTGAAATCAAAGCACTAGCCAGAAATAGAGTTCGCTGGAGACACTTTGTGGAAGCCCTATGTTCCTCTTAGGAATCTTGGGACTATATATACCCCCGGGCTTCCCCCTAAAACCTCCACGCAGGGAGGTAAAAACGAAACAAATACCGATTTACCAAAAATATACGTCGCAGAAAAAAATGTTTTAAATAAAAAATGTAGCTGGGATAAATTTAAATAAAAATGTTTATTACAACTTTTTGTGTAAAATGGTCCGTTCTCTAAGAAACAACACTTGAAGCGACCGTCGCTTTGAATATCAGTTACTCGTGGGAAATCAATGTTCAATAAAATTTGTATCAGCGCGACGGAAAAATGTTTATATCTTTTGATTTTAGTGTCCTATCGACAAAAATCAATATGCATTTTAAAGGTAAAAAGTGAAGCTTTTGTATACAGTTTTCGTATTTAGCTGAGAAGAAACTCAGTTTGTAAAAAAGTGTTAAATAAATTTTTCGTAAGATCAATAAAATTGATCACTTCCATTGACTAGTCGTAGTAAAATTTCCATTTTTATAGATTAATCTTTAAAACGTATGACATGAAATTTAAATTTTGAGTCGTGGCAACATATATGTGGCATTTGAAATATGAATAAAATACGCAGAATTTAATGTTTTACATTACAAACGATCGCACGTCACGAGCAATGCCTCCAAGAAGACGGTTTTGGTGTAGTTTATAGCAGAAGTTTCGTGATTTTGAAAAATTTACAAGTCTAATTAAAAAAAGGTTTTAAACGTTCTAGATAGTCTGTTATGTCATCGATACTTACTAAATCGACTTTTTTGCGTTTTTTACCCTCCTAATCCCGGGGGTAAATATAGTAAACGTTTTGAATCTTTTTTGGTGTCCCAAAATTAATATTCTCGGCAAAACTCAGCTGGTTCATATTATTTTTGAGGTTCAGTGGTGTTTTCGTCTCTGACGACTGGAGTAAATTTTTTTTTTGTCCGGAACAGGTTTTTTGGGGTAAATGGATCATTCTGAACAACAAAGGTCTGTAGTAACTTTTCTTTCAAATGCATCGTTTTCAAGTTATAAATAATTTAAGGCTAAAAAAACTTTAAAGCTTGTGTTTGACTCAGTAAGAAATGAATACTTTTAAGCTTAGCAGCCTTTAAACTTTACAATGTACTTTATAATCATAATTTACACTAAGAAATAGTGTCAACGTTAAGGTAATATTAAAAATAACATCTTTAATTATGATGATTGTAAAGAATGTTTTTTCATTACAGGAAGTTCTGATCAAGCCCAAAATTATGTGGCGAAAGCTTGACTTTTAATAAAAGACACTCACTTTGAAGCACCCGTTTTTTATTGCTTCCTTAGTATTGGGTCGTTCCCTGTTACCTTCAACTGTCTGTTATATATATATATATATATATATATATATATATATATATATATATATACATTATTTAAAGTTACAAAATAAATTACTTAAAACTTACCTAAAACAACTATGCCGACGACTTTCGTCGAACGTGTCAAAGTTATCCGAATTATTTTCGCTGATGACATCAACGCTAAACTTTCTATCCAGCGGAAGAGGAACGTAATGAGCTTCGATTATCGTCTTACTTGGAACATTGGAATGGTCTACGGAACATCGAGGACTGTAAGGGCTTCTTGGCTGGTATCCTGAAATAAACAAAACAAAACAATTAAAATACTAGTTTAACATTGTATTTAGAGAGTTTTTTTAATAGTTGTAGCCAGAAAACGTACCAGCAGAAATATGGTTAAATATCCGTAAAAGAATACACAAAATATTGAAATATTGATAAATAATGTTGTTGCCGAGAATAGAACTCGTGCACTCTGGCTTAAACTTGCCGTTGAGCTAGGGCCGTCCACATTTTGAAAGTTTTCTTTATCTCCTTCCTACTTACCACCAGTTGGTGCATAAATATGTATTAAATTTAGTTCCAACCGGTTGTCATCAATTGCAGAAATATCATTCTTTCGGATATCAGAATGAAACTCGTTATTGATATTATTATCTCTTCGCTATATCGGTGACTTCATATATATGTTGCGTGTCTGTATTTCCCTAATAAAAAATAATTCCTACTTTATATTGCATTCTTCAGAGTTTGTCCATTCTGTGTTACTTGGAAGCTCCATATCATTTGTACCGAAAATATGATTGAGAAGCTTGTCGATGGACATTTTATCGGTGACTCAATAACATCAAACCCATCGGATACGCCGATGACTGGGCCCTCACTACACAATGCCGAACGCTAGAAACATCTGAAGAAGTTCTGACGGCAGACTTATATATATTGAGCAAATATTTTCGCAAGTGGCGGCTTCAACCAAATGCATCCAAAACAGAAGTAAGTTGCTTTCACCTGAACAATAAACTTGCTGGAAAGGAACTTAACATACGGTTTGAAAATACCACACTTTCCCACAACAAAACACCGAAGTACCTGGGCGTAACACTAGACAGAACGCTATCATTTAAAGAGCATTTAACAAAAACTGCCCAAAAGTTGAGTACCAGAAATAACATTATACAGAAGCTCTGCGGTACCACCTGGGGAGCATCGGCTTCCACTCTCCGCTCTACTGCTTTAGCCCTTGTTTTCTCGACCGCTGAATATTGTGCTCCAGTTTGGCTACACAGTCCACACGTAAAAAAGGTCGACACTCAGCTGCACAGCACTATGAGGATGATATCTGGTACAATTAAATCAACTCCCACCCAATGGCTTCCAGTATTAAGTCACATTCCACCTCCACATTTACGACGAGTTGACGCACTTACACGTGAATACAAAAAGATCATGAACAATATAAACCTGCCGATCCACCAAGATACCGAGGATGCACGAAATACCCGTCTACGTTCTAGAAAACCACCAATGAAAACGGCAAGAATGATACATGAGGAGTTCAACATCACGAATGCATGGTCCCAAGAATGGAATGCATGGCAAAATAACATGCCCTGTATTACCCACAAGCCACCAGGTTTTGATCTTCCACGTAAAACATGGTCCACTCTAAACAGGATCCGAACCAGACATGGCAGATGTGCATACATGCTACATAAATGGGGAAAGAATCCGTCTCCTCAATGTGACTGTGGGAAGGACCAAACGATCGACCACATTATTGAAGAGTGTCCCTCAAGATCTTATAACGGTAGCCCTGAAGACTTCCTGTTTGCAACTTCAGAGTCAATTGATTATGTTAATACACTTGATGTTTGTTTGTAATTATTTAAAGTTTGTCATATACCTATATTACTAGTGTTTGTAATTTTGTTCTAAATGTGTTGTAATTGCCATACGATAAATAAATAAAACATCAAACCATTTGCCTCTTGTAAGAAAAACTGATCTGATCACTCGTCCGCCCGCAGAACCATAATTCACAGACAAAATATCTTAGAGATAATTTGGTACCTCTTGTAAGTATTCTGGTACTAATCTATTAGATGAGATCTATCCTCCTTGTTCTGTATAGATTCAAACTTATTTCCAAAGAATATGATAATACCAACAGATAAAACAGATTAACCAATTGTGTCAAAAAAACAACAAAACGTAAACTAAAGGTCGCAGGGAAAACACGTTAACGATATATCTGTTAAGAAACAGTAACTAAGATTAAAACGAGAGCTGATAAAAAAAGAACAAAACAAATCTTGAATTTAAGTTTACTCTTTTTTTCTTATTGTGCCGTCTGCTTTCAAGGTTACTTTGAAAACTGATGCGCCACAGAATTCTGCGAATGACCAGTCAAACCATCTCCTTAGATCCTTCAACGATACGTTCTGGCTTCCTACTGATCTTTTGTCCTGTACTTAACCTTTTAATATGGTTTGCAGTAATTTATGTATTTTACTCAACACATGATTTAAGTATTTTCCTCTCTTGGATCGTACGTAACAGTCCTTTTTGCTTACTCATGCGCCGAAGTAATGCAGGATGTAATGGGATAGTAAAGCATAACATATAGCCACTCCCATTCAAATGTCAACCTCACCTGCTCGTATGATGATCTAGATCATGGTCTTCCGGTACATCCTGCTAGATAACTAACGAGGCTCTAATGTCCGAGTGTTTGCCGGGATAAGCAATCCACTATTTACTGGCCAACGGCTTAGTGTATATGAGTTAGTACGTGGAAGGACACTCTGTTGTCCTGAGACTGAGAAATTGGTCTCGAAGGCGGAAGAACCAAAAAAGTAGTTAACGGCATCAGAATGCAGAAGGCAAAGAGAAACCACTGCATTAAGGCCAAGGCCTCCTCGGTCGTCAACATGCGAAACCCTTGCACAAAAAACTAAAAAAAAAATACTCAACCGTCTCAGATAAAAATAGCTACCTGGCATGTAAGAAGTACGTATCACCCTGGAAAACTACATTATGTTATTACAGGGAAAGAGAGGCTAAATATAGATATACTTGGGGTTAGCGATGTACAATGATCAAGAAATGGTGAGATATAAATAAATAACCACAATATTTATATTCCGGAGGAGACAAAACTGATCATCCATACAGAGTAGCTTTCATTATAAGCAACACTATTAGAAAATCCGTGCTAGGTGTAATTCGAATCTTAGAAAAAATAATAATGCTATAAATTCAAGCACGAAACTGTAATATTAATATGATCCAAGTCTACGGCTCCCACAGCTGATAAGACCGAAGGGGAGATCGAAAAGTTTTATTCAGAATTGCACAATACAATCAAGTTAACAAAATCTAGAGATATTACTTACATTTTAGGAGACTTTAATGCAAAAATTGGATCAGCTACAGTTGTAAATATAGTTGGACAGTTCGGATGAGGAACTAGAAACGAGAGAGGAGAAAGGCTCATTGAATTCTGCCAAGAAAAGAATATGGTAATTGTCAATACTTGGTTTCAGCTTCTTAAGAGAAGACTATATACATGGACGTCTCCTTCATATACAGAAAACCACATTGTCAGAAACCGTTAGTTGTTGACGTGAAAATGAAATTAAAAATAATTGAACTCGAAAAACAGCAACCAAAAATTAATGTAAAAATGCTTAAAAACGAAAAAATAAAAAACGAATTAAAAAATAATGTGAATGTTAATATGCAAAAAATACTAACACTTGACAACAAACAAATTATGGATGTAAATAAAAAGTGGTAAGTATAATATAAACGCATTACTGAAAGCAGCTCAAGAAAGTTTGATACAACATAGGTCAGAGGCTAAAAAACAGTGGATGTCAGAAGAAATACTATTACAGATTGAAGGAAGAAGGAAATATAAAGGAAAATATATACAGAAGTATAAAGAAATACAACGAATAATTAAGGAAAAAATCAAAACAGCTAAGGAAATCTATTTGATGAAACAATGTAAAGTTATAGAAAAACTAGAAACAAAATATGATATGAGAAATATGCACAACAAAATCAGAGAAGTGACTGGAATGGGTCGAAATAGACAGCAAGGACACATAAAAGACAAAAAAGGAGTACTACTAATATATTTACAAGAGAAATTAAGACGATGGGAGGAGTACGTTAGAGAACTTTCCCAAGATGAAAGAGGTGAAATGCAGAAAATACAAAAGTTAAATCCTTTAGAGAGACAGAAGATCACGATAGATGAAATCAAATATGCTATCAAAGACTCTAAAGACAATAAGGCAGCTGGATTAGATGAAATACCAGTAGAACTGTTAAAACTAGTGGAAGAGGATAAGTTGGAAGTATTAGCAGATTTATTCAATTCGGTGTACGATACGGGAATAATACCACAAGAGTGGCTAAAGTTAGCACTTATAACGATCCCTAAAACACAAGCAGCAAAAGAGTGCTAATTATCGAACACTAAGCCTCATGAGTCATACTTTAAAAGTACTGCTTAAAGTAATACATAAGAGAATATACGAAAGGCTAGGGGAGGATATTAGCGAGACGCAGTTCGAGTTCCAAAATTAAATGGGTACTCGAGAAGGACTATTTGATTTAGCATATTGATTCAGCGATGTCGGGATGTGAACGTTGATCTACACTTGTGCTTTGTTGACTACGAAAAAGCTTTCGATAAAGTAAGATATAAAAAACTAATATCAATTATGACCATTATGATTGCCAACCTCTGTAGGAAGACGGCACTCTAAGAAGAAGAAGTGTCGAAGTACTATTTTTTTTTTCTGGTTCAGACTCCATTGTCCAATTTTCACACCAATAGAGCAAGAGCAAACTCAAGCTCGAGAAACGTAACATCTGATCATTCGGATACTGAACTCCAGACTATAAGGTCTAGTCTTGTAAAAAATGTATTCATGTTTATCAGTGTTTTCCTCGCTTATTCAATTTTTGAAAGAATTTCTTTCTTTGGGTTACATCGGCTGCTGATATTTTTCCAATATTTTATGAAAGTTACCTGTTGTATTATTTGTTCCTTGGCATACAAATGTGCTTTAATTGATAAGTTTGAAAATACTTTAAAATTATTGAAGTTTATTACTCTTGTACAAAAATGGTCATATTTCAACAAATTACTTAGTTTTAATTGGCAGATAGGTAAATTAATACGAATTTACTCTTTATAAGTTATGTAGACAAATTCGTTGTCAAAACGGATATTATATAAAATTAGATACCAAGAAAAATGTGTATTATCCAAAAAGATATTGAGGTTTTCTGTATTTCTTAGATACGATAAACCATTTGATGACGTAAATGAATATCACATACAACCGCAATCTCAGGTATTTAGTGGCGTTCTAAAGAAAATATTTTGTTAGGGAAACCGCAAGGGAAATTGTTTATTTTTATTTGCTCCAAGGCTAAAAAATATTTCAATTGCGATAAATTTGACAAAATTTCGACGAAATTATAGATTTATGTGTGTTCAGTTGCACGTACTACATAATAGCTATTAAATTAATTAAGTATCGCGTACATACAAGGTTTCTCTTTGCGTTGAAATAAACAAATTACACCAATTATTTGTAATTGTTCTGTCATTTTGATGTTTAAAAATTATTATGTGTGCTATGTGATTTATAAAATCCTACATAAGTGACGATCCTGGTCCATTTACTATTTATTAGCCATATCCATTGCCTTCCTCCACCAAGCACGTATTCCCATATTTCTCATATCTTGGTCTATGTTATCTAGGAATCTTGTTCTGGGTCTTCCTCTTCTTCTCTGACCAATTGGTCTATTACGGAGCGTTTTTATAGCTGGGTAATTTTGTTCCATCAGCATCACATGCCCTATCCACCTTAGACGCCCTATCTTAATATGTTTTACGATATCAGGTTGCTGGTATATTCTATAAAGTTCGAAGTTGTATTGTTTTCTCCACGCTTTATAGTCACGCACTACTCGATAGATTCGCTTTAGTACTTTTCTTTCAAAACATCCTAACAAGTTTTCATTATTTTTTGTTAGAGTTCAGCTCTCTGAGCCATATGTAGGACTGGGCGTATTATTGTTTTGTAGCGTTTTATATTTTTGTATTTCTTACTATAATTGTGACTCTAAGGAAGAGATTGAGCCCAAAATAGCATCTGTTAACCTTGCAAATTTTGGCGTGCAAAAATTTATCTCTGTGGTAGTATTATTTTTAGTCTTAAGAAGTGCTCACTCATATACAAATTCCTTCACTGCTTCGATAATGTCGTTTTTAATAACGAGTGGTCGTAGGATTTGTGGTTGCTTGCTTATTTTCATATACTTCGTTTTGTTGGTGTTTATTATTAAACCTATTTTTGTAGCTGATTTTTTTAATGTTACATACGCCTCTCGTACAGCGTTTTCTGTTATTCCAATAATATTTATATCATCTACAGAGGCCAGGATTTGCACTGATCTATTAAATATTGAACCATATAAGTGGTTATAATATTTAATGTTAGTTTCCTTGGCGCAAACCGTTTTTTGTTTTAAAAGGTTCAGACAGTTCCCCATAAATTCGTACTCTACATTCAACTTTAACATTCAAGAGTTAGTTTTGTTAAATTTACCAACTGTTTTGGTGTTTCTAGCTCTTTCATTGCTTTGAAAATTTCTCTTCTACTTCTTCTACGTCTTTTGCTATGTAGTCTATAAATATGTGATGAATATCAATGCCATTAAAGGTTAAAGGAACATGGCAAATTTAAAGTTTTAAATAACCTTAAATTTGCAGATAATATCGGTCTTATTGCAGACAGCTTTGATCAGGCACAGATGATGCTCCAAGAACTCCATACTGCCACAAAAAGAGTTTGTTTTGAAATAAATTTTTCAAAAACACAATTTATGACAAATTTAGTTCACAACAAAAACATCTCTGTAGAAGACAAAGATATTGAGCCAGTTGACTCCTATAAATACCTACTTGGGCCATGAGATCAGAATAAGTCGAGACAACCAAACATTCGAGTTGAAAAAAAGAATAAACCTCGCTTGAGCTGCATTTGGAAAGATGACGGATCTTTTAGGTCTAAGATTCCAATGTGTCTGAGAAGAAAAGTATTTAATCAGTGTATTTTGCCAGTGGTGACCTACGGCGCAGAAACCCTAACACTCACAAGAACAACTGTGAGTAAACTACAAGTTGCGGAAAGGGCAATGGAGAGAATAATGTTCGAGATGTCTCTACGTGATAGAATATCCAATGCTACTATACGCAAAATATCAGGAGTCTATCTATCTATACAGTCCTTGCTGTCCAATTTTGGACATAGACCTCCTCTTCCTTCTTCCACGTCTCTCCATTGTAGGCAGTTTGTATCCACTTCGGGCCTGCGTGTTTCTTCAAGTCATCTAACCATCTCATTTGTAGCCTTCCTCTTTTTCGTTTGTAAAAGGTTCCACGGTCTCCAGTGTCTCTTAACTTCCACTTAAGTTTTGCTATCTGCGTTGAGACATTGGTCACTTTTGTTTTGTTGCGGATCCAAGTATTTCTTTTCTTGTCTAATAGCCTGATGTTCAGCATTTGTCTTTCCATGGCTCTTTGGGTGTTTGTTATTTTTTCCATGTTTTCTTTTGTAAATGTCCAAGTTTGAGAACCGTAGGTGAGAACCGGAAGTATACATTGGTTTAAGACTTTTGTTTTTAAATATTGGGAGTATTTTCTATTTTTTGTATATAGGAAAGTTTTCCGAAGGATACCCAGGCCAACCGTATTCTTCTCTTTATTTCTCCGGTATGATTTTCTTTATTTAATTTAACTATTTGTCCCAAATATACATATTCTTTTACTTGTTCTATAGTCTAAAAAGATCAGGAGTAGCAGACGTTATTTGAAGGATACCAACACTAAAGTGGAACTGGGCAAGTCATGTAGCAAGATGAGTTGATGACAGGTGGACAAAAAGACAAAACGGATTAAAAAATTTTGGAATGGAGGGCCCGAATACAAGCTAACAGAAATAGAGGTCTATCCCCGACGAGATGAACAGATGACATTGGCTACAAATTGGATTCAGATGGCGCAAAATCCTGACTAAGCAGAAAAGCATGCGAGAGTATGTTCAGCAGTGGACGTTAGAGGCTAGTTGATGATGATGATCAATGCCATATTCCAGTGTTTTTTCTAAAATTGGTTTTCTTGTTTGCAATCTGATGAATTGTTGATTTACCACCTCTAAAACCAGCCTGGTATTTTCCTACTATCCGTTCTGCATATGGTGCCATACGTTGATATATTACTGTGAAAAATATTGTAGGCGCTGCATTTAAAAGCGTCATTCGTCTGTGGTTAGAGCATTAAAAGTTATCTCGTTTTCTTCTATAGTGCAAAGTATTAATATATTCCAATCATTGGGAGGAGGAGATTGCTGTGTCCATATTTTTTTTAAAAGCTGCTGTAATGCCATTATGGTATCACGGTACGTTCATACTGATGTCGGTAAATTTGTTGCTTTAGATAATCTCATAAGAAAAAGTTCAAAGGAGCAAGATCAAGAGAGCGAGGTGGCATTTTTATGGTACCTTTTGTAGTAATAATTCTATGACTGGAATTCTACGACTGATTACAAAGGAAAACATGAAAAAACTAGCAAAGACCTAAAAAGCCATGAAAAGGAAAATGCTGAACATCAGGCTATCAGACTAGAAAATAAATACTTGGATCCGCAATAAAAGAAAAGTGACCGATGTATCAACGCAAATAGCAAAACTAAAGTGAAAGTTCGCTGGACATACCATAAGACAAAAAGACGACAGAAAAGACAAACCCTCGCTTTTGCTCATTTAATACTCTTTATTATGTAACACCCATAAAGGGCACCAGA
Source organism: Diabrotica balteata (assembly GCA_918026665.1). NCBI lineage: Eukaryota > Metazoa > Arthropoda > Insecta > Coleoptera > Chrysomelidae > Diabrotica > Diabrotica balteata. The sequence continues at coordinate 17,891,080 of OU898281.1, read as the reverse complement.
CTCACAAGAGTTTGTCTTAAATTCTTGTCAACAACTCTAGGAATCAGTGAGCGAAGAGTAAATACAGTTTGTAAAAAGAAACACAATACTGTTGCACTAAAAGAACAAGGAGGGCGAAATAAAGTTTCTCATAAAACAGTAAATATGAAAAAAATATTGAATTTATTGGAAACATATTACTTACAATGTACAGATAATAACCATATCTCCAGTTTGACGATGTGTGCCAATATTTTTGGAACAAAATTCAATATCGGATTTTCTTTCCCTGCATCTGATTGCTGTTCTCGGTGTACTCGATTATAGCACAAAAATAAAATAGCAATGCATCACAAGGAAAAAGCGACTTGACGTTACAGTACAAAATTCCTAATAAAAGAGGCAAGGCTTTTTATGAGTTAGCAAGAGAAGTGGCCACCGGATTCAATCACCTTTTGCTTTAATATTTAACAAGTGCAGCCCCATCTACGATCACCTATTAATGATACTTTATATGCTCAAGAAGTGAGTTTTAACGTTTTATGCTGTGTCTACATGCACGTTAAAAGTCCCATATTCTACACACGGCCAGAAGACAGAAGACATGGCTGGACAAAGATCGATGGAAGTATCATCTGCTTTACTTTGTCATCTGGATTCATTAAATCTTGAAAATAAACAAAAAGTTGGTTTATTTTGTGACGGATGTGGAGGACAAAATAAAAACGCCCATGTTATCCATGCCCTTAATTATTAACAAGAAAAAAATCGCCTGAAAACTTAAGTGAAATTCATCTTACATTCCCTGTTAGAGGTCACAGATTCTTACCGGCTGACAGGAAATTTGGGCGCGTTGAAAAAGCCTTAAGAAAATGTGCTTGTTTAAAAACAAAAGAACATGAAGAAAATTACCGCACTTTTGGAGATGTAAAAAGCCTTTCACCTGATTGGATTCTGTATGATGTTAAACAATTCCAACCATATTTTATGAAAAATGATGGAATATTAGATGTTAAAAGAATAATATTGAAGAAAAATCATCCTTCACCAATAACTATTACTTACTTTAAACACTTTAGGTTCAAAAGTAACTCTTGAAATTCCTAAAACGTTGCTTAAGAAAGGTAAAACAGACTCACAGTTAACACTAGAAACCGCAAGATTAGCAAGACTACTAAAAGAAAAGAAAAGAAAAATGGTTAAAACATTTACTGATAGAATTTGGAAATACGTGGGAAGAAAAAGAAGACTTTAACTGGTATAAGGACATTCTAGAAAACCGAAAAGATGACACCGATAATAAAGGTGTTTGTCTAGGATACATGCCTACATATTTGAGAAGCTTTGTTTTATAAATAAATAGTATTTTCGTATTGTGGTGTTTTATTTTTGACATTTAGGTACTTTCTTATTTGGCAAAATGACATAAATCCAACTAACGATTAAGCAAAACTATGTATATCCATTTATATGGAACAAAATGGTATAAATCCACTCATATAGTCAATAAAATATTTACTTTTAACTAGGTTTAATACAACTAATTTTTTGTCGATAACTCAAAATCATATATTTTGGGTTTAATACTGTTGATCTTTGTACGAAAGAACATTTAAAAAGTACGTGTGTGCCTGGCCAAAGATGCTGCTGGTATAAATTTCAGTAAAACAGTTGCGTGAGCAACTAGAAGAACGCGATGAAGACTGCAACGGGTCCAAGAAGATCCTCCAAGAACGACTTAAGAAAGTTCTTAGAATGGAGATGATCCAGAGACATTCCATTTTCAATCAGCAGAAGAAGCAGTTTTAATAAAGATTGAGGAATCTTCTAAAAATAATGATAATAAATTTGAAAACGTCTCACAAATGATTGAAGAATCATCTAGAAAAAATAATGATAAATTCGAGAACGTTTCCAAAAGATTCGATGAAACGTCTCAAATGATTAAAGAAACAGCTGGACAAAACGACGAGAAATTCGAAAATATGTCTAGAAGATTCGACGAAGTATGTATTCAGAACAATGAGAAATTTGAAGACGTTTCTAAAACATTCGATCAGATACAGAAAAATGTAAACGACAAGATAGAAGACGTTGAAGAGAAGATCAAACAATTAGAGACCATGATAATTAACACAAAAGTGCTACCACTAGTTAATACAGTAGCTTTATTACGACACATTATATAAGATTTAAATTGCCACCATTTGATGGAAAGTCTTCTTGGTCCATATACCTTAGACAATTAGATGTTGCTCGTATCGCGCTATTGGCTTATCCAGAGGTACCAGACAACAGTTTGGAAGAAATTGCTATAGATACCTTCGTCAATGGGTTGAGTGAGAGACAGTGAACTACAAAAAGCTTTACGACTTGAAAGACCAAAAGTTTTAGATGAACTGCTCGCTATTGTCTTGGAACACGAAACAGCTAGTCAAGCTTCAAGGAGCTATCGACTACGAACCTCTAAAGAGAGCGACGAACGAAACGATAAACGTCTGGAGAAAATCGTACGGAAAGTAGTTCGTAACACGATGCCAAAGAGACGCGAAACCAGATGTTGGAATGGTGGCGACGTGGGTCACAGTCGTCGTAAATTGCAAGAATATAATACAACAGCCAGAAAGCTACAACATATCGAACACTAGGCTGGAAAAAGTCATTCAAATGCTGATCGTCAGTCAAGACGGCCATGCAGTGCAAATTCTAATCACTGTCTTAAATTAGAAGAACGACTTTGCCCCCTGAGACGAACCACCGTCATTAATGATCAATGGCAGCCTGAACAGCTACAAGACGCTCAAGCAGATGATCCATGTATAAAAAAAGTATTGGATTGGATGCGTCGAAGTGAGAGACCTTCTTGGCAAGACTCGTTTTATTTAAAATCGGTACAATACGTTTTGCTCAGTTGTTTCTCATGCTCTCCGAGAATAAAAAATTGAATAACTTATAAACTATTTGGTCGATCTGGCTAAAATTTAACACACTTTAGGAGCTCTTTGTAATAAGTAGGTATACTGTTATTATATTGCATATCATTGATGTAAAAAATAAAGTTATTGACATTTATAAATTACTGTACAAATAAGAATTTTTTGCAATTATCATTGTTTATGGATTTTAATTTAGCAACTCACAACTTAACGGCTTTAAGACGTTTCGACTTTTATTTGAATTATTTTTCTTTTAAATGTATAAAAAATTTTGTAGACAAAAACTGATTTTTTACTCAATATGATTGTTTAAAAATCAAAGCAAAATTAACTGTACGTGTTCACGGAATTGTCATCGGTCCCCCAAATTCCCTTTAAAACTTCCAATTACCTGTATACGATCTTTTTAGGTTTTAAATCTATTTAACTGACCTATTTTGACTTGAGCTATTTTGACGGCATACCGGTATTTAACCGTAACTAACTCTTTAAATGCTTTTTCAATGACCAATCGGTGCAAAAATTCCTTTTTGATAAGTTATCAAATAAATTGAAAATGTTTTTACTAATTAGATAATATTATGCCGACTTTATCACAGTCAGCAGGTTAACGTACACTGGTGACGTCATTGCGTTGTAAAAATTGTCTCTTGTCTCGTTTATCTATATAATTGGAATAATTATCGCTAGCTAAAATAGTACCATTTCATAAATATTGTTGTTGTGTATTACGTAAATTTAGATATTTGTCTCTAGTTTAATAACAATGAATCGACGAAAGTTCTAAGTCGATACATCTTAAATATATGGCATAGCTAATCAGTTTAGCTGTCGGGTATCGGAAAACCGATTGTACCATATCGCATCGCTAGGGTACGGGCGTACCGAAGATATGTTCGATTCATCGATGTCAAAACAAACCTTCATTTTCTTATGAGATTGCACCTTCCACAGGAATTTTCTTATGAGACCCATTCACTCTCGCGACCTATCATCGCGGTTTACAGCAATGTTGATGCCAGAAAAAATAGGTTGTTTTACATCGCTGTTGATCGCTTGGTAAATTACAAGTTTATTGGTGGTTTTGAAACAACGTGACATTAGCCGGAGATATGGATGTTATGATAAATATACTGAAATGTATCCAGCTATCCAGACTCATTCTCATATAAGCATAAAGTCTGTCTCAGTGGTGTTTCTTAAGCTCTTTAAATAGGTGATAGTATTCTCCTAGATACTGCCTTTTTTTATTTATAGGATGAGCCGAAAACTGGCGATTTAAAGAATTTCAAATGATCCATTGCTTTTTACTTGACAACATACATTCACTGTCATCACTACTGTTGCTTATGTATATAATTGTATAATGTAAAGGAGCTAACTTTTCCGGAATACATATCAGTCATCTCAAAAACCGCAACGAACACTGAAAGGAAGGTATCTTCATATATTTTGCCCGTCATCGATGTAGACCACGATCTCCACCGCGCACATCCATGTATCTTCGGAATCCCGACAGTTTCAAAACGACAGTATCGAAACTACTTATACAACTCTTTTATATATAAAAGGTTTATCCGAACATTTAACAAATCTTTTGGCCAAACATAACATAACAGCGGCCCACAAAGGCAACAACCTTTTAAATAAATATTTCACTAAACTAAAAACACAAACTCCAAAACTCAAAAAATCACATGTTGTTTACGAGATAACATGTATATACTGTCAAGGTGTCTATATCGGACAAACCAGTCAACTGCTTCAATCCAGAATTCGTTCTCACAAATACGACAAGAACAACGTCACTGCACTCACAAAACATGAAAATGAGAAGAAGCATAAATTTGGATAAACGACTGGAATGACTTAAAAAGTCCCCAACGATGATAGTTGGGGTCGTGACCAGCAAAATTATTGATGATCCAAGCAATTCAGATCTTTCATTTACAATTTCGGGCTTAAATATCCGAAACTCTGAGTTTCCTTAGTCGTATCCAAGTTTTCTCTTCCACACAGATTTTCTCGTACATAATTAAGGCTAATTAGAAATTTTTTAAATATACGAAAAAAAGTGTTAAGACAGACGAAGATCAAGTAGTAAATTTTCATCGAGGTATTATCATATAGATATGAGACCTTTCCTTACAAAACAACCAATCTCCACTTTTTGGACAATCTGATCAATGGAGAAAATTAGTTGTGGTTTCATAATGACCATTCTCCAAGGTCATTTAGGTTTCAAAACAACCAATATCCCTCTTCACCAATCAAAGCGCTAGATTATTACGTGGTCGGTGATTTTTAAGATGACGGTCATACTAGCGGTTTGTTTGCAGGAAGCAATAACACCAACCCATTGGTATAACGCAGAAATTATCATACTTCATAAAAAAGGGGATGCTACCGACCTCAGTAATTACAGGCCCATAAGTCTACTTTCACATATTTATAAACTATTTACAAAAATAATTACGAAACGACTAGAAAATAAATTGGAATTTTATTAGCCCATAGAACAGGCGGGTTTTAAAAAAAGCTATGGAACAAACGATCACCTACTGGTAATAAAAAATCTTATAGAAAAATGCACTGAATATAATAAACCACTAGCTTTCGGGGCATTCGATACCGTAAATCAACAAAAAATGTTGGAAGCCTTGACAGGATGCCGAATTGAGTTTCGGTATATAAATATAATTAAACACATATACCAAAACGCAACAGCCAGTGTTAGAGTGGGTGACCGTCAAACTCAGAAATTCCCGATACAACGTGGAGTACGTCAGGGGGACACCATCTCGCCGAAACTGTTCACTACGCTTTTGGGATATATATGTAAAAGGGTAAAACTGACCGACAAGGGCATAAACATAAACGGAGAAAAGCTTAGCCATCTAAGGTTTGCAGATGATATTGTACTAATAGCTGATAGGATAGATAAGGCCAAAGAACTTTTAAATTAGCTATACCTTTCCTCGCTAGAAGATTGAAAATAAATATATCTAAAACCCAGATGATGACAAATCTTGTAGTCAGTGAAGATATATGCGTAGGAACAAGATCCATAGACCAGGTAATGTCCTATAAATACCTAGGTCATGAGATTCGCATAAGAAAAGATAACCAAACCGTTGAGCTTCTCCGTCGTTTAAAACTTCGGGCAAGCTGAACCATATTTTCAAATCGTCTGATATACCAATATGCCTTAAAAGAAAAACCTTTAATGAGTGTGTTTTGGAAGTGTTGACTTACGGTGCGAAAACGTTGACCATGACAAGGGGAACAGTTCAAAAAATCCGTGTGTGTCAAAGGGCGATGAAGCATGCTATGTTGGGCGTTTCACTACGAGACAAGATCCCAAATCGCCAGCTACGACAAAGAACATGAGTGACTGATGCAGTAGAGTAGCAACACTGAAATGGAACTGTGCAGGTCACGTGGCTCGAATGACAGATAATAGATGAACAAAGAGGATACTGGAATGGAGACCAAGAAATGATGCCTACCGAAGCACCAACACGTTGGACTGACGATCTAAAACGTTGTCATAGGAATTGGATGCAAGAGGCACAAAATCGAAATAGATTAAACATTATGAGGGAGATCTATGTCCAGCAGTGGATAAGCGAAGATTGAATGATGATGGTCATACTAGTGTCAAAGCTGAGAAAAGAATGATTATTCTCTAAAGTTTTTGCAATTTAGTAATAAATGGAGACAAAATTAGAAGTATTAACGCCCACAAGGTGTAGAAAAAGAGTCTCACAGGCAGAGAAATGGGCGAGAGATGTGAGAAAACAGCTGAGGTAGTATACTTTTAGATATATATAGGAAAAAAAGTCATCTATCCTGAGTGCAACATGCTTGGCAGTTTTATTAAAATGTATATAATTACTAGATATCTAAAGTAGAATGTGAATTTAATTTATTTGTAGGTACGGGAAAACAAAGGCGCCTAAAATGCCAACATGCAAGCATGACGGGAGAGCCTGCCACTGCACAAAACTCAATATTGCGGATGTGGTGGAATTTTCTAAAGCTTTCCATAAATATGAAGAGAAAGTTAAACAAGACACCTTCATAATGCAATTCCTAGAACCCTGTTTGCAGACGTCGCCCAAAAACTGGAGTCAATCGTAATAAGAGGGCTACATGCAATTATTTCATAAAAGGTCCAGATGGCAAGTTACCCATTTGCCAAAAGGCTTTCACTAATGCCTTAAGAATCACAAGGGGCCGACTCCGAACTATAATAAACAATTTTAGAAGGGAAAGTAATTTTCCATGTGAGAAAAGAGGAGGAGACAAACGAACGCATTTATATAAAGAGAAACTGAGGAGCATGGTCGAATTTATTAAAAGTATAAAATGCGCGGAGTCTCATTACTGTAGGGGTCGAAGTGAGCGTAAGTATGCATTAGGTGATCTGAGTATTAATAAATTTTGAAAATTTACAATGCTCAAGCCAAACCAAAGACACGGGTAAAAAAGGGATATTTTCGAATAATTTTTATTAGAAAATTCAACATTTCATTTAAGGTGCCACATACGGACATGTGTTCGACATGTCACTTACTAAAATAATCTCAAAAGAAACGACACCATCGATGAAGCAATCCCTCACAGAATTCACAAGCTTGGATCGAAAGCCTTTTTTGCATTATTGAAGGAATCTAACCCTGAACTATTGACTTTATCCTTCGACTTGCAAAAAAATCTTCCGCTGCTTAAAGTCCCGAATAAAGCAGCGTTACAGCAGACAACTATACGTACATAACTTTACAATCGTAGTGGGACATTCTAAGGTCCCATTAAGGAAGGAAAATTGGTTTATCTATGTATGGTCAAAGGGTGAGTATGGCAAGGGCTCTAATCAAGTGGCCTCGGCAATGTATCACAGGCTGTCTAATACTGATTTAAAAGATATCGGAGTCGTAAGATTAATTTGTGACGGATGTGGAGGCCAGAATAAAAACCAAATAATTTTATCCATGGTAAGTCGCTGACTGATACAAGCTCCAAAAGAACATAAAAGACCCACCCAGGTTTGTAGCGCTACGTAATGATGATGATGATGAAGTTATTCCGACACCTGAAGACTATTTTAAAATAATACCTGAAAGTACAACTTTGCAGCCCCCAATATAGATTTCAAGTTCTACGATTGGAAAACCGAAGCATTGTCTACATTCAAAGCAGAGTTGGCACTTTTAGATATCAAAAATAAACAGGATTTGTTTGGCAAGATCAAGAAAACAAACTAACGTCGTATTGGTTAAAGGGGACGAAAGCTACAACTCAAGCATCAGTTTGTTTAGAAGTATTAAAAAAAAAGGAAGATCGACCATTAACCTCAAATCAAATGAAATAGGAGTCGGGAACTTGGCCAACATTAGCAAGGTGAAATTGAAGGACGTAAGGAAGCTACTGGACAATCACTACGGCAAAGAATGGCAAAATGGTCCGAAACTGGCTTATTTCAAAAACGTCCTACAATACTAAAATGTTCCAAGCGTCCCTAAAGACGACCACCTTTATTGCGAACCACTCGATAATGACAACGACGAAGAAGTCTTAACAGTATAGAATTTGGGTATTAATAATTCTGTTAATGTATTAAGTACTGTTACTAAACATTTGTGTTTTTGCTACAAAATAACGAATCTTCTGGTCTGTTCATTTCAAAATAGCCAATATCCACTTGAAGAATAATATAGAGAAGAATAAAGAAGAAAGAAACTAGTAACGAAAAACTAATTTTGAGCGATAAAAGTTTATTATTTACGGCAATTTTGCCATGGTGGAAATTGGTTGTTTTGCAAATAGAGGTCTTATATGTAAGCTACAAATGCGGATTTATGAAAGTGGGAAAGTTACGTAGATAAGAAAAGAGATACTCCTACGCAGTACATTAAGCAAAACATATTCTTAAATTCTTGATTTGAAATATTTTAAAATTATTAAAGTACTAATATATATGTATCTATGTAAACGTTTGTAGTAAAAATTGTTAAAATTCATAGATATATTTATTTTTAGTTACTTAATGATAGATTATTTTGATAATTAGGTAAACGTATATTTACCATCAATAGGAAAAATCTCCTCCTTTTTCTCCCCCCAATTTGACTGAATTGGTCCCTCTTCGTCACTCTGAACAGCTGAATCAGAGCTGCCGCTTCGTCTCTCGATCTTTCTCCAATTTTTTTCGCGCTCATCGTCACTAGCCCCGGAAGCTGTCGAACTACTATACCCACTGGACGGTGGTACCAGTAATTCCGATTTTTCATTCAAAATTTCTGGCTTTTCATCCGATATTTCCGAATTTTCGTCGCGGCTCTCTGACACTCGCGAGAGTTGTTTCGAAGTTTTCTCTAACATCGCGATGTAATTTTCCCGTAGCAGCTTGACACTTTTAAACTCGGTAGGTTCCGGTAACATTCCTTCAATTTCATAAACACCCCGTCTTCTTTGCCTCGGTTTTGTGGTAGTAGACCCCGTACTACTCCGCTCAGGTAATTCTGTCGTCACCGGTTCGTTCAACGCCGCGATCGGTACCTCTACTTCCATCGTATGGTCGGAAGGCGAACTACTGGATTTTGTAATGTCGGTACCTACTAGCGAATTGTAATAGTCGCGGTGCTTTTCAGCTTTCTCGCGGAGGATTTCTCGCAAGTCGTTCTCCATGTTGTCGCTGACGATTTGTTGGAAGTAGCTCTCTTCACTAAATAATAGTTCTTTGGGGGTTGTGGGAGGAAGATTGGATGAGTGCACCCCGCCGAAAATCCAGGGTGTAGATAAATCACCCTCGCGAAGTCGGCGGGACCAAAAGCCACTAAAGCTGAAAAAGAAACAAAAATATTAATCATTAAAAGGAAACTAAAATTGAGTGATAATAATTTATTTAATATTTAACATAAAAAACAGTAGATGCATTTAATTTTATATTTTGTATTATTTTAAAATTAAATTATTTGAAACTTATGTTGGTCGATTATGCATGTCTGTTATTTAATATACAGTTTGTAAAGTATGAACTAAATTCGATATTTCCTAAAAGAAAAGACTTTTTAAAAAATCTAAGGGGTCGAATAAACGTCAAATCAAAAGGCGCCTATTTTGAAGGTCTTACAAAAAATATTAATTTTAAAGTTTTTTTCTTCACTTTTACGGTATCACTTGCAGTGGTAAAGACACATTAAACTAGTGGTCTCTAAGAAAGTGTATATTTCGTGTGTAGGAAGTGAAATCTCAAAAAAATCAACATGGAAGAAATTATCATGGAAGAAAAATCAAACAAATATATGGTGTAAACGATGACGCAAATCTAGCAGAAAAAGATCACTTTTATGACCTACTAGACGAAACCCTTATAAAAGTGGGAAACCAGAGAGAAATAGTACTTCTGGGGGATTATAACTCGAGAGTAGGAAAAAAGAAGAAAGATCCTGTAATCGGAATATATGGTGAAGAGGCTGAAAATGATAATGGTAGACGACTACTTGAATTATGCCAACAACACCAGCTAAGAATATGGAACGGTTATTTCAAACATAGAGATATACATAAATACACTTGGCACCAAGATACTAGAAACATTAAATCTATTATCGACTATGTCATTACAAAACAAAACACTAAATTAAACATCCAGGACACTAGGGCTTACAGGGGTAAGGAATGTGGATCTGACCATTATTTGGTTGCGGCTAAGACTCTGATTCCATTTAACCGACACGTTGAAAACATCAACACTCCAAAAGGAACTGATATAAATCTGAAGAGATATAATGTCAGAAGCCTACAAGAATATAGCACTAAAATCTTATACCAAAATAGATTAAATGAAAAACTACTCGAGGAATACCTAACTGCTGAAACCAACCAACTATCTTCTTCTTCATGTGCCTTGTCCGTTCCGAACGTTGGCAATCAACATGGCTATTCTGACTTTGCTTACGGCAGATTTGAATAGTTCAGCAGATGACAATCCGAACCATTGCCTCAAGTTTTGGAGCCACGAGTGTCTTCTCCTCCCTGGACCCCTTCTGCTGTCTATTTTTCCTTGAACGATCAGCTGTAGTACTCTATATTTATTATGTCTCATAACGTGACGCAAGTATTCCAACTTTCTTTTCTTTATACTTATTCCTACCTCTCTCCCTTTACCTATCCGGCGTAGTACCTCTTCGTTGGTCACGTGCTCAGTCCAGGATATACGTAATATACGTCGGCAAGCCCACATTTTAAAGGCCTCCACTCTTTTCATCAATGTTGCGGTCATTGTCCACGCCTCCATTCCATATAACAAAAACGGGAATACATGGCAACCAACTATACGAACATATAACTAACTGTATTCACCACGCAGCCCAAGAAGCTTTAGGCGAAGAAACCAGAACAGTCCCCAGATCAGCGGGAAAAATCACTTGGAATACACAGCTTGAAGAGTAAAGAAATAAGAAACAGGAAGCGTACAAAAGATGGCTGAACACTAAGAATCTTGAAGATAAAGAAATATACAAAGAACAGTAAAGAATATTTAAAGATATGACAAGGAACAACAAAAATGTAAGTGCCAATGATGAGTAACACGTTTCACTATTAGATTACAGTATTTTTTAGCAATTTTCTTCAAAGTTTGAACACGCTTTTCTCGAATTACTGGACACAGAAAGGTGGAAAAAAATCAAGGATTACGGAAAAAAAAAACTCTTTCAACTGATGGACGTAAAAAGTTTGGTTATAATAGAACGTTAAACTGCATAATCCGGTATTTCAAAAGAACTTTCAAAAAAAATTAAAAAGTAAAACTACCAGTTTAAAGGCAACATAATTTTGAATAAGGTGTCCAAATTTCGAGACATTTTGTCGGTAAATAACAGAAAAAACACTATCTCTAGGTTTTGGTGTACCGATAAAACAGCCTTAAATGGGGAAGAAATCCCGAATACTTAGAAAGAAGCATGGATTACTCCAATTCACAAAAAAAGGTCCAAAAGATATTTGCGGAAACTACAGATGTATCTCTGTCACCAGTACCTTTAGCAGGCTGTTTGGTAAAATCTTAAAGAACATGATTGAGAAAGAATACGAACCTCATAAAATTGAACAGCAAGCAGGATTTAGAGCTGGAAGATCTTGCGTAAATCACATATTTACCCTAACACAACTGAATGAAAAGAAAGTTGCAAGAAACCAGGAAATACATCTTTTATTTATGGATCTCACAAAAGCATATGACACGATTTCTGTGAGAAAGCTGTGGCAGTCTCTTGAACGATCTCCATTAAATAGCGCGATCATCGCCGCAGTCAAACAATTATACAATAAAGCATCATCAAAAATCAAACTAAACAACACCTTATCATAATACAACATAATATTTTGGACTGTTCTCTTATATCCAATAAGGTAAAGATTTTTTTTAATTCGCTGTATTCTTTGACCGATGTCCACCATCTCATTAATTTAAATTATTTATTAACATTAGAAAACAATGAGTTTTTATATATAAATTATTGTATAAAAATGTTTAAGATATTAAACTCAAATTTTAATTATAAATATAGAGTTAGTATTTCTTTGTAATTTGTAAGAAAAAAAAATTTTAAAAAGAACTAATAAAAAAAGAAAATTTCATCAAAAGCAAGTAGAACATCTAATGTTGTATCATAATTTACAGAGGGACGACCTGATTTGCGTGCATTTTCAACCGTACCAGTTTCTCAAAATTGCTTAGCAATCTTACTTACTGTTGACTGCGTTATGGGTCTTTCTGGATATCTATCATTAAATAAATTACACACTTTTGAGTTCGCGATTTTTCTCCATACCCAATTTTTAAGAGTATTTCAATTCTTTGCTTTACACTTATTATTATTTACATTTATTTGGTCATTAGAAAATCGTTGCATTCCAGAAAATCTCCTATAGGAACCACAGAAACGGCCACAGGTATCGAGTTCAACATGATTACCAAATGGTCCCATAAATGGTCGGAAGTTCAACCAAATACAATTATACCTTGCATCACACGAGACCTCCTGTATTTGACCTACCACATAAAACCTGGTGAACACCGAAGCACTTCAAAAGTCAACATAGTCGATGTGCAGCTATGTTGCATAGGTGGGGTAAGCTACTATCCCCGTCATGCAGCTGTGGCGAGATCCAATACATCATGCTTAATGGTCCATAACAGAAGAGTACCACCAGCGGACCTATGAGGGCAGTTTACGATACCCGAGTTGATTAACTACATAAATAATACAAAGGCCTTAAGCTATCTTTACTAGAATATATGAAAATTAATAAATTAAAAGGCGATACCTACTTTTAACACGCGGATTTCATATAAAAACGACAATTAAAAATCTAATTTGAGAAGATGATGGGTTTCACGGTTGAAGAAGCTTTTTTGAAATGGGAATTTAACGAATCGTAAGTAAATTTAAACTAACGTAGATGATTTTTATTTTTGACGCTATATCGGAAACTGGAGATGAATAGAAATTAAAAATGTTTTGTACTTACATATTTAAGAGTGACAAAAAAATCTAACCACAACTTCGCAATTTAAAATTTTTACTGAACGTGCTCATTGGTTCTGTCGCATAGCAATATTGTAGTCCAGATATTTTTTTAATTGTAATATATTGCCGTTTTTATTAATCCGTCTAGTAGAAAAACTTAAATCGCAATGTTTAAATGGTTCCAATAATTATTTCAGTTTATTATGAGTTTATTGGTAAATGAAAAAATGGCCATAAAAATTAAAGAAGGTTATAAAACTCAAATGGGATAATTGTTCACATAAAAAGTGGCACTATATTCATAAAATTGCTAAATAGATTATTTATTTTCACGGATAACATACAGTGGTGATCAATTATTAGACATATACAGAAAAATGGGACTTCTTTAGAGTTTATAATTGTATGTATCCTAATTCCTGATATTCCTGTATCCAATGAAGATACATTAAGCGAAACTATAGTCCAGGATGTGATGCATACAAGTACAACAACACATACAACCCATACAAAAAGACCACTAGCGAAACCCCCGAAGAAGTGGTAAGACATCTAGACAGTAACATCACCTTCAAGGAGAAGAAGAAACAGTTTATAATTTAGAAGATTTAATACGGATTTACGAGATAAAAAAAAGAATATGCGTGGCTAACCGCTGTTATTTTGGCCTGGGCCCTCAACTAAGAGCGAGAAGTATGTCAATGAGCAACAAAGTGCAAACTTTATAAAACAATAATACGCCCAGTGCTCACATACGGATCGGAAACATGGGCAATGACGACCCGAGATGAAGAGTTACTACGAGTCTTTGAAAGAAAAGTATTGAGGACCATATATATGGCGGAGTAAACGAACAGGGTCTGTGGAGAAGGCGATATAACTTTGAACTCTATAGACTTTTTGGTGATGCAGATATTGTGAAGACCATCAAAATAAACCGCCTAAGGTGGGTGGGCCACGTTATGTGGATGGATGAGGAGTGATCCCACTAAAATAACTATGCTAAACAGGCCGGTCGGAAGAAGAAGAAGAAGGGGGCGACCTAAACTCAGATATCTGGACGATGTACAGGAAGATCTGAGGGAGATTGGAGTGAGGGGCTGGAGAAGACAGACACTCGATAGGGAAGGATAGAAGAATGTTTTGAAGCAGGCCAAGGCTCACGAAGGGCTGTAGCGCCAACTGATGATGAATACGGATTTACGTATTTTCATGTTATTGTTATTATTTTGTAATTTGTTATTATTATTCGTTTTATGGCTCAATGGTTATTCATCATTATCAAAAAGCCTGTATTTATTTGTTCACTGCTGAACGTAAGCCTCCCGTAAACTTTTCTACCTATATCTATATTGAAGCTTCTTGCATACAATTTGTGGTGATTCGCTTTATATCATCCGTTCATCTAGTCGGTGGTCGTCCTCTGTTTCCATATGCTTCTTATGTTACTCGCCATTCAAGAATCTTTTTTTCCATCGATCATCCGTCAATCTAGCACCATGTCCGGCCCAAGCCCATTTAGCTATAAATAATTTTTCAACTGCATCCGTAGCTCCTGTTCTTCTTCTTATTTATAGGTTTGGTACTTTATCTCTAATGGTAATGCCTAACATTGATCTTTCCATACGTGTTGTGTAAATCTTATTTTATTTATTGTTCCTTTTGACAGAGTTAGTGTTTCTGCACCATATGTGAAGACCGAAAAAACATATTGGTTAAAAAACCTTTTTTTTAAACAAACTGAAGTATTATTGAAAATGTTGTTCAATCTACCAAAGGCCGCCCATGTGAGACCTATCATTCTTTGTATCAGTTATCAATCTGAAAGTTTTCGCTGACTACAAGGTTGGTTATACATTTTGTCTTTGAGGTGTTAATTTTAAGATCAATTGTTTTTGATGCTTCATAGAGCGTTTCAGCATTTTTGTAGCTTCATCAACTTTATCAGATATTATAGCAATGTCATCGGCAAATCTTAGGTGGTTTTAGATCTCTCCATTGATATTAATTTCCATATTATCCTCTGGTACTATTCGCTTGAACATATATTCGATACAACTGTAATGAATATATACAACTGTTATCAATTTCAGGGAGATAGTATCACCCTGTCTAATTTAATGTTCTATTCGGAACTGTTTGGTATATTGGAATCTTCATGAAGTCAGACCCAAGCTGTATCAGTTTCGTAAATACTTTTATTTAAGGCAATATATGGTAGTCAATTGATGACGATGAATATGATTTGGGCCCTAGATGACGTTGGAGTGGATATAATACATCAAATTTGTCAAAGAGTGTGGGAGACAGGTAAATGGCCTGAGGACTGGACACAATCACTATATATTCCCATACATAAAAAGGAGCGAAAGATTTATGTAGAAACTATCGCACAATTGCTCTAATTGCGCATTGCAGTAAGATACTCTTACACATAATTCTCGAGAGGATAAAGCCCTTTTTATTACCTAACATTGCGGAGGAACAAGCAAGTTTCGTCCCAGGACGTGGGTACTAGAGAACAAATTTTAAACGTACGGCAGATTGTAGAAAAATCCAGAGAATTCAACATCACAACATATTTGTGCTTCATAGATTATAGTAAAGCTTTCGATTTGGTCAACTGGAGTAAAATGTGGCAGGTTTTGTCTGAAATGGGAGTCCCTAATCATCTGATACTGCTAATTAAAAGCCTGTACAATAACAATTATGCCAGAGTTAGAATAAATGGGGAACTAACTGACAGTTTCACGGTCACAAAGGGCGTGAGACAAGGCTGCATACTAAGCCCAATTTTATTTAACATCTATGGTGAATGGATAATGGCGGAAAGCTACTGAGGACTGGAACGGTGGCATCACCATTGGCGGGAAGAAGATTTGCAACTTGAGATATGCAGATGATACTACTATCCTCGCTAGTTCTGAAACTGAATTGATTCACCTGCTACAACGGATAGAAGACGTAAGCTTAACGATGGGCCTTAAAATAAACAGGGATAAAACGAGAATCATGATAATTGACAGAGCTAACAACAATCAAATCATCTGGTTAGGATAAACAATATCGCTGTTGTAGATAAATTTGTGTATCTGGGCTCATTAATAAACCAACAAAGGAGGCTGTACTGAAGAAATAAAGCGGCGGTCAGCAATCGCAAAAAGCGCTATGGCAAAATTAACAAAAATTTGGAAAAGCCATGAAATTACTACCGATACAAAAATGAGACTAGTAAGAAGTCTAGTTTTTCCAGTTTTTACTTATGCATCGGAATGCTGGACCCTTACTGAGAAAGACAAAAAGAACATAGATGTATTTGAGATGTACTGCTGGGGACGAATGCTGAGAATCCCATGGGTGGCCCGAAGAACAAATGAATCCATACTGGTCCAGCTAAACATAAAGAAAAGACTAAGAACACAAATAACAGAACAGATAATAAGCTATTTTGGACATGTGCTTCGAAAGAAATGGTCTTGAAAAAACTTACCATCCAGGGAAAAGTAGAAGGCAAAAGAAGTAGAGGTAGATCTCCTACACGATACACGGACCATATTGTTGCTACCATTGGCGCTCCATTGTCAGAATGTGCTAGATTGGCAGAAGATAGAAAAACGTGGAGGAACATTGGAAAAATTACCTAACAGCTTCATGATATCACGATACCTGCATCAGGTTAACGACTAAGAAGAAGAAGATGGTAGTCAATACTCGAAGCATATTATGAGGATCTATAGTATCAAATGCCTTTTCATAATCTAAGACTATGAAAAGGATAGGCTTGTTGTATTCTGTGTCTTAGTAAGAATAAAAGAATTTTTCGTTTGAATTCACAAAACCAAAGCATTCTGTAAATTCAAGTATGTTTGGTTTTATTTGAATTTGCATTGCTTGTATCGCCACTGCCTTACGTTAATGCAATTGATTATAGTAGGAATAATTAAAATAAACCAGAAATTATCTCACTATACAATTCAACAAAAATAGTCGACATGGTAGACCAGCTCATTGCTAACTACAACTGTTCAAAAAGCACAGAGCGATGAATATAGCTGGCATTAATTCAATGGTTATTTTCAATGCAAACGATAACAATAAGAAAAAAGTTAAACGACGTGATTTTCTAAGAAAACTTGCCTTATCCCTTGAGCTTATATATCCCAATTTGAAAATTCGAGTTACTACTACAAATCTGCAAGTTAGCCTCAAATCCCGAATTCGCGAAATTTGTGGTATCATAAATGTAAGTTCTGCAATTCCAGAAAGAAATGAGACAAAGGGTCGTTGTACGTTTTGTATTAGAACAAAGAACAGGTATACTCTCTTTTCATGGATAAAATACAAAAAATTCATGTGCCTTGAACATATTCATTCAATATGTCAGCTTTGCCTAAGTGAAATGTGTCACTAAATCAAGTGAAATGCTTACTTTATCTTTTTGTTAAAAACCGTTTTCCATTTTAATGATATTAGGAATTTTAGTATTTACACAAGATCAAAGAAAATTGTAAACCAAAATGAGAAAAAGATGCTCACTTTGATATTGAAAAAAAGTCACAATTTCCAACAACAAATTATTTTCTCCATGAAAAAATGTTGATAGTTAAAATATTTAAAACTTTTATAGATACAGAAATGATTGAACATGTGATGACTGAGAGCAGAAGGTATGCTTTGTTTCTAAATTATCCTGGCCCCGAAATAACTGCGAATAAAAATGTCTTGGCCAGTTAGATATGATTGATAAAAGTTTGAAGTAACGAGAGAAATAGACAGAGAAAGTTCTCGTGGTTGGGAAATTTAAAGGAATGGTCCTACATAAAAGTACAAAAGTGTTCATTACGTTAGCCCCAAACGACAGAAAGATCAAATAGTGTTTGTTAACATCCGTTGAGTAGAACAAAGAAAAATCCTAGTAATTGAATTAAGGTAAGTCATGCCTACAATGAAGAATAAATGAGTTTTATGAACTCTTTAATGCAATAAACAATATCAACGAAAACCAATGCTTTCATTTCTGAGTATAAATTTGTAACAAAAAAAAACAAAAGCTATTAATTATCAAAAATAGAACTTTAAACACAATTACTTTATATAATTTACTTACAGTATATCATCGATAGCCACCCTTTCAAAATTATTTTCCATATTCTCGGTTAATAAAACACTAAAGCGAAACGTAAATTTATTAACCCACTTGAACTAAGCATTGCACTGGGTTGATTCATTTGGATTTTATAGCAGAATCACACTGATTGCGTTTCCTGCATATACATAAAGTACTGAAGTTTATATTTTACGGCTGTGTGACTTTCAATAGAAAACTCAGTTCATTGTTCAATCGAATAATAAAGATTATAAAAGTGTACGTCAAAAAAACAGATATTTCACAAGTATAATTAAAATGTAATTAAAAAATTTACCGCCAACGGTAGCACTTAGGTTAAAATAGATTCTTTTATGTACTGAGTTCTAAAGATGATAGGACTAGTAGATATCCTTTATCTCAACTGGGAATATACAATGCGTGTCTAAAGTCTGCACACCACCACCAACAACTATTTTTTGAGCCATGAAACTAGATATAATACATTTTTGAGTAAGTGAACTGAGAGACACATTGTTTTTATATTATTTTAGAGGCGTAATAATTTTAGACACATAATAATTCAAAATAGCAAATAGAAGCCATTTTGCAAAATTATTTTAAATAGAGTCATATTACCTCATTTAAAAGTTCTTGTGTCACGTATAATGTAATAAAAGCTTGAGCGGTCATTTTTTTTCAATATTCAAAATTCCGATATGAAGCGTATAAAAGCAAAACCAGACACTTGACATTAAAAAAAATGAGTTATGGTTTCCTTATGTAAATATTGATAGGAATCCGTTTTTCTGACCCTTTTGTTCATAAACAGACATTTGAATGGCATTAATTATTCACAGTTGAAATTTAGCCTTAGATGCAAAAGCAGACATTTGTGTACACTGGTTAGGTGCAGAGGCAGATATTTGCCTTTAAACCAATCCGGATGCGATTTCTTAGTCACGTGCTGTCGTGTTTGGGCTGTTTCGTATTGTCACACTGTACTACAAGTATTTCGTTAATACTTTGTACTCACATTAAGACCAAACGTGGTAAACATACGTTATGGATTAGCTCTCATGAAAACAAACAATAATTGAACATTGTAAACATGAATAACATTATTTAACCAAGTCCAGCTGGTAAAGGGCGAAAACCAATGGTAAATAAGGATCAGTGGAAACGAGAAATAGCAAAAAAACATAGATATGTTCACATTGAAGTTTTTGTTTAACAACTGATCGGATTATATCATTTTACTTTCTTAGGTATTCTCGGCGGTGGGTTTCTGAATTTCCAGGGTGTGCTCATAACACTAAAGTTCATCAACGTGTCTCGCTGACAATGACCGATATCAAAAAATTCAACGAAAGCTTTTATAGCAAACCATCAAAATCCTATCAAGATATGTTTGTATTCAAGCACTGCGTAAGAAATAATCCAAAAAGACCTGGTACGAAAATTAAAGAAAACGTTCTAAATAAACCAAAAATAGTCAGTGAGAAGTACACCATCAACACGTTCCATCAAAGAGGATCAATTCCTGTTTATAGAAAAACATTCGTAACGATACTGGGTATTGGAAAAAAACGAATTGAAAGGATATTAAAGAAGTATCATAAAACAGAGATTTGCCAGCAGAAAGAAGAGGTGACAGATCTTCACAAAAATCAATTTGTAAAAAGCAAGCTATAACACATTTTATTGTTTAGATCTAAAACAATATCACAGATCAATTTTAACCTGGAGACCATACCAACACAAAAGACCCAGAGGCAGGCCTCCTATGAGATGGACAGATGATCTGAAAAGGACTGCCGGGAAAAATTGGCTACAAGTAGCGTACAATAAAAAACAATGGAAAGGAAGATTTGAAGAGGCTTATGTTCAGATGTGGACGTGAATGGCTAGACGAAGAAGAAGAAGAAGAAGAAGAACACATTTTATTGAATCTATTACTTGCTGCGAAACTCATTATTCCAGGAATAAAACAGTTGTTAGATGATATTGGCCTTATGAACTAAATATATCGAAACTGTGGAAGATCTACAACGAAGGAACATCTAAAAGTAAGACAGTGCTACTTCAGAAATATCTTTGTACGACAATACAACATTGGTTTTGGATCACCAAAAGTTGATGTATGTTCACAATGTCTCCAATTTTCAGAATAAATTAAAAAAGTCACAAACCCACAAGAAAAAATAAAGACAATGACAGAACAGCGCGTACACGAACTGGGTAGTAAAGCATTTTATGAGTTATTAAGAAAAGACAATCGCAGAGCAGTTCAAATGAGATTGTTTCCGTTTTTTATATACATATTGACAAATTTTCATTTTGATGAAGAGGTAGAGAAAGTGCGTTTAGTGGCTGATGTTTGTGGAGGCCAGAATAAGAAAATCACAATGGTTGGAATTGTTCAATACTAAACGATGGAACAAGAACATTATCCCAAAAGAAAGATTTTTTGAAGCAAAGTGTGATAGGTGGCTATAGTTCAATACTAAACAAGGATTATGGCATAATCATCGTTAAATGGGTATATAACAATACAGTTACTGCAGTTCAGAATGGAAAAAGATTTTCTGGGGCAGAAAAAAAATGATTAACATCAGTCGTCTATCAATTAATTATAACCGAATATAACCGATTTATGGAAGGTACCTACTGATTTGTAAGATGAGAATCTTTAAAGATATAGGATCAGACGTAAAAAGTGGTGGTGGGCAATCTTCACATGGTTATTAGATGTTTATATGGTCTTCTTCTTTTTAGGGTGCCTGTCCATTCCGAACGTTGGCGATCATTCTGGCTATGATGACTGTTGGTTGCTATACAAAATAGCTGTGTTGAGGTCTTTCTATACCATGTTTTCAGGTTAGGAAGGCAGGATATTCTTCTTCGTCCTAGGGCCCATTTTCCTTCAATTTTACCCTGTAAAATGCATTGAAGTAGCTCGTATCTGCCTTGATTTCTCATTATATGTCCCAACTACTGCAGCTTAAGGCTCTTCAAGATATTGACCAAATCCGCAGTTGTGTTCATCCTCCGCAGTACTTCTGCGGAGCAGTACTTTTATATGGTAAATGCATGGAATGTTTACAGGAAGACGGAATCTATACCTCAACTAGATTTCAGGAGACAAGAAGTACAAGCATCATCATCATTATGATGCAACCTCTTTTGTCCACTGCTGGA
Organism: Diabrotica balteata; assembly: GCA_918026665.1. Taxonomy (NCBI): domain Eukaryota; kingdom Metazoa; phylum Arthropoda; class Insecta; order Coleoptera; family Chrysomelidae; genus Diabrotica; species Diabrotica balteata. The sequence goes on along the minus strand of OU898281.1, from coordinate 17,869,340 downwards.
CATAGGTCTCTCCATTTTTAGGTCTTGTTTCCATTTCTTGGATATTCGTTTAATGTCGTCCATCCAGCGTGTTGGTGGTCGTCCTCTGCTGCATTTGTCTTCTCTTGGGCGCTAGTCAATTAGTTTTCTGGTTTATCTTAAGTCTTTTAGTCTTGCTATCTGACCTGCCCAATTCCATTTCAGCTTGACTATACTTTCGACGACATCAGTGTTACCTGTTCTTTTCCTTAGGTCTTGGTTCCTTATTTCGTCTTTTTTTGTCACGCCAAGAGTCGATCTTTCAACGCGCCGTTGAGCCACTCGCATTTTTAGTGCTGTTGCTTTTGTGAGAGTGCAAGTTTCGGCTCCCTATGCCAAAATAGAAAGAACGCATTGGTCAAATGTCTTCCGTTTCATAGGCATTGGAATGTTGCTATTAAAGATGTCTTTTAGTGAACCATACGCTGCCCAACCAAGAGTTATTCGTCGTTGAAATTCACAAGTCTGATTATCCTAGCTTATTCTGATTTCATGACCGAGATATATGTACAATGGTGGTGTCAATTCTACCACTTGATTTTGGATGGTTCGATGTTCTCTGGTAACCAAATTTGTCATAAATTTGATCTTAATGATGTATAGTTTTAGACCTATTGTTGAAGATTTGTTTTCTAATTCTTGTATCATTTGTTGTGCTTCACGCAAATCTTCGGTAGTACTATATCGTCGGCAAAACGAATATAATTGACCATATCCCAGTGTATTTTTATTCCAACTTTAGCATTTTAAAGGAGTATTCGAGGACCGTTATACATAATTTAGGTGAGAGAGTGTCGCCCTGTCTCACACCTCGCTTTATATGAAAATCTCTGGTGGTATCGTGTAGTTTTACACGCATTGTGGCGATTTGGTACAATGTTTGTACTAACTTTGTAAGCCGGTAGTCTATTCTACTATTGTTCAGAGCAATTATAATGCTGTCTAATTAACAGAGAGTATTAAAGATAAGTAATCATTAAAGATAAGTAACAATGATCTGTTATATTTCATCGATTTTTCTATTACGGCTTTTACTGTCTGTAGGTGATCGTTTGTTCCGAATTATTATATAATAAATTTAATAAATATTAAATAAGTGGAAGCCAGCTTGTTCTCGGGGCTAGTAGAAATCCTTTTTTTCTAGTCTTGTCGTTATTATTCGGGTAAACATTTTATAGACGTGGTTTAATAATCTGATTGGTCTATATTGTGTAGTAAATTGTTACTGCAATGTTTCATGTTTGCAGTATGCAACAATCTGTTAGACAAAGGTTAAACAAAATTTTTATTTGGTTGAGCAGGGCATGTCCGCCCATCTTTATAGCTTCAATTACGACACCTTGTTCTCCTGATGCTTTGTTGTTTTTTATCTTTTTCATGGCGTCGCGGATTTCGCTTACTGTGATCTCTGGCATGAGCTTTGAAGCCTGGTTGATGATTTTGCGTGATGCAGTAGTCTTCAACTATGGGGACCCCTTCTTTGTTCTTTAGTTTGTGTATTTCACATTGTTTAGCCGTTTTCTCAGGACTTTTAGACTTTTATTCCATTCTATAGTTCGGTGGACCTTTTGATTCTTAAATTTTCTTAAATCTTTCCTTAAAGCTTTTGATACATCTTTATTTATCGTCAATGCTTTCGTTTCCTTTGATTTCTCTTCTAGTTTCTATTAGTTGATTTATTTCAATGGCTATTTTCTCGTCGGTATCTTTTAGGGCAGCATTTTACTTGAGCCTCTCGAATAGCTTCTTTTCGATAAAGAAAAACGAGATTTTCGTTTAGAGTATTTACATTATTTATGCATTCATTTTGTTGTAGGTTTTTATTACAGCATATCGTACCAAATATGGGACTCTCCCTTAAGGCGCTGGAAAACCAGCATTATCAAGTTTCGGTACGACATTTAACAGAGTGTCAGATGATTTACGATATGATGGTAGTAGACTTGTGCCTAATGAAAATAATAAAAGATGTGCTGGGGAAGTGTGTTCATCTAATGTAGGTACAAAATGTTTAAAATGTGATTTTGTGCTGTGTATAGAAAGTAATGAAATATTCCATAACAAATAATTTTGTATTACGTATTAGACTAGCGTTACCATATGGTAACAGTCCAATTTTTGTTAATAAAGGGTGTTCCTATCATATATTTTTTTAATTTTTAAAATATATAGTCTTAATACATCGTTTAACAATATTATTTCGCTAAAACCAAAAAAAAACAAATTTCACAATTAAAGGGTAAAACAGGGGGTAAAAAAGGGTAAGTGGGACTGTGACTAAGGAGTGAAGATACAAGAAGATGCTAGAAATACTTTTACCAAATTCAATAACTACATCGTTAGCGCGAAACTCCTTTGGGTCTCCGTATTCGCGTTCTAAAATGCTACATATAGCCAATAATAATTGTACGGTAGCACAAAATATGATCTCATATTTAAACAAAAAAGAAACAAAAACCAACGTACAAAAAAACGCTTTCTGTCTAAGTACATCGCTGGAATATAGAGTGAATAGATAAACTAAACTAAATATATATACACGTATTCAAGGACCGGCAGGTCTTTTATAAAACCGCATTGGCGGACTAGGCCCTTCAGGCAGATCAAATGTAGATATTTTCGTGAATTCAGAGCACTGAGGTCATGTGCGGCATATATGGGCTTGGTGGCCTGACCTCACTCGGATGCTCAGCCGGCGAAGAGAACAAAATTCATTTTGCCAAATCGGCGGCTAAGTGGCCGAGCAAACACATGTTCTTCGAGAGCACCAACAGAGAACCACCAACCTGAGTTGATGACTCTGTTCGAAACACACACTTTTTTCTTTTTAGAGACTCGAGTTCCGATATCAAGTTAGAGTTACTTCAATAGAGTCCGTAAAGTAAGTAGGGAGAAAAGTCGATATGTGGGCTACCCCTACAGTTATGTGGCTTAACCACAGTCAATAAAAACAGAAGGTGTTCCATTACCCAGGGCACTCAAAGTAATGTTCAGATCATAAGCCTTCTCACGTAAGTCACACGCTGAGGAGAGGTGGAGGAAAAGCCTGGGGTCAGATATAGGTATCACTTCAATAGCGATGTGTGACCGGCTTGATCTTCGGAACCATGTTACTTAGGGGCAGGGTTGATAACTGTATGTGTGTGTGTGTGTTCTCATACTACAAAAATTCAACTTTTTCGAAGATTAATTACTAATTTAACTGGGAATAAGCCACAATAAGCTTATTCCCAGTTAAATAGTAATTAATTTAAAATGCCACAAGAAACTATCTTTAGAAAAATATTTTTCGAAGATGATACGATCCATTATCTAATACTAAAAACGAAACGAAAAAAAGATAATCGTTATGTTTGCTTTGCACTTAATATTTTAACTCATTATGCATTGATAATTATATTTTAATAGATAAATTACTAAGTCTCTGTCGTTTTTATTCACTTCCTTTCTTGAATTTTTGCAAATTGTTATAATGTTTTTACTTAACAAACTTTTAATAATTTAGTAATTTTTTAAGAATATTAAACGTTGGCATATTAACAAAAAAGTGGAACAATGCTCTATAAATGAGTTGTTTTCACATTAACTTTAATTTGACGATGCAATTAAAATCATAAATAATTATATATCTGGTTTTTTTCTCGAACGTTGATCTTAATTACCATCTTTAATGGATATTTCGCTAGACAATATTAAGCAAGAGCAAATTTATGCAAAGTAACAAACCATAAATTATTTTTTTTACAAGGTGTTTCAAAAATAAAATAATATGATACGAATGCAGCAGATTCAGAATAGCAATAGTAAGTTGGTCTAGCTTTTACGGTAAAGATTACTACATAAAAAAAGTAAAACGTTGACTAGGAATTGGAACTGTTTCGATTCTATTTCCATTTACTCTTCTTATAATCTCCGTGTTCAAACCCTGTAATTAGCTTAACCCTAGATATATTTAGAATGTCCATGACTTACTCTAAGTTCATACAAAATTTATTTGTCTGTTGACAATTCTGAACTCTTGTCATGTCAGTTAAACTTTAATGGAACTGGAACTTCTCTTTTCAAAACTTCCACAAAATATATTTTAAATTCTTGTCACTACAGCTGTTTCGGCAGATTAACTTTCTCAATTAAGGCGATTCAAAAGTTTCAAATTATTTTTCAAAGTTTCAAAAATGTATTATTAGGATTTTTATTAAATATTCAAATAAATGTTGCTCACGCCATCTATCCACCGAGTGCGGAAACATTTAAATTTTCTCAAGGATCAAACTGCATTTCATAATAGTCCCGACTTTGGCCCCAAAATCCGAGCGTTCGTAAACTCCCGCCAATTCATCTCTTTTTTTCTGTCTCTAAACATAAACCATACATGATGAAATTTTGTTTAAGTGGTTTCTTTACGAGGTCAGCCGAAAAATTCATTTTCTCTTTTATATTTCAAATAAATATTTACTTTAGGCCCTTACCAGAAGCACTAATGGTTGCCAGAACTACGTTTATTGTCCCGAGGCTATCTAAATAACAACCATGGATTAATGGTAAGTGTTCTAAAACCAGAATGTATAGTTGACCGCCATTATATGATATCCCCAGAAATTCGCAGAATTACCGTTATTTGGTATGTGTCTTTTGTGGATCCTGTTTGCTTTGCCACCCTTATCCTATAGATTTTTATGGTGGATATATGTTTCTACTACCAATAGATTCAACGTTCCGAAATCTTAGCCTGATCTAGTTGGTAAAAATTATATCCGTTCTACAAATCACACAAGTATTTGCATAATATTTTTTTATGGAACAGTGAATATAATCTGGGAACAAAATAACAGTGATGTGATTTATTATTGGCTTTTAATTACACAAATATGTACATAATATATAAATATTTTTTATATATCTATAATAGAATTGTTTTATGTGAACGAATTTCGAAATTTGGGATAAGGTATAATTTTATTTTCGTATTTTTTATTCATAATCTAATGCCAAGATATAAAATGTTTGTTTTCTTACTATTTAATTTTAAGTTTAGTTTCGTATAAGCAGTTCTCATTTGTAATTTAATACCTAAATAGAGACTGTTTATTTTTTTTTTTTCAGAATAACCTTATTCTCTTAGAAACTCTTAATAACTCTTTGGTCGTTTTAAAATAATAAAGGTTAGCTTTGTTTTAAATTTTCATTGTATTTCTTTGTCTGAGCTCTTTTCCTTACAGAAGTAAAGTATTAAGGAGTGGCACCCAATTAATTGTAATTTTAAAGATAATACAAACAGCTTTTTATGATTTGTTGAAAGAACCACACCCAAACTCTTCTCGACAGGAGCAAAAGGGCCTCAATTATTTGTGTAAATAAGTTATATAGATTAATTAATGACAATATTTTATGCCTGAACAGATTGTGGGAATCTGTATTATTGGTTTATTAAAATTGCTGCAAGATTTAAAAAAATTTTTAGTTGTGTCAATAAAACTGCTATCAATCATTTTCTAAATCTCTACAGCGAAGTCTTGTATGAGGAGTGATACTGAAATATTTTGCGGAAGATGGATATAGTATTTGGGCATCATTAACTCTGTTTGGAATGTTTTAGATTTTTTTTAATGGGATGATTCACGTGAGTTGATTTAGATCCATTTAGTTTGATTCTCCATTTTTCATCCAATTACGGATTTTATTTCTCGACAACTCTAATTTTTCTGTTGCTTCTTCGCTGGCCTCACCTATTGCTAGGACAGTAGTATTATTTTCAAAGGTGGCTATAGTACTATTTTCTGGTTCAGGTATGCTGATTGTGCATAACACGTAGAGGACCGGACCTAATTCGCTTCCTTGAGAGACTTCTGCTTTGATTTCTTTTAGATCTGTGTGCACATTTCTTCTTGTCTGAAATATCTGTCAAATATGTATGACTGCAACATTTCTTAATATTGTTAGGCATAAGAATTTTGAGTGGATAGATTAAAACTTCAACGGCAAGAGACGATTCCCCAATAGAAAAACGATCAGTAGAAAGACCACGAAAACGATGGAATGACAACTTACTGGAGGCACATTGAAAAACAGACTGCCATGTCTATATAACAAAGAAGAAGAAGAAGAGGAAGAAGGTACCGTAATCTCAGACAACGATACCGCGCAAAATTTTATCATGCAAACGACAAGCGTCCTCCATCAAGAATACGAATAGTCTGCAGTGTCGGTGTATGATCGGAGATGGAATCGGATAAAAATGCGAAGATATCAAAGTTTGCATAGTTATTTAGTAATCCTTATAAATGAAAGTAAATATATTGAATTTTTTTTTCAGGAAACGAACTAATATTTATTTTTATATTTATTTTTAACTAAAACGGAGCTGTGGCCAAACTATTTGTGTAAAAAATATTAGTAAAAACAATTTAAACAGATTAATTAAAAACCATATTTTATTACTTACTTGATTGTTGTATTGGCTACATATATTTTGTTTAATTAACTAGCTGTCAGTTCAGTTATTAAAAAATACCAAAACAACCAAAGTTGTAGGTAAGACAAATAACTATTAATAATTTTATAGTAAAAAAGCATACTGGGTGTTAATTTACGACTTTTGCTTTATTACCAGATCCCAACGGTATTACTGTTATTATATCGACTAACATACGAAAGATTAACTGAATTAAAATCCATTTTAATCCATGTACCAAAAATAATTCAATAATACCGACCGATAATAATAAAATTGCACTTTTATTATTATCGGAAATATTTGGTAATTAAAGTTATATAAGTAACTGCAATATGTTTGCACCGCAAAAATAGTTATAGAAATTAAAAAGTTTCTTATTGAAGAACCATCATTATTTCATTTAGAACAACAGAAAATTTTAAAATGTTTTTGGCAATTATATTTGATTTATTGGGATACCCGCCTAGTATGCAAAAAATTGTTTTGGTTTAGCTCCTCCTAATAAACCGCCACCCGACGTTACGGTGACACCACTGGATGATGATACCTTTGAATCTAACCATTAACGTGATACATATATAAAAAAAAATTTTGCTTCCTTTCTTTCTTTTGTGTCAATAATTTAAAATTTGCACCATTCAGAATCCAAGAAGCAAAATGGGATTTACTTAAACCAAGAAAAGATTTTTTAAAAAAACTCCAAAAAGTTAGAGAGGAACAGTATGTCACGCTTCTCAGTATAGTCATGTGAATAAATTTGTCATTCGACTACTACGACAAAACAATGATGAAAAACTCATTTATAGCAGCAAAAAATAAGATTATCAAATACTACAATAAAACAAGTTGGTGGTACTGTATTTCTCTAGTAATCGATACCCGCCACAAATTGGAAACTTTCGATTTATCAGAACGGAGCTCGATCTGAAAGCAACAAGGAAGTTAAATCTTTTTACGAGTCCCCTAGTGACGGGGACGATTTCAAAATTGTTTCACTGTACAAGAAAAGGGTGCGCCTTGACGATTAACTGGATCTATATCTAGCAGAATAAGAAGACAGGAACGTAGACATCTTATTTCTTGGTGGAAAGACTACCAGAATATTTTTTTAATGGCTCGTTTGGCTAGGGATATCCTGTCAATTTCAGCTACGTCCATCCCAGAAGAAACGCTCTACTCCAGAGCCGGCTTGACCATGAGAACATAAAGAAGCCGGTTAAACGAGGATGCAGTGGCTGTGGTCCTTTGTGTCCAGTCACGAAAAAAAAGAAAATATTTTTTTATTTAATTAAAGTATACTTGAAGCGTTGTCCATACATAACAAACACTGTTATACAAACAAATACTGAGAGCAGTATGGACCTATGATCGTTAATTCTGGGGCTGTGCCAATTCAAGTAATATCTAGACTATCCAGAGATTGCAGAATGAAGTTTTAAGCAACATCGTTCATGTTCCTTGGTATATCAGAAATATTAAATTCTACCAGATGAAAGATGTAGATAAAGTTATTAAGAAGTAGGTAGTCACGAACAATAGTTGGTGTTCGAATATAAAAAAGAGAAAACTTGAATACTTAGGCCACCTGATGAGAGGGCAAAAGTACACGTTTCTCCAAGGACGCAGAAATCCAGGCCGTAGAAGAATGTCCTGGATGAGAAATTTAAGAGGGTGGTTTCGCTGTACTACTAACGAATTATTTAAAACAGCCGTTAATAAAATTAGAATCGCCATAATGATATCCAATCTCAGATAGGAGAGGCACTCAAAGAAGACATTATATCAGCCGCCTAGATTCAAAACCCGGCAAGTCACAATTTTTTCAAAATCCTTTTTTTTTAGATATAAGAATTTGAAATATATAAACCTATTCGTCCATAATACATTTATCAAGCAAATAATAGTAGTACTTTACTCGCCACCTGATTTCGGTTGACAACGTGTTAGCCAAGCAGATCAGTTAATTTATGCTTTTAAGTAAGTTGTTTACAGTATGTGTAATAAATTGCTAAAATAATAAATTCATTGGCAACTTTAAATACTGATGGACAGTTTATTAATGTAAAATCACGATATACAAACACAAGAGATAAGATATTGAGCATCTGACGCATACCGGCGGGCAGAGTCAACTACGTCAGCAACAGAGGCATCTCAAATTCTAAGGGCCGATTGTTCGAACGCTAATCAAAACTTGATTGTAATTAAACATTTAATTACAATAAAATTATATCAAAATTATAAACGAAATGTCCGAAACAATATTAAATCTTAGGGTAAAAGGCAGGAATCATTTACTTCCTTTTCAAAAAGGTAAATATGAGATTGTTACGAAATCATTTAATTCTAAAATAGTTTTAGGTATTTTAATGGCAAATAATTCCCTGAAACTTTTGTTACCTGATCAACAAAGAAGATTTGGTTTAACAAGACGGCTCCACCAAGACGTTTTAGAAAATTTCTTTGGTATTATAAGAGCCAAAGGTGGTTTACATGATCATCCCAATTCGTTGGAATTTAAGTATCGCCTGCGTTCCTACATCATGGGAAAAAATGAAGGTGCATATTCCGAATTTTCGAACGTAGAAACAAACAGTCCAGATTTACCAATTTCTGGACAATTGATCCAAAGGCTGGAGTTCAAGAACGAAGCAGTTGTGGATATTCAAGTTTACAATGAGAGTCAGAATGAACAAATTATTCTTCTTCTTCTTTGAGTGCGTCTCCTATCGGAGATTGGATATCATTATGGCGATTCTAATTTTATTAACTGCTGTTTTGCATAATTCGTTAGTGGTACAGCCAAACCAGTCTATTAAATTTCTCATCCAAGACATTCTTCTACGGCCTGGATTTCTGCGTCCTTGGATTTTTCCTTGCATTATATTTTGTAGGAACGTGTAATTTTGTCCTCTCATCAGGTGGCCCAAGTATTCAAGTTTTCTCTTTTTTATATTCAAACTTCTGGATCGTTATTTATTTATTAACAAATCATTAATGAGCTCGAATATGATGGTTTGGAGAATTTAGCTGGTTAAATCTGCCATAAATTGAAGAATTCCAGTATTCAACCCACAGATATTTCAACGTACACATGGGTTGATCATTTGAATGAGGGTGGTTTATGTAAAACTTTAGATACTTTTTTATTACAGGTTGAGCAACTGGAGAAACTTTTGTTTCCATAAATGGTGATTACATTTTGGTAACTAAAAATTATTTAGAAAACCCAATGTCGAAAAGTGGTGATGTAGACTGTTTTAATAAGGCGAAGGAGTTGTTTTTTCTTCTTCTTCAAGTGCCGTCTCCATCAATGGAGGTTAGCGGTTATGGTGGCAAACGTTTGTCTATCTTCAGCTGCTCTTAAGAGTTCCTCAAATCCAAGTCCTGTCCAGTTTCTGATATTACGTAACCAGGACAATTTTTTTCTTCCAATTCCTCGCTTTCCTTCTATTTTTATTATCAACTGAGGGATGTAGTATTTCTCTTTGCGCAACAAATGCCCTAAATAACTGGTTTTTCTTCTTTTGACTGTTCTCAATAGTTCTTTTTCTAAATTGAGTCTAGCTAGTACTTCTTCATTTGTTTTTCGTGCTGTCCAAGTTGTCCAAGTTGTTTTTTAGGTCTCGGATATACTTCCGCATTAAAGAATTAAGCAAACAACCTGACTTTGCGTAAAAGAAAAATATTGAAAATTACTACATAGTTACTGTATGTACGACTGATTCACAAAAACAAAGTTTGATTTAAAGTGCATGACATGAAAATTATACAACTTATTATTGTCTTTTCCAAACTTGTCAATCTAATCCGATATAATGCATTAATTAAAAAGTAAATTTTTTTTAATATACCATCAAATTATGGTTCCAATTTTTGGGATTTCTCTTCCCCTTGGTAAATATTAAATATTGTTTAATGCGTAGGCCACATAATCGACTTTTGGCAACCAACAAAATATAATAATTTCATTTATTTATTGATTGTATGAAAATTTTTCACGTTTTCAAATTGTAAGGACAAACAGTACCATTTATAAGGGGTGAGGCATTTTACAAAACTGACTTATGCGCACCCAAAAGCTTATGCAAAAGAGAGAAAAAAGTCTCACAAATTAGTCCAAGAACACTGAAGGCTGGGATAGCGGTTAAAGAAGATAAGAAAAAAAGTATTACGAAGCTATTGGAGAAACACTACGGAAAGGGATGGCAAGATAGAGATAAACTGGTCTTTTTCAAAGAAGTATTCCACGAAGCTATAGAGGAGGCAAGGCAGTGAGGCAAACGAAAAGGAAGATAAGTGCGATGCAGAAACAGTTAGCTTTGCAATATAAAATAGTGGATAAATGTTATCTTGCGTTGTTGAGTAATTAAACTTATTTTTCTAATAGATTTCGATTTTCTTTTCTTTCAAAATATTTAATTCATCTGCAAACCCCGACATGTCCAAAATATATAATACAATTACCTGTTTTTGGGGGCCCCTAGATTTTTTCAAAGTGTTTTTTTATGTATTATTATCAAAAACCTCAATTTTCTCAAAAAGTCGCTGCTTAATTTAATGGGATATAGATTTTAGAAGATTTTCTTCATTATCTCAAATCTCATTTACCTGGACTTGTCGGGTTTTGAATCTAGGCGGCTAATATGTAAAATTTACTAAAATACTTGAGTTTGATGTATAAAGTCAACTTTGTGGCAGGTTAAACGAACTAATTGTTATGTCACGTTTAACATTAGTATTTAATATTATAGTAACAGTAAATCCAGTTGAATTTTATAAACGTTCTTGCGTAATTATCTCATTGCTATCTTAATCTCCATTTACGCACAGAAAGATAACATTAAAAACTGACCTTTACATTTCCCCACTCCAACAGTCGCTGCCGTCTACCCGTAAACTACTTAACACTGTATTTTTTCGCGGTACGACACAAATTCATCGGAGGTCAAGCACTACTAAACTTAGTAAAAAAAACAATCGCCCTGTACACACTACGTCACGGATCAATTATACTAACACTGAAGCCGACAGTCGCAACTGATTTCCAACTTTATTGTCCTTATCACTTTATTTATTATCTGTTATTCAAACACGAGGACCGTATTTAACAATGTGAATGACTCTCACCACACCATCATCTTGCACTGTTGTACTGTGTTGTGTTGTGTACCATTTGCTGGTGTAGTGATAAAAGAGTTACGTTAGGGGGACGGTTCAGCGGTAAATAGAATGTTAAGTGCGTAAGCTTTTCATTCATTCCATTTCATTACCGTCTAGATAATTGTATTACTCTAGTTTAGGAGATGAATGGGCATAAGTACTAGAAACACAGATTCTATTGATAAGTAATTTTGTTTAAGTTATTTACACATTCTGTATTTGTATATCTGTATAAAATATGACTTTTGTGTTTGTGTATCTGTATAAAATATGACTTTTTTCTTTTATAATACTTTAAACTTCTCAGTATCGTACTTTTTAGCGGATTGTTCGATTCGGATGTTTTTCGGATGTTCGGATTGTTGTAGCGATTTCTCTGTATTTTTTTTTAATTGGCTTTGGCTTGAAACCTTTAGCCACACAATTACATATGAATAATAGTATTCATTCATACAGGATTGTACAAGGAAGACACTTTTCGAGAGGTTTTATTGTAACAAACAAGACATAAACTACGGTTAAGTAGGTGCGGAACATTGTACAGATTGAACGAAATAAATTCGAAACATACCAAATATTATGTATTTCGGCTCAATTCTGCTGTAGGTGGTTGACAAACAAAAGGTTGTCAAATAATTATATTTTAAAAATCCAATACTTCAGCGGGCTGCTGGATTCTGAAATCATAAAAATTGAAAGCTACACATAAATCTACGATTTTATTATGCTGTCAAAGCACTTATAGTCCAGGAAATGAAGCATTTCACCTCGCAATTTTTTCGTCCTGCGTGGATTGACTTGAAATTTCAACCGAAGGTAGGTAATAGCCAAGGATCAAAATCTATATCGAACCAAAGAGCGCCAAAGCCTTGGGGGTGGTTGCCACCCCATCTCCGGGGTGAAAATTTTTTTTACGTTTTAACTACAGGTTTCGATTAAAAAAGTGATTCTAAACAAAAAATGTTCCATAATTTTTTTTTGTAAAACTGATATTTTTTAAGTTATTCGCAATTGAAAGTAACAACTTTTAGACGAAAAAATCGACGTTTTTAATCAATTTTTCGCGAATAACTCGAAAATGGAGCATTTTATCAAAAAAATTGTAGAGAATAAATTTGTAGCTTTTAAAAAGACAAATACAATTCATTTTTTAAAATGTTTTTGCGATATAACAGGAACCGAAATACGGCCTATCAATGTTCAGCGGTTTTCTTCAAATGCCAAATTTGAAAGATTCAAGTCAAATATCGGGAAAATGTTGCATTTTTGGAAGAAAACTCACAGAACCTTTTTTAAAGACCATAAATAGACCTATCATAAAAAAAAGCTTCTAGCTCAAAAATTAAGTGAGTTATGATGAAAATAAGGTCAATACCTCATTTTTTTACGAAAAAATCGATGAAAACAACCCCCTAACCACCTCCATAATTAAAATCGATCTTCACCCTTCTGCAATTCTCTTGTACATGTATTGTTAATACGTCCAAGTATTTTGACCCATTTAAAATGCTTAGTTTTAGAAAAAGTACAACATAAAGCAAGAAACGATTTACAATTTCATATTTTTTACCCTTTTTTTTAAATATCCCCGAAAATACTGAATATATGAAAAAAAACTAAATTGTAGCTTTTTTAATGACTAAAATTTTCCTTTAATTAGATTTGTTGTACAATGAATATTTGGCGAAATATAGCCGTTTACAGCATCGGTTTACGATCAAGCACCATCTTTTTCGAGCCCTTTAAACTCACTCCATTTAAAAACCAAGGGTTGCAAAAAGATTTAATTCACAGATCCCTGTAGCTCTTAAAAATCTCTACAAAATCGTTTTTGAAGAAATACTCTATCGTTAAAAATTAAGGAAATACGTTAAAAAAACCAATTAGTTTTTTTTTTTCGGAAAATTCCATTAGTATAGTACAGTACATTTCGGAGCATAATAATCTACAAAACCGGTATATTAGGTAGTGGGACGTTATACATTCGAAATTTTAAGCGTTCTTATTTTGAAATCCCATACAACAGAATAAAACATCTGCTCATATGTCTATGGCTTGGCAATGAAAATATCAGAGCAACAGATTGGGGATGGTATTCCAAAGATGGTTTGTTGTTACCCGTACGCATGAACAAACAACCTGCACCCAATGAACTTTTGAAAATTATTTTTTGCCAATGTAAAAAAGGATGCGGCGTTTCATGTGGGTACAGAAAAGTTGGTTTATACTGTAACTCTACTTGTTCTGGGTGCTCAGGTGAAGGGTACAATAATAGTCCACCAATAATTGAAGAAGATGAGGATGGCATAGATCACGATGAAGATGTAATTGATGACGAATAAAATTAATATTATAATTGTTTTACCTATAAATGTAAATATTTTCAACTATTTATGTAAATGTATAAGAATATATGGTGCCTTTTTTATGTTAACAATTTTTTTTGTATTTAATTCTACTTTTTTCAATTTATATCTATTAAATTAGTTTATAAAAACTGCAATGTTGTAAAGGGTGATTTTCAAAAGTTGAAAAGTTGCAAAATTTTGGCCAAAAATTGTTTTCACCTATAGCACTCATAATAATAGATTTTTAAGGGTTGAAAATGTATGAAATTGTATATTATAAAAAAATCACTATTTAACTAATCCAAACCAAATTTCACTCATCTTAAGATTTGTAATGTTATTTTACAATTTTTGAAAATTAGTGGTAGTTTTCACCCCTAAGAACAATAGGGGTACATCGGCATGACATAAACTATAAATCAGAAGGTGAGTTGAGCTTAATTCCAAATTTTTATGCAAATCGTTCCAAGGCGAAATCATTTTCTTCGCATTACTACTTTTTTACATAAATCTCTAACAAGGGTCGCATTTTAAGGGTTGAAATATGATGGAACTTTATTCAAAAGCACAAGACTATCATTATTTAATTAATTCAAACCAAATTTTACCCATATTCAGGTTTAATATGTTATTTTATAATTTTTGACAATTAGGGGTAGTTTTCACCCCTAAGAACAATCAGGGTTCGTCGGCATGACATAAACTATAAAGCTGTGGGTGAATTGAGCTTAAATCCAAATTTTTATCCAAATCGATCCAAGGCGAAATCATTTTTTTAGAATTAGTAATTTTTTACATTAATCTCTAACAAGAGTTGCTTTTTAAGGGTTGAAATATGATGAAACTCTATTCAAAAGTATAAAATATTCATTATTTAACTAATTCAAACCAAATCTTACCCATATTCAGGTTTAATATGATATTTTATAATTTTTGACAATTAGGGGTAGTTTTCACCCCTAAAACCCTTCATCGCACTTCGGTTCGATATAGATTTTGATCCTTATGCTATCACCTACCTTCTGTTAAAATTTCAACTCAATCCATGCAGGAGGAAAAAATTGCGAAGTTTTAACTTTTTTCGAGCTTCATTTTCTGAACTATTATCGCTTCCTTTACGCAAACAACATTGTTGCGAGACAGATAGTTGAACGATATTTTATACAATGTCTATACCCAGGTATGGATTTATTTTTGTCCAAGTTTTATATTGGTCCACTATTTCAAATGGAGTTCAAACAGACATTAAATTGTATGATCCATTTTAAATTCGTTCAATCTGTATGATAAACATACAAAGGAAATGTTCATGCATACGATCAATTTTGCACTCATACCTTTAATTTAATTTTTACAAGAAATATCATAATGCTTTTAAAAATTTTATATTTTGTCTTCACTTAATAGAAGATTCACGTTTAATGGTGTACTTAAATCCTCTTTTATCAATTCTTTTAGCAGCCACGTGCTTGTATTACCATGTAGTGGGCACATGAAAAATATGTGATTTAAATCAGCTATACTAGTTGCACACTCACATCGGTCTGTTGGAAGAACTCCTATTTTGTGTAGATGTTTCGGAAAACATCCATGATCTACATTTAAACATCGTTGTAAAATTGTTTTACATCTACTGTGGGTTGTAATTTGTATAAATTAGTGCCCCTCTTTCACCAAACTGAATCCATTGTCTGTCCCATTTAAATTTAATACGTTGTTTGATATAGGCAAGTAGGTCACATGTGTTAAGTTCTTCTATCACCATATGTGGGTGCTGTAATGGATTTTGAGCTATAGAATCAGCAATAGTATTGCCAAAAATATCTGAGTGTCCCTTAACACCCATATAAATTTAGTACCATATGGATCTGATAGTTTTAGCAACTGTTGAAAAATTTGTAAGATTATGAATATTGCTATTAATTGTGAATTTAAAGTTTTATAAGGAGTGTAATACTGACAGTGAATCACTGCATATGACAATTTTGTTCCACTGGTTTTCACAGCACAATCCAAGGGCTTTGTATATAGCACATGCTTTAGCAGTAAAGATGCTGGATTGCTTATTTAAAATAAATGATTTTCTAATCTTTATTTTCGGTACAAAGTTAGCACTGGTTATACATGTTGACGATTTTGACCCGTCTGTATAGATCACAATATGATCTGAATAGCTAAATGTCCAACGATTCCCAGATAAGATTACAAGGGGAATTTATTAACTTCAGTTCGTTACAAGTTATAATTGCTCTTGCAAAACGTGCAGAGTTTTTTTTAATGAAGTATGTAGATGTTAAATCAGCTGTATTTAATTCATTAATTATTTTGGCATTATAAGTGCCACGATAATGGTTCAGGAAATATTTGCTTGCCAGATATTCTCTGTGCAATGAGAGTGGATTTTCATATGCTAGAACTAGTTTGGCTTCATTTGGAGTGCTTTTCAACAATCCTTAGAGCTTTAAATTGGATTCTATCAAATTTACGTAATATATTTACGCAAATAGCAGTAATCTATTATAGATCTTATATAGGCTCGATAAAAATTCAATGCAATGTTTTGATCTGCACCCCATGATCTCTTACACACCATTTTAAGAAAATTAATACATTTTTCGCAGCGACCAATTGTATAATTGATGACAGGATATATAGGGCAATAATTAAGCTAAGGAAAAGAGAGAAAGCATGTAGAAGTAAGTAAACTGGATGTATAGTTAGAAGAAAGAAAGTTGGATTAGGAGAATAATTGTCGATGTAGTGGGACGAAGTCTCTATTGAGGCTGGTGTGACAATTAACACAATTGGGATTATTTTGCTTTTCCTTGACGATCTCCAAATCCTGAAAAAGGTCAAGTTTGAGATAATCTCTACCTGGGATGTTATGAAGAAGAGAAATATCTGGTATCTTGATTGTGTAATTGTGATATTTAAGATGATGGGAGAAAGAAGAAGTATTCTTTAACTTAGAATGTTCATTGGCTCTGGTTACCAGAGATCTACAAGTTCTACCAATATAAGTGGCATCACAGTCAGAACATTAAAGTTTATAAACTCCACTGCGTTTGCTAATGTCAATATAGTCCTTACTATTGAAAACTTTTATGAAGAAAATTCTCTTTTGATTTCCATTGTATAATACACCAAGAATGTGTAAGAAGGATATTTCGTCAAAATGATTGCTTAATAAAACATTTTGTAATAATTTTGACGATTTTTATCTTGGCTAAATGACAAACTTGTAAAGCAATTGGCGTAAGTTGTACTATGGACTTCGTTCTAATATATTTGTAAGAAAATAGTTTTTACTATGTTTTTATTCAAGATATCAATTTATTATCGCAGATTGTGTGGTTTGGTTAAAATATTCTCACACGTTAAGTCATATCCGTATTACGGGTACCTATTATTGATATTAAAAATCGACGCATTTAATATATTTATTACAAGCAATCACATTAAATTGGTAATTTAATTGAAAATAGTAAACGTTTACGATACGCAACCACGAACGTAAAGACGTTTGAAAACAATGGGTGCTTTCATAACTAGCTTGGAAGTAATAAATATTACTGGCAACCAAACAATAAACCATTTGTATTCACGAACTCAATAATATTAGGATCTACAGTAGCACACACACACATACAATAGAAAAATAATTATCGTTGAACGTCATAGATTGTATAACGTCATGGATTAAAGGTACCAATATAGGCTCAAAAAAATGTATCAAAGTTCTCTTTTAAATTATAAAAGTAAGTGTAATCGAGCGAGAATAGAAATACGAGAAAGAAATGTGTTCGTAGAATTAAAATAATACTTTGTTAGAGTACCATTTTCAGTACCACAACATGGAATGCCAATGAACCTCCTCTTATCTTAAAACGACAATCTTTTATATTTTCATATACTATATTAACATCCGCAAATATCTTTAATCTTCTTTTGTTGCAATAACAATGTTCAACATCTTACCATAAAACTAATTCTTCTTTAAGTGCCGTCTCCCAATCGTAGGTTGGATATCATCATCACTATCTTTACTTTATCTATTGCTGCTCTGAAGAGTTCTATAGAACTGCATTTAAAACAATCTCTCAAAGTGTTAAAACTATGACACTCTCCTTCTTCCTATACTCCTGCCTCCTCTTATCTTTCCTTGTTTTATCAGTCTTAGCAGTTCATATAGCTGTCCCCTCATTACGTGTCCAAGATATTGTAACTTTCTTATTTTTATTGTGTTTATTATTTCGCATTTTTGCCCATTTCTCGCAATACTTCCGTGTTAGCTATTCTAAGCATCCTCCTGTAACACCACATTTCAAAGCGCACGAAGCGCACGAATAACACGAACACCTTCATGAATAAAGATGAAAACATCTACCCCAAATATGGCAATTCTAGCTGAATCAGGACAACTAGATCTTGAACATAGAAGACTAATACTAGGTGCTAAATTCTTGTCGAAAATCATCGCGATAGAAAACCATCCAATAGTACTGGCTCTGTTCAACATACGCAAAAGCCTCATAAACAACCCTAGGTTTCACAATAAATCTCAAATACCATACTTGGTTAAAGTCTTGGAATACTTCTTCCCATACTACCAAAAGATACATAAAGACACTAACTACCCCTGCTACAAATTAGACTTTGAAACCCTAATCAACCTTCTAGAAACCCTAAATTGTAACATAAATAAAAAGGAAATGATGATCAAAGAAAAATTCTTGGTAGCAACAGAGAAATACAGACAGGAGTATACCTTTATATACACAGATGCCTCAAAAAGCAAGGATAGGGTAGGCTTTGGAATAAATATCCCTAACATAAACTACAACTTCTCCTCTAGACTCCCAGGCGAACTATGCATAAGCAAAGCTGAAAATATAGCAATACATGAGGCAGTTAAACTAGCTACCAAAAAAGAATTACAGAAAACAATAATCTTTTCCGATTCTCTTACTGCCATTAATAACATCAAAACATGCAATCTCTCAGCCAAGGCAGACACATGGGCTCTAAAAACAAAAAAACTTATATCGTTGGCAAACCAAAATGGCTACAAAATAATCCTATCATGGATTCCGGGCCATGCAGATATTCTTGGCAACACAATAGCCGACAAATTAGCAAAAATCGGAAGAGATCTAAATATACCCATGAAGACACACTTAGACCACCAGGAAGCTTGGGCAGTTATTAAAGGAAGCATAGTAAAGGACTTTAAAAACAAGTGGAACTCAACCATGGGAAATAACAATTATCAATACAAAAAAGTCCAAAACATACAACCAACTAAACCTTGGTACATGGACATCCCATACAAAAATAGAAGACACAATAATCAGAATGCGTACTGGCCATTGCCTAACAAAGCAACACCTTTATAAATTAAAAATAAAAGAAAACCCATATTGTGAATGTGGACTGGAAGAGGACCAAAATCACATCTTTTTTGAATGCCCTATTAATGCCATCCCCAACAATGACCTTTACACCCTACTAGTCTCAACGAAGTCCGAAGCACCTCTGTCCATACACACAGTACTCTACCAACCATCATAAGAGACATTAAAAAAAATAATAAAATTCCTCTCCATAAGAGTGTCTTTATTATCTAGCTTGTAAAAAGCTCTTGCTTCTACCTTCATTTCCTACCATAACCTTCATTTCCTAACTTCATCCCAATACTCCACTGTGGAGTCTACACATCCAATATAACCTTTAACATTAAAAGTCAAATTTTACAAAGCCAAAAGCAAAAGATAGATATAATATAATTAACTCCAAGTAAAAAACGATACTAATTTCTAGGAAAATACAGTGACCTTGATATGGCTTAGAGCCAGACTACATTAAAGCCACACCCAAACCGAGCTGGTAAATCGCCTAACAGCGAAACCAACACCCCCAAGAGAAGAAAAAGAAGATGAACACATCCTTTCTGTTTGTCTTAGGCCGAAGATGTGATCAGTTAACCGATCTCCCCTTTCTAAATCCGCATTGGTATTATCTATAAGAAACACTATACTTTTTTACCTTGCTACACAGGTAGAGTTAATTGGGTAGGTACGTGTTGTACCCATCGAGCAAAAAGATAAAAGTGGGAATCTAATCGTTATGAAAAGGAGACCAAAAAAGTGGCCTCTGATGGCGGACATATCCGGAAATGCAAAGGCGCTAAATTTAAATTTTCCAATACTTGTTAACAATACCTGTAAAATATTTTTCAGACAAGAAAGTTTTAATTAAATATTAACGATAATAGTCTAAAAAGTGACATAATTGGTAAAAAAATTTCAATATAAATAAAATTTCATGTGACAGTTGGGACAAACAAACATAACCAAACTAAATTTGACTTCTTAAACAAGGAAAGAGACTGTATTTCCTTGTTTAAAGTGGCCTCTCAAGATAGCACTTCCTGTCTAACAATATTTTTGTCCCCACTACCTTTACATTCCCTCTTTTATCTTTTTGCTCGATGGTTGTACCACAAGGATCGATCGGGTTCCAAACCATTGGTATGAGTAAAAAGAAAAAGTATTTCATTAAAGATCGGCGCAAAGCAAATGCACCCAATTATATTACCTAATATTATACTTACATTTTGGTACAGCTGTAATTTTAGCAAAACAAATTATGCTTAATTGCTGTACTAGGAATAAAACTAATTTTTATTTTGATTGATACTATTCGTGTATGATACCAGTATTTATATTCCCATTACAAAAATTCTATATTATCAAGAAATTTATGATAAAGAAGTTTCTACTGACGTCAATTTGGTGTCTGTTGTAGATTATAACGCAGTAAGATTCAAAGTATGTCGCAATTTCTAAAAGTGGAAATGCAGAAAATATAATTTTTTCTTCTAAGTAAAATTTAAATCCAGGACATTGGTTATAGCAGGTGCTAAGTTAGCAAAAATAAGCTTTATATAGAGTAAGCTGCAAAATTTTAACGATTTGGCTCAGTAGTTTAACTGATTTTACAGAACGACACTTCTTACTTTGTATTTATTGACGTGAAAATGTTGAATATTTTATAAAATACTATGTTAAACACCTCCAGCTTTTGGATCGACACCACAATTTTCTCTAAAAAACTAAAGAGTATTTGAAAAAAAAAACATTGTTCCAACTTTTTGGTCAAACACCAATTTAGAATTGAGTGCTGCCACTTCTCCGTAATTCCTGTACCTTTTGCTATTTTATTCACGCGTTTTACCTTTTCGGCCATAACTGAGCTGCATAAACAGCTGAGATTATAAAATTAATGTCGGGTATATCCTCCCCTTTGCTCGAAAAATTGAGGAAGGGTTGAAAGAAGAGATATATATGGTGAAATCTGCCTTGGTGTACGACGGTGAAGTGTGGCTTTTAAAGAAGATTCATGGAAAGAAGATAAAGGTAGCTGAAATGAAAATGTTACGATAAATGTTGGGTAAGACTGGAAGTGACAGTATCATCATTCAATAAATCTCCCTCATAATTTTCCATCTATTTCGATCTTGTGGCTCTTGCATCCAATTCCTATGACAACGTTTTAGCTCGTCAGTCCAACGTGTTGCTAGACGACCTCTGTCTCGGCAGGCATCATCTCTTGGTCTCTATTCCAGTATCCGCTTTGTCCATCTATTATCTGTCATTCGAGCCAAGTGACCTGCCCAGTTCCATTTCAGAGTTGCTACTCTCTCTACTGCATCAGCCACTCCTGTTCTTTGTCGTAGCTGGCGATTTGGGATCTTGTCTCGTAGTGAAACGCCCAACATAGCACGCTCCATAGCCCTTTGACACACACGGACCTTTTGAACTGTTCTCCTTGTCATGGTCAACGTTTCCGCACCGTAAGTCAACGCTGGCAAATACACTGATTAAAGGTTTTTCTTTTAAGACATATTGGTATATCAGACGATTTGAAAATATGGTTCAGCTAGCCGAAGGCTGCCCAAGTCAGTCTTATACGACGGAGAAGCTCAACGGTTTGGTTATCTTTTCCTATGCGGATATCATGACCTAGGTATTTATAGGCCATTACCTGGTCTATGAATCTTATTCCTACGCATATATCTTCGCTGACTACAAGATTTGTCATCATCTGGGTTTTAGATATATTTATTTTCAATCCTCCTTCTAGCGAGGAAAGGTAGAGCTGATTTGAAAGTTTTTTGGCCTCATCTATCCTATCAGTTATTAGTACAATACTTACTTACCTTAGATGGCTAAGCTTTTCAGTATCAGGAACGACTTGATTAGGGAAAGAGCCGGGGAAATTACAGGCTCAAAAAAGATTCAAGAAAAAGGACTGCAATGATTTGATCATGTTGTAGCATGCAGAAAATTCCTAAACTATTTAATATTCAAGTAAATTCCTAAACTATCTAATATTCAAGTAAGTTTTTAAAATTATCTAGTAAGCTCTTGGGCTATATATAAAATTTGGTGTGCTTTTTTTGGTGTGCGAGTTTACACTCGAAATTCCCCAAAAAAAGAAATCGGCTACGAAGTTAAATATGATTATATTTGTTTTATATTTTTAGGTCAAGGTCGTTTTGCGAGATAGTTTTGAAGCGGTTTAATAAGATTTCGGTTACAAAGACTGGAAAGAGAAAAGCTGAGGAAGAAGAAGAAGAAGATAAAAAAGAACAAGAAGAAGAAGAAAAAACAGAAGACGAAGAAGAAGAAGAAGTAGTAGTTAATCTATGAGCCTAAAAGAGAAGTTATATATTTCGAGAGCTATTTATAGCCTAGAGTTAAAACCAATCAATCATATTCCTACTCCTTTTTGGGCATTTAACCCTTTATTATAACTGAGGGCATGCCTTTGATTTGAGCGATTTTTTCTTCTAGTTTTAGTGAATATATCTATATTGTTTCGCCAATTTATTGATGATTTTGTGTAATGTATATTTCAAGACAAGTGATCAACAAATCTTTTGTCTTTCTGTTTGATATGTTTCGCTAAATTTATAAAAATGTTTATGTAATTACAAATACTTATCTGATTAGTATATATCTTAATTATTTTAACATTTAAACATTTAAATATTTTTAAATACCGACATGTAATGGTACTAATTCGACGAAATTCAAATTCCAAAACTGGTCGTTTCATAACAATATGTTGGAATTTGGAAGCATCTAATCGATCTATTTATATTTTGCGTAAGTTTAACGTTTTGTTTTTGTGTATTGAGTAGTGATACATGTTGTACAATGGTTTTCTAATAACTTACCTATGTTAAACAGTTTATTCTCATCAACATAATTAAATAGTTGCTGTTAAAAATAATTAAATCTAACATAAAACTAATATTTGGTTTTACAATTGAAACTATTTACCTAGTAAACATTCCATTTAAATTTTTTAATTTGTTCCTTGATATATTTTGACTACAGCAGTAAAGGATTCCCTGCATGAACTAGATTTAAATGATAATCACTGGTGATGTTCTATGCACTGCCAGGACAGAACTTACACATAAAGTGTAAATATCTACACAGAAGTTTACAATTTCTTTTAACAGTAATGGTTAATAAATCACAAATTTTGAAAAAAGAATACCCTATGTAGTACAGTACTGTTTTGTCCTTCTTCTTTTCTCTTTTCTCTCCAAGTTCTTTCATTTTGTATACATTTCTAATCTTGCGTCTTTAATTTGCAACATATCAAAATGACGATTGTTATATTTTGTCTAATATTCGTTTATCTAACTGACAATTGTTGGATCGAATAAACCTTCGATGAATTTCTTCTTCTTTATGTACCATGTCCTTTCAGAACGTTGGTTACCATCATAGCTATCTTAATTTTATTCACTGCCACCCTAAATAGCATGCTTGTATCAACATCATACCAATCTTGCAAGTTCTTCAGCCATGAGGTTCTTCTTTGTCCTGGACTGCGTTTGCCTGCTATTTTTCCTTGCATGCTATTTTGTAGCAACCTATATTTGGGACCTCCCATTACATGTCCGAAATATTCCAGCTTTCTCTGCTTGATACTTTTTATGATCTCAGTAGTCTTGCTGACGCGTTCTGGTATTGTGGAGTTTCGAATCTTCTTCACCCAGGAAACTTTTAAAATTCTTCTATAGCTCATTTCGACAGCCTCAAGGCGATTTAGATCGATTTTATTCACAGTCTAGGACTCGGCACCATAAAGTAAGACCGAGAATACGTAGCAGCGAAGTAGGTGGATCATCAATGCCAATTTTATTTCTCTGTTACATAACACCTTGGACATCCTTCTAAAAGCAGCTCTAGCCTGCTCTATCCTAGATCCAATATCCAATTTTGACGTGACTTTCTGCGTTACAATTTAATTGCTGTCCAAGGTTAACGATTTTATCAACTTGCTCAAGTTTGGTATCATTTACATATAAAGACGGTTTTATATGTTACTCAGTGGCGGCTGGTGTGATAAAATTTTGGGTAGGCCAAGCCAGCAAATTACATATAGCTATGTGTAATCAGTGGCGGATCCAGAGGGAGGGGTTACGTGGTCATGGGGTCATGAGCCCCCTTAAAAATATTTGAAAACCCACTTATATTAATTACTGTTTAACTGGGAATAAGCCACAATTAAAAATAAAAATACGTTTATTGACGTTTCAATTTCCACTTCGGAAATCGTTCCCAAAATACAAACAGTAAATTAAACAAATTTTGTTTTTTGTTACATAGTGAAAAATTCTCCTAATAATTTAATTTTATCTGACTCATTTATATTGACAATTCAGACATACATTATGCATTTTAAAGTAGACGACTTTAAAATGATATTGCCAATATTGTTGAGTTGCGCTCCTGGGACGACTTTACTTATAAGATAGTTCAATCGATTACATAAAATCAACTTTAACTTGAGAATATCCGTCAGAAAAAAAAATCATAGCATATAATTCGTCTTTAAAAAGACAAACACATGACATGATGACAGTAAAATTCTCCTGTTAGTGATTCCATAGTAAATTATGAGAGAAAAACCAGGAAAAAAACCTCATAATACTATCCCGACAGTGTAAGTATTTGTTCGTGAATTTAGTTTACCTTCAACAAACATCAAAATTCTGATTTTATATGTTACGTTATTTAAAAAACATAAATGATGCATCCTCTTTATGTTACTGACTTACTAATACTGGTATTTTCTTATTAATAACTTCCTCTATCAATATTGGTAACCAGATCCTACTACATTCTGCCGAGGCATTTGCGACATAATTGGCCTCATTTAGCATAATTAGAGCCGCTTCTTTGATTTTTCTTTTTTTACCATCCGTTTCTTTTAGGACTGCATTTGAATTAGTCCATTGAACCCTATGTTTATTATCCCATGCGTGTGTACATATTTGAGATCTATCTATGTAAACACGCAATGTCGGGATAGTATTATCAGGTTTTTTCCTGGTTTTTCCCTCATAATTTACTATGGAATCACTAACAGGAGAATTTTACTGTCATCATATCATGTGTTTGTCTTTTTAAAGACGAATTACATGCTACGATTTTTTTCTGACGGATATTCTCAAGTTAAATTTGATTTCATGTAATCGAATGAACTATCTTATAAGTAAAGTCGTCCCAGGAGCGCAACTCAACAATATTGGCAATATCACTTTAAAGTCGTCTACTTTAAAATGCATAATGTATGTCTGGATTGTCAATATAAATGAGTCAGATAAAATTAAATTATTAGAAGAATTTTTCACTATGTAACAAAAAAACAAAATTTGTTTAATTTACTGTTTGTATTTTGAGAACGATTTCCGAAGTGGAAATTGAAACGTCAATAAACTTATTTTTATCTTTAATTGTGGCTTATTCCCAGTTTAACAGTAATTAATTTACAATGCCACAAGAAAATACCTTCAGAACAATACTGTCTATTCTAGTAAAGATTACTCTTAATTCTGCAGGTCTCCTTGTTATTAAGGTAACATCATCTGCATATGCTACGCATTGATGCCTGTGATGATATATTGTGCCTCTAGTGTAGATGTTACATTCTCGTAAAATCTTCTCTAAGATCAAATTGAAAAAATCTGTTGATAACGGGTCACCTTGTCGCAGACCTCTATTGGCGATAAAGCTATCCGAAACCCGTCCTTCTAACATGACTTTACTTTTAGTATCATTGAGTATGCATTTAGTCAGTCTTACTATTTTTGGTCGAAATTCAAAATATTCTAGTGCTTCATATACTTTATTTCTTTTTATAGTATCATATGCCTGTCTAAAATCAATAAACAGCATGTGTAATGTTAGGTTGAATTCATATGAGCTAGCTAAAATTTGTTTCATTGTAAAAATTTGGTCTATAACCGATCTGTTTGCTCCTGCTTGATAAAACCTGCTTGATATTCACCTAGACAATTTTCAACTTTTGTTTTAATTTTATTTCTAATTGATATGGCCAGAATCTTATACACTGTATCTTGTAGAGCTATTCCCCTGTAATTTTTACATTCTGTAACGTCTCCTTTTTTATGCACTGGACATAAGATTGCTTCTTTCTACTGATTGGGTATTTTTTCTTTGATCCACACTTCGCGTATTAACTCAGCGATTTCTTCTTTTTTTAAGTTTTTTATGATCTCTAAAATTTCTTCCTTGGTAGGTACTTCTTCATTTACATCTGGGTCCCTTACTTCTTCATGTTGTAGTTGCGTTTGTTCTCTTTCATCTTGGTCGTCCGTACATAATATGTTCTCGAAATAATTGGCCCACCTTCTAAATTTTTCATCTGTTCCACCTAACAGATTCCTCTTTTCATCCTAAAAAGCTAGAGGTTCCCCCTCTAGCTCTTAGGATATGCTTATATTTAGTTTGGTTTAAACATTCTTCATAAAGCAGAAAAGATCTTTTTCATGGATATTAATAATTCCTATAATCGTATTATTAAGCATATCGTGTATAAATACACTTCAAATCTTTACTTATTTATAACTAGTTTGACTGCTTGTAAACTACTTTTCTTGTATCAAACTAATAAGAATATGTTTTTTACCAGTCTAGTTAAAATACAATTTAATTTATCATTACGATAAATACTTGCGTTGGGGAATATTTGTATACGTTATAATATATAGATAAACCGTAGCTAAACTAGAAACATTAACCATACAATTAAAAAGAAGGACAGAGACAGATAATCAGAAACAAGTATAATTAAACCCCGAAGACACAGAGCTTTCCACTCTCTACGTTCAAAAACCTGTCCATGACTATCCTATAGGATATGGGATATAGATATGGGACGCATTGAACCTCCTTCTTGTTCAAAGTAATGCAGGACAGACAAGTAAGAAAACTAAGTAAAAATGCAAAAATATAAAAAAGGAAATAATTCCA
Organism: Diabrotica balteata; assembly: GCA_918026665.1. Classification (NCBI taxonomy): domain Eukaryota; kingdom Metazoa; phylum Arthropoda; class Insecta; order Coleoptera; family Chrysomelidae; genus Diabrotica; species Diabrotica balteata. Next base: position 17,841,993 of record OU898281.1, on the reverse strand, counting down.
TCAATAGCTGGCGAATACACCTATAAATAATAATATACGGCATAAGGATGCAGAAGCCGTTAATAACTGCATTAAAGACTTAATACTATATTGTTTTCTTGTTAACAAACTGTGACATTTTTGTGACTTTTTTAAGGTTTGTATAAATTTAGAAAAAACTTTTAATGTGTTTTTTACAGTGTTTTTATTGCAATTTTTAAATGTATGAACTGAACTGAAGAAGTGCAGAAATACTGCACGAAACGTTTTCTATTAAAAATTGAAATAGTTTTTTAATTTTTTATTTCTCCTTGACCGGTATCCTCATTTACAGTGAGATTTTTATTCCACTTGCATTGTGTATTTAAATTTAGAAATGTATATATATATATATATATATATATATATATCTTGAGAGGAATATATATATATATATATATATTATATATATATATATATATATATATATATATATATATATAAGAACAAAAAGAATACTCCATTGTGGTGGACAAATAACATCGCCAATGCAATACACAACAAGAAACAAGCATATCAAAAGTGGCTGCAAACAAATGATCCAGATGATAGACGAACATATGCAAGATCAAACATAGAAGTAAAAAATTTAGTAACTAAAGCAAAAAATATTTCCTGGGAAAGTAAATGCGAAGAACTCAACAAATATATAGGGTCAACAAGATTAAGAGAAGCATGGAAAACGGTAAAAAATCTGAGAACAAACAGAAAGGAAACGAGTAGAATAGATGTAATAAAAGAAAGATCTTGGATCGAACACTACTTACAACTTTTGACTGAAACAAGACCTCAATTCACGAACATCAGTACAACAACATATGAACTGGAATTCAGTGAAAACGATGAAATAACAGTACAGGATGTCGAGAATGCAATACGGAAGTCATGCGGAGCACAAGGTATACCAAATGAATTATGAAAACATAGAGCACAAGTATTACGAAAATTATTGGCGTATGTCTTCACCTTATTCTATAATGGACACGAGTTACCACAGGAGTGGACAAAAGTACATATTAACAACATCTACAAAAAAGGGGATAGAAAGAATTGTTCAAACTACAGGGGGCTAAGTGTCATAAATTCACTCTTAAGACTTAATGGAAAAATAAAAAATAAAATTGAAAAAGAGATGACAGATGTAAAAGAACAGAGCGTCTTTTGTGCAAACAGATCCTGTATGGACAGTATATTCTCTCTAAAGCAAGTTATCGAGAAAAGATTAGCCCACAACCTTTCAACTCATATAGTCTTTATAGATCTGACAAAGGCATACGATAGTGTATCACTTTCAATGCTTTAGATAGCAATGGAAAAACAAGGAGTAAGCAAAAAATATATACAAGCAGTACAACAGCTCTACAAAAATATGACGGCAAGCATTAAAACTGGAATTAGATTAACTAGAAAAATACCTATTGGTAAGGGCCTAAAGAAAGGCTGCTGCATAGCACCTACACTTTTCAAAATATATCTAAATGAGGCACTCTCACTGTGGAGAAGAAACTGCTGCAATATGGGTATCCCAATCGGAGATGATAGATTGTACACGATACACTTCGCTGACGACCAAGCCATTCTAGCTGAAGACGAGAGTGATGTAGGCTACATGCTTAGAAAACTGGAAGATGAGTACACCAAATGGGGCCTCACAATTAATATACAAAAAACTGAGTACTTAGTTGTAGGAGAAAAACCAGAAAGCCTACAAATCGAAATTGGAACTATAAAACCAAGAGACAATTTTAAATACTTGGGAGTCCAAATAACACCAAAAGCAGGAAGTAGCGAAGAAATACATTCAAGGATTGACCAAGCAATATCAGTCACCAGACAGCTACACGGACTATTATGGAATAAAAAATAGCAAAAGAAAATAAAAGAAGAATTTATAAAACAATAATAGAAAGTATTGGGCTGTACGGCGCCGAACTCTGGGAAATAAAGCAAAGAAACCAATCAAAAATTAAGGCCATGGAAATAAATTACTGGAGACAATGTTGCCAGCTCACTAGAATTGATAGGGTGAGAAACGAAGATATTCGGAGAGAAATGGAAATCGATCTAAAAATAATAGACACAATGGCCAAAAAAAAAATAGAAGAATGGACTCCGCCAACTAGAAGAAAACGAGGTAGACCAAGACGATCCTGGAGAGACGATGTCGACGATGTCGACGATGCAATGACCGCCAGAGATCTAACAACTGAAGATTGCTTCCACAGAAAACACTGGAAATTAGGATGCGAGAAGCGGCGCCAGCTGTAAAAGACTCTTTTGTTATATATATATATATATATATATATATATATATATATATATATATATATATATATATATATATATATATATTGTATATATATATATATATATATATATATATATATATATATATATATATATATATGAATATTTATAATTAAATATCCAAAAGTGACAATACCGAACTATTTTTTAAGCTGTATCTACTATAATTTCACGAGAACATGTTTCAACCACCTATAATTATTACTTTAAAGAAGAGCAAATATTACTACATCTAAAAATCCATTCAGCTTTAAATAAATATTTGACAAAAAATTGTTCAATGTATTAGGAAAATAACTGTGTTTGTTAACAATGTGGGTATTTAATTTTTTCATTATTAGCACCTACTACTGATAACACTTTGGTTATACATACAATCAGTGAATTCATAAAACACCTACAAATTGCAAATAGAAATTGTTGGTGATCTTATATCTGCAGGTAGATAGATACAAGACAATAACGAGTGGAAAATTTTTAACGCAATTTGATAATATGTAAATAATTTTAAAAGCAATTAGATCGGAAATCATAATGCAGCATTACTATTAGATACTTTAATTCCATTGGAAAACTAGTAGAGTTCTTTGACGTTAGTTCTAGTCGGAGTGCAGAAACTTTGTTTAATCTCGTATCAAATAACCCTTAAAGATTTGGTTATAAATCTAAACTCATTGACTAGTGTTTTGATGGAGGAGTACATCTTAATGGTCTTCAGACGAAAATAAAAGAAGTTGCAACGCAAGCAGTTTTTTAATATTGTTCTGAAGCTATTTTCTTGTGGCATTTAAAATTAATTACTATTTAACTGGGAATAAGCCACAATTAAAGATAAAAATACGTTTATTGACGTTTCAATTTCCGCTTCGGAATTTCCGATTTCCGAAGTGAAAATTGAAACGTCAATAAACGTATTTTTATCTTTAATTGCAAGCAGTTTTTGTTTACTGCTTAGCACATGACTTGAATTTGATTCTTCAACAAATCTGCAACTGTATTTCTAAGTGCCGAATTTTTGTCTTCCTTCCCTCCTTCACAAGGACATCTAATTCCAATATACCTAGAATAAGACACGGCCAGTGGGATTCTCTGATACAAGTTTTCCAACAAATTAGAGAAAATACTTCGATTAAGCATCAATACGTAAAGGTTTTTTAAACAAATTGGAAAATTTTAAGTTTGCACCATTAATGGTGACTTTTATGGATATATTTGGCCATACGTATATATTATTTAATTGCTACAGAAGAAATCTTTAGAGATAAGCATTTGTGTTGGCCAGATAAGAAATACAAAAACAGTGCTAAGTAGCAAACGTAGTGAAGAATAAATTTTAGATAGATACAAGGCACTTTATTAAGAAATTCTAGACACTGTATCAACAAATAATGATACATTTTCATGATCTTCAAAAATACGCATTTGTAGTGGGTATTAAAAGGTTTAGAAAATTCACCTAAGAACTGATTTGCAATAGCTAAATAATGAATTGAAGCCAATATGAGAGGATCAGTACATAAAAATGAAAACAGCGAGTCTTCTAAAAACATTGAATAAAACTAGTTCTATTTTTAAAAAAGCTCATAAATGAGTGTGCTTGATTGTGACTATTCCATCCACAAGTGTTTTGGTATAAAAGAGGATAAAAACATTCCTTCGCAACACAATGACCGAAAACAAACTTTCGAACTGATAACTAAAAATCCGCTTTTACGAAGATACGAAGACATCATCGAAATTTGCCAGTCTGAAGAACAAGACAATCGAATCTTATTAAGGAAGCAACCGTTTGGTAAGTCAAGCCTGTTTTACTAAAGTATGTATTGCGCTTTTCGACCTAATTAGATCTTGTCAGTATTAAATCGCGAAAGCAGAAAATCAGACGATTTCTATTGATAGAACCAAAATTCAGATTTTGGCTTTAATATGTGCCTTTTATAAATTGCAAGGCAAAACAGACGGTGCTAAAAGATGTAAAGAGATATATAAAGAATCTAAAAGTTGTATTTTACAACATATCTCTTCATCCAAGCAAAAATCCTTGACGAATTGGTTTCCTGTACTCTTGTGGTTTACTTTTTATGAATAAATTATTTAGATTATACATATCTCTTTTAGATTTCTTAGTATCGCCTGTTTTGCACTGCATTTTATAGAAGGCACAGAATAAAGCAAAAATCTGAATTTTGGTTTTGTTAATAGAAATCTTCGTATTTCTACGTCCCTTTCAAGATAAAGGTTTTCACCTCTTTGTAAGGTTTATCGACCACGCGAGCGAAATTACAAATAAGAAAGAGAGTTGGTTGATAAACGCGTCCCATTAGAAAGAGATGCAGGACCTCTTTACGTTAGTTTTGTCTGTCACATTTAGGAAACGCGACGGGACGCGACCGTGGGGCAGCAGTTACTCTGTTTGTATTATATGTATATGGATTTGCTTTATCATATGAATATGCATATGGATATGCATATCGATTTGCTACTTCGAGACTAGCGAGCTGCTACTACCTAAAACACCATGTCATGAGCACAGAACATAAAATAAACTTCAATGAAACCACAATGCACGCTAATATTACAAATTGAAAATAGGATCAAACGTGTAATAAGGAAAGCAATTGAAATTATTTATAGCAGATATATATCTACTACTGGTGATATTTCCAAAAATCTCCTAGTGCGAACATAAAACAGTTGGGTTTTAATAAACATCTTTATAAGGTCATGCAGAAAGCTGTACTCCTCGCGACAACAAGATGTGTACGAAAATTTTTGGGAGATACTCCAGGATACCAAGTCACCTAGGGCTCGATAACACGGAAAGAGTTCCACCAGAGCTCAATCCTTTTGATACAGTAGGTATCTGGGATGAGTAGATTTTCCCCTTAGAGGGAGTGTGAGCCATGTGGCTAAATCTGGATAATAATGAAAACTTTCTTTTTTCTTGGAGGGGATTTCGTCATTTTCCCTTCCCATGTAGTCACCCCTGAATATTACATAGTGGATAATTATGACAGTATCGATTGAATGTTTTTTTAAAATTTGTTAATGTAACACAATGTAACTGTTTGAGTAGCTAACCATACGAATATACCGCGGACAGTCTTTTTGACTACTTTAATAAAATTTACAGTAATTACCTCTGATCTTGTTAGTTATGCAAATAAATATAATTATTATCTATATTATATGTAAATATGAACTAAATACAAAAATAATTTTATCTATTTACAACAACATAAAATTGTTTTAATGTTGTAGTAAATTTATTTGTAGTTTATAGAAGATTAATGACAATAAATTATATGTCATGTTTTTTTTTAAACCGCAACACACAAATTTACTTTAAGCATTAGAAGTAAGTATCAAATCGTACATTCTATGGATTTTGTAAGTGAACTATCGTGTATGTAGCTGCTATACCAAACTATTTACTAAATCTTAAGTACTATCTGTAATCTTTTAAATTACATTGAAATAGGTACCCATACTCGATACAGCCATTGCAGAAAGATGTATTTGGAGAAAAGATCAACATTATTATTGGACAATACACTTTAACCCTTAATTGGGTAGGCCTCAATATACAGTATTGTCCGAATTAATGGAATCACTGTGAATTTTTTTTCATTTTTTGAAGGCAATTGAAGGCATGATGAACAGCCAAAAATACAAATCCATGTTGGAAAAGTATTTGGACAAACAACTCCAAAAATGTCAACCTCAAGGAGGAGCGATTCTTTAACAGGACTCTGCTCCCTGTCACAAATCAAAGGAAATCATGGCATTTTTCAAAAATAAGAAGATTAATGTTTTAGATTGGCCCGGTAATTCGCCCGACCTCAACCCCATTGAAAATTTATGGGCCATTTGCAAAGCTAGACTGCGAAAAATCGACTGTACCACTAAAACAAAAATGATAGAAGCGGTCATTCAGGTTTGGTATCGAGATGACAGGATATCTGACAACTGCCAGAAACTCGTAGAATCTATGCCAAAACGGGTAAAAGCAGTGATTGCTGCCAAAGGGGGACATATTTCCTACTGAATGATGTAAGTTTACCTTTATAGTTTTGTCAAAATATAATTTTTTACTAAATAAACTGTTTTTTCATTAAAACAGCCTATGATTCCATTAATTCGCACAATACTGTAACATTAATTTTTAAGAAATTGTTGTTTAGGGAGTGTGATTTGGTATATCACAAGGCATTTTGGCCATTTTTATATTATTCTTTTTATAAATAAGGGAGATATGGAGTGTATCCCACAAGATCATCATCATCATCATTCCTCAACCTCTTGCATCCACTGTTGGATATAGGTCTCCTCCATGTTCTTCCACTGTTCTCTATCTTGCGCCTTCTGTATCCAATTTCCGACTGTTTTTCTCAAGTCGTCCATCCATCTTTTTGGTGGTCTGCCTCGGTGTCTTTTGTCTTCTCTAGGTCTCCATTCTATGAGTCTTTTGGTAACAATAATAATCAATTTGGTAACAAATAATCTCCCACAAGATACATAGTTAAATATCCAAATTTATTGTAAAAGTTTATTATGTATCTTGTAACGATGAGTCCAAGCCATCACCGTTAAACCAGCGTGCGCGCGAACCAACCCATGAAGTAGGAGTGTATCGACAGTAGATAAGGCAAAACTAATTACCAAGCTCCGCTATATAAACCGCAACATTTCCAGTTTTATTACTTTCCACAACAAGTTTTATTTTTGTTTTGAACTCTGTCTCTGACTGTCTAAAAGCTACCCGGATAGTGACTCCTATGAGAGGACATCACAATCTTATAAGAAACATAGTCTAAGATTGTAGGTGAAACCTCACAATAAAACAGAAACTAAAAGTACGTAAACTAGTTTTACAATAAAAAAAAATGGAAGCAAAAGTAATAAAGTACGATATTATGTTTTCATTCTAGCCAAAATCAACCAAAAAATGTTGTAAAACTTACTTATGTGCTATTATGAAAAAATTAACACAATTTTTATCCTTTATTTGACACAGTTACAGTTTTTAGGATAATTCTGTAAAGGCTTACCAGCATGTCTATCAGATCTATTCCACCCATGTGAGAATTGTAATGTTTTATAAGAGAAGTTTTATATCCTACGAATATCATGGATTCAAAGAATGTCAAACATGGAAGTAACTAGAAGAATAGGAAATGAGGCGGAAATAATATTAACTATTAAAAGGCAAAAACTTGAGTACTTGGGACATGTAATGAGAGGGCAAAAATACGCATTATTACAACTTATTATGCAGGGCAAAATCCGAAGAAAGCGAAATGTGGGAAGACGAAGAATATCCTGGCTTAAGAACTTAAGGGAATGGTTTGAATGCAGTAGTGCAGAACTTTTAGAAGGAACTAAGATGGAACTTAAAGAAGAAGAATAAGAGAAGGACAAGCGATTTCAATTTTTGTTCGCTACCTTGTATCATACCTTTTAATTGCTTGGGGAGGTATAGAAGATATATATGTACTAGCTAGGACAACAGGTTTGTTGTCAAACCATTTCACAATATTTATTTTATTAATGTTGTCACTTCTTGAACAAAATGGCCATCTTCATTTTTTCTTCAGAAAGTTATTATCTTCTAAAACACAATTTTTTAATCGATTCTTTCTCATTGTGCTCTGGGCGAAAATTCCATAAATATGTCAAATAAAGTAAAACAAATTCTGTCGTTTCGTGCGTTTACTTTGTAGTTTGCCTTTTGGTTGGTTAGTATTCTCGTTAATCTCTAAGATGGTCCAGGAATATAATTTACCTGCATCATTCGGGATAAGCACAACCTTAGCGTCTTTTAACCGAATTGGAAACTGCTACCGATTAAGAAGTTCTTGTAGCAATCTCAGGGAAAACTGCGGGTATCTTAGTGCGACAAGCCAGTTGCCTTTCGGATCTACATCCGTCCACCAGCCTCTCCGAGTTCTAACTCAATAAGGGGTTACGTCTCTACAAAACCGGTAACCCCTTCAGGCCTATCCTCCACATGAGGAAAGAGCTCCCTATTAAATGGAGTTTCTCCTCTTCATGCAGGGGGTAGAGTGCCTTTTCCCCTTCAATTCGAGACACACACTGTGTCCAAAGATATATTCCTTTCGGGATCTTAAAGCAGGTTACTGTACCTTTCCCTGTTAGATCTTATTATCTCATTCCTGTAGCTATTCTGTATTCGCTTGAATTCATTCTCTCCTCCAAATCTCCTCCTTGCACTCTAATATTACACTCACTATAGTCGGACAATTTTCAATTAAAGGTGACTAATCTACAAATTAAACTAAACGGTAGCGGCAACCATGCAAAATTTCATTAGTAAATTCTTACCGGGGTCATTTTTATTGTGTATGCTTCGCCCATGTAAATATGTAAATTTGTAACCCATCTAAGATAAATTTGCCCCCGTAACAATATAAATTGATGCGATTCACGAGTGTATAGTAAGACAAGTTCATAGAATAGTTTGGAACATCGTTAAAATTATCAATATTTTGCTGGTCTATATATATTTACGTTTTTAGAAAGAATGTTAATTAGAGAAATATGATATCTTAGTTTATCGAAGTTTATGAAATATAATATCTTCCAGATTTTACACATATGTACATAGGCGTAGTGTATTATTGGGAGTATATTTATTAAATATACTTTATTATTAACTTTAAAATAGTTTTGAGGTAAGTAAAGTAAATTTGAGGCCAGTTTATTCTTTATATAGTATTAAACCCTTAACGGCCGCTCAATATACAAAGAAAAATTTGACAATTAATTTATTAGATTGGATTAAAAACACAAATTAGGAATAAATTACAACTAAAAAGATTTTTTTTTCTCATTTTTAAGGAAAACAGTACAATTTTTAATAAAGGAAAATATTGTATCTTAAACGTAAATTAATTTTTAAAGTAAAATTTTTCGAAATATTCGGGGTGTAGATGCATTCTACACTTTTTACATAAATAAATAGTATTACTTTTGTACATCCTACATTTTTGCACTATCGTCTCTTTTTATAATGTGGCCAATATTGTCGACTCTGGTTTCATCTGGTAAAGCAAATTTAGATTGACGCCCATGTACAGACACTGATGTAGCGGTTTCTTCACTATTATAAATTAAAATTATAAATCTATGTCGGCTCATGCTTTCTCTTATAATATGCAGTTCTTTATTCTCATCCTTTGACCTATGCATATCAACTTGAAGCAGAGTGTAAACCAGATAATATACATATGCTAATAATTTTTTTAAATCTGTTATTCATTTCAAAATTGTGACGGTTATTCTCAATTACTTTTTTATCAAATAGAGTGAAAAAACTTCAATATATGACTTGCCTACATGGTTGGCTTTTATATTGTCTAAATATCAATCAGACTGATGTTGAATTACTACTAAGCACGAAAGAATATCCGTTATTACAACTTGAGATAAATTTGGATTTACTATTTTTGCCTGTTTTTTTTTTTGGACGTTTTATCTGTGGTTCAGAGGAATATCATAATCAGAATCGTTAGAATTCCCGGAGATGTTGAAGAAGAAGTACGACAGCAAAGCTTAAAAGCAAGTAAAGCGGCGGGTTCTCTTAATGACACAGTCTGGAAGAACAAACACCTAAGACAAGACACAAAAACAAGAGTCTATAAAGCAGGAATTAGACCTATATTAACATACACGGCTGAGACAAGACCTGACACATCTGAAACGAGAGGACTGCTAGAAATAACAGAGATGAAAATACTCCGACGAATATCAAGGAAAAGTCTGTTGGATAGGAAGAGAAGCAAAAACATAAGAAGAGCATGCAATGTAGAAGACATAAATGGATGAGTGACAAAACGAAAACAAAAGTGGAACAAACACATCAGTAGAATGGCGGAGGATAGAATAGTACGAATACCACGAGATAAGTCACCAAATGGACGAAGAAGTATTGGCAGACCAAGAAAAAGATGGTGCGACAATTTAAACAATTTAGGAAGCTACTATTAAAGAAGAAACTGTAGCTTTAAGGCATACAAACTAGAAGGAAGTAGAAGAAGAAGATCAATGTCTTCTAAAACAGAAACTTTCAAATCTAATCTCGGCGGCAAATAAACCACATTAAGTGGCATTTTTACAATCTGAGTCTTCTTCTAACAAAGCTATTAACTCTTTAGTAGTTAGTGCCACCTTCATTTCATATTTCGAGAATTTACTGAAATAAACAAATGCACTGCTATATAAACGCATTCGTATGATAATAGTTTAGCTTACTTCATTTTAATTTATATGAACTTCATAATATATTTTCATATTTATATAAACAAATAAACACAAGCAAACTTTCAAATTAAGTTAAAAAAAAACAAATATAACGTTTACCGCACACAGCAATTCTATAAATAGAGAATGATGCGTAATTATGTGTAATTAAAATTGCAGATTGTTTTTAGTCTAATGAAAAAAAAATATTTTCTAAAGTTTTCTGTTTTTTGAAGTTCTGTATTAGATACTCTCTACTAAGAATAAAATTTTATTTTATTTCGTTAAACAACTATAAGATACCTGTTAAAAGAAACATGATAATTTAATAATTAAATCGGTCTTAGATTTAATTTTTACGTAATTACTTATGTGTTTAAATAAAGAATTAAATTTTTTTTTGGTACGCCTCTGCAAAATTAATAATTTCAATACGATTTCGTTGAAAAGTTATCGTTAAGGGCTTTGTTAAGAGCGATGTTGCCAAGTAATCACCTTCAATTAAAAGTTGTTTTAGTATAATATGCATGTATTTAAATTATTTCATTTTATTGGTCTAGCCTAGCATATTTACAAAAAATGTATAGCTCCCCAAAAAAGTTCTCCAGTGATTTTGTAAACAAATGTACCTATGTTATGTTTACTTACGGAGAAAGTTAAAAATAAACACATAATAAAATATACATTATTTCATATTAGTAGCCTTGCATAGCGAATATACACACGTACCTTCTTTCCCCTAAAAAAAACCCGAAGCATATTAAACCAATAAATAAATTTAATTAAATCGAAATTCTTGTAGAACAAGCGCTAATAAAGTTGTACCGATCCATTTTTATCGAAACCTGATTGTGGTACTTTGCTAGCCGCCGTCTCTTTGGCGTAATAGGAATAAATCTCCTGGGTCATGCCGACGTAACCTTGCTCAAATATCATTGGCCTCAATACATGCACAACTGGGCATATATGGAACTCGGTGTTTAGTGCGCCAGATAAACGATTGTATCGGTGAATTATTCCGCGAGAGAGTACCGTTGTGATCGTAGACTGCGTGCACTTTTAGTCTAGTCAAATGCGAGTACAATCACCAATAAAAGCGATAAACCAAGTTTTTTATTATATTTAAGAAACAGTAAAAAAGGATCCGTTTTATACACTTATGAATATATGACTTAACATTTTTTAAATAATACTATCATCGTGTCATGTAAGTCTATAAATCTCTTCGTATGTCTGGATATGGAAAAGAACTAAAGGTGTAAGGATTGGAGGCAGTATCATTGATAACATGATTTGCAGATGATACCGCAATCATGGCAGAAAATATAGAAGATTTAAAATTTTTTATAGAAACCATTAACAGAGAAAGCAAAAAATGGGACTAACAATAAATCTAGGTAAAATCAAAGACATGGTGATATCGAAAACCACTGTTGACAACATACATCTGACATTGGAGGGTAAACCGTTAGAGAGATTCGACAAGTATAATTACTTCGGAGCAATTATAAACTCACACTTACGTCAAGATGAAAAAATAAAGGTCAGAGTTGAAATAGCTCTAAAAGGATTTATAAAATACAAGTCAATGTTTACAAATAAAAAATTGAGTATGGCTATCAGCTGATAGAACAAGCAGCAAAACTGAAATGGAAATGGGCTGGACACAATGAACGTCTCCAAGACGGACGATGGAACAATGCCATCGGAAAGTGGCGTCCATACAATGCAAAGAGATTTAGAGGTAGACCACAGATGAGGTGGAAAGATGACATCAGGAAACAAGGAGGTCCCACATGGCAGAGAACAGCTCAAGATAGGGAAAGATGGAGAGAACTGGGGGATACCTATATCCAACAATGGAAGGATAGAGAATAGGTTAAAAAAAATCAGATTGAGGTGCGTCTAGTGTAATGTATGGTCGCAACTGCTACATGGGGTAGAAGCTTGTACACTTAAAGCCCAATCCGTAAAAAAATGAAGGCATTCGAAATGTGGTTATATAGGCGTATTTTTAAAATCTCTTGGACTGCAAAAGTCTCAAACGAAGAACTGTTAAAACCAATTGGACATGGCAGAAAGCTTAAGAACACAATTAAAATAAGAAAAACATTGTATCTGGGCCACATCCTTCGAAACGATAAATACCCTCTTCTACATGTCATCGGAACTGAGGAATATCAGATATTGGACTAAAGTCACTATTAAACAGATCAGTATCAGTATTAGTATTAAAGATAGGGAAGCGTCTAAAGAAGTGATCACCAACCTTCGTTAGAAGACGGCACAATAAGAAAAAGATGTCTGGAAATTGCTTGCATTTGCTAATTATTTATTTTTCTGTAACTTAAATCTGGAAATAGCTGGAAAGTTCCGAAAAATAAACAGCGGAAAAATAACAGATGATGAAGACAATTTTGCCATAACGGGGGAAGATAAAAATAAAGTATGGGAAAAATACTTGGAGAAGCTTTTCCATGACCTTAGAACAATACAAAAGCCCACCATTGAAGAAATTTCAGGTCCCGAAATCCTACCAGAAGAAATAACGGTAGCCATCAAAAAAATGAAGGATGGAAAGGCACCGAGATGAATTTCCTGCTGAACTGTTGAAGCTATTAGATGAAGAACAAATAAAAATAATAACTAAAATATTTAATGAAATATACAAGGCAGGAAAAATACCAGTAGAGAGGTTCAAATCGGAAGTCGTACCATTGACCAAAAAATCAGGAGCAAAATATTATAGAACCATAAGCCTAATGAGCCACCTGCTGAAGCTGTTCTCCGTTCGGATAGCGGAGATAAGAATACGGCCGAGGACAGAAGACTCTGCCTGTCGTAAGAGGCGACTAATGGGAAGGAAATTATAGGTGGAGAGCCATCATTCGAGGTGTCGGGTCTGTAGAAACGCACTCGGGATGCATAGTCATCTCGGTCACCGGTCTACACTCCTAGTATCCGAGACGAGCATCTCGTGGAACCACTCTACTCTCATTCCACAAGAGCCAGGTGAGGTTGAACGAGCTGGGCCCGTAAATACCTCTCACGGTCTTACACCACTGAGAGTGGTGTCGGTGTCTCGGCACGTACCCACCTGAAATGATTTAAGAGTGGTAGAGGAGTGATCCTCGGTGGCGACCTGTCTACGTGCGAGGTGGAATTACTCGCACGACGGGTGACGTACCTACTCGCAATACAGGTACTACGGGTAAGGTGGAGCCCCACGATGTTTCGGCATCGTGCCGCCTTCTTTGGTGTCAGACTCTGAGAGGCAGTGGAGTCGCTAACGGCCATATGCCGAAAGGCCAAGAAGACCAGGGTCCTACCAGATTTTATGTTTTGTTACTTAGTGAAAAATTATTCTAATAATTTAATTTTATCTGACTCATTTATATTGACAATTCAGACATATATCTATTACACATTTTATAGTAGACGACTTTAAAATGATATTGCCAATACTGTTGAGTTGCGCTCCTGGGACGACTTTACTTATATGATAGTTCATTCGATTACATGAAATCAACTTTAACTTGAGAATATCCGTCTGAAAAAATCATAGCATGTAATTCGTCTTAAAAAAAAACACATGCCATAATGACAGTAAAATTCTCCTGTTAGTGATTCCATAGTAAGTTATGAAGGAAAAACTAGGAAAAAAACCTCATAATACTATCCCGACATGGTTAGTATTTGGACGTGCATATAGTTTACTTTCAATAAACACCAAATTCTGATTTTATATGTTTGTTATTTAAAACAGCTCGATATCAGATAGAATACAGACCAAAACAGGTGTTCGGCAGGGCTGTGTATTGTCTTCAACCTTGTTCAATGTCTACGCGGAAGAAGTTATTAAAAAAGCTCTTATGAACGAAAAAGCCGGAGTAAAGATCAACGGTCACCCCATTTGCAATATCCGATATGCTGATGATACCGAGCTCATAGCAGAAAATATTGACGACCTACAGAGATTACTAAACAAAGTGGTAGAAGCAAGTGAAGAATTTGGTCTGTCACTGAATACAAAGAAGACCAAATTCATGATAATTACAAAGAAACGTATCAATAATATCAACTTACATGTAGGACAGAATCTCATTGAACGAGTACAAAATTACAATTACCTCGGAACAAATATTAACGAGTCAAACGAATACACCAGAGAAATAAGACTAAGAATAGAGAAAGCCCGCAGTGCCTTTAACAACATGAAACAAATGTTGTGTAGCCGAAACCTAAGCCTAAAGCTGAAAATAGGAATGCTTAAATGTTATGTTTTATCGGTCCTGTTATATGGAGTGGAGGCGTGGTCACTAAATAAGCAATGTATGGGTAAGCTGGAGGCATTTGAGATGTGGGCGTACCGAATAATGTTAAAAATCTCCTGGAAGGATAAGATAACTAACCAAGTTGTATTAGACAGGATGAACAATCAAAAGGAGGTCGTATTGAGTGTTAAAATGAGGAAACTACAATACCTGGGACATATTACACGTGGGAATAAATATCAGCTGTTACAACTAATTATGCAAGGAAAGATTGAAGGTAGGCGCAGCATAGGTAGGAGAAGAATGTCATGGTTGAGAAACCTCAGGGAGTGGTTTGCTTGCATTTCCATACAATTGTTCCGAGCGGCAGCCTCCAGGGTCAAAATTGCCATGATGATAGTCAAGCTTCGTAGCGGAGATGGCACGTGAAGAAGAAGAAGAAGTTATTTAAAAAACAAAAATGATGTATCCTCTATATGTTACTGTCTTACTAATACTGGTATTTTCAATTTAATAACTTCCTCTTTCAATATGGGTAACCAGATCCTACTAGATTCTGCCGAGGAATTTGCGACACAATTAGTCTCATATGGTCGCATAATTAGAGCCGCTTCTTTGATTTATCTTTTTTTACAATCCGTTTCTTTTAGGACTATATTTGAATCATTCCATTAAACCCTATGTTCATTATCCCATGCGTGTTTATATATTTGAGATCTATCAAATTCTCTATTTTTAATATAACATTAATGTTCACTTATTCTAACATTTAATGGCCTTGATGTTACACCTCAATAAAACTGATCGCATTCACAAGGTATTTTATAAATGCAATTCTTTGTCCTTTCTTGTTCACTGTTAGGTTTGGTTTTGGACAAAATAGATCTCAACGTGTTTGTTGTTTTAAATTTATTTGAAATGTTGAATTTATTTCCTATCTTTTTAAGTTTTTCTGATAATTCTTTTATGTATTGTATTGTTACTTGCCTCGAATTATTCCTTATGTATGCTGTAGGATCTCGTTCTAAGTTGTTCTGTTCTATTCGATCGATTGTTGAAAATTCCTTATTTATAAACAATAAAGGATAATCATTTTTTAATAAAACAGATGTTAACAAATGTTTTTCCTCCAAGAACAAATTTTCGTTAGAACAAGTAATTTTGACTCTATCGTATAAGGATTTAACGATTCCCTTTTTAAGATAAAGCTACATACTGTGTTTTCTGTATTTTAAATTTTTAAATAATATTTTTAAAATTGAGTAAAGTAATTTTATTATTTATTTATTTAGTTTTTTTTTTATTTTGCAATCAATTATTGATTTACAAAGTTTATTTACTTATTTTAACAACTTTTTGTATATTCGAAAGGACATAAAACTGCTGTCAGTTAATATCCCTGTCATAGATTTTAATAAAATTAAAACAGTTTACATGTTGCATAATGGACGCCCCTCGTCGAATAAATGAATTCTTCCAACTATTTCGGTTCACTAATTTCGTGACGATTTTACTATAAAGAAAAATTAATACAACGCCCGTAGTATGTAAGCTTCGAGTCAACAACTTATCCTGTGCTTAAACCATAATAGAACAATCTTATTAATGAGTATACCAAAAACTATCACCGCTTATTTTATCATAAATAATTATATATACCCCAGTCGTATTTATTTCATAAAAAACTTACCATTCCATTATATCCCAAACTTTTCTCCCAGAAACCCTAGAACAATAAAAAATGTATGTACTTACATTTTCACCAAGGAAAACCGGAAAAATTTCACTCGTTAGTAACTACACTATGTATTCACGTCTACGAAATAATCGTAACTGTTTCTAATGAAATTGTGAAAAGACTACTACAAATTTTCTGCTGGATTTAGTCTTTACAATGGCAATAAATCCCTCAAACAATGTTATCTGACAACGTAAATACGTCTAAAATTTAAAAATAAAGATTGTAAATAGAGCTGTAAAATGAGAGCAATCAGGCAAAATGTGTTTAATTTCGAGTAATGGTAAATTAATTTTATTTTTACATTAAAGAGAAAACGGTACGAGTACTAATATTCTTCTTTTAACAGCGTAAGTTTACATAGTGTGTATGGACATTAGACGCTTTAGACAATAAAGAGTAAGCATTATAGTTATAAAAATATAGTTTTTACACTTATCTCTCCACACCAATTGTTGGACTAGATTTAGTCCAACAAAGAAGAAAACACCTGAAAAAATCTAAAAAAGTTTTAAAGGTATATAGGGATAACTGATGACAAATCTTTGAAGAAGTACAGCTGATTTTGTTTTGTTTTGTTTTGAAAATTGAAGGGTCAGGGGGAAATAGGTTTTAGTCCATTTAGCAAAATGTTTCACAAGACAAAAAGTTTATCCTTTAAAAATATGGTTTAATTTCTTTTCTAAAAACTGTACATCATATTATACGTGATATAAAACCTAAAAAATCCTATATGTGTTGATAATATTTAAAAAAATAGATGCTCGATTTAAATTTTCTGTTGGCTTTCAGCAGCACTCTGGTTGTTTAAGCAGTACTTATTCTGGAACAAAACCCAGTTGTTGTATGACTTTTAGTGTATCTACTAATGTTGATAATCTGATCTGGTACTAATAAATCAGATATAAGTCCATAATATAAGTTGTAGTGAAGTCCAAATATACGTCATCATGCTGATCATTGCTCTCACGTCCATTCCACATCAAATTATTGTAGAAGGTCTTAGCTTCAGTATTGATGAGAAATTTAGTTAAAGACTGTAGGTCATTGTATTTCACATGAGAGATTGGGATTGGGGCCTTATACAAAACTTTTAATTCTTGTGTGGGAATGTTGTTCTCTTCTTCATGATTCTTCTTTATCCTTTTTTTGTTGTATTTATTGGTAATTTTATGGAGGTAATAACTAAGACAGAAATAAGAACTGCAAAGGAAAATTTTTATACAAGAAAATGCGAGGAAATCGAAGAACTACATCTCAAACATGACACTTTTAACTTACATAAAAAGATAAAGGAACTGACAGGTACACAAAAACGAAAACATCCTAATCTCCTATGCAACGCAAATGGTGAAATAATAGCCGATCTACAAGAAAAGCTTAGGACCTGGAAGAACTATGTAGAAGAATTGTTCGACGATGAAAGACAAGAACCTAATATAGATAACTTGCACGGCGACGAAGGACCAGAAATAACTAAAGAAGAACTATTATACGCTATAAAAATAATGAAAAATGGTAAATCACCGGGTCCAGATGGGCTCACATCAGAACTTCTTAAGCTTGTGGAAGGCGAATCAGTGAATATTCTACTCGACCTTTTTAACTGCATCTACAAAAGAGGAGAAATACCAAAGGAATGGCTACTTTCAACTTTTGTAACCTTACCAAAAAAGGCAAATGCAAAACAGTGCACTCACTACCGCACTATAAGCTTAATGGGGCATACATTAAAAGTATTCATCAAAGTAATCCACTCAAGAATTAACAGAAAACTAGATGCAGATATTAGTAATACTCAATTCGGATTTCGGAACGGGCTTGGAACAAGAGAAGCACTATTTGCACTTAACGTCATATGCCAAAGATGTCTAGATATAAACCAAGATATATATATGTGCTTTATTGATTACAACAAAGCGTTTGATAAAGTTCGTCACGATCACTTAATGAAACTGCTAGTAGAAAAAAACTTGGATAAAAGGGACATTAGAATTATCTCTAAAATTTACTATAACCAGAAAGCAAATATCCGAATAGAGCAAGAGACAACGGAGGAAATCGAGATCAAGAAAGGCGTAAGACAGGGTTGTATACTCTCACCGACCTTATTCAATCTATACTCCAAATACATTATAAACACAGCACTTTCGGATCAAAATATAGGTATTAAGATAAATGGCATCCGAATAAACAACTTGAGATATGCCGATGACACGGTACTAATCGCAGAAACTTGGGAAGATCTTCAAATACTAATTAACAAAATAGTAGAATGCAGTGAAGAACACGGATTATCACTTAACATAAGCAAAACAAAAATAATGCTAATATCTAAATCACCACAAAACTTCCCTGACATAACCTTGCATGATCAAAGAATCGAACGTGTAAGAAGATATAATTATCTGGGAACTGTTATCAACGAAAATATTGATTGATCTGAAGAAATCAGAACCAGAATAGAGAAAGCTAGAGCCACATTTACTAAATTGAAAAAGGTGTTCTGCGGAAGAGATCTAAGTCTAAAACTTAAAATTCGCCTTTTGAGATGTTACGTTATGTCAGTTCTCCTCTACGGGATGGAAACATGGACATTGAAAAAGATCGATACCAAAAAGATAGAAGCATTTGAGTTGTGGATGTATCATAGAATATTAAGAATACCCTGGACAGAGAAAGTAACAACTGTGGAGGTTTTGCGGAGAGTGCGGAAAGAGAAAGAGCTGATACTTACTTTTAAAAAGCGCAAACTACAATATTTGGGACATGTTATGAGGGGAGATAAATACCAGTTATAGTATATAACAGTATATATAGTATATAGCAGTGATGAACTAACTTTGGTGTAGAACTATTTACATAAAGACATCTGATTGGTTTTGTAGGTACTGGGCACTTTAATTGGCTTTAAAAAAATTAGTCCAAGACTTGAACATGCCTTTTTTTCAGCCCATAACTATGAATGGAGATGGTTTCGCACGACTACTTCTTATAACTTTCCTCAAGGTTGTCTTTTATATTTGCTTTGCTCGGTTATTCGAAACTTTGATGGTTCAAAGGACATACCTCCTGGTGTTATGTTTGTCAGTGTGTGTATGTGTGCTGATGGGTATAGCCTGCTCCGCCTCATGCAGAATCTAAGGATTTTTCTTTCGGTAGCCATGATGGCATTGATTTCATAGGTCTTAAGAGAGACGTAGATGCTTGCCTTGTATTCGATAATAGGTCTAATGAAAGTTTTATAGGTTTGCACTAAAGTTTTAGATGACGTCTTGCCCAATTTGCCGGCTAGCACTACCAGGAGTTTAAATCTCCTTCTCACCCTGTCAAGGGTATCTTTAATGTCGGTTTTCCAGTTGAGAGTCTTAGTAAAATAAACTTCCAAATAGAAAACCGAGTTTCTAAGAATAAGGTCCGCTTCTAACAAAGTTATTCGGTAACGGACATCGCAACAATTTGAAGATTTATATAAAATTAATTGTGTTTTGGAGGGATTTATGGTCACTCTCCATTTATTGCACCACCTAATCAGTGTGTCTAGATAGTTTTGCGCTCTTTCACATACAGAAAATCGTCCATACCCTCTATGTGATCCTGACGTGAGAAGAGCAGTATCATCAGCGTACAGTAGAAGGTTCTATGATCTATGCTGTGGTAGGGGGATTTCACTGTTGTAGACTGTGTATAGTAGGAGCAAGATTTGAGCCCTGGGGTACTCCAGCTTGTAGAATGAAAGCTGTGAATAAGATATCGCCTACTTTAATCCTGATCGACCGATGACAGAGATGGGAATTTATTAGTTTAACGAAAGATGTGGGCAATCCAGCAAGGTGGAGTTTTTCGGTCAGGATAGCCGGACTGGCTGGCCTGGTCGAAATAATCAGAACCAGAGCTATTTGGTGAGCAAAGGGATAATATTCTCTGGAAGATTTTTAAGGCATCTTCTGTGGATGCCATCTGGGCTAGGAGATGTGTTTTTTCCAATATTACACATCTTTCTGACGGTGTCCTTAGTCACAGGGGCCATCATCGGGTAAGGATGTGGTCCCAAATGTGCATGAGGATAATAAAATATATCTTCCATTCTATGTTCGGCGTCTCTTGAGATTATTGAAAAATAAAATTATTTTTGAAGTAGTTTAAAAATGTTAATAACTTCGTTTTTTGCATAAGTACATGTAATATAATTACTTGAAATTATGTCGATTAATGAATTATTGTTACTGTTAAAAAAAATTGTTTAAAAAAATTTGAACAACTTTTGAACCTTGTTTTGAGAAGGTTCAAGAGGTTTTCATGGAAATATATTCCCTAATGAACCCGAGCTTTTTTCCTTGTCTAAATCATTGTCTAAGGTTTATACAAATAATATGTTTTTTAGTATTAGTTAGTAACATCTTTGAATTTCTTCTCATCTTTTGTTGTTGTCTCCAAATTTGGGAAAAAATGCTGTAATCGACGAAATCAATAAGTTGTTTACTAACTTATAATTTATTAGTGTATTAATTTAAATGTATACTCACTAGTAATTTACGTCACAACGTCAAGCAGAATAGCCATTTTTCAAAGATGACATCGAAGGATATGATATAAATAGTTATTTGCTTGACTTTGATACTTATAATAAATTAACAATAGAAAAGTTACGTCAAAATTTGTTATTTATAAAAGATTTATCAGTAATAATTTGTTTTAATGTGATATCTAGAACGTGCATTAAAATAGTTATATTGTCAAAATGTTGGTGGATTACTAACTAAACTCAATCTAATATGTGCATGCTACAATTTAATGTTTTTAAAGCAGATAGAAACGCAGCCAGTAATTAGACAGTAACAAAACAAGGAATGAAGGTGTTCTGATAGCTGTGAGGTCCCATATTCAAACTAGTGGTGTAAAAATTTCAATAGATCACATGGAATCGCTATTCCTTATTTGCAGGCATGATTTAGAACAATTTAAAGTAGCAGGTGAATTCCACTTGGCTCTTCAACAGTCTTATATGAAGATTTTTGTGCATCTATATAAGATATTTGCACTGTCTATTTGAAGTTCATAAAATATTTAACAGGTAATTTTAATTGACCAGGTGCTATATGGACCAGATTAATCATTAAATTGTCAACGGCATAAAAATTCAGAAGGCAAATTGGAACCACTGCATTAAAGACTCATGGACTACCATTCATCTAACAACAAAATTATTATAAATGAGAACAAAATAAAAAGCGAATGGTAACTGTATATATCAGAGTTGTTTGAAGATTACAGATCTTACCAAATCCTACCAAAATTGTACCGATGGCTCAGAAATTATGAAATCAGAGGTAGAACACGCTTTAAAAAAATGTTAAAATTAGAAAAGCTTATGGTCCAAATGATACACTAACTGAGTTGTTGAAGCTAATAAATTAAAATAACATAAAACATCTAGTCATCACCATCAGTGGAGTTACAGCTCTTTATGAGCCAAAGCCTTCTTCAGAACAACCCTCCATTCGCCCCTGTCTCTGGCAACTCTTCTCCATGCTCTAATTCCGATAGACTTCAAATCATTTTCTAGGTTGTCTTGGTACCTAAGTCTCGGTCTTCCTCTTCTTCGTTGTCCGATCGGCCCTCTTCAGTCAAAAACTTTTCTGACTATGGCATCTTCCTCTCGTCTGATTACATGACCTATCCATCTAAGGCGTGCTACCTTAATTAATTTTACAACGTCAGGTTCTCCAAAACTTTATACAACTCAAAATTGTAACGCCTGTGCCACAAACCTTGTTCTTTTATGCGTCCATATATTCGTCTTAGTATTTTTCGCTCAAAAGTTTGAGCAATTTTTGGTCATTCTGTGTTAGTGTCCAAGTTTCTGAACCATATGTTAGCACTGGTCTTATTAGTGTTTTGTATACAGTCAGTTTAATTTTTCTAGGCATTTTTGAGGCCATCTGTCTTCTTAAGCCATAGTAACACTTATTGGCGAGCACTATTCTTCTTTTAATTTCTTCACTGACGTTGTTATCTTTGGTTAGCAGCGACCCTAAGTATATGAAGCGGTCGACACCTTCAAGTTCTAGGTTATCAATTATTATTCGTGTAGGTGTCGGGTTGCTGGACCTAGTGCAACACATATATTTGGTCTTTTGAACATTTATATTTAGTCCCATTCTGTGTGCAGATGCTCTTAACGACCGAAATGCTTCAGTCAGAGATTCTGTGGACCTACCTATGATGTCTATGTCATCTGCGTATCCGACAATTTGTACTGATTTGTTAAGATAGTACCATTCGTAGTAATCTGCAACTCTCGAATTATTTTTTCTAGTGCCATGTTAAATAAGAGACACGATAGTCCATCACCCTGTCTTAGTCCATTTTTGCAATGGAAGGGTCTTGAGAGATCGTTTTGGATTTTTACCATACTCTCTGCACCTGTGAGTGTAAGTTAAGTTAACTGGACAAGATCAAACGAAATGCGAAAAGTTTATTTATATTAACGGAGTCGTATGTGGCTTTGAAGTCAACAAATATGTGGTGGGTGTCGACGCCGAACTCTAGGGTTTTTTTAAGGATCTGCCTCACTGTAAATATCTGGATTTATTAAGACGGAAACCGCACTGATATCCTCCCACTATTTGTTCGGCGTAGGGGAGGAGTCTTTTGTACAATACGTTGGACAACACTATATATGCCATGTTGAGTAGAGTGATGCCTCTATAATTATCACACACCATCATGTCTTCCTTTTTGTGTATAGGATACAGTACACCTAACTTCCAGTCTGTGGGTGTTTTTTTCTGTTGCCAAATTGCAGTTTGTGCATGTGTTTCAGGTGGAGGTCGCCGCCGTTTTTGAAAAGTTCGGCAGGGAGATTATCCGAACCGGGGCTTAATTATTTTTCAGTGTTGCGATGGCTTCTCTAATTTCTTCTTCCGTGGGGGTGGTTGCCGATCATCTTCATTCATTTGAAATAAAATTTGATAAAAAATCTAGTTAAACTTTTTAATACAATATATAACACTGGAGTGATTCCCGAAAAATATCTTAAGTCCATCTTTATTATTATATCTTAAAAACACAATGTGAGAAAATGCTAAGAGTATCAATTAATTAGCCGAATGAGCCCCACTCTTAAAATTTTCCTAAGAATACTCCATAACAGAATTAGACTCAAATGCGAAGAAGACCTCAAAGATGTCCAATTTAGTTTTAGAAATGCTATAGAAATTAGGAAGGCACTTTTTCCACTAAATATCCTATTAAAAAATGTAGTGATCAAAGAACAAATGTATTTGCATGCTTTATTGACTTCGAAAAGGCATTCGACAAAGTACAACATATAAAATGAATGCAGATCCTAAAAATATGGGAATAGATGACAAATATATTCGTTTCATTAAAAATCTCTACTGGAATCAAACTGCCATCGTAAAAATTGGAGACATTTACACCAACGAAATCTCCACACAATGCGAAGTCAGAAAAGGTTGCATCCAACATTGTTCAATGTTTCCTCGGACCAGCTATTTAAAAACGTACTTACTTGGATACGCGGATAATACAGTAATTCTGTCACAAAATATTGAATTTCTCCAAATTCTGTTTAATCGTATTCACGAAACAGGAGAGGAAATGGGCATTAGAATAAGCTTAAACAAAACTAAAATTTTAATCTTTAGTGCCAACTCACATCCATATACAGAGGTTTAATTAAATGAAGTACAAAATGAAAAAGTTCACAAAATTATATTTGGGAACTCTCATAACGGACCAACTAGATCCAGATATAGAAATAAAACGAAGAATAGCAATGACTAAAACTACTTTTTATGAAAATGATAATATTTCTTTGCAATAATCATCTCAGTTTAGAACCACGACATAGAATGGTTAAGTGCCATATATGGTCTGTATTTTTGAATAGAGCAGAAGTGTAGACACCAAAAGTATCAAGTATGAACAGAATTGAAACATTAAAAATATGGATTTATAGACTGATGCTGAAGATACCTTGGACAGCAAGAAAAACTAATGAGAAAGTACCAAGGAGAGAACAAAGATAAAGAATTGCTAAAGACTGTTAAACACCAGAACATATATTATCTGTGACATATAGTGAGGGGAAATCGATATAGAATCTTACAACTAATCAGAATTGAAGGCAAAATAGAAGGCCGTAGAGGTGTAAGAAGAAAACAGGTTTCTTGTTTAAACAATATTTGTGAATCGACGCTGATATAAAATCCAGCACAATTATTCCATGCAGCAGAAGATCGAGAAGCATTGACAATGGTGATCGCACAATTTTATGAAGTTTGGTTATGAGGTTAGAGACTTTTTGAGTAGATTTGCGATATATCTTCAATGTATCCTATATAAGCCCAGTTAAAATTTACTAAACAAAAGTTTACGATATACTTTGGAAATCTCTAAAAAATACACTCTGTAGATTTTTTTAAGTATTTGTTCTAATTAAACATTCTTTTAAACATTTATTAAAAGAATTTATCACATAAATATTTAACTAACCATTGAATTATTGTATCGGTAACGTTTTATATCTTTATTAGTGTTTTGTATAGTAGAAAAACGTAATATGACCCGAATACAGACTGGCAATCGATTTAAACCACATATGTTTAACCTAACTTGATAATAAAATTGAACCCACATCGGTATTATTTAAATTAGGTGGAACAAACCCGCAAACATAAAATAATTATGTGACCATAACTATAATATTAACTATAATAATTTTTGATGCAAAAGAATACTACTGTTGTGGCAAAGCTTAATCATTGATTGTATATGGATGATTTAAAACTATTGGCTTCCACTCGAAGCCACCTGGATCAAATGCGAAAATTTCTCTACTGATATTAGTATACACTTCGGCCTCGACTAGAGGTGTGTCTTAAATATAATCAAAGGAAAGCTTTAGCCCGGTGGATTCGATATACAGAACATCGCAAGAACATTGAGGCCATGAAGATTGATAGCCATGAAGACCATAAGCAAATAAAAACTGAGATAGCTACTGAGTTTATACGAAGGGTAAAACAGCTGCTTCATTCACATCTTAATAGTAAAAATTTATTCAAGGTACTAAACACCTATGCATGTTCCGCACTTAGCTACTCATTTATTATTGCACAAAAACACCATCCTCGAAGTGCAGTAGAAAGAACGACATTACCGCGGTATTTAGGAGGATGAGGACTTTAGATATAAGTGAACAACTAGAAAAACATATTACTAATTTAAGAACTTATTTTCAGTAAGACATCGACTCTATATCGCGTGATTTGTGCAGTAGATGATATAACACCGATAAAACTGAGGAAACCAGAAATGAGTATAAACCATCTTACTAAGGACGAAAAAATGCGCACCTGTATGGGTTAACATTTGCACGGGCGACATCCCAATGAGGTCAGTCAAGACCATGTCGACAATATAGCGAACTATTGGCTCATATCAGAAAAGATGTTCCCTGAAACAAAAGGTTCATTACTCGCCATTTAGGATCAGGTTATAATAACCAAAAATTACCTGAAATATATCGTCAAAGACCATTAGGTCCAAAATGATAAATGCTGATATGGATGTCAAGCTCGAGAAACCATCTAATATCTTACCGGGGCTGCCAGGCATTTGCTGCAACTAAATATAAGGGACGGCACGACTCAGTAGGAAAGATCCTTTATCAAAAGATAGCCATCAAACTGGGACTTCTCCAAACAAACCATCTACCATATTATCAATACGTTCCTGAAAGTATACTTGAGAATACAAGCTATACTGGGACCGCTATGTGCTCACAGACTAAACAGTGGCACATAGTAGATCAGATCTCATACTAGTTAATAAACTTAAGAAACAAATAACATATCCAATAACAATAATCTTCGTGTTAAACAGAACAAAAAGATCGCCAAGTACAGGGATCTCTAAATTCAAATACGAAGACAGTGGAGAATGAAAAGTACCCAGACAATACCTATTATTCTCTCTACTACTGGACTCAATCCAAAGAACCTCCTAGAAAACATAAAAAAGCTAGGTCTGAATGAACATCTCTACAAGACCCTGCAGAAAGCTGTACTAAACTCAACGTCCAGATGTGTACGAAAATTTTTGGAAGATAATTAAGCGTACCCAGTCACCCCACGGAAAGAGTCCCACCAATCCTTTCGATACC
The DNA here is from genome assembly GCA_918026665.1 of Diabrotica balteata. Classification (NCBI taxonomy): domain Eukaryota; kingdom Metazoa; phylum Arthropoda; class Insecta; order Coleoptera; family Chrysomelidae; genus Diabrotica; species Diabrotica balteata. Next base: position 17,815,199 of record OU898281.1, on the reverse strand, counting down.
GTAGGTATCTGGTATGAGTGATTTTTTCCCTTAGGGGAAGTGGGAGCCATAGGTATGGCTAAATCTAGATTTTTGATGATAATTTTAGTGATGTTAATTCGATAAGAAATAAGTTATATTCAGAATAAAACTAGTTGTGGCTAGTATTATTAGATATGCTACAATTAAAATACCATAGGAAAGAAATTTGAGCCAAAATACTCATCTTTATGCATAACACTTCCCTATCTTGCTCTATCCATGGCTATTTACATCCTTGTTCACCTAGCATGTCATCTAAATTATCTAACCAGTTCTGGTCTTCTTGGTTGTCGTTTCTAGTTCCATCGACAGCAATATATTATTATTTTACTTAATTTTCTTTCAATTTAGCAAAAACGCAAATTTCTTAAAGTTGTGTTTCATTCATCATTGCATAGTTAACTTCTGCTTTATCAAAACAATCGTGTTATTCTTTAAATATTGTACAAATCGCCATTAAAAGCAATTGACGATGTTAACTAAGTTTTAACATGAAACACAAAAAATACATTAACTTGTTGCAACAATGTTCTTATCATTTTTTATTACCTTTTTGGTAAATTTTCGTACTAATTATTACTAATAATTACGGTATCTAAAGGAAAAACATGGTTTTAATAATTTGAAATATTTAAAATAACATGTTTGCAGTCATCTATCTCTTATAAGCGACATTGTTATTTAAGAGACATATTAAGACAAAAATGATTCGGATATAAGTATGGACTGCATATTTAAACCTCCCTTCAATAGACACCGTCGGCAACGGATATGGACATTAATTAAATTTAAAAGATAATTATTTCATATAGATATTTATCTCATATTGGCGACCTTGAAATTTATTTTAGTTTCTTCGAATACACAGATGGCGCTACAGTACCTAGATATTTTGCTACAGTACCAAGAGACATGGCAACTTCACGTCAACGTCAATATTTGTCATTGTCAAGATTCTTGTCTGATTATTTACTATTTACAGCGTGGTGGTGTTTATCTTTTGAGGATATTTTATGTTTTTTTATTTAACTCGGTGTGGCATTTATAGTGATTAATTTATTAGTCTATTATAGTGTTTAAGTTTTATAGTGTTAAGTTAAGTTTTAATCTGTATTTGTTAAGGTAAGAATGATCTATTGTAATTGTAGATTTTTTTAACAAGTTAATTTAAACATAAGCAAAACAGAATATTTAAAAATTGGAGGAAATACCGCAGATCTGAGGCTTGAAAACGCAGTCATAAAAGGCTGCAACCAGTATAAATATCTAGGAAGCATCATATCAGCAGATGGCAGAGTTAAGATAGTACAAAACCGAATAACCCAAGGGAAAAAATGCACCCGAATACTGAATTCATTACTGTGGTCTAATAAAATAAAGATGCATACCAAACTACGCGTATACAGAGCAATTGTAGAACCAATTACCACATATGGTGCCGAATGTTAGACGATGACAAAGAATGAACGAGATAAAGTAGACGTTGTGGAAATGGATTATCTTAGAAGGTCATGTCGAGTATCGAGAATGGAAAGAATCAGGAATGAGGAAATACGAAACCGTACAGTAATTAGAGATACTCTTTCAGATAGAATACAAGGAAGGCAATTACAATGGTATGGTCACGTGATGAGAATGGAGGAGGAGCGGTGGCCAAAGAAAGCCTTAATGTATGTTCCGCCAGAAAGAAGGAAAAGGGGAAGACCACCAAATTCCTGGAGAAGAGAAATTACAAAAACAATGCAATCTAGAGGCTTAGAAGAGGGAGATTGGGGAGATAGGAAAAGATGGAGGCTGAAATGCGGGAAGCGGCAATCGCCGTAGGACCCCCGTTATAAGATGATGAATTTTTTTTTATTAATATGTTTGTTTTGTTATTCACTTCAGATAGTCAGATGGTTTATATTTATTTTAATATTTTATTCAATATAGATAATAATAATTTTTACAAAACTTATGTGTGGTATGGTGCAAATATCCATGTTCAATTTACACTATAAAATTAAATAAATTAATAAATAAAAATTTTTTTTGGTAATTATCAGTTTTATTTATCCTTTTTTTTTTCTAAAAACATTCGAAACATATTTCACACTGAGTGCACATTTATGTGCACTCCATATTTTTAACTGAATAAGAAAACTATAAGAGGCAATAGTGCGGCAACGTTGTATTTAGTTTCTTCGAATTTGTAGATGTCGCCTTTTAGCTTCTAAATGTCATTATTGAGTTCGCCATCTATTTGGTTTTGTCTATGGAAGATAGTACGTACAAGAAGAGCTTCAACTTTTACTAGAGAATACAAATAGAGTATGCAATAACTACGATATACAGATTAGTGCCAAGAAAACCAAGTATATTACCTTCAGTAAAAATCCAGTTCATCATGCAAACATTACTAATAAATAAGATTTCCATTCAAACGGTAAATATTTGCAAATACCTGTGGGCTATGATAAACAGGGAAGTGATCAAAATATCGAGATCAAAATACATACATAGAATTGCTAGGTAAGTTTTTATATAAATTGGGACACTGTTTAATAATCTGTTATCAGTGCTATCAGTCTAACTCTACAAAACAGAATGTTAAGATCATAATGTTTGGTAGCTTATAGTTGTATGGCGTCGACGCATGGACTCTCAAACAAAACAATATAAAAAGCATTGAGAATTTAAGATGTGATGCTATCGATTAATGCTAAGAATAAATTGGGTTAACCTAGTCCAACACCGAGTTGACCGCAAATGAAGGAGTATAAGTGTACACCTACATTGGAACCGTATTTCTCCCGATCCGATATCGCCCGACGTCGGCCGACGTCGGATTGAAAACAAACTCAAGGTTTTAAATGATAGTGCCTATACTGCTTTGTCATGGAAGCAGTGTAGGCACTATGATTTAATACCTTGAGTTTGTTTTCAATCCGACGTCGGCCGACGTCGGGCGATATCGGATCGGGAGAAATACGGTTCCAATGTAGGTGTCCACTAAGACAAAAGGTCCGTAAATTAAAAAAAAAACCATAAAAACAATTAAATTTCTTGGACCATTTAATGCCTGAAGGGAGGACGAATGAATCCGAGTCGCAGTACTCATACTCTCGGACACTAGGAAAATAGTTTCCACACGAGACGAATTACAAACCAATGTTGTGAGGCGTTTGATGCAAAGGTGAGGCGGTTTGTTTCCGAAACAGGTAACACATTGCAAAATTTTAGAAAAAAAAAGAAGAAAAGAAAGATGGAAAATTGACTGCCATAAATAAACGATATTACCTTTGTTATCAAATTGATTTATCATAAACGGGTAAATTAGCTAAAATTTTCCTTAAGCTTATGTTATCATGACATGTATTTTGAGATAATCGATATAATAGAAATAATTTTAACATGTATCTCTCAACTTTGCACAACTGAAGCAGGGCCGGTTCTAGGGTTTTGAACGCCTCGGGTAAAACAAAATTTAGCGCAATTTAATACAAAAATATACAAATTTACGGCAAATTAAAAAAATTGTAAAAAAGGCAAAAAATCAAAATTGTACATAAAAACTGTAAAAATTTATTTATTTAAAAAATAATACCATAGATATACTTCATCTAATTTACTTACCGTTGCACGTCATTATCATGACAGAGATCAAAGTTGACATAGTTGATAAAGTATAAAAAATCCTGAATCCACTTTAAATCAAATAGGTCACGTAATTATTGCAAAAGTGGATTATACAACAAAACCTATTTATATTACATACACTAATAATAATAGTAATTAATAATACACACTAATTTTGTTCTAAAAAGAACAGATTTTATTAAATAAGTAAAAATATAAACCAAGAGGTATTCACTTTAAAATTCAAAATAATAAAGTACAAAAAGTGTCAACACCGCAACTGCCAAGTAAGTCCTACCAATTTATGCCAAAATATGACCTTCGTTCGATTACAGTTACAGTGTGTTCCGAACAAAGGTTCTTCAAAAAAACTTTTTATTATATTTATACAAATTAAATGAAACATTATTGTGTATTTCTTTAACATTAATAGAAATCTTTAAATATTATTTCTACGGGTATATAATAAAATATGTCTAGTGGCTGTAATGCCAGTGTACTCAGCAAAGTGATACTAAAAAAGAACACACCTACTGCCTAAATATTTCGTGTTGATATCATGTGACTTCATGAGCTATGACGCGAATGACGTGCAATGGTAAGTAAATTAGATGAAGTATATGTTTGGGAAAGTATTTAGTTTTTATTTACATATTTTACATTCAAATGTAAAATTTTTAAAAACTATTATAATATGATCTTGTTTAATGATATATTCTGATAAATTCTATCTACTTATTTCAGTAAATTCTCATAGTCAAACTGGCTAAGACATGGTAAGCTGTGTTTAAGTTCAAAGAAATTCACTTGTCTTCAAGTTATTTGTTAACTGCCTCGAAAGCACAGAACACACTACAAACTAACAAATTTCTGTGCACCATTTATTTAAATTATGGTCTTTCAAAAGCGTCTTTCAATACAATAGCGTGGATTTATGGGGGTGCACTTGCCCCACTAACCTACGGACTACCTAAGAAGAGCGGTCAGAGGGTTTTTGCCTGTCTCATACCAAGAGAATACAAATGGAGATGAAACATCACGATGTAAACATCTCCTCTACTTTGATTCTACTACTCTAGGTACAACTAATACACCATACTCAAACGTTAAGCGTTTTTCTTTGTACAGATAACATTAATGAGTTACGCCAGGTATTTTCGTGATATTTCAATCAATTGCTAATTTATTCACAATCAAAATATTGCACTTTTTTCCTTATTATTCTAATCATTTAACCAGCGAACTCAGTAAGTTTTACACAAAACAAGTTATTTACTTACAAGTAATGCAACATATGGAATATCACAAAGAGCGCATTTGAAGTGCGAGCAAAGAAATGAAGTATATGACAAATAAAATAAATATTTTTCATAAAAATAATTTAAAAATATTTTTTCTAGCTTTTATATCTGCAAACTTTTGTATGTTTTCCGACATTTTTTTATTTTTTGTGGCTTTATTTTTTATGAAAAAAACTGCCAAGCTATTCAATCTTTCATTTGTCATCGTTCATCTAGAATTGTTTTAAATGACTTTCAATTTGCCAACTACGTTGGCAAGCTCCAAAGGTTACAGGAATTGTTAGCAATATCCTTAAATCCGTACAAAAATTTGGCTTACTTGTATATAAGTCGTTTTTTTTAACCTATTCTCTATCCTTCCATTGTTGGACACAGGTCTCCCCCAGTTCTCTCCATCTTTTCCTATCTTGAGCTGTTCTCTGCCATGTGGGACCTCCTTATTTCCTGATGTCATCTTTCCACCTCATCTGTGGTCTGCCTCTTGATCTCTTTGCATTGTATGGACGCCACTTTCCGATGGCATTGTTCCATCGTCCGCCTTGGAGACGTTCATTGTGTCCAGTCCATTTCCATTTTGCTGCTTGTTCTATCGCGTCTACTGTCTTTGTTCTGGTTCTGATCCACTGGTTAGCTCTGAACTGAGCAGGGGTTCTTCTGTACTTCACGGAAGACAGACTGGGCGGGGGATGTCCTCAACCTCGACACGGAACGTCCCGTATGTCTGATAGAGAAAGTTCCTGCAGATATGCAGGACCAGTACGAATAAGGCATTGCCAAATCAGTACCCGCGGATCAACTGAGGATATTACATTAGGCAGCAGTAATGTCATTACTGGATTAAGGCTATGGGTAGTAAAAATTCTGTAGGCTTAATTCCAGGTATTCACAGGCGCACTCACATTATGAGTTAACCCATTAATGTCCACCGTATTTTATGTAATACGCGAGACACTGCTACATATTTCGCCATCTACTAGTCAGAAAAAAAAACTACAAATTAGCTGTTTTCCCAATATAGGTTACAGAGCAGATGATAGAAGGTAACTGTTTATCATAAAATGAGAAATTTATAACCGCTTGGCGGTGAAGAGTGATTAGTTTTGCGAAGTTTTTGTAGATTATATTATAGTACACCGTTTTCATTTTAGTAGAGTTTGTATGACTTTCTTGGCTTATTTTGAAAAATCTTTTGTACTGTTCAACTAGAAAGGCTTCTAAATATCGAATAGTGATATAAATAGTATTGAAATTTATACTGGTGAGTATTTTAAAGATCTTTAATTCTTGCGTATGATATACAATACGCTGGGCACTTATGGTAACTAATCATTATTGTTTTTGTTTAAGAAAAAAATGACGAAAAAATATGATCCTAATAATCCCAAAGATGCAGAGGAATTGTTAAAAATATATGAGAGTTTAGAAGATGACGATACTTTGGCTAAGGAAATTGACCAGAGTGATGAAGTTCAACTCACGTTTTATTATCAAAATGATGGAAATGATTCTGACAGAGACAATGCTGGAAGTGATGAGGAAGACCAGTTCAATTACACTTCTCAAAGTTTTGGCCGAAGTACACTGTCTCAAAGCATGGATATTACAGCTGTTTCTCGAAAAAATACAGCAATTGAGAAAACAGTGATGTCAAATGCAACTGTGGCTAAAACTCACGAATCAGGTAAGAAAAGAAAAAGGGAGGTTGCAGAAATTTCACAAACTTCTGAAAACAGAAAAAAATGTGTGAAAAGAATCGATCGTAAGTGGGAAGAAAAAGAGCTAGAGAAAGGAGCCATAAATGATGTTTTCAAAAACAATATAGGACCCCATATACTAAATAAATGGAGACAACAAAATTTGAAGCCAATCGATGTGTTTAAATTATTCTTTGAAATTCAATTAAGGAAACGGTAAAGTATGCTTCACAAAAATCCTGCCCTTTCTCTTTGTCTGTTGATGATTTATATAAATACTTCGGCATCCTTATTCTCTCTGAATACCATACACTGCCTTCTAGAAGAATGTATTGGGAATGTCGAAGGGACTCTCACTCATATCCAGTAAGTAATACTATGAGTCGAAACAGATTTGAACAAATTCATAGATTTTTACACTTTAACGATAATACGTTGTACCAACAAACCAATAAAGTATTCAAAGTTCAACCCCTAATTGACCATCTAAATAAACGTTTTCATTATTACCTCCAGCCAGTGAACGGAAGTTTCTCAGTGGACGAAGCGATGAAGCCGTATTATGGGCATCATTCAATGAAGCAGTTTATCCGAGGAAAACCCATCCGTTACGGAAATAAATTCTGGTGTGTTGCGATCAGTAAAGGTTAACTTGCAAACTTTCTTCCCTATACTGGAAGTGGAGATACATTACAGGGCAACTCATTGGCAAGTTCCGTAACCGAAAAGCTGTGTATAGGGTTTTTACCACAAGAATTTGATATCTATATTGATAATTTGTTTACATCTTTACCTTTACTGACACGGTTGAGAGATGAAAAGATACACTGTATCGGCACAATTAGAAAAGACAGAATTGAAAAAGCCCCAGTCAAAGAAGTAAAAAAAGAAATTCGTGGAACTTCCCACGTTCTATATAGCGAAGAACATCAGTTCACTCTTGTTCGCTGGAATGACAATAATGAAGTTACTATGGCAACTGATATTTCAACTCCAGAAATATTTACTATAGGAAACTGTAACAGATGGTCCAGAAAAGACAGAAAAATTATAGCGGTCCCTCAATCAAACGTTGTGCAAATGTATAACAAGGAAATGGGTGATGTAGACTTATTCGATAAGCTAAGAGGTTTATGTAGGATTCGTATTCGATCCAAAAAATGGTATTAAGCGATATTTAGATTTTGCTTGAATGGGGCAATAGTCAACATGTGGCTTCTTTACCGCAACATTGAGGCAATTTCTTTATTAGAATTTTACAGACGAATTGTGGAGGCCCTGCTGATAGCTCCAGATATTCCAACACCACGTGGAGTACGTCCAAAATCTTTAAAACATGTTGCTGATGAAATTCGTTTGGATAATGTAGGTCATTTAGTGGACAAAATTGAAAAACAACGAAGTTGCGGCAAATGTGGCAAGTGTACCAAATATCGATGCATTAATTGTAATGTAGGACTTCATCCCGAGAAATGTTTTGTCAAATATCACACGTTGTAAATATTTTAAAATAAAACATATCTTATGAAATATTGTGTCCTTCATTGCCCAGCGTATGATATATCATACGTCAAAAAAAGACAGTTACAAAGAAAAAAAAACGTACATTTTGCACATTTCTATTAAAAACAACCTCTCTTTATTTCATTCTGAAGTTTTGATTCAATTTTGATAAAAATTTAATTTTGGGAATTAATGGGTTAAGCAGGTGTGATACTGCGACAACAGCAGCGTCTGACCCAGAGTGGGCGGCTGCAAACAGCGTCTGTTCAGTCTGTTGCTAGAGTGGGTGGCTGAAACACACTTACCAACCCGTCTGGCCAGCGTGGTGAGTTCACGGCCAGTCTATCCTCTCTCTTATGACAGATACACGAATATAAGTCGTTATTTTCTATAAAATTGAGAATTTCTAAGGGACTGTTAATATTTTCAGGAATTGGGCTTCTGAAAGATATAAATTCATTCATTTATTCAGTAGCATCAATATCACATCTTTATTAATCTTATATAAATTCATGCAACATTTGCGTAATTCCAAGTTATTTGGATTCTTTTTAAAATATGTACACAAAAGTCTCCAATTATTAAAAAAATCATCGGGTTGCTCAAAACACTAATTTTGAAATTTTCTTTCGCATTAACGGCGGATTCGTTTTTGTATAAAGATCGGTTCAGTACCAATCGTTTTTCAAAATCATTGACACGATAATTTTTAAGATATTTAGAACAAGATTGTAATAAATTAACAGCGTTATTTAAATCCATTGAATTAGCCTGTAAGGTTTGCCTAACAATGTTAATGTGGGCCAACAGATCATACCAAATGACTTTTAAGACTGGAATGCGAATATGAATATGAATATTCGCATATTTGTTCCGATATCGTAAATACTTTATGTCGTGTACCAGCATCGTCAGAATTTTTGTGTACTTAAATGCATCGTACATTTCAACTTTTAAAATCTCAAACGTTTGATACAATTAATTCGATTTTTTCGGCAAGTTTGGCATAAATGATTTAAAGATAAAGGCGATGACTAAATTGAGGCAGTAGCATCTCCATAGCATAAAAAGCATCAGGATATTCTTTACGAATACGAGCTTGAGCACCTTTATTTTTTCCCTTCATGTTAGAGCCGTTGTCATATCATTGGCTTCTACGATAATCTAAGTTTAATTGAAAATTATTTATTAATTGTTTTGTTATCTCATATAATGAATGATCTGTAGATTTTTCCATTTCTTGGTAGCTAATAAAATGCTCCTTGATTTTTATGACGCTGTCGTTAATATCTACAAAACGTAACGTAAATGAAAGTTGTTTCGTATGACTAATATCAAGAGTACAATCTAAAATATTGCTAAAATATTTGGCTTTACAAGAACGTGGAAATAAAAAAATATTTTATTTTTATATCGGCGCCCGTTAAAATTTCATAAAGCGGCGGTTTGTCCGCTCCTTTATTTGGTTCTGAACTAACGTCAAAATCTAGAATTTTACTATTCGCCATATTCATGGAATCAACTGGATTTACAATTATGAGCTATTTTATAGGTATAGGTTATTCCACGAATATACGACTGTTTGAAATTATTGCTACAACGAATATTTTACTGTACAAGTAGAAGTATGAAAGTAAATTGGTCTAATTATTATTCCATAAAAACGGATCTTCTCTTACTATGACATATAAACTAAAATTATTTCAGTTAGTAGATGTTCAGATAGACGCAAAATTTATTGTGAAAATTAATCCGAAAATAACAAAAAAATTTACGTAGCGCTCCTACAAATAAATACAATGACCTCTATGAAGTTAAAATGTGTTCATCAGCCATTTGGGTTGGATTTCGGTGAAATGTAAACACCAAAGAGGCGCGCCGGGTATCTTTATTATTTTATTAGGTATTACAACGGTAATAAAAAGAAATATATTATTTTGAATATAAATAAAAAGAATTTGGCAGAAGGATGGTTCAGAAACCAGAAAAAAATCTGGTATTCCACTTTGTTAGTTTTTTGTTTGCTTTGAGTGGATATACTCTTAAAAGTTCCGAAAGTAACGGGTATAACATGGCGGCTATTGATAGTTAAAGTACCGAGTCATTACAGATATTAAAAAGTAACGAAAATTTAAATACAGTTTCATAAATCGCCGACTGATTTTAGTTTTAAAAACCGTCTGTATAGAGGTGTCCGGTGAAGAGACGTGTCCGTTAAGAGAGAGTTTAGTGTAGTGTATTTGTTTGTAATGGTGATTAGGAGAATAAGAGTAAGAGTATTTTTTTTTGTTTTTTTAATACTTATTGAATATTCGACTACAAAAATTAAACTATTTAATCACTTAAGTATTGTTACACTTCGTTTAAATCACTTAATTCAAAAACCAACTTGTTTACAATACTAAAGTCAATGAGAGTAATTATACGAGTATACTTCAAAATCTGAATTATAACTATTCTATAAACTATCAATTCTATATTTAGATCACAACTTCATATTTAAATCTAAGGTGTATATCTGTCATAACAGTATTTTAAAAATGGGGAGAATTTACCATTGTACAATTCAGCACATTGGACCATTTAAGTCGACACCTTAAAGCGAATTTAAAACAGTCGTATATTCGTGGAATGGAGTATATTAGGAATTTTCTTAACCCATTCATGCCCGTTGGCAACTACAGTTGCCACGCCTATGAATGTCTCCCTCTCCCCTCTCCGACATTCTTATTCGCAGAGTGCAGTTAAATTAGATGGAAGGGGTTTTGTTTGGGTTTTGATTATGAAGGGGATGTGTTTAAATGACTGCGGACACTAAATCCATTCGCCAATCTTACAATTTGAGGTGTAGTGTGTGTGTGTAGAGTAATTGTCTTGATACTTAGCAAAGTCGACGTCATTGTCTTTGCTAAGAGACGCTAATTGTATCCGAACGTCTGCGGCCCTCCGGTGTGTACCGATCACACAAGGATAGAAATTATTTTCATTTATTAATTTTTTTAATAAACGAAAATTTCCACCCAGGTGGGATTCGAACTCACGACCTTTAGGTTTAAAGGCAGGCGCTCTTACCACTGAGCCACAGAGGGGGTTATGGAAGGGGTTATCGGCTAACAAATTCCGCAAAGCGACAGTTTGTATATCCTATCATTCAATTAGTTAGTATCGATAGTGTGCATAGTGGTGTTTTACGTGTATAATTATATTCATGGCCGCCGACAGTTCTATGTAAGTATACAAATATATAAATGTATTTTTTCAAACAAATAATTTATTGTCTTCAATAGAAAGCTTTTGTCGTCATTTTTAACAATAATTGTTATTCGTCAGTCATTTACTTTTTTCAATATACATATGTAAAAATGCATGGCAACTTGAGTTGCCACTGGGAATATGGATTATCATGTGATATTTTCAGGTATGTACGAGGAAGAGATGGCAAGGGTTACTTTATCACGAACTTCTTGAAGCTCTCAAAGAAGATAATGAAATGCCTGAGTATATATCGATTTGTCCACCTGAAGAACCTCCAGACGCAGACACAGACAAGGATTCCGATTTCTCGGATGAAGAAGTGGCTGGCGATACCAACCCTCTTCCAGCTCGTATCCTGCGCTCTCAAGTAAGTGTGAAGTACAGTCATGAAATTGAAGCTGCTGATGATACCGAAAATTTTTCCCAACCGAGTACCTCTCGGCAGATTCGTATTTCTCAACCATCTACTTCCAAATGTCCTAAATCTGCCAAACGGCCACGTTTAAATCCAACTACATGGAAATCAAATATTTTTGAATTTACTTCAAAGGTTCCTGAACCAGATGTCGAATACCGTCCTAATGTAGAGGATCTTTTGAAAGAAACAATTAAGAGCCCGATTGACGCATTTAGGTGTTATTTTACACAAGATACAATAGAGCACATTGTTCGCGAAACAAATTCTTATGCAGGGCAAAAATTAGTACACAACCTTAACGCTACTTCGGCAGAAATTTTAACGTTTGTTGGGGTTATGCTCTTATCGGGATATCACCCACTGCTTTGCAGACGGCTTTACTGGACCGTAGACGATGACGTTCACACACCAATAGTCTCAAATGCAATGAGACGAAATCGTTTCGATGAACTTATGAGTTTTATTCATCTCGCCGACAATCAGTCCAATGACGGTACTGATCGAATGTATAAAATTCGCCCTTTGTTTAATATGCTAAATTCTGCATTCAAGCAAATTCCTCCTGGTCCCACTGTAAGCATCGATGAGAGTATGATTCCTTATTACGGGAGACATGGAAGTAACAATTTATAAGGGGCAAACCCATTAGATTTGGGTACAAACTGTGGGTAGCTGCCGATCCTTCGGGTTACATCCATCACGTTGAACCGTATTGTGGCTCTTCCACACTCCTTCCTCAAACTGGTCTAGGACAAGGTGGTGATGTTGTTCTAGGTTTAATTGATCACGTGCAATTGAAAAAAGGAAATAGACTTTATTTTGATAATCTTTTTACGTCGGTTGCATTGTTGCAAGAATTGAGTTTCAGAGAAATTGGAGGCACCGGAACATTACGTAAAAATCGATGTAATGCCGCAATGAAACTTCCAGAAAAAAGTGCGTGGAAAAAAACAAAGAGGTGACTTGGCTACTTCTTCGTCTGGTGATCTTTTGCTAGTTCGCTGGAATGATAATAACGTTGTCACAATGCTTACCAATTGTGACAAAGTCTATTCGATGATAAAGGCTAATAGATATTCTCGTGCAGAAAAGAAAAAGATCACAATCGATATTCCAGGTCCTATTGAACGGTACAACAGCAACATGGGAGGCGTTGATATAATGGATCAATTCGTGGCTTCTTACCGGTGCCGAATTAGATCAAAAAAATGATGGTGGCCTTTTTTTTCATGGGCTGTAGATGTCGCATGTGTACAAGGTTGGCTTTTATATCGCCGACTTGGTTATGACATATCATTGTTGAACTTTAGGCGCCAATGCACAGTGTACCTTTTAAAATCATTTGGTACCCTTCCAAAAATACTTGGAGTCAAAACGTCATTGAATTTTTCACCTGTACTTCAAGAACGCAGAAAAGACCACACTGATCATATTATTCAGAAAGGTGCGTCCAAGTATCGTCGTTGTAAGATCTGTGGCAATCGTACATCCTATTTTTGTATTAAATGTGATATTGCCTTACACCCTGACAACTGTTTTAAAGTGTTTCACACTTAAAATTGATGTTATAACAGCATTTAATAAAAAAATACTATAAATACTAATCTTTTTTATTATTCTTATATTTACACCGCTTTATCCCAGTGGCAACTAGAGTTGCCAGGCTGCCATTTTGGCACTTAGATACTGATATGATTTTTAATACCATTTTTACATTTAAAGTACCATAGAAGTTCCGTGACTAAAATATTACACAAAAAAAATCACTAGGGAATTCTGGGCATGAATGGGTTAATAATAGGCTGTTTTATGTAACTGACGTAAATAAACAGTTTATTTTCAATATTACAAATAAAAGTAATGTTTTTCCCTTTAAGCAATCGTAATAAAGAAGCAAGAACACTGCTTCGACATAATGTATATTTTTAAGTGTTTCCTTTTAAACCTTAGTCAACACCATAAATTTCTTTTAATAGACGGTTATAAAATATTGAAGGATAATGAGATTACTGTAATAGAACGGATGTTGATCGATTTAGAGAGCAATGATGGATGTGACACGAACTTAAGTTATTTAATTCTTTATTAAAATAAATAGAGAAGAAAAGTAATAAAAGTTTACACATTATTTTAACGAATAAAACCAGGCTACAGTTTAAGTCCTATTTAACATACCTGGTGAACGAAAAATGTGAAAGAATATATAGAATTGGTGGATGAGAGATTTGCAATCTTATATGCATGCCGTCTAAGAGTAAATGGAACTCACTCAAGAAACCCTAAAAAGTTTCTGCTCTTATCAAGGTCGCGTAAGAATTTGGAGAGGTAAGAAGAGAAAAAACTTTACACTCTGTCTAGTGAAGTCTAATGCAGGCTTGTCTTGACGAACTCCCGGGCGAATACGCTGACATCCTTGAAACTACTCCGCTAGCTTACCGAACCCATCTAAAATAAAATTCTTTTCCTTTCCCCGGACAGATGGAGATTGGTTTTTTGCGGTTTCCTAATCTCACTACTCAATGATACCTGTTCGTCTCCCGAGAAAATAGCTGCAACTTTTTTCTCACCTGAACCAGGGGCGGCTCGTGAAAGTACAAGATGGTGAGGCACACTACACTTAAGGAAAATTATTATTATTATGGTTAGCTTCTCTTTGCTCCAGTCATACCCGGCTAAGGAGGCATTGCTCGCGCCAGCAAACAATGACTTGGCGTGAGAAGGACTTCTGACGATACGCGCGCGGATCAACAAAAGTCATCCTCACCTCAAAGCTCTCCTAAGCCCTCCTCCACCCTCCCTTATGTGCACTGAAGGTGCAACATAAGGGCTGACTGCTTTTTGAAAAAGTCCCATACCCAAGGTGTCGTTAAGCGACTTACTCCCGTTTATCATGAAATCTCATATCGTGAGATAAAAGCGAACGAAAAACGAGGGAGCTGTAATCCTCGAGCCTGCACCTCGGTTAGCGGCCAAGTTGTAGCCTCAAGGATCTAGGTGGCCTCTCCCGTGGCCTTTTTTTATTTTTATAATTTTTTTGTGAATTTTTTATTATTTTATATTTTTTTTTTGAATTTCTATATTTTTTATTCATTTTTTTGGGATTTTTATATTTTTTTGGGGGTTAGTAGTCCTGAACTGGCGAAGACTACGATAAACAGCTTGCAGAAACAATGGTCACTAGAGTACACAGTTTTCGCCTTTGCCAATTCAGCTCGCACACATTCACACTCTAAAAATACTCACACATACAACACTTACACTGGCATGACGGTGAAAGGGGTCCTCTTTCTGCTACCGAAGTAACCTCACCTTCTGGCGCCCCGGCCGATAATTTGTGCCTGCCACAAATTCTAGAGTCGGCTGAGGACGTCTAAGCGACTGATGTACCTAAAGTAACACCGAAATGGTAGCGTCCATCACTTTCGTGCCATCGCATACACTCACAATGGGCTAGATGTGGCAAAACCGCCTCTCGAAAGCTGACGAGTCCTGGCCGTTAACGCAAACATCTAATAACAAAATTTTATTGCAATACACCAGTTCTGAAGTTGGATGTTGACTTTTTGACATTTGACATTTTTTTTAAATAGGCGAAGCTACATTACGTACGGAAACCGAGACAGAACGGCTCCCGGTATTAACGGAAATGTTGAGGTGACATGTGACATATGACAGCTTGGATGAGCAGTCACAATCATGGATATGTGATCTGCACATTTCAAAATTGTATAAGACTAAGAATTGACCAAAGGTCCAACTGACAATACTATAGGAAGTCAACTGTGAAATACAAAATTAGAGAATATATATATAGAAAATATACAGGGTGAGTCATGAGGAAATTTACATACTTCTACCATATGTAGAGTCCCCTCAGGGAGCATATCATGTGGCCACTAAAAATGTCAACTCCTCTTCTTTATTAATTAACAGGGTGATCTGTGTAATTACTGTAGTGTTTATAAGGTTCATTTGATTTTTTAAATTTTTGCATAATACAGTACACTATTATCAAGCATTCGACTGGTATTAGCTAAACTAAAAAATTCCAGGACTGGCTTTGGAATAATTAATTTAGGGATTCGTATTAAATATTACACCCTGTATAATTTTTTTTTTAAATGCAATAAGTGATTTTCAAACTACATAAATAGCCAATGAAAACGACATATGCGACAATGTTGTCGCACTTTTATTAAATTTTTAGTGAACGATCAAATCTTACCAAAAATAGAACAACCATAATGAAGTATCAAATTATAAGGTAATTAATTTAAACAAATGTTATAAATTTCAAACATTTTAATTGAAATGATAAACTGAGTCACTGTTAAAATAAAAATAGTTCAAAATAGATTTTCGAAACGGAATCCCTGCAACCTGTACACATTTTTGTTGCCGAATTGTTAATTGACGTATTGAATTACGAATACTCTGGGGATCGTTTCGAATAGTATTACAACAATGTATATTTCTATCAATTAATTGTTGTCGGTTATTAATATTAACTGCCTAAACTAGTTGCTTCAATCGTCCCCAAATATGGTAATCAACGGGATTGAAATCAGGGGATCTTGAAGGCCACGAAATAGGACCTGCACGTCCTATCCACCTGTTGCCATAAACATTATTGAGATGTTGTCTCACTACCAGTAAAAAGTGTGGGGGTGCCCCATCATGCTGAAAATACATCCCTCGGATAGCAACGTTTGCGTTGGCAAGCAAATTCGGCAAAATATTTTGTAGAAAGTTCAAATAGACCTGCCCTGTTAAAGGACCATCAAAAAAGTGAGGACCTACTAATTGGTTATTTATGACACGAATCCACACGTTAACTGAAAACCTTAACTGAGAACGACGTTCTCGAATAGCATAGGGATTTTCTTCTGCCCACACATGTGAAGTTCGTGAATTATTTATCCCGTCTTTGGTAAATTGGGCTTCATCTGTAAATAGTGTCCTGTATAGCGTTGGTCGATTATTGTTAAACCATCTACAAAATTCCAACCTATCGATCTCATCTCCAGCATGTAGTCGCTGAACCATTTGAATGTGATATGGGTATAGATTATTTTTTTGTAAGACTCTACTTACTTTTGATTGAGTAACATTGAGTTCTCGACTTACTTGTCTAGTGCTTACTGTAGGGTTCATAGTAACGGCGTCCATAATGTCATCTTCCTGCGCTTCATCTACATGTCACTCTGTTGTTCCACTAGGAAAAGTGCCATTTTCTCGCAAATAATTAAAAACTGACACAAATGTTGGATGACTGGGAGTTCGACGATTAGAAAATCCTGCGATATTCTCTACTAGCAGCCCTACCATTCCCATTACAGAATCCATAAACAAATATTATGTCTGCATATTCTGTGGTCGAAAACGGATGTGGCATTTTGAACGAAAGTAACAAAAGCTCTACCAAAACTAACATAATGTACTTAACGTAGATATGACAGAAAAATATGTATTCTTGTACACATAAATAACAATTGATAATGACAATAATGACAATGGGTATAAAATATCAAGAAACGTCAAACGGTCAACGCCAACCTTCATTTATTTAGTACAGTTGATGTAATGTATTATTATTTGACATAAAATTTTAATCATTTACAATCAACAAAAACTAACACATACAAGAGGTTTGACTTTTTAATCAATTTAATTTATTATTTATCGAAAATAATGCCCCAATACGATCTATGAGTAAAAATTTAAAATTGAAAAACAATTGATTTTATCGTAGAGACAATACAAAGTGACAGTAAGATGTTAATTTTCTACGTATTAGATTATGTTGTAGGGTCTCATTTTAATTAAAATGTTTGAAATTTATAACATTTGTTTAAATTAATACCTTATAATTAGATACTTCATTATGGTTGTTCTATTTTTGGTAAGATTTGATCGCTCACTAAAAATTTAATAAACGTGCGCCAACATTGTCGCATATGTCGTTTTCATTGGCTATTTATGTAGTTTGAAAATCACTTATTGCATTTTAAAAAATATATATACAGGGTGTAATATTTAATACGAATTCCTAAATAAATTTTTCCAAAGCCAGTCCTGGAATTTTTTAGTTTAGCTAATACCAGTCCAATGCTTGATGGTAGTGTACTGTACCATGCAAAAATTAAAAAAATCAAATGAGCCGTATAAACACTACAGTAAAATGAAATAAATGGTCAATTACATAAATCACCCTGTTAATTAATAAAGAAGAGGAGATGACATTTTTTAGTGGCCGCATGATATGCTCCCTGAGGGTTTCTACATATGGTAGAAGTATGTAAAGTTCCTCATGACTCACCCTGTATAGAATATTTTTAAGTAGATTGCATAATCCAGATCTCACACTCAAAACTGTCTATAATAATTAGGGTGTTAGTTTGAGAGCAACTGAAGTCGACGTAAAGTATGAATGCAAGAAATAGACTAAGTAATATTCGACAGTGGGTAGTTGACTACAATAAATAGAATCCATAGGTTGCTGGTTCAAATCCAGCTCGAAGGACCATGGAAAGATTCGTACGTAGTTATGTGTATCGAATCGGTTTTTAAATGCCCCTTTGTCCGCTTCTTGTCGATCGACGATGATAAATATAATAAAAGGTTGACGTTATACAGAAAGGATTGATTTTATTGACAGCTACTAGTAATTTCACAATATGATGTTCGTTGGGTAACTACAGATAATAAACTGTGCTCAAGTGAGCTTAAATCCCCAATTTATAATCTCACAAATAATTCATATCTCAGCACAGAGGTTATTGCTTTCTATCATACCATACCAACAAACTTTGAAGTATTTCCTTACATTACAATTTAATCTAGGCCATAATTGCCAGAATTACGAAGTTCAATTAGAAAAAATATATTATTCGGCAAATCTATTTAGTTGCAGGTAAATGAACTATATATTAAAATATTTACGATATGGTTTTACAATTTTCCACTTATACACGGTGAAACTATAAAAGATTAAGAAGTTAAGAATAATGTGAGATTACAAATTCAGGGTTTAATTTGTGATTAAACAGTCTACCAAGCACTATCAATACTGTAGAAAAGAAGAAATATATGTAATTAAAATACTAAAAATTAAAAATCAAAGTTGAAAGCAAAGTATATAAATGGGGTATAATCCAAGTAGTTCAGTTGAACCCACAGTCAATGGGAGAACTATAAAATTAATATGTCAAAGCGTTGTAGGAGCAACAGTGGGAGATGTTGAAATATACAACTGTGGATATGGTATATCTAATGTACAAAGAGGTGTGGAGAGTGTAAATAACGCCAACTATAGATCAATTAAACTTGAGCAAGCTAGTTTTGTAAATTAATGAATAAAATAGTAATGTTGATCAAAGTTTGAAATTAATAAATTCTTAATGGATATACTCAGTGCAGGAAGTCTAAACCGTCGAGCTGGATCCCCTAAGAGGTGAAGATGTAATAAAGTTTTTAAAAATTGGATTAAATTTAGTACAATTTAAATTAATTTAAGTATTAAGACAGTGAGAGTTTCCATTTGTTTCCCTTGTAATCTCCAAATCTTCCAATAAATCCAACTCCAGATTGTTTTTCTTAGTAAGAAAAGACTCTAGTCATGTAAAATAGATGAACCTGTATTGATGTTAAAATTGTGTTTACTGAATAATAAGTGTTGACCAAAACTTGAAGAGTTTGGTCTTTTCAAATGTTCTAAAACTCTAGTGGATAACTTTCTAATGGTTCTACCTACATAAGAGGCATCACAATCATCACATTTTAATTTGTAAATACCACTTTTGTCAGGTGTGCTCATCCTATCTTTGGTGTTGATTAAAAAGGAACCTAAAGTGTTGTGTGACTTGAAGGGAATTTTAATGTTTTTAATTGTAGAAGTAAAAAGTTTAGATATTTTATTTGAAATGTTGATTATATAAGTGAAGGAGAAATATCTGATGTTATTTGAAGTATTAGCTTGAAGAAAACATTGTGTGATGAATATGCAAGCTCTTCTACAATTTTGAGTTTAGCTCTATTTAGAAGCTTATAGATAATGTTGGGATCATAACCATTATTAAAAGCAATTTGCTTAAGAGTATTAAATTCTAAATTAAAGTTATCATTAAAAAGTGGAAATTTGAGTAACCTATGAATGTGTAAGTTTTTTGTAAATATTGTATTTTCTAGAGAATTGTTATTATGAGATATAGTCATATCCAAGAAGTTCAACTTATTGTCAGATTCTGGTTCCAGAGTAAAAGATATGTTAGGATGGAGGTTATTAAGACCATCCATAATATGTAAAGCATCATCTTGGGTTTCCTGTATGAAAGTTATACAACCATCAACATATCTTGACCAAAAAACTATTTTGCTGTTGTTGTTAACAAATTTCTGTTCTAAGTTGTCTAAAAAAATATCAGCTAGAAAAGGTGATAATGGAGATCTCATTGCTAATCCTGTTAGTTGTTTACATTATTTTTGATTAAATTGGAAGAAGTCTTGATTCTTGATCAAGACAGAATTTAAGCATAGTTAAGATAGCATCTTTGTCTTTTGATGATATGTTGCAATTGTTTAAAGGTTGTGTACTAAAGGTAATGTTTCATCTCTTGGTACAGAAGTAAACAAATTGGAAACATCAACAATCTAAGTAATTGTTTACGAATATAACTAAAATTGGAATACTTTGTGATTATAAATTGCAAACATATTTACCTACATTGCCCCGAGCCTAAATAATGTTTAAACAAAAGTATAATTTACAACAATTATAAGAAAATATTGACCGAAGTTAATCTCATATTTAATATAATTTTAAATAAACAAAAGCAATATTTTATGCGGTATGAATAATTAAAAAAAAACCTTTAGCAATTTACCTGGTAGGTAACAACAAACCTAAAAAGATCGCTACTTGACGACATTGAACTAAAAACTACACTGGGTGAAAAAACATAGCAACTTGCAAGGATTTAAAGCAATGTAATAAATAAAAGAAATTGAGTAATATATCTGCATTGATAAATTCGCGATACTCACAGGTAAAGTACGTCACATGTTTGTTATGTTTCTTTAAATAATTATTTTATTTTAATTTATTATGTTCTATGAGATGATGGAACATATATAAATTTCTATGTGATGCTACACTTCAGTCGAAAAAGTATATCTATCAATTGACTACTCTTTGACTTCTGTCATGTCAACTGTACTTTAAAATAGAAAGGGAAACATGTTTTGTAAATATCCTTCATCTAACCCCACACTAGCCAAAATACTAGGCAACTAATGCAGAAAAGAAGAGAAATGGGAATCGAGACAAACTAAAGCCGACGAACTACAAAAGTTAAATAAAGAAATATCCAAAGCTGTTAGATAAGACACTCGAAAATACAACACAAATCGAACATACTATTGATAACAATAGAAGTATGAAAGTATTGAGAAAAAAACTAAGAACAGGGACAAGGCAGATAATAAATATTAAAGATAGAAATGGTCATCTTATAACCAACAGAGATAAAACCGTTAAAATAGTTGAAGACTTCTACAAATTGCTGTACACAAGCCAACACAAAGCAAATAGCAGAGAAGATCAAGTACCAGAAATATTAACAAGGAAAAAGGGCATATGAAGGGAATATGATTAGAGGTGGAAATCGATCTCTTTTACACAGGCAACTTAAGCAGTTTTTTAGTGGAAACAGAGGCTGAGTATGGAGACTTGCTAATGTAAGGTGGCTGAGTGCAGGAAAGTGCATCGAACGATTTTTTGCCATAAGAAAGGAAATTCCTGCATTCCTGATTCCGGAATAAGCTGAACGTGTTTAAACGTGCTTTGGAAAAGAACAACCTGACACACTTCTCTAGCTGTCTGCAAATAGCAGAAGAATTCAACGGTGAGGAAAATATTGAGTTTTCATCCTGCATTTCACAAATTGAACAAGTTATTGATAATTTCAATACAAGATTTGAAGAAATTGAAAGTCTCAAAAGCAGTGTACTACTTTATAATAACCCTCTTGGAGCAACTATTGATGATCAACCACGCAACTTACAGCTTGAGTTATGTGATCTTCAAGCAGATATGTTCCTAATCACCAGACAAGAAAAGGGACCTGAATTTTTCAAATTACCGTCAAAGGAGAAATTCCCAAACCTGCGAGATTTTGGACTGAAAATGACGTCAATGTTCGGAAGCACATATACATGTGAAAGTGCCTTTTCCTTCATGAAATACATAAAAAATAAAAACAGAACCAACCTTACCGATTCTTCCTTACGTCACCTTATGAGTGTCTACAACTGAACTGGAGGTGGACATTTCTTCATTGGTGGATGAAGCCGATCGACCACAGTTCTCACACTAATTAGATACATCTTTTTCGTTGCTTTTGCAATGTTTGTGTTGTTTATTGAAAAGTGTTATCAATAAATTTTCCGTTTATAAAAAAATGTAGTCGTTGAGCAATAAAATAAATAATAATCTTTTTTGTTTTAATTATTTTTATACCTCACTTTATTTGTATGTTATTACTTGTAAAAAAATTATTATATGGCCCGCGACAACATCAAAGATTTTAGTTTTGGCCCTTGAGGCATTGCAAGTTGGACACCCCTGCTGTAGACAGTTATATTGGTCGTTATAAGATAGAGATGCCTACAAAAAAATGATATCTGCTGTTATTTTACCAATTTTTGGATATGACTATTGTCAACAGTTGGCTTGTCTATAGAATATGTTGTCTACTTCAAAATAAAAAATGTTTAACTCAGCCCCAATTTCTTGCTGAGATAGCACAATGTTTATGCAAGGCTAACATTATTAATTTCTCATTAAAAGGTGGAAAACCTTCTGATCAAAGCATTAAGAAAATGTTGCAAAAAAAGAAGAAAATCGGCAACTGTAAGTTTTATACTTCCAAAAGACATCAGGACATATTTGTTTGTCCCTTTGATGTGCAATGTAAGATATCTGTCACAACATTTTTGTATATAAGAAATTATTTTTGCAATTTTTTTTTATTTTTTTCTTGTTTTGTAGACACAATGAAATTGTTCCTATCTTTTTTGGAAACGAAATAAGAAATTACGTGGTGCAGGGTTAAGATTAGAAAAAAAAACAGACCCAACGCCTAACATAAAAAGAAGATATTGTTTACGATGTTCTAGTTCAATTAAAATAAAATTATTAAGAATGAAATACATAATTCTGAAAAGTGCAATTATCTAAAGATTAAAAACCACAATTTAAATAAAAATGTGTAATACCATTTTAATACTTGCTTAAAAAGACTACAATTTGTCTTGGAAAAACCATATCCTTCAAATTTGTCTGCCACAAAATCCGCAATATAATATTTTCGAGAGAACAAACATATTTAAATAATAGCTAAAAGCAATCAATGCTAAAAAAACTACTAAACTACTAAAAACTTTTTTCTTTTGTATTTTAGTTTAGTTCTTTGTTTTTCGTTTTTTTTTTTCAAGTTCCTTAAATCTATAAGGTAAGTTGACCAAATAAGACCCACTTAATGTTTGTTAGTTGTTTTTTGATAAATAAAATCACGATATAAATCTGAAAACCACAGAGAAAATAAATCACATATTTAAATTTAATATGAGATTGTTAAATTTTGTTAAAAGTTTTATGAGTTGTTACTTTTTAGTCTTTAAAAAATAGTTGCTTCTGGGCCTAATTAGGAACACCATGTTCTTAATAAGGCCCACTTTTTAAATGTGACCATTATGCCTAATTGCACCAACAGATCTACAGCTCCAGTTTAGCTCAGTTCAGCTTATGTCGCATTGACGTTCCACGTACGTCTTAAGCTTAAGGTCTATTGGTGCAACTATACATTAATCAAATTAAACAAAGGTGACATGGACATTTATTTTGTAAAAAATAATAGGTACTTAAAATAATTATTGCAAACAGTCTGGATATATGAAAACTAAGTCTTTATCATCTGCTGAAAGTCCTACACACTCTTCATGGATATATCTTTTGCAGCTGTCACAAAGTCTCATATCCTTAACGACATCCTCATTGCAGACGAAGCAATACCAACTATCTTTTCGTTCTTCTTTGTTTTTTGAGGTTTCAAGTGAGCTGTGTTTATTTTTCTTTTCTCCTTTTTTTAGTTGTTTTTTGACTATTTTTCCGTTTGCCAAGTTTTTTCCTTTTCTTGATTGGTTTTTAGGGTCATTTAAACCAGCTTTATCAAACAATGATTTTGTGACTTCCTGTGCTCGATAGTTCAGGGATTTCTTTCTAGCACCTTTGCGTTTTCCAGTTTCCAATTCTGGTGTTATTAACACTGCGTTAAAATTTACTGACATTTCGTTTTCTTCTTCTGAGCTGTCATGTACTGAAAATTCATTGTCAGAACCGTCAGAACTCTCAGAGCTATCTTGCGTATTTTTCTCCTTTAGAGCTTTTATTTTCTTTTTTCTGTCTGGAGTGGAGCTGCCAATAGGATTATTCGTTGCGGAAGTCGAAACTAATGGAATAGCAGAATCTTCCGAGTCTAATTTATTTTCTGTTATTTCTGATGGGCAAAAAGCTATGTCAGGAATGACACTCGGATCATACGGGTATATTCCCGTAGCACGAAAACCTGAAATAACATTTGATGCTGTAGTTGCTTTTGGCCATACTTTTGAGAAAATTGTGCCAAACGAAAATTTATTGATTGTTCGATCTGGTTTATTTGTCCAGTAGGTGATAACTTCGTCGTCCCAGTAAGATTCGAAGGCTTTAAATACCGCCTTGTCCATAGGTTGCAGTTCATGTGTGCAATTACTTGGCAGGCAAAAAAGCGTAATTTCATGCGACTCGGCTTCATCAACAATACCTGCATCCAGATGGGACGATGCTCCGTCAAAAATAAGCAGTATTCTTCCTATTAGCTTGTACTTAGCAAAATGTTGTACCCACTTAATGAAAACTGGCGTAGTCATACTTCCTTTCTCGGTCATTTCAATAACTGTTCCAGCAGGAAGATTGTCATACCATTCATTCTTCTTTCTTTTTCCTTTGAACAAGATCATAGGTGGAATTATTTGTCCTACAGCATTTCCACAACCGACGATTGACACATTCTCAGCGTGCTCTTGCGAAATCAAATGAACTCGTTTGACACCTTTACGAGCATATACCTGTTGTGATTTATGAAGGTTTAGGCGGCAACCTTTCTCGTCAATATTAAAAATGCGTTGAGGGCTTTGCAGGATATCAAGCTTCAACATAACTTCGCGTAGCTTTTCAAAATAGTCATTGACTATGAATCTGTTTAATTTGGCGGCTCTAGCTGGATTCATGAATTGAGATTTTCTTTTAACTACTTCGGGATGTCGATTTAAAAAAAGTTTGAGCCATTTTCGACCAGCTAAGTTTTTATCGATAAAAGGTGCAAATATGCCATTTCTTTGGCAATATTCATGGACAGAACGTCTTATCACTGTTGATATCAGAGGCATTCCAACGTGAGGTAGCCTAAAAATTCTTCCACACAACTCAGATTCTTGTTGGGTGGTTAAACATGAAGGGCGCCCAAGTTTCTTTTCCTCTTTTCTACTAAGCAAATGATTCCTAAGTGTTCGACGGACAATATTAAATTCTTTGGCTGCTGTTCTTACTGACATCCCATTTTTAACTGCTTGCAAGGCCAAAGCCATTTGTTCTTCAGTCCATAAAGCTCTAGGCATCTTAAGCTTTTTAGTATTCTTTCTGAAACAAAGTTAAAAACTTATAAAACGTGTTATTGTAGTGGTCTTAACAAGGCCCACCCGTAGTCTTAATAAGGCCCACCCGGGCCTTATTAGCAATACTGTAGGTGATCAATGTTTTTAGAAATTACATTATTTACGTTTTAATAAACATAAGGTAATTCAGGTACTATGAAAGTACAACTAATAAGTACACAAATGTCATGCAAAATAAAAAAAAATCGCACTCATAATCGTATTAAATTACAAAAGCATACTAACCTCAATATTAGATTGGATGTTTACCCATTGACCACTGTAAACGAATGATCATATAAAAGCGACAGTTCACGTCGCTGCTCAACTTAGTGTAATAATTTGCACCTAGATGGCTCTACTGCATCTGTACATTGCAGCATACTGCCATTATTTGTCCATCCTGAGGAATATGGGCGAGTGGGCTTTATTAGGAACCGGGCTTTATTTGGCGAACCTACCTTACAACAGACAGCAGACAGAGGAAGCATTAAATATTGCAAGAAGACAACAATATGAAGGGTTAATTGGATGTAGAATTTTCTTTTGCTATTTTAGACTTTACTCGCAAAAAAAATGAACAGCAGAACTTACTGAACAGTAGAATGAGTTTTAAGATAGAGTTGAAAATGGTCTCGTGTTTTGTAAGTTTTATATTTTTACTTTTAAGAAAATTTCCCACTACAACTTTTTTATAGTTACTAAAAAACATGATCTTTAGGCTTATCGAATGTGACTGATACTTGCGTTGCAAATTCTTGCAAAATGAAATGTTTAACATTTAAAGATTACGACACTCTTCTTAGACGCAATCGTTTGTAAACACGTTCTTGCAGCTTTTTAGTTATAACTTTTTTAACTTCTTACAACATATCGCCTATGCTGCTATAACAAAACTGCTTAATTTGGAACATCCTGTCAAATCTATTATTTCAATGTTGTTGGAAGGGTACCTACCATGTTGGAATGGATTTTTAATATTGACGTCGCTGATCTGATGTCCGTAATGTATCTTTTAGATCCAAGCTTTTCAATGATTTGCCAGATATTATCAAGTATTTTAATCCATCTTCACTTCTCTCATGACAATGTTTCAAAGAAATACTAACAATATTTTGGGCACATCTATAAATTTGTCTTAATACTACTAGCAGCTATTTAATTCCTTTCATAATTATATCTTCAGCTTTATTTAATTGCCATATATTGAAGCAAATTACCGAAGTATTTGTGCTTATAAATGTATGTATGTGTCAAAAACAGTGGATGACAGAAAAAATACTATTACAGATGGAGGAAGGAAGGAAAGAAGGAAAAGATCTAGAGAAGTATAAAAAAATACAACGAATAATTAATGAAAAAATCAAAACAACTAAGGAAATCTATTTGATGAAACAATGTAAAGGGATAGAAGAACTAGAAACAAAATATATGAGAAATGTGCACAAAAAAATAAGAGAAGTGGCTGAAATATGTCAAAATAGACAGCAAGGACACATAAAAGACAAAAAAGGAGTAAAAAAAACTGTTAAAACTAGTGGAAGATGATAAATTGGAAGTATTAGCAGATTTATTCAACACGATATACGGTACATGAATAATACTACCAGAATGGCTGAAGTCAGCATTTATAACCATCCCTAAAAAACAAGCAGCAAAAGAGTGCTATAATTATCGAACACTGAGCCGCATGAGGCATACTTTAAAAGTACTGCTGAAAGTAATATATAAGAGAATATACGAAAGGCTAGAGGAGGATAGCGAGACGCAGTTCAAGTTCCAAAATGGAATGGGTACTCAAGAAGGACTATTTGCCATCAACATATTGATTCAGCGATGTCGGGATGTACACGTTGATCTCTTGTGCTTTGTTGACTACAAAAAAGCTTTCAATATAGTAAGACATGAAAAACTAATATCAATACTTATGAACAAGCGCATTGACAGTAAAATCATAAATATAGTGCAAACATTATATTGGAACCAAAGTGCCATAGTTCAGATTGATGGGCAACACTCAGAAGAAATGAAAAAGCTTTCAATAAAGTAAGACATGAAAAACTAATATCAATACTTATGAACAAGCGCATTGACAGTAAAATCATAAATATAGTATAAACATTATATTGAAACCAAAGTGCCATAACACTCAGAAGAAGTGAAGATCTGTAGAGGGGTTAGACAGGGATGTGTTTTATCACCACTGTTGTTTAACTTATATTCTGAAGAAATTTTCCAAAACACGCTCAATAATATCAAAGCGGGAGTCACAATTAACGGAAAATTAATTAACAACTTACAATATGCAGACGACACTAATCATAGCAATGAGTATAGAAGATCTAACGCAGTACATGCCAATTATAAAAAGGCCACAAAATATACATCACCATACATACCAGAAAACTGAAATATCTAGGCCACGTGATGAAAGGATCAAAATATGAAATTTTGAAACTCATACTACAGGAAAAGATTCAAGGAAAAAGATTAATTGTTGGCAGAAGGCAGAACTCATGGTTGAAGAATCTACGTAACTGGTATCAATGCAGATCGATTGATGTGTTTAGAGCAGCAATTTCAAAAATAAAAATAGCCATTATGATTGCCAACCTCCGTAGAAAGACGGTACTCTAAGAAGAAGATTTATTCTATTAACTAGTACTCCCAAACATTTGAATGTTTTAACTCTTCGAATCTATTGTCAGTTCTGTCATTTGTGTCCCATTTTTCTTGCTTACGTTCATAAATTTAGTCCAATTTTCAATTATTTCTAGTCCTCTCAGTTTGGCTTCGTTTTCTATTTCTTGGAAGGTTCTCTTTAATGATGCCTTTTTGTCTGTTGCTACTACGGTTATATCGTCCGCATATCCTATTATTTGTACTGCATTCTTGTTTATAGGTCCTGCGTTTGACAACTTTTTTTTATTATCTTATCTATTGATAGAATAAATAGTACCGTTGAGAGCGCATCTCCTTGTCTCACTCCATATTTTATTTTTATTATTTCTGTTATTTCCCTTCTGGTGTCCATCATGGCTTGGGAATCTCGCATTGTCATTTCTATCATTCTTATAATTTTATTTGGTATATTACTCTCTTGTAAGTCTTAAATCATTTTTCTTTTGTTTAGTTTGTCAAACGCCTGTTTAAAGTGTAGGAAAAGTATATGTATTTCATATTCATACTTCGTATGTTTTCTCTCTCACTTACGAGACGTAATAGATTTCTTCTTAAATTTTTTTAGGAGTGAATCCACACATGTACTATATGGAGAAAAATCAGCATCTTGCAGCACATAAACCCATGTAAAATAAAGGACAAAAGGAGTGTGAGAAGGAGACGAATATCTTGCTGAATATCTGAAGGGAATGATATAATTTGAGCTTAAACCAAATGTTTAGAACAGTTACTTCGAAAGTTAAAATGATTGCCAACCTTTGCACTTAAAGAACATATACGAACTGTCTTGTATGCTTTTTAACAATGAACACAATAAAATACTGAGGATAGATAGCCTGTTGACAGATCTTTAAAAATGAAGCAACGAGTATTATTAATAGATTTTAATTTTTTAAAGTATTTCAGTAGTACTAAAAAGTGTACTTACTGTCTAAAAGTGTTAATAACTATAAATACTTAGGAACATGGATAACATCAGATGTAGACCAAACCAAAGAAATTAAGACACGTATTGAAATAGCACGTACATCATTTATTAAACTTAAAAAGTTTCTTTGTTGTCGGGATATAAGGTTAGAACTACGCCTGAGAATGCTTCGATGTTACGTGTTCTCTACTCTTCTTTATGGTTTGGAAGCTTGGACACTAAAACAAGGTCATCTGAATAAGTTGGCCGCCTTTGAATTTTGGTGTTACAGAAGAATCCTACGAATATCATGGATTCAAAGATTGTCAAACATGGAAGTAACTAGAAGGATAGGAAATGAGGCGGAAATAATATTAACTATTAAAAGACGAAAACTTGAGTACTTGGGACATGTGATGAGAGGGCAAAAATACGCATTATTACAACTTATTATGCAGGGCAAAATTCGAGGAAAGCGAAATGTGGGAAGACGAAGAATATCCTGGCTTAAGAACTTAAGGGAATGGTTTGAATGCAGTAGTGCAGAACTTTTTAGAGCGGCAGTCAACAGAGTCCGCATAGCCATCATGATTTCCAACCTTCGATAGAAGATGGAACTTAAAGAAGAAGAAAAAGTGTACAGCAGATCTTATGAAGCTTGATTCCTAATGGCAAATACATTATATAAAAACAGTAACTTTAAACCAATGGTTTGGTTATTAGAAGGTTAGAAATATTTAACATATGTAAAATGTTTTAAAATGTTTAAACAATTAATGCTTATCTGTACTAAATACGAAGGTCCCATCAATTTATTTTATGAATGAATTACAGGGAAGCATAATTATCGTCACGCTTTGACATTTAAAATTTTTTTTTAATATTTATATGCGAAAAAAAGTAGCTAATATAATAGAAACGTTTATAGCATGTAGCTTTATGTTATGTACTTGAACATTAGTCCAAATAACTTTATTTTTATGACGATGTGTCCTTCTTTAGCTTCCTACCTAGTCATTACATGCTATCAACTTATACACCAACATACCTTTATGCCATCCCATTTCCAACAACACGTTTGTCACACACTTCTTATAGAGAATCGAATTAAATTAACTTAAAAAAACGATACACTCACTTCGTTTGTCCATCAATCTGATACCGGTATCGCTCTTAACCTATACATACACACAAACAACAGTGAACAGTGGATATTGACGACTGATGATTGTTGTTTCTTCCCACTTCCTCCTCCAAGGAGCTCGATGTTTTTGGTATTTGTTATTGCGTTTTGCAACAATCCGATTGGTGGCATCTGCGCGCGGAGTATCAGTTGTCTGAATTTAAAATTGGTTATTAACTCTGTAAAAATGTGACGAAGATTTTAATAAGCCATAACATAAACAAACAGATAAATATTATGTAGAGTTCGCTACCCGGAAAGATGCATTGGAATTTCATTTGAAAAAACTCGTGCTTGCGAATTAAGCTTCTGCAACATTACAATGTAAATTGCAACTTTACAGAGTAGAGGATAGCACCAAATTTGAGACACTTTTTTTGAAAAACAAATATAAAACAGAATATTCAAAAGTTCTTAAAACATTTATTTCGAAAACTTAATTTTAATGTTTCTAGAACACAATAAACAAAACTAAAGCGAATAAAATATGTATTTTTGCAAAAAAATACATTTAATTTTTTTTGCGACATTTAATATTAAAAATTGAAAGTCCATCCGAGAAGGATGTCAGTCCTCTACCGGACGCGTCCCCAGGTGGCGAATAGGGGAACGCCTCCCAGATATGGGTGGTATCGGGGAAATGAAATACCCGACGCGGACCAACTGACAATAGTAGCGTCTGACCCAGAGTGAGCGGCTGAACAATAGGTCCTCCAAAAGGGGTTATGGCATTAGGCGTTAGCGACCTAGCACACTTAAAAAATCCAAGGGCTAACGAACAATTGGTAGAAATGAAAAATTTTAAAATTAATCCCCGGGTGGTAATCCACTCCTCCGAAGGGTGGAGCCCCATCGGATAAGGGGGGGCACTTCTGCTTTGAGTTTAACAAACCCGGCTTCGAAACTCAACCGTAGACAAAAACAGAGAAAGCTAAGAATCGGCACTTGGAATGTGCAGGGCTGGAGAACAAAAGCTAGTGAAGTAACATCAGAAATCGAAAAGATGAATCTCGATATCCTCGTCACAACGGAATCAAAAAAGAAAGGCACTGAAAGAATAGGGGAACTAATCCATTGTTGGAGCGGAGTAGAAAAGAAAGACCGCGCAAAAGCTGGAGTTGGAATTCTACTAAAGAAGAAATGGTAAAAATCTATAGACGATTGGGAACCCATAAACGAGAGAATTGCCAAACTGAAAATCAAGATATATGGCAGAGAAATTATAATACTAGCAACATACGGTCCAACGGAAGACAGTTCAACCAATGAGAAAGACCGATTTATCAAACAACTTCAGGAACAAATGGATAAGAGAAAACCTAAACAAGAAATAATAATAGTGGGGGATCTAAATGGAAGAGTCGGAAGAAAAGATAATGACAGAAAAGTTGGTCCATTTGGAGAAGACACAATTAACGACAACGGAGAAAGATTGATAGAACTATGTGAAGTAAATGATTTGAAAATTATGAACGGATTCTACAAACACAAAAATATACATAAGTACACATGGACTCAAGAGACAAGAAAACTAAGATCCATTATGGACTACATTATCACGAACCACAAAAGCTCCATCAAAGTGAAAGACATCAGAGTGAAAAGAGGGGCAGAGTGTGGAACAGATCACAAACTTGTGGTGGCATGGATGGAATTCCCCTATATCTAGACAAAACAAAAACATACATCGATTGTTACAACGGCAACGACAATAAACGAAAAGAGTCTCAAATTACATCTATTACAGGTAGAATCAATAAAAGATCTATACAAAAGAAGACTAGACCAAAAACTAGAAGAATTCAGATATAATACGATAGATGAAATGCATAAACACATAAAAACCTACCTGATTTCAGCGGCCTTAGAAGCTCTTGGAGAAGACGACCAAAGGAACACCCATCAGAATATTAAATTAAGGGAAGACACATTGAAATGTATAAAAGAAAAGAAAAAACTACACATAAAATACCTAAACACCAAAAAAACTGGAAGACTTAGACCTATATAGAGCGAAACACAGAGAGGTAAAGAAAAGAGAAACAAATGAAAAGAACGAACGATGGGAACAAGCATGCACAGAGATAGAACGACATATCGGAGGAACGAAAAATTCAGAATCATGGCGAATATTAGAAGCACTCCAACGAAATAAGACAGAAAAAACCTAGATCGGCAAAATGAGTGAAAACGAGTGGCAAGAATACTACGTAGAACTACTTACAGAAAACCGTCCCCAATTTCAGGAAGAGAATACAGAACATGCAGGAAATGGGACATACGACCAGATAGAAATAAGTCTGACAGAAGTCAAGAGAGCAATCAAGACATTGAAGAACAAAAAAGCCAAGGACCCGGAGGGATACCAAACGAACTAATTAAAAACGGAACGGAAAAGTTATTCCGCATGCTACACAGAATGTTCGAAAGAGAACTAAATGGAGAGGAAATACCTGCGGAATAGACACAAGCATACATCACAACCGTACATAAGAAAGGAAACAGGAAAAAATGTGAAAACTACAGAGGAATTAGTATAATATCGTCGGTAGGTAGACTTTACGGGAAAATTATCAAGGAAAAACTAGAAACTGAAATAATAGGAAAAATTGGAGAAGACCAAGCAGGGTTCACAGTAGAAAAATCATGTCTAGATCATACGTACACATTAGAACAACTGATAGAGAAGAAAATGGCAAAAGGTAGACCGGTCCATCTGGCGTTTGTTGATCTAAAGAAAGTATACGACTCAATACCTAGAGTCAAATTATGGGAAGCAATGAATGATCTCGGAATCCGACAAACACTAATAAAAGCAGTTAAAGTACAATACAAAGAAAACAAAGTAGCTATTAAATGTGGAAATAAAACCTACAATCCATTTAAGACGACAAAAGGACTTCTACAAGGCTGTGCTACGTCCCCTACTCTGTTTAAAATATTCTAGGAAAAGACACTCAAACCATGGAGGAGAAAGTGTGAAGGAATGGGCATACCAGTAAGAGACGAATACCTATATACCTTAAGTTTTGCCGACGATCAGGTAGTCATCGCACAAGATGAAAAAAGATCTCAGCTTTATGCTCAGAAAACTAAAAGAAAAATATAAAAACAACGAAATGGAAAACTTAGAGAAAACCGAACCTAACAACAGAAAACAAGGATATGAGAAACCTAGAGATAGACGAGCGAAGACAAGTAAATGGAACAGATAAATTCAAGTATTTAGGAACCATAATATCGAACCAAGGAACAACAGACTAAGACAAACAAGAAACTGCATAAGACAACTAAATTCAGTGCTGTGGGATAAGAACATTACGATAAAGACAAAAAAGAGAATATATAATACCTTGACAAGAAGTATTCTGACATATGGGTCCGAAAACTGAACAATAAACAAGATAAATAGAGGTAGAATAAGAGCAGTAGAAATGGAGTTCCTGAGGAGAAGCTGTAGACTTACAAAAAGAAACAGAATTGAAAACGCAGAGATTAAACGTAGAATGGGAGTGCAATCAGACATAATCGACTATATAGAGGAGAAGAGACTATCCTGGTACGGCCACGTCAGAAGAGCGGACAGAGGACGTTGGATAAACAAAATTACAGATTGGAGCCCGATCGGAAGAGGAAAGAGAGAGGAAGACCCCGAAGGTCATTCAGAGACGAAATCGACGGGGCTACGGAGAAAAGAACCCTGCGAGATGGAGACTGGAATGACAGGGAAAATTGGAGAAAACGGTTGAGTAAAGGAAGACAGTGAAAACTGTGGAAATCCTTAGTAGTAGTAAATTGAAAGTGCCCTAATTTTGTATAGCCAGGTATTTAAACTTGAGACAGGTACCTTAATTTGAGATACTATTCAAAAAAGCCCTTTTCTTCGCAGAAAAAGCAAATAAATGTGCTGGACTTTATTTTTCTACAGTCTTCATGTGCCCACTTGCCACATTGGTAACACTTTGTCCATCGTTCGCCATATCTATCGTCAGAAAATTAGCCGCTGCAAAATAAACATTCCGTGTCATTTTCCCCACTTTCGTTGGATGATGAATCAGCTAATAGAAATTCTTCACTGCTATCTGAGCTTGAACTGAAAGAAACTTTTCACTTCCTTCTTCATGTTTTGCCTTTTGATTTAGAAGGGTGACCTACGTCTTCATCTGCTAGTTTTTCTTCGGGCGTTGCTGTTTTTTTTAATTTAACACCTTTTGTTAAACTGTTTTTTTCTGGAGCCAATACACAATCCAAGTTTGGCTGAGGTATTAGTTTTTTTGCTTTTTTCTGCTGCAAACTTTGCTCTAATTCTTCTTTGTAGGGTATTAGAGGAATTACTAAAACCTTTCTCGCATTGGATGATCTGGTTGTTCATGGTTTGGTCCTATTATTTGTTCGTCCCTTTCGTTTTGTGTTTCTAAGTGCTCTTGAATTCCAAATTCAAAGTCTCTAAAAATATGGCGACAAATAGGAACCAGTCCAGTTTTTCAGAAACCATTGTAAGATATTTCAATCATCGCAGCTTTGTTATATGCTTTACAAAAAATACTGGCAACGGCATAAGGCGACACAACACTCAACTGATTTTCTCTAAGCCAGTTTTCTATTTCATCTAAAGCAACATCCAACGGTTGCATTTTATGATTCTGTTTGGCCAAATCAGAGCAACGTTTCTCGTATGAGAATAATGACCATCAAGGACGAGAAGAACAGGGTGTACAGCTGAAGGTTTAGTGAATTTTATGAAGTGTTGAAGCTATCTAGTGAAAATATCGGCCTGTATTCAATCTGACACATGGCATTCTGTGACTGCTCCAGTGGGAGCTCCTAGCATCAACTCTGTTTTCATATATTTTCTAGGGAAGATGAATAATGGTGGTATGAAAACTCCTGCAGCATTCATACATGTAATAACAGTAATCAGCTTGCCCCTTTCTGCTGAAGTAAGTGAAGAAACCTGCTTCTTCCCTCTCATAGAATTTACTTTGCTATGTTTGTGCTGAACAATTGTAAGGCCCGTTTCGTGTACATTGAATATACGTTGTACAGTACGTTTTGATTATATATCATTTGAAATATTGCTTATTCACTTTTAACTCAACGATATAAACGAAATTAGCCTAACTTTTTTATAAAATATATTTTTTTATATATAATAGAAACTTACTTTCTTTATAGGTGCTATAAATTTCTAAGCGAATTTGATATTTGACGCCATGTCAAACTGAACTGATGTTAACTGAAATGTTTTTGTTATTAAGTAAGAACATTTGTAATATTTACATAATTCGATAAATATATTTTAATGAACAACTTACCTCAACAGGGTTTCATTCGGCAAATAATTAAAAAAAAAGGTAGGTATTTTGAATAAACCTTTGTGCATTATCATTATCTTCTAATTTAACAGCATCCTTACTCATCTAAAAATATTAACTTTTAAAGAACATTTATCATATTTATTTAGGAAAAACTTACCAACGGATTAGCTAATGGAACAAATGAAAAACTTTGACTATACATTATAATAAAATTTAAAATAGAACCAACTAATTAACTAAATAGAACTAACAAAGAATTAAACAAAAATATTAAAACAATAAAAATATATTAACTAAAATAAACAACGTTAATAATACAAATATTTAGTACAGTATGTTACATTGTAACAACTCAAATATTATATTTTAAATATACAAGGAAAATTTTATGGGTTTAATATACACTTCCACTATTTAGAATAATTGTTCTTTTTTCAATGGAAGAAGTCTGCAATAGTAAATATATTTGAGCTATTATTACTCAGAAATAGGAATTTTTGTTATTTTGAGATTTTTTAAATATGAATTTGTCAAAATATGCCCGAGCTAAGTGAATGTACCTTAAGCAGAGCTCAAAAACAGATCTAAGACAGCAAAATTGGAGCCAAAATGTGAAGATAAAGACCAACGGACAGATAGAGAGATGAAGTGGAAGAAAATATTAAGAAGCCAAATGTTGTCAACTGGAAAAATAAAACAGAAGACAGAATAATTTGTAAGGAAATAGGTAATCAAGGTTACGGTCGGAAAGATTTCCACTAAACCTAAAGCTAGGATTAATATTAATAAACTCATCAAGCTTCTGTGTATAACCGCGTCGATTATTACTGCGCCTAGCTTTCGACATCCTCCCTGATGTCTTTTTTAGGCCTTTTGAGGTCTCAAGCTCCCGAGCCTCCAGACAATACTACACTGATCACTACTCACTGCACTGCTGGTATTGGGAATAGCGGACGGTTCATTTATACCGTTGATAGTGGCGTGTGTGTTGGCGCGAACATTTCTGATTGCTGAACTTTAATTGAAGGGTGAAGCGGACTATATTTTTTTTATGAGAGGTGTCCTTTTTTAACGTTTTTCCACTTTCTATGGCTTCTCGGATAATTCTTGCTTTATAGAAGCGGATGGTTTCTATGGTACTGGAGTTTTCAAAATCAATTTTGAGACCTGTATGAAGATGGTGTTGACCTAGAGCTACAATTGAATCGGAATTGCGAACAGAAATAGAATGTTCAAAAATTATATTTTGGATTCTACGATTTGTTTGGCCTATATAAAACCTAGGGCAGTCTACACAAGAAATTTTATAAACTCTGTGTTATTCATTTGGAACGTTGCTTTTGATTAATTGTATAAGAGATGAACGTTTTTGTTGGAAGTAAATATTGTCTTTATTACTCTTGACTTAGGAATTTTGTCGATTTTGTCAGCGACACCTTTGATGTAAGGAAGAAAAGCTTTGATGTAAGGAAAAAGTTATGATGAAGAGTGATGGGAGATTGATATCTGTGGATGCTCCTATTTATGTGATTTTCACGGTAACCGTTTTGGATGAGGGCTTCTTTTAAACTAGAGAGCTCAGCTATTATTATTATGATACCTGTAATAAAAGCAAAAACAAAGTGGTGTTATTATGGAATATGTAAGAGTGATACACGCTCTAAATGATTTAAAGACAATACATATATCATTTTATAAATTGTCTAAAGCCTTTATTTCTTTATAAGCAATGTTATTTCTTTATTAACTAAAAAATATTTAATAATTATTTCTTTATAAATTTATAAACGTATGACGGACAATATATTAGATATACGTCATTTTCAAATGTGTCTGCACAAAAAACAAGGCTGCTTAAGTCCTATTCATCGAGCAAAAAGATAAAAGAGGGAATGTAAAGGTAGTGGGGACAAAAATATTGTTAGACAGGAAGTGCTATCTTGAGAAGCCACTTTAAACAAGGATAGACAGTCTCTTTCCTTGTTTAATAAGTCAAATTTAGTTTGGTTATGTTATTGTTTGTCCCAACTGTCACATGAAATTTTATTTATATTGAAGTTTTTTACCAATTGTGTCACTTTTTAGACTATTATCGTTAATATTTAATTAAAAGTTTCTTGTCTGAAAAATATTTTACAGCTATTGTTAACAAGTGTTGAAAAATTTAAATTTAGCGCCTTTGCATTTCCGGATATGCCCGCCATCAGAGGCCACTTTTTTGGTCTCCTTTTCATAACGATTAGATTCCCTCTTTTATCTTTTTGCTCGATGGTCCTATTGCAGATAATCGGGCAGTAATAAAAATTATTAGAAGATTGGATTTGTTAAAATAAATATGTCACAAATTCATTTCACACACAAACATTCACAATATCTGTTTTCTGCAACCAACAAATATTGTACAAATTAAAAAGATTATTTTTCTTGATGAGAATAATTAGAAGAAAAAAATCTACTTTAAAAATTCAATTTTAAACTTACTTACTTTTAGAACACCTCTCGTAACACAGACATCCTATTTATTGTCGTAACAGAAGAAGAGATTGACAGCTTTAAAGACCGTTTCAGAAATGGCAATCATCCACATGATTCATCATCTAATTATTTTTGTAAATATTTTTACGATTTCTCACTCTATTTTTTATAAATGTTACGTTATTTACTAACATAGTTGATAAAATGTTTGCTTTAAATAAATTAAAAATTCCAGGTAAATTTAATCTACTCGTAATAAATATTCAGTATTGTTATTTCACCTTTTCAAATTCCATACTGGTTTGATGACATGTCCGCTAGAGGGTTCTAAGTGCGAAAACTGGGCGATTTCTTGTTTATTTGTAGTTTTTTTAGTTATTTGCGTCGACTTATATTGTGATTAATAATATTGATGAAGTGATTAAGTGACTTGTAGGAAAACGAAATGAAAACGCTATTTGTCAAAAAGAAGCAGTCGTTAGATTTATTTTCAAAACATTTAAATCAGGTTATGTAGCACGTATGTTGACACTACTAGAGAGTTTTGTACAAATATTTCAAGAAGTATTTTAACCTACTTAGGACTTCCTTTGCTACTTTTTAATTGTTGAGTATTGCAATGTTTAGTAAGAAAAAGAAGAAACCTCAAATATCACAGCCCACCAATTTTGAACACAGAGTTCATACAGGCTATGATAAACATGAAGGAAAATATGTAGGGCTTCCACTGCAATGGGCTTCAATTGTGGGCAATAACCAGATCTTAAAATCAACCAACAGACCACTACCTCTAGTTGATCCTTCCGAGATTACACCAACTGAGATATTAGACCTGAAAACCATTGTGAGGGGAGATCACAAAAATGAAAGCAAACAAGGTGTACCTCAAGTCAAACCTAACAATGGTATCATGCTTCCTAAAACTTCCAATGTTGCTAGATCAAATTCTCTTAGATCTTCTAGTCCTCCTAGATTAAGAAGAGACCATAGGAACAATACCAATGTGCCTCCATCAGTACCTGAGGAACAAATTATGCAGTATACATCTATGCGGAGAGATCCTAGTATAAGTAAGTTACTACAATTAAACTTTACGTTTTTATGATATTAAATTGTACTTGGGAAACATTTGATCACAAGTTGATAGATAAATGTGTGATTGGAAAATTACAAGGTAAGTTCCCTATTTGCTGACTGTATGTTTTGATAATTTAAGCATTTATTTTAATCACTCCATTTTTCCTTGTTTGATATGCCAATCAAAAACAAATAAAAATAAACAGAAACAAACTAAAAAAAGTTTCAAAAAACAAGTATTTCTATAAAACAACACAAATAATCAAATAAAGAGTAAAAAGAAACAAGAAGTATATTAGAAAAGATGTACCGACATCAGAAACCTAATGTATGTAAAATGTTAAAACTATTTTTTATTGAAAATATGCATGAAGTGATGGTTTATCTAATGAAATAAATAGGGTTTAACCAAAAGCTTTGATTCTATAAGTGTATTATATACTTAAGGTTAAGAAATAAACATTTTCCTTTGAGCTTGTGATCCTATCAATTAGCTTATGCGAGAGGTTCTATATTATCAAAATTAGATGCTATAATAACACACTTATTATTGTTCCATTCTACAAAAAGTATTTCTTCATTTACCCCAAATCGAATATTATATGATGCACAAGCTTCTTTACCAAGAGTTTTTGTATCTTGTATTAGACACGTCGCTAATATATTTTCTCGCAAGGTTCCTGTTGCTCAGTATTCACATTTTTGTAAATGAAATAATAAATCTCTGTTAGTAAATAATTTATTAAAAAATACCCAGTGGCTTGCAGTATCTGCTACTTACACAAAAAATACCAAAATTTGTAGCTAAATAGAATGAGCTTTCCACATATAAATTACTTAAATGAGTTATGTCCATATTATTTCACAATCATTTCATTTAGGTACTTTATTTTTATATTTATTATTCAAAGTAATATTTCTTAAAATATTAGTTACTGCAGAATAATTTCTCGTAATTATGATAAAATATAAAACTTTTTGTGCAAATCACAATAAACAAATGTAAAATTTAAAAAATAATATGACTTGTGCATAGATTAAGATTCAACGGAATACTGAAATACTGCACATTTTGATAACGCTAAGTACCAGTGTCCTCTTATAGATCACTAAAATAAACTTATAATGACGATTTAACAAGAATAATCCAGTAAATTATAAAAAGACAGATATGAAACTTTTATTATTAAGTAAATGTGTTAAATGCAGTCAGCTAATTTGTCCGATGTTTATAATTTTTTTTATTGAAAGGATATAATACAACAAAAATTATAATTTAGTCTACTACAAACTTATACCCATGGAAAACTTTTCTTTAAATTTAAACTAATTTCAAGAGTTAAAAAAAAAATAAAATTTGTGATCTTTAAATGATATGCTGGCCTATAATGGATTAAACAAACCTGGCATCCAATGTGTTCTTATCTCTTGTGTTAAACTGTTTGAAACATTTCCTTGAAACAAACCTGGCATCCAATGTATTCCTATCTCTTGTGTTAAAGTGCTTGAAACACTTCCTTGTTTGTTATTTTGGTGACCATTGCTGTTACAGTCTCCATTAGCGCAACTGGTTTTATATCAAAGATTTCTTTGAATATACTGCCAACATGCTTTTTTCACCTCTTTTGATATCCTTTTCATGAACTAGTATTTTATTATTGGATCGAAATAATATAAAAATAAAATTTCAATTAAGTAGATGTTGTTTGTCTGTCCATCCATCTGTCTGTCTTGTCCAGAGCTGTTCAACTTCAAGTAGTTTGGGGGCCACTGTATAAGAAAATAATAATGTGAGGGCTGCATCATATACGACTTGGTAAATGATTTATAATGAATAAAACTTGTGTATATTTGAATATCCATTTTTATTTATCCAAGAAGCTAAGGTTACATTACAAGGTTAATTGCACATAGAAAAAAATCACATATATATATATATATATATATATATATATATATATATATATATATATATATATATATATATATATATATATTCCCAAATTTAGCGAGAAGTTTGTGGATGCTGATTTTCACCAATAAGGGTATCAATATTAATTTCATTATTTGTTGTTGACAAATGAAGCAATTGCGATAGTGATCTATCAGAGAGGGAACATCTGTATTTGAGTTTTATACATTTCATGTTTGAAAAGCTGCTTTCACTGAGATATGTGCTTCCAAGCATAGAACTCATTCTAAGACCAAATTTTCTTAAATTGGAATAACATTCATTTAGTAGTAATTTGGAAATGTCCATGGTCACTTAACTCTCATAATCACATCTACAATATCAATAGATATCAAGTGTCTGACCATTCCAATATCATTTGCATTGATGATGCGTTGTTACACTTTTCCCTTGTATTTTGCCAGCTTATGAATAGTCATACTGCTACGAGACTTTTTTCTTGTGGGTTCTACTGCTGCCATAGTTTCAAAAGTGTCCGACAATAACTCACGTGCAACTAGTTCTCTAAATTCCCACATGTGAAGTTTTTTGTTTGGGTTTGAGTCATTGAAAATGATCCATGCATTCATCATAGCTGTACCCAAAACAACCTCTACAAAAACTTTTTTAGGCATTTTCTTAAACAGGTATAATAGGCAGACATTTGATCTGATATATCTACCCCTTTCTTAGTTTTGATGTAAGCAATTAGAGCAGGAGTTTTGAAAATGTCCTTGAGAATGTCTCCATCCTCCTGAGAATGGCATGTTTAAGTAACTGATTCAGCTTCTAGAAGAGACCTACAAAGCTGAACGCTAGTATAGAAGTTATCTATATATAATGTTTGGCCCTAATTCAGTAATCCTTGCAGTAAGTCCATACATATGTCTTAAGTGTGTCCATAAAATGTAATCGGTGGATTCGGAATATTTTTCCCTGCATATATTCTAAGTGTAGCCCTCTGTTGTGCACATTTTGTAAAGTTTTATTCCGTGTTTGTGGAATTTAGCAGGCAAATACTGCCTAAAGGTTAGTCAGTCTCTCCAAGGCACCATCGCATCGTCTCATCTATTACAATTGGTTCGCCAGGAGAAACTGTCTTTTTAAATTGATTACAGATGAGATCGACAATATCTTTTAGTTTTGCCCAATCGATCACTACTGACAGCAGGATTTTTATTATTCTCAAAGTGTAAAAATTTCAACAGTATATTGAATCGGTCACGTGTCATAGTTTGTTGAATAAGTTTGTTACCAAACATTTCACTGCTGCTCCAGTATAAGCGCATTTTGGATAAATGATGAATGCCCATAATTATAATTATGCCGATGAGTTTTTTTATTTCATTATGATTTGTTTCTTTCCACTTCCGGTACATTGAACGGGACCGCAGTACATGGGATCTCAAATATTGTCCCGTAAAACGATGTGTCTCTGAAACAATCACATCAAGTACTTCATGTGGCACAAACTGCCTGAAAATGTCACATGGTTTCGACAGGTTTATAGTGTCTACAATTACACCACTCTATCCAGAGAACTGAAAACTCACTGAAATGTGTTCACATTCACTCCATGTGTAACTTTCTTTAAGTACCACGATTCTGCATAAATATTTCATTATCTGACTGAGCATTCACTGCATCTACTTCTTCATCAGAGTTTTGGTTAGGTGGCTCGACGTCTGATTTCTCTTGCACACTATCACTGGGAACATAAGATTGTTCAGAATCTGCGAAGTGATTAGATTCTCCCGAAGAGGTAACAGAAACAGCAGCTGTAGTTGAAGGATACATTAGTGGCTCTATGTTCTGGGATAATTTTGCTGAAGGTTTAACATTTTGTAGTAACGTAGAAGTAGCGGCTTAAGTATTTTCATGTTTTTCTTAGTTATTTTCTGTGTTGTCGGAGACCAATGCAACTATTTTTTTTCCTATAGAGGACATTTCTACTGGCTAATCTGGAACAAAAAGCTATTTTATGGACGCATTCTTCCGTGGTGTACCGTACCACCGGTGGTACATGTCGGTTCCAGTAAATAATAATTCATTACAGCCATCATGTACCACCGGTAGTACAAGTTTCAAATGTCATTTAAATGTAAAAAAAACCTTTTAAAAGTTAATACAATTTTTTTTGTAATTTAAATCCAGTTACACTTAAAATAAATGAAAAGTTGGTCTCGGCTTTGACTGATGACAGTGTTTTGAGGTGCCGGTCAAGGTGTTCAAGTAAGGTAAACCGACTGAATAACGGCCCACTTAAGGAATATTTGACTAGACGTAAATATTCTTTCTTTCTTTCTTTCTCCCCTTCCTTTTACCCTAGCAGAGTGTCGGATTTGGGCTAGCTATTTTAATTTCCATTTACTCACCTCTTCTATTCTTTTCTGTTTCCTTTAAGTTTTCCCGCCTCTACTACTTGC
Organism: Diabrotica balteata; assembly: GCA_918026665.1. Classification (NCBI taxonomy): domain Eukaryota; kingdom Metazoa; phylum Arthropoda; class Insecta; order Coleoptera; family Chrysomelidae; genus Diabrotica; species Diabrotica balteata. The sequence continues at coordinate 17,771,621 of OU898281.1, read as the reverse complement.
TGTATCCATTTTTTCCTTGGTCTACCTCTTTTTCTTTTTCCGATGTTTTTTGCTTCATAAACTTTTCTTGTTATTCTATTGGATTGCATCCTCATCAGATGCCCATACCAGTTCATTTGTCTCTTTGCTATTTTGTTCATTATCGGTTCCTGGTTGGCCATTCTTCTAATAGTCTCGTTGCTTAATCTATCCCATTTTCTCTTTCCAACTATCCTTCTTAGATGTCTGATCTTCATTGCGTTTATATTGCTCTTATGTTTTTCCAGGATTGTCCACTTTTCACTTGCATAGAGCACAGTCGGTATCACTATTGTGTTATATATTTTTATTCTTGTTTTTCGTGCAAGTTGTCTTTTTTCCATTATTGGGGCTAACGCATAGTATAACTTGTTTGATTTCTTTGCTCTATTTGTTATTTCCCAGTCTATTTTTCCGTCATTAGTTATTATACTTCCCAGGTATTCGTAAGTTGTTACCATTTCCAATTCTGAGTTTTTACATTTTATCTTTATTTCATTATCTTCCTTATCTCCTTTGCCGCTGATTATCTTACTTTTTTCCTCGTTTATCTCCATTTTTAGTTCTTCTATTTGTTCTACCCATATATCCATTAGTTTCTGCATTTTATTCTCGGAATCTGCTATTAGTGCTATGTCGTCTGCATACATTAAGGACTCTATTGTTACTGGTTGTAATCTGTGGTAACCTATTATGGTCTGTAGTTTATTGGTTCTGACTCTAGTGTTTCTTATCAATTCGTTCATTACTATTATGAATAGCAAAGGGCTGAGACTATCTCCTTGTTTAATACCTCTCTTCCAATTAAATGCTTCCGATCTTTCCCCTATTATTTGTACCCTTCCTTTTACCTCTTTGTAACTACTTTCTATAATTTTTATGAATGCATTAGGTACATTTATTTTCCTCAAGCATTTCCTTATAATATGTCTTTCTATCGTGTCAAATGCTGCTCTTAGGTCTATGAATGCTATTACTAGTTTTTTCCCCGTGTCTATGCTTCTTTCTGTTAGGTTTCTAATGATATATATGTTGTCATTTGTCTGTCTTCCCGGTCTAAATGTTGTTTGTTCTTCTCCCAATACCATTTCTACTTCTTGTCTCAGTCTCTTCTGTATTATTTTCGTATATATTTTAAAGCATACCGATGACAGACATATTGCTCTATAGTTGTCGCAGCTTACATGTTCTCCTTTGTTGTATATTGGCACGATGATATTGTTCTTTCAGTCTTTAGGGATTGTTTGTTTTTTCCACGCCTCTTTATATATTTTCGATAGCCAGTTTATTCCTTCTTCTCCCATGTATTTTACCATTTCCGGTTCAATTTCATCATCTCCATCTGCCTTGCCTATTTTTATATTTGATAATTCTTCTATTACTGTTTCTCTACTTATTTGCTCTAGCTCTGTGTTTTCTTCGCCTTCATTGATTACATTGTCTTCCTTTATCACTTCGGTATCAACGTAAATATTCAGGAAACGAAATAATAGAGAAAATGGATTTAAAGTATATTTGATAGCTTGATGTTTTCTTTATCAAAATAATTAATGAAAAATGTGTTTTTATTCGTTAAAAAAATTGTTTTATGCAAAAAACTTTAATTCCGGCCTATGTTAAAAAATTAGTGGTAATTCCGGCCTATATTGGTGCTTTAATTCCGGCTTGTATATCAAAAGAATTATTTTTTATTTTTATTTTAAACTGTTTTTATGGACTTTTAAACTCATGATTTTATTTGTTATAATGTTTGCTTTGATGTGATACTCTGTAATTAGAAGTAATTAAAAATATATATTTGTGGGGACACATTTAGATGTACATAGAAAATCATTTTATTCTGAAACGCCAAAAAGATTGTTGTGCGTCCCTCATATATATCTGTAGTGCAGTGTTATAATCAATTTAGCAACACACCCACCCCCTGTATTGTGTAAACAAACCCACTGTATAAGTTTATAATTGATTGGTTGAACCATACAATAAATATGAAATTCCTTGTCCTTGATATATGACCTTAAAGCTGTTATTTTTGAGCAGAGCGTAAAAAATTTCCTATTAAATACCAGTTGTGTGTGTTTTTGTTATATTTATGGGGAGGATTTCGTATTAAGTGAACTTTTCCATTATTGGTACACAGTTTTTTACCGAAAGATAGAGAAACAGAGTTTTTTTTAGCGATTGTTTTATTGCATAGGATACAGTGAATTAGTAAGTGACTGTTAGAATAATAGTTTGTGTGATATTGTAAATGTGTTTTCTTATTTTTGTGCTGCATAGGTGATTTTCAATATAAAATATGCAATTTTTATTCGACTTAGCTTCATGGAAAATGAAGAATAATTTATGTAGTACTAAGTAATAGGATTTTAGATATTTTGTAGGAAATTATTTATTTGTTAGATACGTCAAGAAGATTTAACTTTTTAAGTATTTATTGGTTTAGAAAAGTTTTCAAAATTAATTTAAATGCGAGCCCCTTCCCATACAGTTTTCCCAACGTTAGATTGATAGGAAAATTAAATTTTATAGAACAAAAATAAAAGCGTAGCGTGAATTTTAGAAGTTTTAATGCATCGAACATTTTTAAATTTCCTAATTATAGAAAATATTTTATAACGTAATGAAAACTATCGATTAAACATAATAATAATAAATTTAAAAAACGCGTAGAAGATGTAATAAACCTTCCGCAGATAACGTGAAAAATTTTAAAATTTTTGATTACGTCGGTCTAACAAACCGACTTTTTCCAAAATTAAAAAAAATAGAAATTTAGCTGTGGGTGATAAATATTTGTAATAATATAATTGTGTATATTCTTCTCTATACAAATATATGAAACTTATAATTTTTTTGTCATTTTAATAATTTTAAGGGGACATTAAAAAAAGTGTCATTTTTATGAACGGGCTTTTAATAAAATCAAAATAATTATAACAAAAAAAATAAATTCTGGTTCTACTAAAATATAAATCAGTTACTTGTATGTTAATAAACAGGAAAATAAAATTTTACTCTCCAAATTTACACAGATTACTGACACTATTCCAAATTTTGGGCACCATAAGTTTCAAAACAATGCCTACATAATCCCGTCTGATGTTCTAGACCTAGACACAAATATTTTTACAGTTTGCACAAGAATATCTTGTTCTTCGACTTTTTGTAGTGCTGCAGTACGTACATCGTTGCATGAGTCTATGCCAACGTTCATGGCACTATAAAAAATGACCATTGGCCAACGACGAGTTGCACGAGCTCAATTGTAGGCTTCGCACATTTTGTCAACAACGTTGACACCGCTTTTTGTTTTGTTGTAGTCCGTGATTATTTCCGGTTTGCCAGTCTGTTTTCCTATGTACACTTCCAAATTTGCAGTGTAAAACATTTTAGCGTCCATTAAGGCATATATTTTTATTCCGTAGCGATTCGGTTTTTTAGGCACATAAATTTTGAAAGGACATTTACCTCGAAATGCTTCGAGTTTTTCGTCAATCGTGGTGAATGATGACATATCGTAATATTGGGACAAATTGCATACAATTGACTTGTACTCTTTCTTGCCTGGTAGCTTTATCGTCGAAACGAATATGTTTCAACAAAAACTGAAATCGTGTCCGGGACATAGTAAGTCTGAATATGTCCATAGCCATTCCGTCTGTCCTAAATAAATATTCAGCGTTTCTCCGGTTATTTTTACTAGCACCAGAAATATATAAAAGTATACTGCTTTTATTTCTAATAAATTAGTCGGTCTAAAAGAACGATTTGGTGAAACGTCATAGGCCACCTGGTAGTTCCATATTTACCGATAAGGCAGGGTATTCTTGAGGTACAAGGGGTTTCTTCAAGAATAGGTAAGTTTTGTTGATTTTCAAACTCCTCTTCCTAGTCTATATCCTCAATAGTTTCTATAATTTGGTCGTCTATCAAACTCACATCATCATCTGGTTGTGCCTCTGAATCATTTAAAACTTCCCCATGAAGACGCAACAGCCATTCTTGTTCCCTCTCGTAATTCATTATAAACGTATGCCCGAAAATATAATATAAATCAGTACCGCAAACAAGAAATCAAACAAATTAGTCTTACCTCAAAATGTAACGGCAACTATAACGTCGGTTTGTGGGACCGAATCGTGTATAATATTCAAAATTCTTATGAAATGATACACGCTGTCCACTTGCTAAACTACAACTGAATAGATATGCTTAAATCGCGAAAATTTGAATCAGTCGGTGCGAGAGACATAACGTTATCAGCCGAAGGTTAACAAAAAAAAATGTGAAAGTTTACCACTGAGTTACATCCTCTTTATTTTTAATAACATCCACAATTCTTCGAGGCATAGTTTTTTTCAAGTTATGACAAAATTCTATTGTAAACGAATCCCATATTTCTTTTTTTTTCCTTCAACTCGTTGACGAGCCTGGCAGAATGTTCCCAAAGCTTTTTTCATTTCGTGCCACAAAGTCTCTATCTAAGACAAGTCGGGACTTTTAGAAACTCTTTCCAGAAGTGGTATGCTATGGTCTTCAAATCCATTTTAAACTCTTTTTTGAGGTATGACAACCTGCGCCGGCCTGTTGACAGACAAAATCTTCCGCTGATGTTAAACAGTTTTCCATAATCGGTAAAAGGGATTCTTCTAAAATATTCAATTATTTGTCCTTGTTTACAATACCGTCGATAACTTGTAACTTTCCCACACCTTTAGGGCGAGCGCCCACCAAAGTGGCGTGGCAGTGGCAAGTAGCAAGTAGCACGCGTCTAGCATAATGTAACCAATCCTAACGAATGATTAGAATGAATGACATTACTGTCATTTTGATGTAAACTGAATCATTCGTTTTCATTGGTTACATTATGCTAGACGCGTGCTACTTGCTACTTGCCACTGCCACGCCACTTTGGTGGGCGCTCGCCCTAAGACGACGTGCTGTCCCAGATCGTGACAGATGCAGGAAATTTGACTTTTCTCTTCAGACAGTCGGGATGAAAAGCTTCATTTTTCCTGCGAATGACGTGACTCTTTTTGTCTCCAACACACACTTCAAATCGGGACTCATCACTCCATGGTATTAAATTCCATTGCGACTGAATCCAATCTTTATGCTCTGTTGACCATCTTAGTTAATATATTTTAATGTTAAAAGTGGCTTTTCCTTAGCCTAAAATAAAATGAAATTTATTAAAAATAATTCGTACTATTTTTTTCAACTATAAAACTTACTTTCCCACACAATTCCCACAAAATTTTTGTAATTTTAACTTTGACTGTAATTTACTTATCCTAATAATTTTTATTAATTTTAATTGTCACGTCCTCGTACAATATAGAAGCATTCAACAAAAACAGACCAAAGCTATTCTTTTGTTTAATAATTATATAGTACATATTTCAGTCAGTTTAATTATGCTATTATAAGGTATGCTGCCAATTATTCCAGAAGATATGGCGGAAAATAACATTTTTTCAATCAAATAATTTCTCTTGAACAAGTATTTGATTTCATTAATGGAACCGTAATGGGGAAACTACTAAAATTACGAGGATGCAATAAAAATTTTCGCTCTGCTAAAGAAACAAACAAAATTTGAAAGTCAACATATTTGATTATTCAACATACTCTCCTCTTAATTAGATACATTTATTACAACAAACTTGCAATTCCTCTAGAACTGTCAAAAAAATGATTTTGCTTTGAAAACCAAACCTCCACAGATTCTATCATGTATGTCTAAGACGAAAATTTATGACCATTTAGACTTTTTTTTCCAGTTGAGGAAAGATATGGGAGTGGGACTAAGCCAAATCTGTTGAATAAGGGGAGTATTCGAGTAATTCAAACCCAAATCACGTATTGTTTGCTTGGTAATATGCAATTTGTGTGCAAGGATATTAGTGAGATATGAGTTTACAACAATCGATAAAACTACTATAATTTTCATAAACCATGTTTTTACGATGGAATCTCTAATGAAATAATTCAATCCCAAAAAATATGAATTTAGATTGTCGTCAGATTTCCTTTGTAAGAGGGATTGATCTTCTAGATATTATTGGACTGTACTCATCACTTCAGATAAAATTAAAATACACAGTGTGTCTGATAATGGATTTAAGGTGTTAAAGGAACAAAACAACCATTCAAATCATTGCAGAACAATTTTAATACACTTGTTAGATACGTTAAAAATGCGGATTTATTGTTGAAACAAAACATCGTTTAAATGCTGGCCGTTTTCTGCGTAGCAGGCTGTTAGTATAGAGAGAAAGCTGCGGAAAACTCGCTGGCACATCTGAATGGGTATGTCATGTATAGCATTGGTAATGCGGTCTTTCAGATGTTGGATCGTTTCTGGCACTGGATCGGAGTAGACGATATTCTTTAGGTATCACCATAGAAAAAAATCTAAGGGAGCCCGGTCTGGGGATCGTAGAGGAAACGGAATATCTCCATTAATGGAAATAATTGTACCAGGAAACAGTTCTGTAACTGCGTTGATGGACATTGCTGCAGTATGTGTCGTGGCACCATCTTTTTGAAACCACGTTCCGTTGACATTGATGCTTTTGCCGCGGATTATCTTGGGCCCAATATCGGCAATTGTGCCTGTACACACATCGATTAAGATGGAAATGGGCTGCTTCATCACTAAAAATAATGTTACCACTTTCATTCCAAAAATTGTTCAGGAAGTTTTCCGTTTTATATGGTCGTCCGACTTTAAAAATTTAACAAGCTGAATTTTATAGGGGTGAAAGTTTAAGTCCTTCCGGAATATTCATTGAACACTAGCGCGCGTCAATTGAAATTATTGCGCATGTTAACGAACCGATCACCTGAAATGGCGATTTACAGCGCACCGTACCCTGTCCATATTGTCTGGTGTTCTCGTGGTTCTGGGTCTAGCAGCTGGTATGTGATTTATGACAGAAGCTGTTGCTCGGAAACTTTTCACTCAATTCTTTATCAAAGCTGCCCACGGTGCATCGGATAAAAGTCTGAAAAATAATAAAATTATAGTTGATAAATATGAGTGAACTACCAGATGATGAAAATACTCCACCGAAAAAGAAATTTTGCCTCAATACTAAATTTCTGGAGTCTTGATTAAATGAAGCTGAGTGACCATGACAATGGTTAACTCGAAAATTCAACATCCTACTAATATTTATACAGCTACATGTAAAGTCTGTTCTGCTTCATTATACAGCTCAAATAGATGTGGTTAGTATATCCATTTTATAAGGCCGAATTTAAACAGAGGCTATGCTAACTTTACGGTCAAGCTAGCATAGCTATAGCTATATCTCGACTAGGAAAAGGGGTACAAGGCCCATCTTGGCGGTATATTTTATTGCTAATTCATTGCTGTGGATTGGTAGATTAACAAATCCCCAAAAGCTACCAAGGGAACCGCAAGGAATTGATTACTAATTTATTTTCGAAGTTTTTCTCCAAGAAACAAATTATTGCTGCAACCCTTTTCAAGAAACAATGATTATGCTAAGTTTACGGTGACTAGCATAACCATAGCTATATTTTGGCAAGGAAAACGGGTATTTGATTGCTAATTAATTGCTGTTGATTGTTATATTAACGAATCCGCAAAAACTACTCAATCATCATAAAATTGATAAATTTCCTGTATCACTAAACTATAATTTGTTAGATTAAAATATTTATTTTAATTGTACATATGTATTGTAATGTCTTACTCTTAATTACTTACTAACAAGTGGTAATTATGATTAATTTGGTATTTTCAACCTTTTAGGCAAACCCCAAGTACGAGATAATTCTCCCGCTGAACGTTCCCTAAGCAATCACGAAGTTCCAAATTCTTATCTAAATGGTAACATCCCCGAGCAATACATGGGCTATCATCCGCGCGATCATCCCCAGATCTCGCCGGCCGGATCCATGATGTCGTCGGGCCCTCCTCCCATGGCTCCCATTCCTCATATGGGTGCACACCCGAATTCCAGCCACGGTGGTTCTCATCAAAGCCTTCAGCATGCAGGATACCATCCTGCACCAGCGAGACATGACCAGAACCAAAATTTGAAGAACGGCGTGCAACAGGCTCAACCTGCACATGCACCCGCCAGCGCTACGGGGCAGGTTTCGTCCAGTAAACATCATGAACAAAGGTTGACACACGAACAGGTGAGTTATATTATGCTGTGAAAATAATGTAATTTCTAGAGGTTTCTAATTAGCTTACTAACTTTGAATTTTAATGTTAAATCTTCATTATTATCTATCTATCTATAATGAGTCAGAGCGATCTTCCTTGGTGCCATACCTGCAATACCTGTGTCATTGTCAAGCACATATTATAGTTTATTTTTATGAACGAGAGAGTAATTAGCATAATTTTAACTGGTACCTTCGACCACTCCATGGGCGTGCTCAAGATTAATTGAAAAATTACTTTGAATAATTGTAAAAAATAAATGAATTATTTCAGTGTTATAAAGTGTTATGTGTATGTAAACAAAAGTGACCTCTTTTATCACACACTATATTAGAACTGACTGGAATACATTAAAAAGGGTTTTAAAAAATTCACATTTTTTTTAATTTTTAAAAATTACAAAAGAGAAAAACAGTTTTTAAAACCGTCTAAGGTATGTTAAATAGATGAATAAAAATATTAATATAAAACTTACAGCTACTTGTTACAAATCCAAATCAGATTCAGAAGATGAACTTTCAGAACCAAGATTTATAATAACTGGCTCGATCATTTTATCAATAATATTGTCCAGCTTCCACATTTTTTCCTCTTCTTTAATAGTGTGATTTACTGCCTTTTCCCAGTTTTCAGGTTTTACATTATTTACGGCCTCCAAAAACAACTGTTTAACATCATGAATTTTAAAAGTGGTATTTTTTCTTGAAACTTCACTCTTTATCTGTGCCCATACCAGTTCAATCGGGTTTAATTCACAATGATATGGTGGGGATCTAAGTACTGTCATTCCACGATTTTTGGCAATTTCATCAATTTCGTATTTTTTTAATTTTTCTTTATGAAGGGCACACAACGAATAAAGTTCCTTTCTTATAGATCCGGGATGGTACGTAATATTTTTTTAACTCAGCCAATTCTGCAAGTATTTTTTTAACCACTTGGTTGTGGGCAGTCCTTCTATAAGTCTGGAGTGATAACTTGCATTATCCATTACTATTACACAGTTCTTAGGAAGAAGATCTATCATTTGTTCGAACCATTGTTGAAAGACATCAGCGTTCATGTCTTCATGGTAGTCACCGGTACGAGTTGATTCAAAAGTTAATAAACCACCTTCAACAAAACCGTCTGAACTGCCAATGTGTACTATTATCAGCCTGTGTCCCTTTCCTGATGGTGGGTTTAAAACCAGTAGATAAGTTATTTACAAAAGCGTGCCTTTGACTTGTAACAGTTTCATCCTGCCAAAATTTATTTGGTGTATGACCCTCGTTGATCCATGTTTCATCAAGATAAAATATTTTTCTTTTTTGGTTTCTCATTTCCTTTATGGTTCTTAGAAAATGTCTTCTCCATATGACAATATCGCTTCTTTCTAATAAAATAGACTTTCTGGGATTCTTTTTCCAGCGTAAGCCTATTTCTTTTAAAAGTTTCCATAACGTACTTCGACTCATTTCTGGGTAATCCTTATCATCTCGAACTGAGACAAGAACTTTATCCAATGTTGGAAATTCTTGTCTAAAGAAGAATTCATGCACTTTCCGTCGAAGTCCTTCTTTAAAATGATATTCTATTTGAAATTTTGGTTTTCCTGGAGTATTACGTGGCATTTTAAAACTATCACATTTCTCTTCTTTAATAACTCTGTAAATCGTAGATTTCCCAACACCAAGTGTACTGCTAACTAACTCAACGGTCTCATCTACACTTTCACATAAACGTTTGTCTGTAAATGATTTAAAATTTAATGTTTTTTCATTAACTGTTAAAGGACCAATTTTTCGGCGTTTACACGGCACTTCCAAATTTTCCATAACACTAGTATACACAATAAACTGCACCTTGCAACTGAAGTACCTACTTTTAGTGAACTGTTAAGAATTTTGAATACGCCACTTGGACCTTCCTATAAAATGGAAAAACCCACTATCACATTTTCTGTGGAATAAGTTTAGAAGGTACTTATCTAGTCAATTACTGTCGTAGATTCCTGGAATTAAAGAATTAAATGTTTGATTGTTGAAACCCTTACTTCGTGGAATGCACTCATTTCAGATAAAATAAAACGTTTTTATTTTATCTAAAGAATTAAACTTTATTTTGCAAATAGGTAGGTACTTATTAAACTTTTATTGGTTATATATAACCAATAAAATAAACATCTTACATTTCTTGCAAATTCATTAGTACCTGTTAACCTCCATCACTCCGACACTGGCAACCTTATTTAGGGATTAGTAACCCTCACAACTATTGTATTCTATTCTGCTCCAACCTTTATACCTGGTGGTCATACTCAATTTAAAATTGTTTTCCTATATACTTCTGTAAACTTGTTGACAAATATCTGTTTTTCATTGAGTCACCCGTATCAACAGTTTAGGGATTTGCATACATAATTTATTGTTTTATTACTCTCTCATACATAAAAATACACTATAGTTGAGTGTCAACTCTTAAACACTAGAAACTACTATTTTATTATAATTTTAAAGACTTAACTTTTTTTTAGTTTCGGGCAGCTCTACAAATGGTCGTGTCATCGAAAGATCCTCGGGAAAACCTTGAGAGATTCATCAAAATTGGAGAAGGCTCTACTGGCACCGTATGCATTGCTCACGATCGTACGACAGGCCGACAAGTTGCGGTGAAGAAAATGGACTTGAGAAAACAACAACGACGAGAACTGTTATTCAACGAGGTGGTCATCATGAGGGATTACCATCATCCGAATATTGTGGAAATGTTCGACAGTTATTTGGTGAACGATGAGTTGTGGGTAGTAATGGAGTTTTTGGAAGGTAAGATTTTTAAACTGAAAACCAAAAGCATGCTTTTTGTACAATTTTTGTATAAATTTTTTCGAGATATTGATCAAGAGTTGGTTTTAAGGCGAGGTTTCCCTAAAAACCATGTTTTTTTTTTAATAAATGTTATTTATAGTACAAGAGATATTTGAAAATCAAACTCTTTACAGGTGAAGTACATTAAACTACTTGAAAAAAATTCTTTTTTCTTTTTTTCAAAATGGCGGCTCTGAAGATGGCTGCCCAAACTCATCCAATTTGTTGGTGGGTGTCATTATTTTTTGGAAGCGAATCATCCGAAAGCAAAAAACTAAATGGTTTCATATTTTGTATTGAATTGGATATGGTCGGTGCTACAATCAATCATTTTCACCGAAAATAAACAAAATAGCGGACTTTTAATTTTTCGACTATTTTTATTCACTTTTAATTGTTTATAACTTTTTTAAATAACAATGAATATTTTTGGTTGTGCCCCGACCGTAGAGAGACATCTAAAAAGTAAAATGCCGTTTGGTTTGTCGTGATAAGTAGTACACTAGTTTTGAAATACGAGTGACACCGAGTTGAAAAACATGGTTTTGCGAAAAATCCATTGAAGGAAACAGCTTCCTTCGGGACTTCTTCTTCTTCTTCTTCTTTAAGTTCCATCTTCTATCGAAGGTTGGAAATCATCATGGCTATGCGGACTCTGTTGACTGCCGCTCTAAAAAGTTCTGCACTACTGCATTCAAACCATTCCCTTAAGTTCTTAAGCCAGGATATTCTTCGTCTTCCCACATTTCGCTTTCCTCGGATTTTGCCCTGCATAATAAGTTGTAATAATGCGTATTTTTGCCCTCTCATCAAATGTCCCAAGTATTCAAGTTTTCGTCTTTTATTAGTTAATATTATTTCCGCCTCATTTCCTATCCTTCTAGTTACTTCAATGTTTGACATTCTTTGAATCCATGATATTCGTAGGATTCTTCTGTAACACCAAAATTCTAAGGCGGTCAGCTTATTCAGATGAACTTGTTTTAGTGTCCAAGCTTCCAGACCATAAAGAAGAGTAGAGAACACGTAACATCGAAGCATTCTCAGACGTAGTTCTAACCTTATATCCCGACAACAAACAAACTTTTTAAGTTTAATAAATGATGTACGTGCTATTTCAATACGTGTCTTAATTTCTTTGGTTTGGTCTACATCTGATGTTATCCATGTTCCTAAATATTTATAGTTATTAACATTCTCAATTGCAGTATCTTCAATAGTCAATTGGATATTTGCATGTGCAGATTTAGTCATGATCATGCATTTAGTTTTCTTTAAATTTATCTTCAGTCCGTACTCATGACAGCGTTCATTAAGGCGCTGCATTAGGTTCTGTAAATCATTGTTGTTATCCGTAATTATTACTGTATCGTCTGCAAAACGTAAGTTATTCAAAACTTCTCCATTGATAGATATACCTTCTATTGAGTCTGAGAGCGCTTCTTGAAATACCGCTTCACTGTAGACATTGAAAAGTAGTGGGGGCAGCACGCAACCCTGGCGGACTCCTCTCTGTATTTTGATATTTTCGGTGTACTGGCTGTCAACTCTTACCTTCGCAGTTTGATTCCAATATAAATTAGATATTATTTTCAGATCACGACTGTCAATATTTTTGCTTTTTAATATATCTACAAGCTTTTTATGTTGAACTTTATCAAATGCCTTTACAAAACATAAGTACATATCCTGATTCATGTATATGCATTTCTGAGCCAGCACATTCAAGCCGAACAAAGCATCTCTTGTACTCATACCATTTCTAAAGCCAAATTGTGTGTCACTAATCTCATATTCAAGAGTTTTAACAATTCTGCTGTGAATTATTTTCAAAAATGTTTTAAGTGTGTGACTCATTAAAGCTATTGTTCTGTGGTCTGAGCAAGTTGTTGAACTTGGTTTTTTGGGAATTGCTACAAAGGTTGATTGCAGCCATTGTCTGGGGATTGTGGCAGTCTGATATATTAGATTAAAGAGTTCAACCATTACATCAATAACATCTTCATCGATGAGTTTTAATAATTCGATGGGCACCTCATCTGGTCCAGTAGCTTTACCCTCTTTTGTGTTTTTGATAGCATAGATGACTTCTTCTCTTAATATTGGTGGTCCAGTATCCTCGGTGATTTCTAATGACAATTCTTCTCTTTCATCATTAAATAGTTGTTGAATATAATTGGTCCAGTGACATAATCTCTCCTTCATATCAGTAATAATATCCCCTTATACTAATAATGTTTAGAGAGTACATTAAAGTAATAATACTTCTTCTTCTTCAAGTGCCATGACCGCGGCGGAGGTCGGCAATCATCATAACTATTCTGACTTTTGAGACAGCTGCTCTAAAAAGTTCATTTGATGTACATCCTTACCAGTCTCTCAGGTTGCGTAGCCATGACATTCTACGCCTCCCTAAGCTTCTCTTTCCTTGAAAAATGTCTTTGTAATAATCAAGTTCTGCTCTTGACAGAATTGTATTAGACGGTCTCCTGTCTCGTTTCGATTTCCCAGACCATAGTTTCCTATACATTTTCCGCTTTGTCCCTTTCCAATCTTTGCATTGAGATCACCTAGGACTATCGTGATTTCTCTTGTTTTCTTTATTCTCAGTGCCTATTCGATATCTCGGTAAAATAATTCCACTTCTTCGTCGGCATTTGCCTTAGGAGCATAAACGTATCAAATTCAGTTTGGCATGAGATGTCACCAACTTCAGTACCATTACCCTTTCTGAGATAGGTAAATAGTATTCCATCGCTCTGTTAGATTTTTTATGAACTATTACTGCCACGCTGTGTCTGTGTTGGTTATTCTCGCTAGGGGAATAATATATTGTGGCTTAGTCTGTTGAAAAACAATCGTTGGGCCACGTGGCTTCACTGATACCCAGTTCATCGATATTCAACCTGTTTATTTCTTAAATAACATTGTGCATTTTACCAGACTGAAACATGCTCTGAACATTCCAGGTTAGTATTCTAGTGTAGGACAGTCTTATTTTCCCATCTACGTTCTTTTGACAAGGAATTCGCTGATTAATGACTTGAGAGTAACGCTGTTATTAGTTTTCTAATATTAATAATACCAGAACAGTTTTATTAGTATTTAACTGTCAATTTTATCCACTTTGATTAATTTTAGTTTACTCAGTAACTCACTCTATTACAGGTGGAGCTCTTACCGACATCGTTACTCATTCAAGAATGGACGAAGAGCAAATCGCAACGGTATGCAAGCAGTGCCTTAAGGCTCTAGCTTACCTTCATTCCCAAGGAGTTATACACAGAGATATCAAGTCCGATTCGATATTACTAGCCCTTGATGGAAGGGTTAAATTGTCCGATTTCGGTTTTTGTGCGCAGGTGAGTAGTTATCCCTATTTGTAATCTATCTATAATCAATTATCTATTATGAGTCTCCTTCCTAAAAAATGTAAGATTGTTTTTTGAGTTTACACACAAGATTGCGTATTTTTTTCGTTATATCTTTCTCTATCCAATTTATTTATATATACTTTGGCGCTTACAAGATGCCAAAAAGAGGAGATAAAGTTTCTTCCACTTAGAAGCTACTATTACATTAATTTTGGAAATTTACACTAGTGTAAGTAGTAGTGTACTACTTACAATGTGAACTCTGTCCAAGTACCAACTTTATAGCATTTCAATATTCGATATAGACGTAAGAAGCCTGAGAGGAATAGACGGAGACACAGATCATTACTTAGTCGTCTCTAATTTGATAAAAAATAAAATAATGTCCAAATGGGAAAGACAGTGTTAAAACGTTGTAGAAAACTCACAAAATACGTATTTTAAAATACATCCAACTCTACCATCTCCACCCCAATATATTTTCAACTATTCCACTTCAAAATTCTTTTCGGCAACTGTTTTTCGACTTAAAACAAATCATGGGCGATTTCCATCGCACCTTGCTAAGCTAGGCATTATACAGTCATCGGTCTGTAGTTGTGATCAGAACTTTTACGGAGATCTAAACCATATATTCTTCGGTTGCAAAAAAACATTTTAAAAAATCCGATGATTTAATTCGTAAACTCATTAAAATGAAATATTTTCTTCCATTAAATCTATCACACATTTTGTTAACTGCCAATAAAAACACCTTAGAACTTTTAAACTAGTAAATTTTGTTAAAGAAGTAAAAATTTAAAACAGCATAACCCACAACTCTGTATTTACATTATAAGGAAAGTTCTGCATACAACATTCTGTGGCAAATGGACTTGTTTCCGTGCCATTATCTTTCCACGCACACACACATTACTTAGTCAGAGCAAAAGTCAAATCCAGAATATCTAGCCACAAATACAATCAAACAACATTAAACCCACAATGGAACATGGACGAAATGAACAATACAGAGAAACAACAAAACTATAGAGAACAAGTTAAACAAACCTAGAACTCTGAAAGAAAATACAATGCTAGAGAACAGCTATGGGAAACGACTGCTGAAATAATAACCAAGACAGCGGACAAGATCTTTGGAAGGAGTAGGCAGAAGAGGGCAAAAACATGGTATGGCGAGGAATGTCGGAAACAGCTGGAAAGAGACAAACAGTAAGGAAGATTTGGATACAACTGCAAACAGACCAAAGTTAAAAGAAATATGACGACTGCCGAAAAGAAACAAGAAAAATAATACGCACAAAGAAAAGAAACTATGAACAACAAAAATATGAAGCTATGGAGAGAGACATGCCCAAACCAGGCTCCAAAGAATTCTATAAAGCAATTTCCTCTGAGAAAAGAGGACATATAACCAATTCCATACACTGAGAGACAATCAAGACCATATGATAATCGACGGAGATAATGGAAAGAGTATTTTAGGGACCTTCTAAACATCATACAGGAAGAACAGCACAAAGAAGAGATCTATATCACAGCTGACAAGCCCGTCAAAAATCCATCCTTTGAAGATGTAACGACTAGCTCATCCATTGCACATTGAAACCCCTCAGGGATGTTGTTCGGCATAATCTAATTAAATTTGAGAAATCGGGAATTATTAATAAAATAATTTTTCAACACATATCTTTATTAATTTATACGTTAATAAAATAACAAATCAAAATGTAATAACAATTAAAAATTGAGGTTCTAGCAATAGAGAATTAAGCATCTACATACAAAATTCAAAGAAAGAAAGAAACTTAGCTTACCTCTATGAGAAATCCTGCTGTTGCTCTCTTCTCAACTCGAACCATAAACTATTTGCAAAAACCATGCCTCTAAACCAAAACCGTATGGATTTTCTTGAATCCAAAAACCATGTGGATTTTCAAAACAAAACCAAGGTAGATTTTCTTATACCAAAACCAAGGTCAACGTAGATTTTCTTTAACCATAACGAAGGTCAACGTAGATTTTCTTTAACCATAACCAAGGTCAACGTGAATTTTCTTGAAGCAAAACGAAGGTGGCTAGAAAAACAAAAGCGGATACAAAATTCGTCATGGCACGAGTTTTGTCCAACAACAGAAGAATTCTATCAAGCGGAAAGCTCTTCTCTCTAAGAACTGCATACCGATCCAGAACTCTCTGATGTTGCCAAAACTCACAAATTAATAATTGCAATTGATAGATTAATTATTATATGAAAAACGAAAAAGACAAAGTTGTGCGATTAATGCCAGTGATTTATATTGAATTATTATTATTACAGCAAAGGTAAAAAGAAAATAAAAATTGTAAGCAGTTTTAAGTACTAGCGTACACAAAATTATATGACAAGCTAACAGTACTAATGTTCTTGATTAATCTATGAAAATATGTTGTCGTTGTAAAAAGAACAAGTATTAAACTTACCCAGACTGTTGGAAATTTCTGACCACGAAGATTTATTTTTGAGTACCTTGTCGTTTGCTGGTTTATTTTAAAAATGAATTAAATCGGATCGGATTGATAGAAGCAAGCTATTTAGTGGTGGGGTTTCTGTTTCTTCTGATACAATCAACGGATAAGGAACACAAACAAAGGAAACAGAAGTTGTTATCAACGAAAATCAAATAGTATGAGCAGAAAATAATGGAGAGTACTTTGAAATTAATAAGAACAAAAATGTAACGCTTTAAACGTTACAAAGAAACCCAAAAGACCTTAAATAAGCTAAACAATCACATAGCAAAACTTCTAAAATATGGAGTAGACGCACTACATTGCAAAATCCACCAGCTAATACCGCACATATGGTTAGAAGAAAGGATACCAGCACGATGGAAGGAAAACATAATAGTGCCCATCCACGAAAAAGGGGACAAAACAAAATGCGCGAATTATAGAGGAATTTCGATCCTAAACACGGCATATAAAACACTCTCAAACATCATTCTTAGTAGACTAATCCATTATGCTGAAAATGTCCTAGGCAAATGTCAAGCCGGTTTTAAGGCCAACAGATCAACAATAGATTAACTATTCACGCTGAGATAACTTCTAGAAAAGGGATGGGAGTATAACAGACCCATACACAATATTTTCATAGACTTTCGACAGGCATATGACAGCGTTGAAAGAAGCCAAATGGAATGCCCTGGCGAAGTTCTCAATACCAAAGAAACTCATTTGGATGACCAATGTCTGTATGGAGGGTGGAATATCTAAAGTACGTGTAAATAATAAAAATTGTCTGGCAGCTTTGAAATCAACAGTGGACTCAAACAAGGTGATGCGTTATCTCCACTACCTTTTAACCTTGTATTAGAGAAAGCCATGAGATCTGCCGAAACAAAAACAGAATTGCTATCGGTTCAAGGGCCCAAGCTGTTAGTCGCATATGCAGATGACATAGATCTCGTTGGAGACTCCATCGTATCCACGAAAGACATCTTCAATAAGGTGGAAGGAGCAACAAGTGAAGTAGGACTGAAGATTAACGAAGAGAAGACGAAATATATGTGTATAAATAGAACGACACGAAGAGACAGAATAGGACAAAATGTGACGGTCAACACCTTCAATTTCGAAAGAGTACAACGTTTTAAGTATCTGGGTGCCGTAATCACAGATGACAACGATGTTACTGAAGAAATAAAAGATAAAATCCAATCTGCAAACCGCTGTCTATTCGCATTAGATAAGCTCATAAAATCAAAAAATCTTACAAGAAGTTCAAAGATCAAAATCTATAAATCCATCGTCAGACCTGTAATAACATACGGATGCGAAACGTGGACCATGACCAAAGCAAACGAAGAAAAGCTCAGACGCTTTGAACGAAAAATACTTTAAAAAATCTTCGCTCCTCACCATGACATCATCACAAACCAGTATAAGATCAGAACCAATATCGAATTAAAAGCTCTCTACAATGACGGCGATATTGTCCAAGAAATTAAATCACAGCGACTAAGATTGGCAGGCCACGTGCACAGATTACATAACGAGAGACTTCTAAAACTGATATGGGAGGAGATTCCCACAGGCAAAAGACCACTCGGACGTCCCAGAATGCGATGGAGAGATAACATCTAGTCAGATCTCCGGAAAATGAACATTCCATTTGACCCTAGGTTGATGGAAGACCGAACAAATTGGAAAAAAGTTGTACAGTCAGCCAAGGCCCACCCAGGGTTGTAGAGCTACGTGATGATGATGATGATGATGATGATGATGATGATGATAATGATGATGATGATGATGATGATATTGAGTATTTTGTATTGTTCTTTATGACCATTGATTATTACAAAAATGTAGAAATACTGTCTTCTTCTAAAACATGCTCCATCGCTAAAATAACCAGTATTTTTCTAATTTTTGTTTTTCATCCCGTTCTTTTAGGTTTCTCAAGAACTTCCGAAACGAAAATCGCTGGTAGGAACTCCGTACTGGATGTCTCCCGAAGTGATTTCCAGATTACCGTATGGACCAGAAGTCGATATTTGGTCTCTAGGTATTATGGTCATCGAAATGGTAGACGGAGAACCGCCGTTATTCAACGAACCTCCTTTACAAGCAATGAGAAGGATAAGGGAAATGCCTCCACCGAAACTTAAAAATGCTCACAAGGTAGTATCTTTATAGCTGTTATATAACTACTCTAAGAAATGATCTGACATAAATATATCGATAAATTAATATTCAATAAGAACTTCAATAATGACCAACCATCTTATTTTTTAATTAGTCATACTTCTAAAATTAATCTAGATATTCTTTTCTCTGATATTATTTCCCCTTCTTTTAATATATCTGCCGAAACCTTGACTTATCTTGTACGTTTATTATTTTCTAAACTTTGAAAAATATTGCTATTATCGAGCACAAGTTAGTTAAATCTAGCCCAAGTACTTTCACTTAAAATAGCATCTTCAGGGGCATTTGAAATAAGCCAAGAAAACGTTTTTTAGATGAAGGAAATTAGTTAACTTCGATAAAAACTCGAAGTTAATGGATGAAAAAAACTTTTTGAGATTAACGTTTTAGACTTACTTCATCAAATATAAACTATCCGGCAAGCGTAGAATGTGGAAACATTAATAATGACATAAAATTGTACAAAACACTACACTAAAACGAGGACAAACAGTTTAAAATTACTTAAAAGATTCTACGCTACATTCTTTGTCAGTATCTGGAGGGATAATGATCTAAGCGGAAATGATACGGTGACATGTGACATATGACAACTTTGATAGGCAGTCAAAGTTATGGATCTGTGATCAGCACATATTAAAATTCTGTATAAGTTGTCATTGGCCAAAGGTCCAACTAGAACTACTGAAAAAAATCAGCTGATGAAGTATGACATATAGAATATTTTGATTTAAACTAGATTGCATAATCCAGATCTCACACTCATACCCGTCTGTAATAATAAGGTTGTAGGTTTGAGGCTAAATGAAATGTACAGTTGCGGTCACGGAATAGTTTACAGGTTCACGTATCTAGGAGCCCATTTTTTAAATTTTTACTTCGTTTAAACGCACCTTTTACGTCAAAGTGACGTTGCCAGTGGTGTACTAGCTAGAATGGGTAGATTAAAATTAAAATATCAAAATATTTTACAAAATGAAAAATATAGAAAACAGTTTTTTGAATAAAATGGATTATGATCTTAATAACGAAAATAAAGAAGTCTTTTTTTTTAATATGCATTTTATTTTAAATCTATTTTATTACATAATACATTTTGGAAGAGTTTAATATACTTTTATTTTATTGTTGAACACCCGCGAAAGCATTGACGTTTTGAAATTTTTTGACTTTCACATTTATCAAATCCGTACGACACTGCAATTTTACAGTATTACAATATAAAAAGTAAGGTGTAAACTATTCCGTGACCGCAACTGTACATAAAGTGTGAATGAAAGAAATAAACCAAACGATCTATTGGACAGTGGCTAGTTGAATACAATAAAATGGTCTACCAGGCACTGTCAATACTGCAAAACGAGAAGAAAATTGACTATGAAATTGAAATATTAAAATTAAATCAGAATTGAAAGCAGTGTGTAAATGGATATAGTTCAAGTAGTTCAGTTAAACCTCAAGCCACTGGGGGAACTGTAAAACTAATATGTAATAGCATTACTAAAGACCAACTGACCAACAGGTGTTGAAATATAAAACTGTGGAATTAGTATATGTAGATTATGCAGAGGTATGAAGAGTGAAATCAACTCCAACTGTGGATCAATTGAATCTGAGCAAGCTAGTTGTGTAAATTGTTAAATACAATAGTAATGCTGAACAAAGCCTGAAATTGGTAGATTCTTAATGTATAAACTCAGTGCAGGAAGTCTAGACAGCCGAGCTGGGTCCACTACGAGGTGAAGCTGTAATAAAGTTTTTAAAAATAGGTTTAAATTTAGTACAGTTTAAATTAGTTTGAGTGTTAAGACAATGAAAGTTTCCATTCGTTTCCTTTGTGATCTCCAAATCTTCCAATAGATCCAACTCCAAATAGTTTTTCTTTCTACTGATGTCATGCAAAATAGACGAACCAGTATTGATGTTGAAATTGTGTTTACTAGACTCTAAATGTTGGCCAAAACTTGAAGAGTTTGGTCTTTTTAAATGTTCTGATATTCTGGTAGATAGCTTTCTAATGGTTCTGCCTACATGGTTCAATTATTATTTTCTAGTTCGTTTATTACTTCTTTTGTCTCTTCGTCTGTTGGGTATTGTATTATTTGTTTTTGGGTTTTTCCTGTATTTTTTATATTGTTATTTTTTTACGCCGTTTTACATGTTTTTGAAATATTTTAACCATCTTTGCGGTTTATGTGTTTTATCCTCCAGAAGTAACAGTAGTGTGTAATTACGTTCTATTTATAATTGTGGAATATTTGGGAAATAATACAATATTTTATTTGTAATTTATATCACATTTTTGAAATGTCACACTACCGATATGGAATACAAAACTCAACTGTTTGTAGTGGGGAAAATAGTGGGGCAACCATCGAGCTGCGCTCTATCACACTATCCACTTTTCATTTCTATAAAAATTTGTATAACTCTTCGATGCTTCTCTTATATTTTAATTTTCTTTCTAGTTGTTTTCTATTTTTTCTACATATTTGTTTCGTTGTTCCAGTGATTGTGTTCGTTCACAATCACTGTAACATAGCAGCAGAGATCAAATCAAGAATTGAAATGGTGAGATTAAGTTTTATCAAGATGTTGCACATAATTACTAACAGAGACTTTCCATTACCATTAAAAATCAGGTTGTTAAAATATTTCATATTTTCAGTTTTATTGTAGGGTGTGGAAGCGAGGACTATGACAGAACACTACTAAAAAGCTATCTATGATTAAAACTCGGTTAAATCCAGTTAAATTTTATTCAGGCAGCTGTAGACGTGTCTATTCTAATCAATACTTTGAAAAGTAAATGCTCCTTTCCTTCTTATGGTGCCCTATCCAATTAGTGGATGTTGGCGACAATTCTGGCATACTCCTCTGGCATACAATTCCTTATGTTTTTAAGCCATGAGCATTTCTTTATTCCAATGCCCCGTTTTCCTTCTATCTTCTCTTCCATAATAAGCTTTAAGAACTGGTACTTGAAATTTCGAAATATATGATCCAGATAAGCAGTTTTTCTTCTTTTTATTATTGGCAACAATTCTCGTTCTCTGCCCATTCGATTTAATACTTCGACATTTGTTGTGTGATCTATCCAGGGAATTTTAAGTAGTCATCTAAATACCCACATTTCAAAGACCTCCAATGGGTTCTCAATCATATTGGCCTTTATGGTCCAGGTTTCTACACCATATAGCAGTATGGATTAAATGTAACATTTTACAAAGCGATATCGAAGCGTTAAGTTAAGGTTGCTGTTGCTTAGCAAGGTTCTCATATTAGTAAATGCTGTTCTGGCTTGCTTAATCCTGCTTCGCATCTCTATGTCTGGATCTAGATCTTCAGTTATCCAACTACCGAGATATCTGAACTTGTGGACCTTTTGGATGTTCTTATTGTTTACTCTCATATTTAATTGCATATTTCGTATTCTACTAACCACTATTACCTTTGTCTTGTCTATATTAATTTTCAGGCCCAGTCGTTCTCCTTCAGTGTTTATTCTATCTAGTAGTCGTTGTAGCGCTTCTTGGCTATCAGCTATTATGAGTGTATCATCAGCATAGCGAAGATTATTAATAGTCTATCCGTTGATTTTGATTCCATCTTCATTGTCACTTAAGGCTCTATCGAAAATCGTTTCAGAGTAACGATTAAAAAGGAGAGGTGGCAGAACACAACCCTGTCGTACACCTTCTTCGATTGAGAACAGTCCTATTCTCACAGATGCCACTTGATTCATATAAAGGTGATTGATTTTATGAGTTTAAGGTCATTCTCATCTATCGAACGTTCCTGGAACAATCTTACTAATTCTGGACGATTAACACAATCGAACGCGTTCTGGTAATCTATAAAGCATAGGAAGACATCTTTTTGCTGATCTCTGCATTTTTGAAGTAGGACAGTTAAGCTATAAAGTGCTTCTCTTGTGCCAAATCCTTGTCTGAAACCGAACTGTGTGTGGCTAATGTCTCTTTCACATCTGTTGTATACTTTTATGTGAATTATCTGTAAGAAGAGTTTTAGGACATGGCTCAATATGCTAATCATTCGGAATTGGTCGCAACTATTAGCGTTTGGTTTTTTTGGGACTGGTATAAGGGTTGATTGAAGCCAGTCCTCTGGTATTTGACCGGATCCATAAATGTCATTAAAAAGATCTACCAAGGCGTCTATATTGTCTTCACTCAACATTGTTAGAACCTCTATGTATATGTCGTCTGGGTCTGATGCTTTTTCCCATTTGCTCTGTTTGTTTGCCCTTACAACTTCTGACTTCAATCTTTTGGGGAGGTGTAGAGTCTCCGAGGTGGCAGTTTGTACCAGGTATTCGCAATGACTAATTTTTGTTCTTGACAGAACTGGATTAGCATATCACCTCTCTCGTTTCGATCTCCCAAACCAAAGTCACCCACGACATCTTCAACACGTCCTCGCCTGCGCTTTTATATATTTTAAGTTGTAACGTTATTGTTGATATTTTCCATGTAATTAAAATTCGAATAAGCCCTGCAGAGACTTTATATAGAAAAGCTAAAGAACTACCCCTCTGGATACGTCGCCGGCAACTCCTTTTAAAATACTTGTCTCGAATCTCAGCTAATACCGAAAACTCAGCTTATAAATTATTACGTAATGACTTCTAAACTCTCCTTATCCTATTAAACCTCAATCTATGCCACAGTATCTCTCACCACATCTGAAAAATATCGATCTTTCAGTCGCAACTCCAATATTAATATCACCTAAAAGCTCCCTGGAATAAATTGATAGCAGATTTCTCCCGTTAACTAATTATGATAAGTATCAGACAAATCCACAATTTCTAAGGCAAGCCTTTAAAAATTTAATTGCTAACAACATATTTGACCAGATTGTATACACAGATGCTTCTGAAGCACAGAACAAGAGTCCTATAGCTGTTGAATGTGCTGTAACTTCAAACACAGATTTAATCATATCTACTAATCTTCCACTCTTCGGCTGTATACATTACATACTGCTGAATTATTCTCTATTCCCCAATAGAGAATACTTAGATTAGAAGCTTACTTAGATTAATGAAACTTTGTTTTTTCTACCAGTAGTTCTGGAAATTGTATTCTGAAAATAATTCTAATAGAAGATTTTTTTCGGTTTCAATTTATAATCATTTGACGGCATTTTTATTATCATTTATTAGGTATCGCCAAGATTGCAGTCATTCTTGGACAGGATGTTGGTCAGGGATCCCGCTCAACGAGCAACTGCGCAAGAGCTATTGGCGCATCCGTTCTTACGACAAGCTGGACCTCCAGCCTTGCTTGTTCCCTTGATGCGCGGCGTCAAAAACACGAGTTATACTTAAGGTAATTGGGTAAGCAGTCAAAATAAATTGTAAAAATGATATTATTTATTACTTATCATATGACTTGGATAAAACGGGACATTTCCTCTTTTACATCTTTTATTTGGGCATATTGTTTTTTCCCTTTGCTTGTATTTCTGGATTTGTGTATACAGTAAAGTACCAAAAAATTGTGCCAACTATTCAAACCGAAGGAAAGAAAATTAACGAAAATACAACGATTGCTAATAATTTTTACTCACATTCGTGCAATCAAAACCGTTGATGAGATTCTATACTGTGAATTTATTTTGACTGTTTTAAACCCTGTACGAAAATGCATATATGTTGATACTAGTTAGGGATACATATTAATTATTTTTTGTAGTTATACCAAATATTTTTTCGATTAATTGTAACATTGAGTATGTTTATATAGGTTATATATAAATGATTAAGTTATTTTTATTATTATCGAATTTTATATATTTTTTCATCAAATATTGTATTGTAATTGTAAATTTGTTTCTAGAAAATATTGACTGTAGGAGGGTATTTGACGAAATATGGATATTTTACATTTTTTTTATAGGAATCATGCCGTATAGATACGGCTAATTGACATTTCGCTTTCATATTTGAAGGTGTTAGTGTTATCATCTTATACAAACTTGTATTTTCATCTCAGACGAAATCTATAAAACTTTTGCAAACTTGTCCGTATTTTATTATGGATCTTTTGAATTGAATTCTTCGTCGCTGATATTTTGAATTTAATTCCAATTCAATTTTTCGGAACGAAAACAATCAGTTGACTGTAGGGTATTGTATAATTTAAAAACTTCTATTGCTTTGAGATGGTTATCGCCGCGCTGTTTAGTGAGTTTACCACTAAGATAATAGTAATCTTAAACTACATATTAATTATTGCGAATCTAAGTGACAAGGCATGGATTGGCCTGCGAGATTATACAACTCATCTTATATCCATTGCACAAGAGGGAGCGAAGTACATAGTGTGACAAAAGGATTTGTTACATACGAGCCTCTTTCCATATTACTCGTCGATTTTTCACTATAATTCGTCTTAATGCCCTTCGGTCTGCTTCGGTTATTTTACTTGTTCGTGCATTTCTAGGTTTTGTGACAAACGAAGCTGTAGTTTTGTATCTCTGACTATATTTCTTACACTATAGCGTGACAATTGCAGCATATTCATGATTTCCGAATTGGATTTTCCAGAATTAAAAATTTTAATAATGATTGAACAAATTTTCTCAACGATAACTTCACCTCGACCCATTGTACAATACACAAACGGCAAAAAGCTTTACAATACTACAAAATACATTTGACATTAACTTACAATATTATTGTTTTGATGTCATTTTCAAAATCAACGTATGGTGGCATAATTGAATGCATAGCCAGGGATTAGTATTTTTTTTATTGTTGAAAATAAAAATAAAAAACCATAAGAGTAATGTTTTTAATAAATATTAATAAAAATGCCATACTAACTAATATGGGAACTTATAAAAACATGCAGAGTACCTATAATTTGTTTATGGTAATCGAGTTAAACTGCAAATTCCATAGGTGGGCCAACTGATATGGGAAAGGGCTCGTATTTCCTATTGCTGACAATGAATACAATTTGGCACGACTTTGAACATATGTATATGATATATGATACAATACAAAAAAAGAAACACCCAATCGATTTCGAGATTGAATTGTACTACAAGAAATTTTGCTAAACGTTCCTCAATTGTATGCCTCAAAACGGCCACTCATTGCCGTGCGACTTCTTTTTTTTTTAGATAGACTAGTATTTAGGGTTAATTTACCCATATTGTATCATTTGACATTTTTACTCACAAACTATTAATGTCTAAACATATTCTTTCTTCTTTTTATCAAAACAATAACTGAAAGATAATTATACTACCCTAAACTGCTATTACATTAGATCCAAATTTTTCTGCATCCACCTCTGATCTTTTAACTATGTGATTAAATTTGGAACAGGAAGTAAAGTAATTATAATTATATGGAATAAATTGTGTTATTGTTGATTTGTTGAACGTTGAACCTTCCTACAGTTAATATTTTAAATCCTGTATGCATTGGCATTATGAATGACTATATAATTATTTAGGTAAGTAAATGTACGATTTTTGCAGCAAATTATGGTACGAATATTTGTAGACGAAATTACGATTCTTTTTAGTTCAGTTTATTTGGACACTTATTTTTATTTGACACTTGAAATCTATTTTTTTTTTTTTTCGATTTTATGACAAAAGAAATATAGCGGAATATACAAAAAAATATTTTAGTGTTTGTTTCGTGTGAATAATAATTTGAATAATAAAAATCCAACTGCACAATACAACAAAATAGTGAAAGCTCAAAAAAATGAACTACAGTTCACCAAATATAGCTGAAAGTGTGAAATTCCCATTGCCTGCGCTAACAATGAAATGAGAACGCACATACAAACGGTCTGGACCGTTAGTGCGAGTGCGAGGTCCGTCGTTTGACGAATGCGCATCATGATCGTCACGCGTTTTCACACTTTCAGCTATATTTGTCGAACTGTAAACTACCAAATTTCGAGCGTTGTTGCCAAATATATTTGTATTATAGCCTGACAAAACTGCGCTTAAAGCAATAATAAAATTAGTTCCCAGCTTGGTTGGTCAGAGAAGCTTGAAGATATGAGAAATATGGGAATACGTGCTTGACTGAGAAAGGCTATGGATGGGGACGACTGGAAAGAAATTCTCGAGGATTCTAGGACTCACCCAGTGTTGTAAAGATAGAATGATAGAATGATGATGATGCATATTTCGCATAATCACATTATCACTTTTTTTCTATTGTAGTTCTTCGAGGACAAGACTGTATATTCATCATTGTGTATGTGTTTGTAAAGTGTAATTATTATACTCGATGACATTAGAAATGTTACACCGAGAAGGAATAATTTTTTGGCAACATGGTAGATTTACATCAAGAATGAAACAATAACGTTGTCAGGAATTTTTATTAACAAGTAATAAAAAAAATTAATAATATGGTTGGCTACTCCGTAGCTGAATACACTCCTGTATACGTCTAAGCATTGACAAAATAAGATGATCGATGTCTTCTTGTGGCACTTGGTTCCAAGCAACTTGAACTTTCAGTATTAACTGTGCCAGAGTCTGTGGAAGATGGTACAAAGTGGGCAGTCTCCTTCCCATTATATCCCATACATGTTCGATAGGATTTAAAGGCCTCGAGATAAGGCAGTAAAGTGGTTTGTAAGATGCCATCAACATAACATGCGCAGCTCTCATATTATATATAATTACTCCATGCTGCCACCCAATGCTGCCGTTCTCTGCACCGATTCAAACTTTGATGACAGTGGTTCACAGTCAAAGGAAGCACTAGTCGTGGGCGGAATGAAACCAGTCCAAAGGCTCGAATGCGACAGTGTAGAGTACGCAACTAATAGGTCTACCTATTACTCGAAATCATTGGTCAGCAATTTGACGCTTAGTAGCAAAACAGTAATCTATAGCGCCTATCTTGACGCTCTGTGGTACGCCCCGGTTGACCATTTGGTCTTCTTCGTGTTCCTCTACCTTCGTTTGTCCACACAAGACAGACACGCACAACCGTCATTGCCGTAAAATTACCACGACGGCCGAATATTTGCGATACGACAAACCCATATCTCTATATGCAGTAATTCTATCCCTGTCAAAATCACTAACATGATGGTAATTTTGGTGTCTTTGAACTCTGGGCATTTTCTTGCACTGAATACAATTAGACTGAGGAATAACTAAAAATTTCTATACGAATTGGTTTTCACAAATCAGTCTCTGCGCAAAAAATTTAAAGATAAAACTTTATTTTTACATTGGTATTGTTATCAAGACATGTTTTAGATACAGTCATAATGTTGTCAAAAAATTAAGTTCAAGAAATGATTCCTTCTGTAACACTTCTAATGTCACTGAATATAAATAATTTAAAAGAAAGAGAGAAAATCAACAACACAATAAATTTTAAAAAATAATAAAATTAATTGTAAATATCATCAAATAAACGTGATATAATCGGTTCGCTATTCCCAGTCCGAACTGTCTAGTGAATTTAGTAATTATTTTTTTGCGAAGTTACTTTTTGACAGACTAGAAGTGGCTGGAAATTACTATACAACCAAGCACACGTGCTCATAGCTTATTTCATTAGAGTATTTCATGGACCTTTTTTGCAAACTTTTATTAATATTCTATTATTCTTATCAGAAACTAGTTTTGGACGACCCGAGATTTTACATTTTTTATCTAACGTACTTTATTATGTGGATTATATAACACAATGTTGAGTATGTTTTGTGATTATATATCATTTAAAATATAGCTTATTCAGCGTTTATATCATCATTTTTAAAAGTGCTTATTATTAGCTGGATAATATTAAAAATTTTTTGTTTATTGAAACTATTCTCAAGAAACTCAACCTAAATTCTACCAATATTTAAGTTGGTTGCCTACATTTGGCGCAACTTTTATATTTAGTAGAAACTTACTTTCATACATGCGATAAATTTCTATGCGACTTTTCTTCTTTAAAGTGAGGCTTTTATTAGGCCCAACTTTATATTTACGCACACTTTTTTCTGAGACTTTCAAACATTTGGATGTTAACTGAAATGTTTTTGTTATTAAGAACATCTGT
The DNA here is from genome assembly GCA_918026665.1 of Diabrotica balteata. Lineage (NCBI taxonomy): Eukaryota > Metazoa > Arthropoda > Insecta > Coleoptera > Chrysomelidae > Diabrotica > Diabrotica balteata. The sequence continues at coordinate 17,742,404 of OU898281.1, read as the reverse complement.
AACATTTACCTAATTCGATGAATACATTTCATTGACCAACGCATTAGCTGATGGAACAAATGGAAAACTTTGACTATCCATAATAATAAAACTTAAAATATAACTAACTAATTAACTAAATAGAACTAGCAAAAGAATTAAACAAAGATAATAAAACAATAAAACTATATTAAATAAAATAAACGACGCGAATAATACAAATATTTACTACAATATGTTAAATTGTAACAATTCAAATATTATATTTTAAATATACAGGGAAAACTTGATGGGTTTAGTATACACTTCGACTATTTAGAATAATTCTTCTTTTTTCAAGTATACTTGAGTTATTAATACTGAGAAGTAGGAATTGTTGTGTTGTAGGTTTCCGACAATGAGTCTGTCAAATATGCCCGAGCTAAGCGAATGGAGTATAAGAATCAACTCAAATACAATCAAAAGATTATTGATATTAATGATCAAAGGCTACTAACAGCTGCAGTTTAATGTTAAATACTGACTTGTTTTACTAATTAAGGTAGTTTTATGGTGTCATATTAGTGACAAATTCTACAGGAAAAAAATATGTTAAAATTGGGTCAAATAACAAAACCTTACTAGCAAGTGTGAATTCACAGTGAATTAAAAATCACGAATAATTCATTATGATCAATATTCCCTAGTGGGTGCTCTTACAATTATTATTATATACTTTCTTAGTTACCGGCCCGTTCTCAGCATTATGCTGAATGACTTAACAGTGAGAGAAGGCCAAAAAGAAAATGGTTTTCGTACATTTTGCCAGTTTGCTACTCCGCACGTGATTTTCGCGGTTCCAAACTATTTTGTTGTATTGTATAGATAGCGATAACAAAAGAAATATAATTATTTTGATATCACTTTAATGTAATTTTGACCTTGTTCTAATTATATCACCGAAACTAAATTATGTTACCACATTTTACAAAATTATCGAAATAAAAAATTGACAAAACTTAAAATTTTAACATTTTTAAAGTAAACCAAATAGTCATTCAACAATATAATATCGCATATCGTATAAAAGTGCATGAAAACATATTTATATAGTATTTATTTTTTTTTCCAAAACTGTCTCCTTAATATTTTTATTTGACATTTTATTCTGTTCTGTGTAAAACTGATCTCAAGTACACATTTGTAATACTTAAATCATGTACTTACGAACTTTATCGTTTAGAAGTGAGAAACTAAAGTATTCTACTTATTCATTCCGAATTTTCTTCTACGTTTTCGGAAACACAAGTGTTAAGACATAAATTCGAAATTGTACGAAGATATTGTCTTGTTTGTTTGATAATATTTGCTAGATGGTATTGATAATGGGACTAAGGGGTATATTTTCCTTTTAAATTTTGAGAAAAACTAGGTATAATGGGACAGAAGTTTTAGAAGTAGAATTTTTGATATTGTCAGGGAAATGAGCTATTAGACGGTTGAAAAAATTTTACATTTAACTTTAGGGGGGCATGATTAAATGTATTGTACAGCAGAATGTATCTTTGAATAAATCATTGACTTTTTCGATACAGAAAAGGATATGAAGGGTAACAGTAGCGTTCTGGTGCGTCTACTGGAAGGGTTTGTATCGCAGAAAGAGAACAGAGTGAGTTTGGCAATAAATTTTTCCAAAGAGCTACCAAGAGGTTGTGCTTTTGTGTAGTATATGTGCTGAGCAAATGCCTTATTACTATGAAAAGTCAACTTCATTGGCTCTAGAAAAAGTCGCTATAAAGCGCTCAACAGAAGCGTTAAGAAAAATATTCGAAAAGACCTCAGAGCTTATAGAACAAAACCTTATTCTGGAAACCATACAGAATAATAAGAACATGAAAGTACTAAAAACATGCAAATCCACTGGCAGGAATAAAAACATAAAGATAAAAGAGGACCGTGGAACATTGTGCTCGCATAAGAAAGAGATCGTTAGAGAAATCCGAAAATTTTATGAGAAGCTCCTACTATTCTGAATCCCGGTATACCAACAAAACATATCTTAAATGTGGGCTCAGAGAATTTCCCTGAAATAATAACATCAGAAATTAGAGCCGCCCTAAAACAAATGAAAGATGGGAAAACACCAGGCGAAGATAAAATTACTTCAGAGATGCTAAAAATGGGAGGCACTGCATTAGAAGAGGCAATGAGAGCATTACTGAATAAATGCCTATTGGAAGGACAAATACCAAAAGCATGGAAAAATGCGGAAGTCATTCTACTCCATAAAAAAATCGGGAATCCGCAAATATAGAGAACTAACCTACCAATAAGCTACATACTACAATAAGCTAATACAACATACCACTACATCTGGCATTTGTTGATTATCACAAATCATTCGACAGTATGAGACAAAATGAGCTTTCTTAACAGCATTGGACGACGCCAGAGTAGATTCGAGATATGCTGCCCTCCTTAAGAATATATACGATGATGATACTTTTCACGTAAAAATAGATGATGATCTAGAAACTATGAAAATAGACCTTGACAAAGGTGTGAGACAGGGCGACACCATCTCACCCAAGTTATTTACTTTGGCATTAGAAAATGTCTTCAAAAAACTAAATTGGGCCGAAAAGGGATTAAAAATAGATGGAGTATATCTTAAACCATTTGCGTTTCGCAGACGATATAGTACTAATAAGCACAGATATCCAAGAACTGAAATCAATGCTACAAGATTTAAATCACAAATCAAATCAAATAGGATTAAAAATGAATCTCGACAAAACAAAGATATTAAGCAACAGCCTAGAAAACATCACGATAGATAACATGAATATAGAAAAGGTAGAACATTATATATATCTAGGACATGCAATTAAAAACTAAAAGGAAAATCAAACCCTAGAAATTAAAAGAAGGCCCCAATTGTCATGGGCTGCTTTTGGTAAGTTGAGCTTCATTTTAAAAGACAGAAAACCCCCAATACACTTACAACGAAAAATCTATGACACTTGTATACTACCAGTTGCAATTTATGGATTGGAAACTGACAATAACAAGAAAAATGGCAGAACAATTAAGAGTAACTCAACGGGCCATGGAGAGGGCCATGTTAAATATAAGCCTCATAGACCTAACACCGAAATACGTCGAAGAACTAAAGTAACCGACATCATGGGAAAAATAGCGACATTGAGATGGCAATGGGTAGCACATGTAGCAAGACAAGACATCAACAGATGGTCTCGTAAAGTGATATTCTGGAGACCTCTAGAAATCAAAAGAAGCGTTTGAAGACCCAAAAAGAGATGGATAGACGATATAACAGCTATAGCTGGAATGCAGTGGATGAGAATTGCAAAAGATAGGTAAGCGTGAAAGCAATTGGAGGAGGGCTATGTCCAACAATGGATAAATGAAGGCTGAAGAAGAAGAAGCTATGACGCGAACATTACAAGATACATCAATATAGTGACATACTTTATTTTTCTTGCTGATTGTTTGATGTTCGCGGTTTAATTGAGATGTTTTATTATAGATCTTAAAAAGTTAACTGGTTGTGTTTTCGAAGGGTAGAAGAAAATGAGTTGTATAATTAAAAAGATCTGGTAGTTCTCTTGATTGTAACTTGTATTAGCTTAGTGATAGTTTAAATGTACTCAGAGCTTCTCTATATCTGTAGATTTCTGCGAATTCCAGTATTAAAAAACGTATTTATTCGTAGCCGTCCAAAATTGTGCCTTTAGATTCGGTACACACAGTCGTAGTAGATGCTAGTGGTTAAGAGAATATGTGCTAAAAAAATGTTAATGTTTGCCTTTTTGATAAATTATTGAGATATACGATTTTACGGTTATAAAAATAATTATGCCTATGCGTGTATACATATTCGGCAATATTTTAAAATATGTATGGCAATTTACACTATGTGATAAAAGGGATGAACTATTGAAGGACGGCGAAAACAATATATCATTCGCCTTCACTTAACTTTATTCTCGGCCGTGCCTTATCGGAATTATGATATTGTATTTGCCGTGTTTAGACTGTATACACAAGATCGTCTTTGTAACCGCAATTGTGTATATCATCATCCAGCCTTCATTTATCACGTCCACCGCTGGACACAGGCCCTCTAAACTCCTCCATGCTTTATTACAAGAATTATTACATTTTTAATTTATATGTCTTAGCTAAATATAGTATTGAATAAAAATTTGTGAAACGTGACTGCAAAAAATGTCTGTGTTTATTTATAATAAATTTAAAATACCATAAAAATTTGTTGTCACAAACAAATAAACAATTTCGCAGTTATAGCTTGAAAATGATTTCAATAAGTTATTTATTTGTTAGAGAAAACTGATATTAGCCTAGTAAAAATTAAACAAAAAGTATTTTTATTCATCTTTACTGGGACTCATTTCTTATCTTGTCCCTTATAACTTATATCACTAAACTAATATAATACTTAAACATACCCGTAAACTAAAGGATTTCAATGTTTACAAAATAACTAAGAATACTGTAAACTGTAAACACTAAGCAAGTTGATGAAGAAAATATAAGAATGAATAACTGAAAATGGATTCTGATCCATGCGAACTAACTGACCGTACGTTCATGATATTTGACGTCATGAAAGCGATAACGATGAAACTAAGCGCCAATGATGAGTAACACATTTCACTATAAGATTTCAGTATTTTTTAGCAATTTTCTTTAAAGTTGAAACACGCTTTTCTAGATTATTACTGGACACAGAAAGGTGAAAAAAAAAATTCAACGATTACCGAAAAAAAATTTGTTAAAATCCTTTATAAAAGGTATATAAAATTTTATATACCTTTTATAAAGGATTTTAACAAATTTTTTTGTGATATATGGTATACAGCCAGCTACAGGAACTTAGTTTCCTCGTGGAAGATTACAGAAAAAAACTCTTTCAAGTGATGGGCTTAAAAGTTTGGTTATAATAGAACGTTAAACAGTATAATCCAATTTTTTTAATAGAAGTTTCAAAAAAAAATCAAAAAAAAGTAAAACCATCAATTTAAAGGCAACATAATTTCGAATAACGTGTCCAAATTAGGCATTTTGTCGGTAAATAACAGAGAAAACACTGTCCCTAGGTTTTGGTGTACTGATAAAACAGCCTTAAGATTGTTTTCGAAGGTTTCATGCAGTAGTAGCTTATTATCGATATGTGCCTGATATTGGCTGATTTTGCGTCCAGATACCGTGAGATTTATTTAAAAATCATGATGTTCCTTTCTCTTTTTATGTTGATTTTGTCTTTCGCTCCTATCATTCTGTGGTCACTACTTGTGATGAACTTGTTGAATACTGTTACATCTTTTATTATTAACTTTGAAAATAAGGCTATTATCGAGCACAAGTTAATTAAATCTAGCCCAAGTACTTTCGCTTAAAATAGCATCTTCAGGGGCATTTCGTCAAAATAAGAACTATCCGGCAAGCGTAGGATGTGGAAACATTAAAAATAACATAAATTGTACAAAACACTACACTAAAACGAGGACAAACAGTTTAAAATTACTTCTACGCTACATTCTCTGTCAGTTTCTGGAGGGATTATCCCTCCATTTGTGAAAGAAGCTGTTCTTATTGAATAAATTATTCTGGAGTAGGAATCCTAGTAGGTAGCGTTTCTCCTTGGTCATTTCTTCCTGTGAAACCGAATTTCCGCAAGCATTTTTCTAGCTCTGCTTCTTTTACACCTATTTTTGCGTTGTAATCGCTATAAAAAATTGTGAATTGAGTACGAGAGTCATTAAGCGTGGTAGATATATCGTCATAAAACATTTTAATTTCTTCGTGTGTATGGTCTGTTGTTGGAGCGTTTACTTGGATAATTTTGAGTTTTATATCACAATTACCAAAGTTTACGCAAATTATTTTCTTAATTTAATTTGCAATCGAATATCAGTTTCTTATATGTCCATCACTTTAAGTAAATTTGCACAATTACATAAAGTAATTAAATCTGCTAAAAAATAATAAAACATTCTTGATAAAACAAAGTATGTTGATCAACTTAAAACCAAAGAAACTGTTACGCTAAAACAACTTTACCCTGGAATTGTTAGGTAAATAATCAAAGCTCTACTCAAACTCAACTCTCCGGCTAATAAAAATTTACTTTATAGAGAACCCTTAATCTTTAAGGGAAGTATTCTCTTGGGGAAATTTAGAGGGGAGAAAACGAATAAATTTAGTCTTTTAAGGGATAAAATCACTAGCACTTAAAAAAGATTAAAACATTAATTTAACTATTTTTTAACTTCGTAAATAAATTCAATGATTTATTGGTTGATTTTGAAATAACACCGATAAAAACAACAAAATACCTTGAAATACAGTAAAAAGTAATTAAAGTTTTAATCAAACCATAACCTAACTTTAAAATATGAACATTAATCGTAAACATCTTAATCCTTTGATATTCTTACCTTACAAATTCATGCACAACAAATAATACCAATCGCACAGAATGAATGTTCATACTCAAAAGTCCTTATTTATTCTACAAACAGTAAAAAAACCAATATGTCTAACTTCTTAAGCATAGCAACTCAGAATGGGAGTATCTATTGCTCCGATATATGCTAGAAATATCTTTGGTAAAGTAAATTTGAAATGGAAAACACAGTTAAGATTTAATTTCACCTATAGTGCGTCTATGTAGCCGCTTATACGTATGTCGGCCTAATAGGCCTCATCAGAACGGCAATTTATAGTCGCGTTTGGTTTCGAAAATTAGTTTACGGATTTTAAATTTGAAATATTTTTAAGAAATTGATATTGAATTTAAAGACAAATCACGGATGTTATATTAAGTTTAACAAAAGCTTAAAATAAACCACATAAAGTGCTTGATGAGGAAGATAAACACTTTTTTTATAAAAGAAATTCTTCTTCTTCTTTTACTTTTTGTAGATCTTTCGATCTGTTTAATTCTGAAGCTGCCTCTGGTTAATTTCTTGGGAGGTAGATTGCCAACTATCCCTCCATCTTTTAGATGGTCTTCCGGGGGGTCTTGAACCGGGCGGATTGTTTTCTAGGGCAATTTTTGGGAGTCTATTCTCATCCATTCGTCTTACATGGTTGTACCACATCCTCTTGCGCTGCCTTCCCCATCTTACAATATCTTGAATTTTGCACTGCTCTCTAATGTTTGTATTTCTCACTCTGTCTCTTCTTGTTTTCCCCATTATTGTTCTTAGGGTTTTCATTTCGGCAACCCTTAGCATCTGTTTCGTTTTGTTGGTATCTTCGCGCACTTCTATGCCATATGTCATGATCGGTCGTATGCAAGTCTTATAGATTCTAATTTTACTATCTGTGCGCATATACGGATTTGACCAGACTATCTCGCAGACATCCTGACAGTGCAGATGCTTTGTTGATCTGACTCCTCAGGTCCTTTACTGGGTCGTGGGTGTTGATATATCTATGCCCAGATATCTGAATTGCATCACCTGTTCTATGGGGTTGTCCTCAACCACTAACTTACATCTGAGCGGATCTTTTGCTATTGTCATACATTTAGTTTTGTTGGTAGAGATGTTCATATTTAGTAGTCGGCTTGTTTGAAAGAACTGAAAGAGCTGCCTTTGGAGATCATCTTCTGATTCGGCAATAATTGCTGCATCGTCTGCGTAACACACCATACCAATTCTTTTGTTGTCCATTCTATATCCGAGATTAAGAGATGTTACTTTGTTGATAATTTTGCTCATGAGAAGATTAAACAAGAAGGGGCTTAAACTGTCGCCTTGTCTAATTCCTCCCGGTGTTGGAATATTTTCAGTGAATTCGTCTCCTGCTCTAACTTTGGTTACGTTGTTGTTATTTAGGTTATGGAGTATCTTTGTTATTCTGGTCGGTGTTTCATTTTCTATTAATATATTTAGAATGTCTCCCAGGCGAACTCTGTCAAATGCCTTCGTCAAATCAATGAAGCAAATATACGCTGGCATGCCGAACTCTATAGCTTTTTCTTTTATTTGTTTTATTATAAATACTGCGTTTGTTATAGACCGCCCTTTTGTAAAATCTTGTTGTTCTTCAGCATTAGTGATTTGCTTTTCCAATTTGTCCTTGAGAATACCCGTGAAAAGTTTCATTGTTGTATTTAAGAGGGTTATTCCTCTATAGTTTTGTGGGCAGGTTTTTTGTCCTTTTTTAAATATGGGGATTGTGATACTATTATGCCATTCCTCTGGTGTTTCTGTTTTGTTTAATATTTTGTTAAATAGTTGTGCCAGTTTACTTGCAAGTTCCGGGCCTCCATATTTTAAAAGTTCATTGGGTATACCATCCGTTCCTGGTGATTTTCTGTTTTTTAGCTTTTTGATCTTTGCTTCTACTTCTTCGTCATTGATTGTAGCACTCACATCTGTTTCGCCTTCGTTTATATTCAGCGTTTCTTCAGCATCATATAGCTCTTTAAAATGCTGTTGCCATGTCTCTATAGGTACTCCTTTGGTCTGCACGAACTCGTTAACTGGTTTTTTCCTGTTGCGGAGCATTTTCCGTACTTTCTTTTGGGCACCATATAGGTCGTAGTCCATGTCGCAAGTGAATTTGGCCCAATGTTCTCTTTTGATTGATTTTATTCTGGCGTTTACTTCGTTTCTTATTTGGACATATTCTGCATGAGCTTCTTCCGATTGCGTGCTTTTATATGTCAGGTAGCATTTGCGTTTTAATTCAGAGAGTTCTTTTACCTCTTGGCAAAACCACGGTTTGGTGTGGTTTGTCGCTCTCGTGTTAATTTTCCGCTTTCCAATCGCTTCTTCTGCTGCTTCGTTGATGCATTTCTTAATTTTTTGCCAAGTATCTTCTACTCCCCATTCGGGTTTTAAGTCGATCTCTTTTAGTTTGCTGGTAATCCTGTTCTCATAGAGCAGTTTTGTACTCTCTGTTGCTAGCGACTCTATATTATGTTTTTCGATGAACATTGGGGGTTTTCTGTTTCGTTGCGGACGTTCTAGTAGCATCTTACATAAAACAAGGTTATGATCAGTCCCCAGGTTAGCAGATGTTAGTGCTCTGACATCAAGTACTTGTGACGGAGTTATCGCTCGATTTGTGATTATAAAATCTGTCATTGATCGCTGGCCTTGATTATTGTTAAAAGTGTATTTATGTTGGTCTTTATGAGGAAAGTATGTATTGTTGATTCTCATTTCATTTCTAGCGCAAAAGTCTATTAGTGCTTCGCCGTTTTCATTAATTATTTCTTCGTTGTACTTTTGTTTTATACCTGGTATGACACCGTTTCCGATTCGTGCATTAAGATCCCCGAATACGATAATTTTGTGTTTCGTATTTATGTTATCTACGACGTTTTGTAGTTGGTGATAGAAATTTTCAGTTTCTGCTGTGGGCTTAAATATGTCTGGGGCATACGTGCTTATCAGGTGTGTTGTGATGTTACGCATTTTTATAGAGATTTTTAATAATCTATCGTTGATGTATTCGATATCTTCGATGTTTTGCGTGTATTTATCGTGCAGCATAATTTTAACTCCTGAATGCGCTCTTTCTTGTTTAGCTTTCCCGCTGTATATGAGTATAAATTCTCCGTATTTTGATGTTCCTTGGCCTTTTTTCTTTGTTTCGGAGATTCCGCAGATGTCAATATTGTGTTTCTTCATTTCTATTAATAATTTCTATTAATAATTTCATAAAAGAAATTAAAAACTAAAAATAACGTTTTTCGGATAATCCACGGAATTATTAACATTTTTATGTATGTCCAAATTTTGACCGCTTCCAATATGTTATACACTGGTTTGAAGTATATATAAAAATATTTAATAAGACATATATGTAGTCTCTTTCGATCGACTAAATTAAAACCATGTGAACTCTGTTTGTTGGTTTAGACATACGAATATTATTTATTTATTGACAGTTTCTAAGCATTTATTAGCACATATTAGCTTAACATTATTAAAACTTTAGGCCTAAGATTATTGACATTATATTTTCTTGAAATTTTAATGAGAAACCAACGTATAAACTTTATTATGTTGTTTAAACTTAAATTAAAGTAAAAGAAACATTCTAACGTGAAAACAGTCAAAAATGTGACGTTATAAAATGTAGACAGTAAAAGCATAACGTTTTTGACGGCTTTAAGTTAGGTTAGTTTAGGTTAGGTACCTACATAGATATATAATACAAATAGCACTGCAATATAGTCGCGTTACCCCGATGCGACAGAGAAAACTGACACAAAGTAGTTCCCGCATCTCTTTTTAATGGGCCGGGTTTAATGACCACGTGACCTTCCCATTGGTCATGTAGGTCACATGGTCAATAAACCCGGAACATTAGAAAAAGATGGAGTGACTGCTTTGCGTCATTTTTCTGTCGCATTGGGGAACGCGACTGTATTGTAGCAGTCAGTTTATTTGTAGTGTATGTCTAAGCTTAGGATCGTCAAAATTGTGACATTTTTTACGGTTTTCACGTTAGAATGTCACATTTTTGACCTCCACGTAAGTACCGTCAAAAACGGCTGCCGATAGAAACAGAAAATGACTTGACAGATGATGTCATAGTAGGCCTGACTTGTGTGAAGTATGTGTCTCGAGCAACGGAATACATGCTTATAATAAAGATATTCAGATTTTTGTCTTTTCTGTGTTTGTGAAACGAGAAAATTTGCTCCATGTGCAAAAAACCCCTTCTGTGATTACTGAAATAAAATGAACCTAATGAACATAATAAAGTTTATATTTAAATAAATCGTTTCTACTATATAAGAAATTATAATTATTGAACATTTTATTAAGTCTAATTATAAAGTATTTTCTGTTTAGTTAGTTTTGTAAATGCTGGGACATTTTCAGCGGCAGCTGATATAAAATGTTTTCAAATCTTACCATATTCCAACGCTTTTTTTGGATTTAATTTATCATAGTATATTGTTGACTGGTCAGTTTGAAAACATTTGAATTATGAAATTACTTTACGACTCAGAAAAGTTTTCTTGTTAAATGTTTTATTTTCAACTACTTCATATTTATTGTTTAATGTCCTAGATGTTTTACTGCAGCTATTGACGTGATTCTCTTTTTTTTTTGTTGATATGTTTATGAGATCTATACAAATGTAAAGCAGTGTCATAATACACTTTATTTTTATTAATTGTTGTTTTTTTTTAACCGGTTTTACCACTAGTTTTCCTAGAATTCACCATCTCTGAATGGTTAGTAAATAATCATTCAAGAATTTTCCATGTTTTCAGCATGAAATAAGGCAGACTTATAGGCCTGCATAATTTTGCTAAGGTTTAATCTGTCTTTCCTGGTTTGGGAATAAACGTCACCCTCTTCTCCAAGCTTTGGGAAAGTATCTAAATATGTGCATTGCTAAATTATTAGTTCAGAATTGTACTGTTGTACGTAACATTTTTTGCAAAATCGGTTTTATGGTAATACTAAATTGTATAGTTCATCTAATTTACTTACCGTTGCACGTCATTATCATTGACAGAGATCGAAGTTGACATAGTTGCCAAAGTATAAAAAATCCTGATTCCATTTTAAATCAAATAGGTCACATAATTATTGTTAAAGTATTACCATCTCTTTACAACGACTATTTAAATTCTTACGTGACATTTTTTAAATAAAACACACTAATTTTGTTCTAAAAAGAACAGATTTTAATAAATAGGTTAGATTAGGTTAGGTTAGCAAATGTCAAATAAGTGTTACCAATTTATGCCAAAATATCACCTTCTTCGATTACAGTTACAGTGTGTTCCGAACAAATGTTCTACTGTCAAAGACCCTACTATGTGAAGACTTCATAGATTGCCATGGTTATTATTTAGACAGGTACAGGAAATATGTACCATCTGTTTGAGAAAAAGACTCTAGTGATACCAATAGCGATGCTGAAAAACCCATTGTTTCTGCAGTTGCAAATAGAACCGAAGGTGTGACTACTCAACTCGACTGATCCAAAACACCAACTCGCAAAAGACAGAGGAACCCAAGTAATTGTAAAAGTAGTATTAGAAAAGCGGCACATGACGCAGGAAAATATGTGTTAGAAGAAATGTCTGTTCCAGCCAAATAAATAAAAACTGTAAAATACTGTACATCCAAGTGTTTGTATCTTTGTCTATTAAGTTATTACCATATTTCACAGTTCTTTTCATAACAAATTTGTATGTTGGTATATTAAATAATAAAACAAAATTACATAAACTTAGTTTGCTACATATCATCATCATCATCATCATCATCATCATCATCATTCAGCCCATACTCGTCCACTGCTGAACATAGGCCTCCCGTAGTTCACCCCACAAATTTCTGTCCTGAGCCGCCTGCATCCAATTTTGATGTGTCCGTTTTAGGTCATCCGTCCATCTTGTTGGTGGTCGTCCTCTATTCCTAAAGGCATCTTGTCTGGGTCTCCACTCAAGAATGCGTTTTGTCCATCTGCCGTCCTTCGTTCTCGCGACGTGCCGTACCCAATTCCATTTTAAGGTTGATATTCTTTTGATTGCGTCGGTTACCCGATCTACGACGCAATTCTGTGTTGGTTATTCGGTCTCTCACGGTTAATCCCAACATGGACCGTTCCATTGCCCTCTGTGTTGTTCGAATTTTGTTTGCGGACGTCTTAGTAAGTGTTAGCGTCTCCGCACCATAGGTTAGAACCGGCAGCACACATTGATCGAAGACTTTTCTCTTCAAGCAGATGGGAAGAGCTGATTGGAAAACATCTCTTAGCTTTCCATAAGCTGCCCATGTCAACCCTATTCTACGTATTAGTTCATTGGTCTGCTTATCTCTACTTAAGCGAATTTCGTGTCCCAGATATTTGTATGCTGATGTTTGTTCTAGACTTGTTCCAGCTATGTTGATGTTCTCACTCAGAACAAGGTTTGTCATCACTTATGTTTTTGAGTTATTGACCTTTAAACCCACTTGTGTAGAGGCATGGTAGAGTCTTTCGCACATTTCGATGGCATGATCTATGCGGTCTGTTATCAGGACTATATCGTCCGCGAACCTGAGGTGACTAAGCTGCTCTCCATTTATGTTTATGCCCTTTTCGTCTAGGTTTGCACGCTTACACATCTATTCCAATAATGTTGTAAACAGTTTTGGTGAAATGGTGTCGCCCTGGCGAACTCAACGATGAATGTTGAACTTGTGTGTATCTTCATGGAGTCTGACGCATGCCGTGGCATTATCATAGATATTTTTGATGACAGTGGTGTAGCGGTGATCTATTCGGCACTCCTTCTAAGCTTCCAGCATCTTCCGGTGGTTTACTGTGTCGAATGCCTTCTCATAATCCACAAATATTAGGACGAGGGGTTTATTGTACTCTATACATTTTTCGATGAGGCTTTTAATAACTTGTAGATGGCAGTATGCGATCCGGTCCCCAGTTTTGTATGGTTCAGAAGTTTCATTAGTCCATCTGACCTTGTGAGAACCAAATATCACTTCAGAGATCAGCCAGTCTGGTCTGGTTGTTATAAAGTTTGCTTGATGATTATTACCACATTTCCATGCTTATTTTTATTTATTTTGCTTTATCCAATGAAAAGATTTTGTTCTTTTTCAAGCAGTCTTTTGATGTATTTGATAAATAAAACACAAAATTATATTAACATTTACGTTTAATTAAAAAAAATCAACAGAAGCACCATTGAATGAATATCTTATCTATTTCAAATATACAAATAAGTTATTGCTACGCTACACGACGCTTTTTTTTCCAAAAAGCTGTTAAAATATTCAAAAGAACGCCATACAAAATAATATGATTGCTCTAGCTCTAACATCGTTTCTCTATATAACTAAAGTGAGTGATATGTTCATATGATACATGTCGTTTTTAGAATCTAGTGGAATAGAATAAAGTCTGTCGTTTTGACTGAAGAGTCATATTGTCGAGATACTTCATTGTTATTTATTATTTGAGCTTATACGTACATTCTTTGTAGATACGTTTATTATGTGATTGGCGTCCATAAAAATAGTTGTACATCTAATTAAAAGCTACATCTCATTAATATTCAGAAGCATCAAACTGAAATGCCGGACGGATCAAAATCACGACGAACCAGACAAATTAAGTAACCGAGAAGAGCTGGAGCAACGTATACAAAGTAACAATAACTACTTCTAATTGTAGAGAATTAAGATCAAAGAAAGACGAATTAAACAATTGTAAGATGAACATAGCTGTCGTAAACTAAAGCAAAAAAAAAACTAAAGTGTGGGGAATCTCTCTTAAATAAAATACTGGGCCGGATATCGATACTATATTTATTTTGTACGTAAAACAGACTACATAACAGTATTCAAAATCTAATCATAAATCATCAAAGCGTGATCACTTCCACTTAACTTAACCATCCTCTTCAAAACCCGCGAATCCCTGTCATGACAAAGTTAGTGACAGCTGACAGTTCTTCTTTTTTTAAATTAGCCTTCTATTCGTAGTGTCACCGAATAAAGGCCTGATTCCTACAAAAGTAACTAAAAATCTGGACGTATACAGTGAAATAGATTAAAATGAAAGAACTCACTGCAGTGTAGATATATTCGAAGTGGATACTTCGAATAGAACTGGGATTTCGTCAGGTAAAATTCATCAAGTATCATAATTATTCAATTATATTAAAACAACAGATAAATTGGAGTTTTAAAGCATATTCCAATGTACATTGCAAATAAACAAAATCATTTCGAATTTAAAGTGTCTGTTAAAAAAATGTTGTAGCTGTTGACTTTTTCCAGGGAAAAATCTTTTAGCATTATTACATTTGGTGATAAAATGTTAAGTTCGATCATTTGCGTACTTAATGAGTTTTATCTGTCAACTGACAGAAGTGCCAGAAAAAGGGAGAAACCGGCAAATAAGTAATGATGGAAAGAAGACTAATAAGTTAATATGACTGATACAAGAAGAAGTATTCAAATTTATTTGCTGCAACAATGAAATGTCAGAAATCAAGACACATAAATAAAAAAGCAGCTCTCATCTTACTATATGAAGAAAAATGTGTACCAATACTAAAGTCAGCAATAAGAATGTACCAACATTAACGATTTAATAGGTCAGAGACAAATTATCTACAATTACCTACATAATGACATACAGATTAGACTTTGATATCAATCCAATAGTACAACACCACCCTCAAAATCTACCTTCAAAATATGGCTATTTGCCTACAAGATCGAGGTCAAGTATGTCGACTGTCAAATTAGTTGCCACAAGTCAAAGCAAAAAAAAAACAAAAACATTTGTGTCTATGCTGTGACAAAGCGTCAATTGATAAAATTAACCAATTTTTTTAAAATCGATTTCCTATTAGAAGTCCGAACGTCACAATCACAGAATAATAAACAATCAGAATGCCCACTCTCCATGGAAAATTAAGTACGCGCATCTCGTTCGCGCAGACGTTCCGCCATGTTTTAGGGGGAACTAGAGCTGTTCTGTAAAAGTTAATGTGGTGTGCACAGACAAATTAACCCGTTTAATTGACTTACAGCAATCATGGACATACTATGCAATTATTTTAACATTGTTAAATATAATACCATAAATATAAATATATTATAATTAAATATAATATAATTAAACATAAATATAAACAATTACATAACCTCACAAATCATATGTCGATAAAGACCCATTACACCAAATGTGATTCTCAATCCGAGTCTGTGTTCTGTGTTTCCTTCTATAACATAGCGATCGCACGCAGAAAAATTTCAAAGGCGGCATCTGAGAGTGGGCATTCTGATTGTTTATTATTTTGTGGTCATAATAAATGTAAAATGTAATTCTCATTACAATCAATTATTGTGGATTAATCCCATATAAATATAATATTTAACATAAATCACTATGTGGAACATCTACGAAACCAGTGATGGTGAATGCTTTCGAGGTATTTCCAATATGTCTGATTTTATTAGTGTTTAAAAATTCTCCTATATTTTACATTTACTGCAGAGACACACGAAATGAAGTTTGCTAAATACTTCTTCTTCTTCAGCCTTAAATAATCCAACTTTGGACATAGACCTCCCCCAAATCAATCCATTGTTTTCTATGTTGCGCTACTTCCTTCCAGTTGTGTCCTCCGATCTTCTTAATCTCATCAGCCCATCTCATTTGTGGTCTTCCTCTGCTTCTCTTTCCTAACCATGGTCCGATTGTTGTATTTCGTATTTTTATTCTTCAGTCGGGCATTGTGTTATACGAAGCTCAATTTTAATTTGAAGCATGTTCTCCTGCGTCTTTTACTTTGGTTTTGCTTCTAAACAATTTTTTTTTATCTATAAGTCGCACCCCGAGCATTGATCTTTCCATCGCTCTTTGTGCCTTTACTATTTTATCCATATTAGACTTGGTGAGTGCTGTGAACCATAGGTGAGTATAGAGAGGATCTACTAATCCTAAATTCTGTTTTTTTTCTGGTGCTTTTCAAGATCCAACTCAGTTTTCCAAATCCTTCCCACGCTAACCTTGTTCTTCTGGTAATTTCGGCAGTTTGATTTTCTTTTTCTGCTAAATACTAGCCAAAGCAAAATGTCTACAAGAACTGTTGACCTATACCGTTAATTAACAAGCGAAGAAGAATTAGAACAATTAAGATTTTATAATTTAAAGCGAATGTTTACACATTTAATGTGTTTCTCCCAGTCTTCAAGAAATAGCAGGTCATAACATTAATTATTCTATTGAAGAATGAGTTTTAAGAGAAAGTAGCAAAAATCACCAATTTTCCAAATAATTTGATACATATTTTAATTAACATTCGAAAATGGTGAAAATTGTATTTGGATAATGGCTTGAATCTTCGTTAAGTCCCACAACTTGGGATTTTAAATCATTATTACCATCTTTCCCGACTCTCTAGCCCTTTGGTGCCCTATCCTGATTCGTTTCCATTCTGGTCTATTCTTCGCCTTTTACTACTGATATTTTTAGATTTTTATTTACTTTCTCGTATAATCCACCTTGCTCTGGGGTTACGTCTATATCTAAATATCACTTATTATTCATGGATAAATGTAAATTAAGAGTAACTGAAATAGCCATGCTGAAGATAACAAGAAGAGATATGATACCAAACGGGATAGTTGGAGAACGGACTAGAACAACATGTCATAGAACAACTATAGATGAAACATCAAATAACTGTACATTACACAAGGCAAATGGAGATCAGTATCACCTTTACGGTCCTTAAAGCTCATTATCAAGCCCTATTTTCTTAATGAGCTTCCATAACATTGAGAGAGGTCTTTTTATATAGACTGATGCTTCTGGTTTTTCCTCTATGAATTTGAGATGCTTACCACAATCTGGCGAGGCCCTTACATTGACACAAGACGTGCAAAGCGGATTCCTTTTCTTCTAGACAGAACCAACAAGTATCCTCTTCCGTCAAACCCATACGACTTAAGCTCTAGTGAGTCCAGTCAGCAGCCCCACTATCACTCTGACAATCGTTCGATTGTGGGTTAGTAAGTCGGCTGTGAATTTGGCTGAATCTCCTTTAATGAACTCTTTAGTCTATCTGGTGCATTTCTCTGGTATTCTAAAGACTTATAGTGCATCTATCCTCTCTCTCTTGTCGTTTCCTCGTTACTGAAAATCGTAATTTCTTCCAATATTCCTAATAATTTGGTCCATTGGTCTCTATCTTCAGCCGTTTTGAGAACTTCGTAGAATGAGTTTCCAGCTGAATTCCTAATTTGGTCGGAGCATCTAGTTGGTGATCGTCCTTTTGATCTTCTCCCGGAACGCTTCCAGAAACAATTAATCTCCAAATTATCGTCACCTCTTTGAACCACGCGACCGAAAACTTTGCAGACAAATTGTGGACAGCCTTTATGTAATCTCGAGTTGGTTTAGAATAGAAACGTTTGTCCTATGAGCTGCCAAAGGTATGCGCAGCATGCATCCCCAGCACCACATTTCAAAGGCATCAATTTTTTGGCGCTCGCGAGAAGAGTGCAAGTCTCTGCCCCGTATATTGAGAATACAAGGGCACTAACCAGTCTCATCGTGTTATTTTGAGAGATATATCTGTCTTTCCAAATTTTACTTAGGCGACTCATCGCATTTTTTGCCATACAAATACGTCTCCGAACTTCTGCTTCACAGTTACCATCCTTATTAAATTTATACTAGATCTGAGATGAACAAAATGGTCCACTATCTGGTATTCTTGTAACATGTTAGTCAAATGAATAGTGTGGAATCTGTAGACCACAATTATTTTTGTCTTAGCTTTATTGATTTTCATACCAAATTAATTGCTTTCGTGTTTAACTCATCGCAAGACATGTATCCTGCTTATGCGCAACTCCAAAGCAGGGCTTTTAGCGACGTACAGCACCTTATCGGGCAAATAGCCTTGTGGTAGCCCCGGTAGCTGCCGTAATTATTGGGTAAGTAGCTCTAAATAGTTGTTTTGAGCTGCATTCAAACCATTCTCTCAGGTTCTTCAGCCATGAAATTCGTCTTCTTCCGATGCTTCTTCTGCCATCTATTTTTCCTTGCATTATGAGTCGCAGGATGCCATACTTATCGCCCCGCATCACATGTCCGAGATACTGTAGCTTTCTTTCTTTAATTGTAAGTTCAATTTCCTTCTCTTTGCCTATTCTTCTCAGTATTTCATTGTTTGTAACTCTATCTACCCAGGAAACCCTCATAATAATTCTTCTATAGGTCCACATCTCAAAGGCGTTAAGTCGTCTCATGGTATCTAGATTTAACGTCCATGATTCCACTCCATAATATAGTACACTGTATACGTAACATTTTGTTAGGCGTACTTTAAGAGCTAATGTTAGATCTTTTCCACATAGGACCTTTTTCATTTTTATAAAATTAGAACGTGCTTTTTCGATTCTGACTTTGATTTCTGCCGTGTAGTCATTATTTTCTGTTATAAGTGTTCCTAGGTAAGTGTACTTTTTTACTCTTTCGATCTGCTGGCCCTCTACTATCAAGATTTCGTTAGTATTATAG
Organism: Diabrotica balteata; assembly: GCA_918026665.1. NCBI lineage: Eukaryota > Metazoa > Arthropoda > Insecta > Coleoptera > Chrysomelidae > Diabrotica > Diabrotica balteata. The sequence continues at coordinate 17,723,354 of OU898281.1, read as the reverse complement.
TTGTTTTTACAAATTTTCATAAACTTCGTCTTTTTGACATTAAGAGAGAGTCCGTACTCCTACTACACATGACTATTTTGTTCATGAGTCTTTCCAGGTCTTGTCCCTTCTCCATCGTTAAGATGTCAAAATATAAAGAACCTCAGTTTAATTAGAAAAAAAAAATTGATTTGCAAACATATCAACAGCTTCAATATGATGAAACTGAACCTTCACAAAAAAGGCATCGTATACGACAACATACAAAACACAAACCTCCCAACTTAATCCAACAATAAAATCCACACCACAAAACAAACATAACATACATATCTCAAATAATACCAATACACCTTAACCCTATCCCATCAAACAAACCAAAAACTACATAAAAATCAACAACATACAAAAAATAAATAACTTAACCTACACTCATCAAAAAAAACCCACACAAAAACCACAATTCCCAACAATTTCCCCTCACAAAACTAACAACTCCCCTCCAAAAATTCCCCCCCCAAAATATCAAACTCCATACACCTCTCCCCACAAATCTCCCCCACAACTCCCACAACCCCCCCCATCCTGTTTCAGTCCAAATCCCGCAAACCAAAACATAATACACTCGCTACTACTCCCTACACACGTCCTCTCACTACCCAATAACAGATCTTCAATACCTCGCCTCTCCCACAACCCCCCTAAACCCCCCCACACTCCTACACTAACTACCTCTATGACACACCCCATCCCGTCTCAATACTTCCAAACTATACCAGTAACGCAATACTCTATCTTCTCCCCTCATTTGCTTTCCCCTAACACCACAACTCTCTCCTCTCACTCACAACCTCTCTCCTCATACCACACTCCACTAAAAACTCTACTCACTCTAAAACACACAACTCTCACCCTCTCCTCACACCACAACAAAATCCCATCACCCACCACACTAACCCCTAAAAAATCTCCAAAAAACTAAACTCCACTCACTCTACCTCTCTCATCCACTCACCCTACTCAATCCTCGACCACAAACACCCCACCTCCTCTCATAGAACTCTGTTTGTTGTCTGTTTTGTTTCTAAGAACATGTCTCATAGTCTAACCACAAACATATCTAATCCACACCCCCATTCCCCCATCTCCTACCCAGATCAGACTTACAATACTATAAATCCTTACCCTGCTCCTACATCACTCGTACACGCTCACCACAACAACCTCCCTCTACATCCTCATCTACCTACCACTGAATAAATGATACCACTACATCCACTCCATCCATACTAAACCCATACCCTTACACTACTCAAATCATCTACTGTCCTGATATATGTGTTTAAAAACACGTCAAGACACTACTATCAGTCACCATACCTGTCCCCCTGACACCAAATCTAAATCTCTGTTGTCCCCAAATCCACCCCCACCTCCCTACACATAACACCCCCTCTCACATACTCCAGATTCAAACACAACCACCTCTTATCTAATCCAACCACCCCCCTTCCCACATACTCCTCACACTCTCTCCTCTCTACACCGTCGTCCTTCCACGTCACCTCGTCACATCCTACATATGCTTAAATTCTCAGACCCAATCCTCACTCACCACCCACCCCCCCCACATAATCTATAAGTGCGCCCATTCCAATCTCATATTCTCAACACACCATGCACCAAAATCTATTAAATCATAATCTAGTCCCATTATCAGCCCCTCATCATCAGACACCTACCACACATATCCAATATTAACTTCCCCTACGTTCGTGTCACAAATAGAAAAACCAAACATCCTACTGACTCCCACACGTATAATACACACGTTGTAGTCCCAGAAAGTCTCTCATATACTGACTCTATCACACTACTCCGCACTACTGTACAACTCACAGCAAGTACACTATATGTGTCTAACTGACATAACTCCATACCATCTTAATGCATACCACCTCTTACCCTACGCTGACTCAATATTGAAGAACATCCCCCAGAGTACTACCACCATTGAAGAGCATGTCACTATGTGTACACTACATCACCTCCTATTTAATTCATTATACCACACACATTCCACCCTACAGTTCATTATCTACTTGTCAACAAATATTATACTAAACTGTGCACCTCCTGACATAACCCCCTATGATGTGCACTACTATACTGTCTAGCATCAGCGTTATTCCCCTCAGTCTAATCCCAGCAGCACTCTACTTCAGTTTCTCACATCTCACCATTATACACAATAAATAGATATTGATCCTAGTCCTTTACCTACTGTCACCTATCCATACAGTCCCTACGTATTATGTCCTACACCTGTCTCCACCTAGTTACTCTCAACATAGAGACACAAATGATATATTTCACTCTATCCGAACCACTAATCACGTCAACAGTCCCCTGATCTGACTCAAATGGATGTATGTCATGATATGCACTAAACATCTCTTCACCCAACCTGCCTCTCATCAACGCGACGCCCTCATGCACCTGTCCCCCATCTACCCCATTGATCTAACAATAGTATCTCCCCGTCATCCCCCCCCAACATACTAACACCCACCACCATGTGACACGCACTCTCCCAAAATATCCTGAGATTATACCTCTGTCCTCCATCCGCCTTAATACCTCACTGTGTCACATGCCCCACCCCCCATCTATCTCCTACCCCACACTCTCACCTTCTCCTCACTATGCGCTCCATTATACCAATAAAATACACAACACAATTAGTTGAAAGTCCCATGTAACTCTAACTGACAGACGCAGTAATGTACCCATATGCAGTATACCCCTCCTGACACCACCCACCATTCTTTGTCGTGTGACTTAATAAATACCAATCCCGTCCATATAGTATTCGCTCGCAACAAAGATCTGTCATGTGACTCCTCATCAACTCACTGTCCCACACCATTATATTACCTGATAATAACCTATCACACTCTACCCTATACTAATTAAAGAAAATACCCCCTCAATATAAATATACTCCACACCCTCTCTCACTACTCCCCCCCCCCACCCAACCATCACACTCACACCACATCTCACTCACAACAACATCTCACTCTCACCATCTCCTCCCAAACACTCTCAATCTATCTCACCCAACACCATCACTCCTTTACCACAATCCACTCAAAAAATATCCCACACAGAGACCTCACCCACATCATCAGTCCTAGTCCTCGTATACTTGACACTCATAAGTCGTCCCCTAAAAAGATACCTCACCCTATCCCACAAAATTCCTATCACATACGTAACGACATCTGCCCTCACTACCCCACCGTGTACTTATGAATTGATAACCCTACCCCTACCAACCACCCCCTAACTTTCCCTATACCCACAACTCCAGCAATTTACCTACAAAGAGAGTGACAGAAGAACCTCCCTATACTGAATACTTAGAAGATATCGTTAGCATCATGTCACATGTGTGTATCGCTGACGTCAACAACAGAATAGCCTCTAATTAATCTATCAACATATCGTGATATGGTAGTCATTAGCCTCACAGCTATCCATATACAAGCCACTGAGAGAATCACGAATACTCATCTCGCGCCAGCCGTAACCCAATTACTGCAACAATCACATAGTTGATGAACACTTAATTCATTAGCTGCCCCAACTACACAGCAAGCCTAGTATCACATGGTAGCTATACTCTGCACTTATGTCACTCTAGTTATTCCGCAACCCCTGATGTATACGATACTCTCTTCCCCCCCCCCCACCACTTTCCCTGCGCCTCTGTACATGACAAGAAGAGTGTCTAGTCTGCAACCGTTATTAAACTCTCCACATAACGTTGAATCCAGTCTCCCATGAGTCCTCACCATGACGTCCCTGTGCTCTCCTCTACTATCAAATGCGTTACCTCACTCTTGACACTATATAGATTATCTCATACATCCCACCCCTGTATTATCTTGCTAATAGGAGCTCCACGTAGTAAAACCCTCTATTACTATCTCTACACGGATTAGAATATCTTGACGCATTATCATACGCGACAATAGGAGTGGACAGAACGAGAATAATAAGGCTTTGGGATGAATAGCTCATAGAAATCGGCTAGATGGAAAGGTCTAACAGAACCTAGTAGTGCGCCGTACCGACAGTAGAAATTGATATAAAGACAGCCCAGTCTGAAAAAGGAAAAAAACAAACAGTAGAAAAAGACTTGGATTAGAATAGTAGCATGGAATCAATCGAATAGATTTGTTTATGCAGCCAGAGTAAGTAGCCTGACACTCCATGTGGCGGTATCACGCTGTACACTCTACGTGATGCTAATTTAAGATGAACCGCTGTTGATGCACATCTATGGCTATCGCGTGCAGTGCACGGCGCTATTCTAGAGATCGTAATTCGCAGACTAACACGAGAGACATCATAGATCATAGATACATGTTGACGAGCCCACTCTCTCAACTCTGTCCGCGGATCTCGTATTCTCTCTCCACGCGCCAACCCTCCTAGTCCTTGTATCATGCCTGGGTGCAGCGTTCTTAGGAAGGCCTATGTCTCCGCGCCCTGTGTACTCGGCAATCGCGCGGTGAGAGTATGAGTGATTGAGAGAGACCCTATGACACGCTAGTTGTGTCGTTATACTGATCGTAGATCTTCTGTGCATGGAGAATCTCCGATGAGAATATGTCTTCACCTGAGTGACTATTAACATTATGAGATTTCCCATCGTATGGATGACGAGTTCTGACCATTTGGTATCCAGATACAGCCCTAAAGTACCTTTCTAGGTAAACATCTGACACTGCCAGGTGAAGGAAGAGGAAAACAAACTGCCCAGGCTACAATTGGTAGGCGGATTTAAAATTGAAGAAAGATCGCTAGTAGATAGAATGACTGAATACATCAGAATGGGTGCTAGATTATAAGGGAATACATGGAAATGAAAAAACTAATGAACTCGTCAGAAAAGCGTCAGCGTCAAAATAATTCTGTCCAAGGTTGGCCTTTGGAGTGTAATTTTATAGACGTGACCTCTACACCAGGCGATGTTTAGCGAGATATTTTGATACAATCTTAGTTTTCAGGTTTTAGTGTAGTCAATAAGGTTTAGGATACGTAGGATTCATCAAATATTAAGTATGAGAGTACAATATTTAAATAGTGTGTTTCCTTTTACGTAAGAAAAGTTGGATACATAATTGTTCAGAAGGTATCTGTTTTAAAAAGTTATTCTAATTTTTTGTTAACTCAAAAATTCAATAACTACTACTATCAATTGGCTGATATCTTTCGTAGGACTCTAATATCCTTGTTTCGAGCAGGGATCAGTATGCTCCGTTAAAGTAAAATCCTCTAACATGGACCTCGTGTTATAATATTTTTAAAATTAAAGATTTTTAAGATTAAAATATACTAAATCTAACTCAAAACATATATGGCCTGATCTAAAAGTAGTAATGTTACATGTATATATATTTTTGAAAGTAGTTTCGTATTGACTTTTTTCTTTTATACAAAAAGTGTTTCAGTCTCATTAAAATCTTACCTATGATGCATACAAACAATACAGACATTTATAGTACACTTATGTTTGCATTAGACGGTTTGTATAAAAACATTAAATTCAACACGTAGATTTTGGGGGCATTACAAATTTTCAGTATGAAATTATTTACAACTACCTTTAGATTATCGTAAAAATTTGGTGTCACTAGTTCGTTGTTTATTTTAGCTACGTACTAGATAAAAATGTTTGTATGTTATGGGCAAAACAACGAAGTATATTAAAAATGTATTATATAAAAGTAAAGACAAAACAGGAATATGGATAATTTTTTATCTTGATAATGCTATTTTTAATGAAAATACGGAGACACAATATAGTTAACGATTTGTTCCATGTATATATAAATAATGTACTGTGTGGTGAATCGTCAAACAAGCCATAGGAAACTCAATGGGAAATTCCAAATTATTGAATTACTGCTTCCCTAATTATTTTACATCAAAAGTTAAGAAAAACTATATATATATATATATATATAATATATATATATATATATATATATATTATATATATATATATATATATATATATATATATATATATATATAGGACTGAATTCTGCATTGAAAACACATATTAAATTTTTTTTACGAATTAAACACATTCCAAAATTGTATAAAAATATGTATAATGCAATGACGTATAATATATAGACTACGCAGTCCCCTATTCTCGCTATAGAATCGAGTGTCCGAAAGATCTCGGCTCAAGGTTGAAGGTATGTTTATTAGAACAGCGGCGTGCTCATTTATACGTTAATGACAATAATTATTTTTTTAATTAAAATTAAATATTTATGATTTCTTTTTGTTCCCGTCTATAAGAGAAATAATTATTTTGATAAAATAGTATGGCATTTTACTAAAATAGTAAGTAAATAACTATCAACAATTTAAAATAAAATTTGCTTGTCACAAAAAATGGAGTACGTCCATGATGTTTTCAAACACAAGATCAACTTCGTGATGCTTCGTAAGAAATCATGAACTTCGTGCATCTTCGTATCAAAACAATAAACAATAACAAAGGTATTCATGTTTTGGACACTTTTTAAAGCGTTCACCGAGTCTATATATTATACGTCATTTGTATAATGGAATTGCAAGAGTATTGTTGTCAAAGGTAGACCACACGTAATGCAGAATGTGTGTATGTGTATAGCGGGTTGCGTTTGGTCACAATGAAGTTGGATATTAACAATATTTGAATTGTCAATATTTTTATCTTATGATTTATTACAATAGTTGATAAAATGTACTCAGTTGAGGACAAAGTAGCAATAATAAAAATGTTTTATTCAGAAAATAGTGCGCGCACTGTTAGTTCTTTGTTTAGCGAAGGACATCGCAATAGGCCGATTCCAAGTCATTCAATAATTCAAAGGATTTTAAAAAATTATAGTTTATTCGTCTTCCGGGTTTGGACCGTGTCATTTGTGAGTGACCCAAAAGTGGGTTTATCTCGACGTTTCGCTACAATTGTATGTAGCTTCTTCAGGAGAACAAAGAAAAATAAATCAAAAGACAGGAAGATGGGTAGTTAGCAACGGTAACTCAGTTACTCAACACAACCAGAGGCGAATACTAACTACCAAGATGGGCATTTGGTCACAGTAACTCAACTACTTAACGCAGCCAGAGGTGAAAACCAAATGCTAGGACAGGGATTCACGTCCAACAGCTCAGAACACTAACGCGTCGAGAGGCGGGGAGTGAATCCGACGATTACTCCGCTACCGCTCTATTTATAGTCGCGGTGACCTGTCGTGTCGGGACGTATCGGCACACTCCGTGGCGCGAACGTCAAGAAGCGCGCGCTGGCCAATCATGTGGCTGCATCGTGGTAGCGGGACCGGACGGCGGCTCTAGACTGAGATTCCAGATGGGAGACAAGTAGTATCCTTCCTCTCGATTGATATTATGTGGATTTTTTCGGATCTCTAGAGATTCGCGGATTTTCCTGGAATAAAAGAAGGGCTCTTAGAAATAATATGGGTTTTTTCGAACAATATGGAATGACCGGTTTCTTGGCAGTGTTCTGCAACTGCAGAATGGGAGAAAAGACCTGATCGAATGCATCTTTGATGCTCTTGAATCCGAGTTTTGACGGAACGACCAGTTTCGCCAATATACACATGTCCACATGAACAAGGAACAGAATAGACACCATAGGAAGATAGGGGAGGTAATGGGTCCTTAGGAGAGGGTAGATATTGTGAGATTTTCTTGGGTGGTCGAAAAGTAGTCTTGATATCTTCTTTGCGAAGAATTTTGCCAATCCTATCAGTGACACTTCGAATATACGGAAGAAAAGCCACAGGAGTATTACCCGAAGATTCTGAATTTGTCGTCCTAGGGTGTAAAGAGGGATGTAGATGTCGGTGTGTAATATTTTGAATTGTGGACTTGGAGTAACCGTTGGCGACAAGGGTTTTTTGCAGATGGCCAAGTTCTTCTCTAAGGTTGTCAGGTTCAGAAATCGAAATGGCCCGATGGATGAGAGAGTTGATCACAATTCTTTTGGGCAGGATGGTGGTGTGATGCAGCATGTAGGTAACGATTCGTGTGAGTCTTTTTTCTATAAAGTCTTTAAAGAGTCTATAAAGTCTTTTTTATATTAATGAAGGAACCTCCTCCGATGTGTTGTGTGTGTGATAGTGAACTAACAGTGCAACATTTAAATGGGAATAAACCACAATTAAAGATTAAAGTAGTTTATTGACGTTAAAATTTCCACTTCGGAAATCGTTCTCAAAATACAAACATTAGTAAATTAAACAAATTTTGTATTTTGTAACAAAAAAACAAAGTGCGGCCAGGATGAGTTTGCATCCTGGCTTAATTTAAACTGCTTAAGGCAGAACCCTACTACTCGTGTATTTGAAAAATGTCACTAGAATACGCTGGTGTCTGTCCAGCCCATGGTGGAACAGTACGGTAAGAGATGAGAACTCGCGTCTTGGTGATACTATCCATAGACTCTACCGGATGAGCATACACGCCTAATAAACCGATATATATATATATATATATATATATATATATATATATATATATATATACAATAATAATTACACATTTTGACAGACGGGGAAAATGTATTTAAGGTGACACGAAATATACGAAACAACTCTCAAAATATTACAATAATCTTAAATCTATATAAGTAGGATGTCCTTAGATCTACAAAGAAAAGTTTGTCCCTGAAAAACTGCTAACTCTAGAGATCATTGATGTTGATTTCATAATTATCTAAAACCTGAATAAAAGTTTTTAAATCAATCAAGCGCTGTTAAGTGTTATTATAGTCATCATTATCATCATCATAATTATCTAACAATACATATGTTCGACATGCTTTGGCGAATAGAGTATGGTGTGCTCGATTGTCTGTAAGTGTATGGTTTTGTTCTTGTAAAGTATAGTATAAGTATATACACTTCATCTAATTTATATAACGATGCACGTCATAGGCGTCATAGCTTGTGACGTCACATGATACCAACACGAAATATTTATGCGGTAGGTGTGTTTTTTTTAGAATCACTTTACCGAGTACACTGGCATTACAGCCACTAGACATATTTTATTATATACGCGTAGAAATAATATTTAAAAATTTCTATTAGTGTTAACTTAAAGAAATACACAATAATATGTTTCATTTAATTTGTATAAATGCATTATAAAGCGTTTTTATCAAGAACATTTGTTCGGAACACACTGTAACTGTAATCGAACGAAGGTAAAATTTTGGCATAAATTGGTAACACTTACTTGACAGTTGCGGTGTTGACACTTTTTGTACTTTATTATTTTGAATTTTAAAATGAATATCTCTTGTTTTATATTTTTTCCTATTTAATAAAATTTGTTCTTTTAGAACAAAATTAGTGTGTTTTATTTCAAAAATGTCACGTAAGAATTTAAATAGTCATTGTAAAGCGATGGTAATACTTTTGCAATAATTATGTGATCTATTGATTTAAAATGGAGTCAGGATTTTTTTATACTTTGGCAACTATGTCAACTTCGATCTCTGACGTAGATCATGACGTAAGTCGGTATCTAAATTAGATGAAGTAGGTATATAAAGATCGTATACAGTTGTAAAAATATTCGTATCTACAAAATCAACCTTCAGAGTTTGCAGTTTTCTTTAGCCAGTAAAATTTTTAGATCAGTTATACAAAACAATACAATTAATCGTAAAATATGATCTAAATGCTGGTCAGTATCTAACGACATACCTATTCTTTATAAGCATGCCAGGTTACGCAGCAGTTAGCATAATCAGATAGTAACCTTTAATATCTATTTTCTCTAGGTTTTCAACAAAAGTACTAAACACTATATATGTCTAAAATGGAATGTTATGACTGCATGAGAAAAAATATTGATGTTGTTTAAATGAGAAAATGTGGTCTCTTAAAGAAACGTAAGGATTTTTTCATATGTATTTTTAGTACACTATGCTTCATGCTGACTAAATAAAACATTAAAATTGGACAAACATTTTCAAAAACATTTTTTTAGTAAAAGATATTAGATTAACAGTGATGCGAGAGAATCATAATCTTTTTCAAGTTGCTCATAACTGTCATCAAGATAGAACAACAATTGTTTGTTTAAAAAGGTTTTAATTTTTTACTTATTATTCATTTTAAATTACCTTTTTTACTTATAAATGACTAAAATTCGTTGTGGCTTTAGTGATTTTAGTTCAGACTATTCAATATTTCGTTGCATTCTTTTAACATTTTCCAATTAATTACTGTTAGAATTAACAACAGATTAAAAAAGTGTTCTTAAAAAGTCCTTACGCTTCTCTTTTACTATATATACTTACTGCATCCACATAAAACATGTTAAATACACAATTACAAACTTACAAAAGGTATTGAATTGTTATTTCCTGTAATTTTATTTCGATTATTGACTTAATACAATAACAATAGCTTGCTAGTGAATCATTATAATAACTTGTCAAGAGACAACTAATCGATATAACAGAATTTCATGATCAAAGTACCATTTTACTACCTAAATTCTAAACATCACAGTCCTATATTGTTTCTGGCGATAAATTACAAAAGGATAATACTATCAAAATAATATTTTATAGTATATTTATTACATTTAGATCATGCATCATATAAATAATAAACTTTTATTTAAGATTGTTCGAAAACTATTTTGTATGGCATCGGTTTTACTATTTTTTTATTAGAATTTTGAACAAATTGAAGTCAAAGGCATTGTAGTAGTACCAAAGTACCCCATAGTAGTACCAAAGAATATAGACGCATATACGCATATATGCATACATTATATTCTTTAGTCCCCGAAAAAAACAGCTTACTGCACATGCGTGTGTACTAATAATTGGTATCACTGAGGAATGTAAAATCAAAGTAGGCAATTTCCCATGTCCATAATTTTGGGAAACCGTGAAAAACTGTAGAAACAAAAAAAATTAAATAAAAACCATAAAACTTTGAGATTGGATGTCCAAAAGAGAAGCCTAAGAAATTATTTCTTTTCCTTTTTTTAATATTTTAGTTTGGATATTGCGGTTTTTGTTTTCGCGAAAAAAAAAATATTTTGATATTGAACAATAATATATGTAAACGATTTATATATTTCGACAGACTCTACCTATGTAACAGGATTTTATAAGTAGTTCTCGCTTAATTCTTGTTCATAACGTTGAAAAAGCTCTTTATAGTAGTTGTTCACGCCACTATCTATTTTAAGTTTAATTCATGATTTTTTTGTGATGATATGTGATATCTGCCATATGTGAAGATAAGGTGAGTTCCTAAAAACATCTCAAGAGGACAGCACTCAAATACGAGAATTCGAGGCCGGCGGACCAGCGAGCGGAACAATACTTATTAGTGGTATTGTTAATTCAAAATAAAGTCAGTTTTTTACACAAAGTTTGATTATTTACCAGCGGTACATGCGAAGTGCAAATCAAGTCAATCCAGTAGTTAAGCTGATCGAGTTGTGTCCAGTCTAAACCAAAATGTTTGGTCAAGATTTCACAAATCACGCAGTTTTAAATTATTTACTTTGTGAGCATCGGGATAAGTTTTTCTGGATTGATCATGCTAATCTGTTTGCCTTTTCGTATGATATTTACAAAAGATACGAAATCGTTTTTGTAATGAAGTTCACTTCGTGTTAAAACATCTGTCTTACATCGTTTTAAAATGTACCTTTTACACTCCTTAAACTGAAAACCCCACGCTCCTATTGGTTTAAGAACCTCTTGAACAGCAGACTTCCAATCGTAAGCACAGCTTTGTTTCATATTAACGAACGTAGAAAATTCGGAAATAATTTCCTTGTATTCGCCAGGTGTTGTTACCACTTCTCGTTTTCGTAAATTCTTCTCAATTTGACCAAAAACTCTATCGGATGGTAAGAATGAGTGACCAATTACAGGAAAAACTAACTCAAGTAATTTAATATTTGGTGGTGTGCTCTCGGCTAGCCATTTGCACTACATACCAATCATTATTGAGTTTTTATTTTGGGTCGATGAAAGACTGTGAAGGAAATTTCATTTGATCCTTCGCCAAACATGTTCTCAGTCCAACAGTATGAAAATACATTTTGCTTTGAAAGAGGAGACTTTGAGGAACCTTTAACAACAGTAAAGTTACAAAAATAAAGCTGAATTGAATAATAAGCACTTTGATCAGAAACTTTGGGGCGACCAAATTTTTTTGGCAGTTGTGCAGAATATCCACAACAAAAAATAATTCTGAACATAAGTACTGAAATGAGTTCAAATTTAACAATATTTGAACAAAGACAAAATATCAAAATTTCATTCCCAAAAGTGCCTACTCACCTTAGACGTTTTGTAAAGTTTTTCTTCCATTTTTGAGGTTATCTTATTCGTTTCCTTACCTTTGTTGATTTGACAGGAGACGCATATGACATGATAAAAAATGACTACTGTTTTTGTGTATAAAACTAATTTCTTAGACACAAATATAGTTTAGGAAAAGCACAGAAGCAATGTAACGACTCCCAAAACTAAAACAAATTATAATAGCACGATGTAATGGCAAATCTAACCGTCACGAGCGTGCGCTACGTGGTTCTTATTGGCCGCAGCTGAGATTGCCGTGTTTGGTACGCACTCAGCTATGGAGATTGTCGCTTTTGATCCCAACATGAACTTTTCACTGCCATTTGTATAAAGTTAAGACCGCTTTTCGTTCTTACAAATAGTTTTATCTAACAGATAATAAAAAAACGCAACAGGTGGCGTCCCTAACTCAAAACAAGGAAAGGTGGAAATTGCCGCCTTTGGTTTAAACCCCTCGTATTGAAGTCTAAGACATTGCTGCCAAAGTACCAACGAGTATAGACGCATATAAGCGTCTATATTCTTTGGTACAAAAATAACACCTAACTGCGAATGCGTGTTTACGAATAATTTGTATCAAATAGGACATGTTCTAATTTGTATACCATTTTTGTTAACAAATTTTATTTTAATTACTAAATATTAAGAATATAATAAATCTAGACTTTATACTACTTTGTTAAATGTAATATCTTCTGAATTTTGCAATATTTTGACTGTATTACAATATACATTGATCAATCATATTTTAACAATATCGGTTACTATGTATTAATAATATTATCCTTTTTACATTTATCACTAGATTTTTTATTCTCCACTATTCTATTCCAAAACAATTGATAAATGTTATTTCGAAAATTGACCTCTCCATTTTGACAATGTTTCGGTTTCTACAAAATTATTTGATGTAACAGTTGAAATTTTTTTTCGTCCTAATTTTTTTAGCTAGATGTACGCTAAGTACTCTAGAAGTGTAGGTTTATAACAATTTTTATAAAGCCTGAATTACAAGATTATATGATTATTTTATAAAAACAGTGGGCTTATAAATTTGAAGTTAGTTTTAATGTAACTTAAAGAATATTTAAACATGTATGAATGTGGACTATAAAGAATTTGTTTTGTTTAACTTATTTTAATACATCTTTTATCTTTTTTTAACTGTTTAAGGTTAGGATTTTTTATTAAATGAATTTTAGAGGCATTAAACACGTCTTAATTTATATTACCCAATACAAAAAGAAGAAAAAGAAGAAACACGTCTCAAAATAGTTTATTGGTCAACTTTAATAAAAGTTTGCCAAATCGAAAAAATATTTCGATTTGGCAGTGTTGGCAATAATTCTTCAATTTTTAATTTATTTAACTTAAACGAGTTGGCAATTGCACTTTGATAGATTAACGGATAGATTTGGCAATCTTCAAACCATCAGTTGCAAGATAGTAAAGGATGTTTGCAATTAATCTCGGAAGAAACAAATATTTACTCCTTTGCCCTTATTCTTGAATTTCAGGGAGTAGAAATTGCAAGAGAAAGTGACGTAAAAGTAGGCGTGGCTCCCTAAAACCGAAAATGCTGTATTCTTGAAAAAAACTCTCCTAATGTGTGAGAGAAATGTCACTCCCTAAGGGAATAACAATTTCTACTGATAGTAGGTAAGAGAAATTGTAAATGGGAGCGAAAATAACAATACATAACCTTTCAAAAACCTAGGGAAGTATTTTGTTTTTTAAAAAGCGGAAGTTAATAAAAGATGGATATCAATCATATGCTCTACTGGAATTATATTATGTTTAATGATGTTTTGGAGGCAATTGCAGATCTTCAAATTGGCCGGGATATCCTCCAACCAACGGACCCATTTCTTTTGTCAGATAGAAAATTTTTACAAATTTTAAAATATATTTTGGAATAATCAAAGGTAGCAATAGTAGCAGGCAGGGTAGCAGTTAAGATTAAACTGCTCCAAAAAATCACTGCTTTTTGTTACCGTGACAATACTGGAGCAGTCACATTTTGTCACAGCTACATAAAAATCGCAGGTTGGCCCACCACTAAGGGGAGTGATCAGGTTGACGGTTGACAGTATCTTGTCCTTTGTCAATAATTAACTTTTGTGATTGGTTAAAATTTTCATTAAAAAACCGGCAACACTGTTCATAGTTTCTCTCATTCCTTTCTACTCCCGGTATTCAAGAATACGGCTTTTTAAAATCGAGAGAAATTATAATGGAGTAGAAAAGCGAGTTAGCTTAGTGGGGAGTAAAATTTTCTCTCGATTCAAGAATAAGGCCCCTTGTTTTAAAAGCTTTCTCTCCTTATATTTGAAGCATTCAACATATGCGTTACAAAAACATCCGAACACTGCTAAACCAAAATTTGTTGTTCCATGGTTGACATTTGCGGCTATATTCAACTTGAACTTTCGTTAAATTAAACCTTAGATAAGCAAAGAGAAGAGACGCGTAATCGTATGGAATTGACTGAAGAATAAACCAACACCAGAAAGGTTGCCAGGTCATATTTTATTTCTTCAGTAGATTGAGAATAATGGATATATGTATATCAATAATTAGATTTTTTTCAAAATTTATAATTGAACACTGACATAATAATCATTGAACATGATTGTATCATGAGATATTTTTTAATAGATCAATATAGTGTTTCAGTAAATTAGTTAATTGAATTTAAAATCAGTAGATCTACTGAAACATCAGTAGACCTAGTAACCAAAACATGGTGGTCACATCGATACTGGCTTCACTTTTTGAAGGTTTATTAAATGAGTGTTACCTGTCCCCTTTATTTCCTTGTCTAAGAAATTAACCAATTTATTTCTTATATGTATTATGTGGTGGATATTCAGAGATGACATCTGTCAGGTATCTTAAAACAGGAGTGGTTTAGGATCGTACTTAAATATCTTAAATATTGGAAAGATCTTTGATGTCATTTCTTAAAAGAATTTGGATCTTTTCTATGTGAATCATCTTCAGTATGCATCTTTTGTTGTAATTTTGTTCTTTCTCTAAAATCTGTACATTTTCAAAATCAAAATCTGTTGAAGATTTTAGGTTTTACATAAAGGTTTTATTGGTGATATACACCCGAAACAACTATCGTTTATTACCCATTACTAACTATCGTGATTTTATTTAATGGACTGGATGCTTCTATTGGTTTCCCTAATTGTTTCACAGAATGAACAAGCCGTTGAATGCTGAGTTTGGTCAGACCACCGAATTGGTGAACGTTCCCTTGCTTTCCTTCCTAGAACGTTTCGGTAGACAATCACTCTTTGTAAATTATTTTCTTCCCTTTGAGTGACGTGCCCAAATACCTGAAGAATTCGTTGCAGATGGGTTTGTTCGATGAGTAATCCAGAGTATTCAGAGCATTTTTCTCCAATACGGCATCTTAAATGTATCGATCTTCTGGGATTCCTGTGATCAAAGAAGTTTCAGCACCATACAGAAATATTGTGAAGACAATTTTTTTCTTTGGCCGCAATTTAGTTGCTTGAGAGATGGATATATTTCTCAATTTATCCTGTCTTTGGTAAGTTTTTTAGTATTTTCTTAGTAATAATATTATAAAAATGTTAAAATCAAATTGAATTTTCTAAAATATTGAAATCAACTTTATAATAAAAGCTTGTATGCATTGCCGCTATTAATATATGTGACCCAGTTCGATTTACATCGTCCCTGACAGGGTCTAAATATCTACTTAACTTTAATTTATAAATAACTATTATTCAACGTTTACCACCAATGCATAATAAATGTCGATATTTGCCGGTACAAATGAAAAATAACGATATTTTTTAAATATTTAGTATATACACCAAGAGGTAATGTTACTCTCGACATTCACCAGTTAAAGCCATTCTCCAGGTTTGTTGTTTCTGATGATAATATACATTAATTTAGAGCAAATATTTATTCCTATTTTTTATGCTTGTATAATCATATTGCTCATTATTAAACTTAATGATATAGCTAAAAACTATATAAACCATGTCACTCATCTATATTAACCATTAACACTAGTTTTGCCGTTTCAAGATATTTTTTATTCAAAGAAATAATTAATTAAAATAAGATATCAACGAATTATTTACTAGTTCATGTTTTAATTTTATTGCAATACACGAAGCTCCAAGTGATTTAGTTAGGAGTAATAATATGCTTCTAAAATCAAGATGAAGCCAACAGAGCTGCAGAGATGCTTAAAAATGGTGTTTTACAAGTCAAAGTTGCCAATATTTTTAATGTTTCGCAAAGTGTTATTTCTAGACTTGCGTGTAGATTTCGGAACACCAAAATGTAGCTAAACGACAAAGAACAGGTCGGCTTAGAATTACCATTTGACATGACCGATAGGTTACACTAACTGTGAGAAGTGAGCCTTTTTTACTGCATTAACATGTAATGATGTCGGATGCCATTAATACCCTTGTTTCTACTCGAACTATTACAATATGTTTAAAAACGTTTGATTTGGGATTTAGAGAAATATCTCATCCTTTGAGAGGTATACTATTGACCTTACAATATCGGCATTAAAGTTTAGATTGGGCTAGAACACATTTAAATTGGGAGTTGTGAATGACATTCAGTATTGTTCACAGACAAGTCCAGATTTTGCCGATTTTCAGATATTCTTCGAGTATGTGTTTGGATAAGACCAAAGGTACCAAGAAATCAAAGACGTGTCAGATGGTTGATCCATTTGAAGGTGGTGCTATCGTTTGGGGTGGAATCTGTTACGGTGGAAGGGTTAGAGATCATGTACCCCTGCGCAGACCCTTCAGCAATGTTTACCACCGCTATGGGAGAAATTGCTTAAGAATCTCCTGATAATTTAGTTAATAGTTTATCACGTATAAGTCAAGCAATAATTGATACCAATTGTGGATATATGACTTATTAGGGCACAATGTCTATTAACGCATTTTTTTATTTTTTGATGGATAATTATTCTTTTTAAATAAATTTTGGAGGGAATATTTTTTTGTAAATAATTATAAAATATTTAATTTAAGGGGATTCGAGGCTTGGTCTTCATGAGGGTACCATGGCACCATGCCAGCGAACAAGTTTGAGCAAACAATATTAAGCTTATTTCAAATGATCTTAAGCATCCTTATAGAAAAGTACTTTTTAGTGTTTATTATATTGAAATTATTGAAGTTTACCGTTATTTGTGAAGAAAAAGTTTTTTAGTGTTGCAGCATTGCTTAGAGTAAGACGAGCTGCAACACTATCAGATGCGCTGGAAGATGCGCACGAGTATGCAAGCCAATAAATAGAAAAAGAAGAAGATATTTAATTTAAAAAATAATAATAATTGAATTTACAAGTTGTTTATAGTTAATATACAATATCGCTAACTTATGCCGTGCTGTATATCTTCGTTACATATAAGTTTTTAGTTAATAAAAACTACGATTTTAACATGCTTAAATATTCTTTAGGTTATTGCAGATCTATAAGTATTAAACTAAAACAATGTTTTGACAGAAATGACAACTAAAATCATAACATCACACGAGTTGGTTTCTAAAATAATAATTGCATTTAAAAACCGGATAAAAAAATTCGCCTTTGAGATCTGCATTTACCATTCTTTGTACCATTTTTCAAAGTAAAAACACTTGCACGTCACGATTTATACAAAGTGACGTTACTTGTATTTAAAATTTCCAGAACATCAACCTTAGAGTTCAAATTTTCCTAACGCAGCTAAAAATACGAAACCCATACGGAACTGCTCGATCTTTCATAGACGTCAACATAGTGTAATAATAACAAAAATGTAATCATCGCTATATTGGAAATTTTAGAATTATATTGATTAAATAACCAAAAAGATTTGTTATTATTAATAATATAAATTTTATGAAATAACTCTTTAAGTCTAATATTCCAGAAGATAATAATTTTAATTAAATATATTAGACAATTGTACGCAACTGGTACGGAAATACTTCAAATTCTTTTGACAGTTCAGTGTGTGGAAAAAATGTATAAAGTGTCGCCGCTTTTTCAGGGTAGAAGTTTTGTTTGATTTCTTACACAATTTGATCATAATATAATACACTTCATCTAATTTACATACCGATGCATGTCATCGGCGTCATAGCCCGTGACGCCACATGATACCAACACGAAATATTTAGGCGGTAGGTGTGTTCTTTTTTAGAATCACTTTGTCGAGTACACTGGCATTACAGCCACTAGACATATTTTCTTATGTAAGCGTAGAAATAATATTTAAAGATTTCTATTAATGTTAACTTAAATAAATACACACTAATATGTTTAATTTAATTTGTATAAATGCATTATAAAGCATTTTTATGAAGAACATTTGTTCGGAACACACGGTAACTGTAATCGAACGAAGGTGAAATTTTAGCATAAATTGGTAACACTTATTTGACAGTTGCAGTGTTGACACTTTTTGTACTTTATTATTTTGAATTTTAAAGTGAATACCTCTTGTTTTATATTTTTAGCTATTTAATAAAATCTCTTCTTATTAAAACAAAATCGGTATGTTTTAGTTTAAAAATGGCACGTAAGAATTTAAATAGTCGTTGTAAAGAGATGGTAATACATTAGCAATAATTATGTGATCTATTTGATTTAAAATGGAGTCAAGATTTTTTATACTTTGGCAACTATGCCAACTTCGATCTCTGACGTAGATAATGACGCGCATCGGTAAGTAAATTAGATGAAGTATATATATTATTAAATTATATTTATAAATACAATTTAACGTCTTTAGCGTCTTTGGAACTAGTAATTCTAAAGAAACTCAGCTGCACAGATTTAACGCTCAACGTTGTAACCATTTAAAAACTTACTGAGAACTGTAACAACCTGATAGAATATTTCTTCACAATTATTGGTTTAACTTGTAGCGACTACATGTTGGGAAATATTTTCTTTGTTCAACAAATATCTTATTAGAAACGTTAAGATTGTTAAATTATTATAGAAAAATTGATTTATTTACTATTAATCTAGATATTTCTTGCATTATCTTGAATTAGAAATTTTCTATCTATCTCTGACAGGAAACCAAACATTCCTTTGTATTTTTTAGTCATGCTTTGATTTTAATTGCAATAACTTTACAAGTTGCAATAGCATTTTCTTTAAAAACTCTGATCTACAATCGACAACTATGCATTCTAAGGCATTAAATTATACAGAACTCTTACACCGGTCAATATGACCAGGATTCGAATGCTAGCGACATAGTCCTCAGTTACTCTATGAGTATTTAAAAAATTGAAAAAGTTTTACATGGATTCCATTTGTTCGGTTAATTCTAAAATTGGACTCTCCCTTAGTGGCAGTAGTGGAGGCCATACAGTCGAGTGGTTTGCAGGAAATTGAGGTCCCTGCAAATAGTAAATAAGTAAATTAAAAAAGCAATTACATACTCGAAAGCTTAGTGATATTAACTTTAAGTGTTTTTACTCTTAGAAACAGTCAAAACTAGTATCCTAGCAATAAAAGAATACAAAACTTTAGGAACGTTCCTTGTGTATGCTGTAGGATCTCGTTCTAAGTTGTTCTGTTCTATTCGATCGATTGTTGAAAATTCCTTATTCATAAACGATAAAAGATAATCATTTTTTAATAGAACAGATGTTAACACATAATAATACGAGGAATAATACGAGCAAAATACCATACATAAAAGGATTATCAAAAAAACTTAAAAGGATAATAAATAAATTCAACATTTCAACAACATTCAAAACAACAAACACGTTGAGATCTATTTTGTCCAAAAACCCAACCTAACAATGAACAAGAAAGGACAAAGAATTGCATTTATAAAATACCTTGTGAATACGATTAGTTTTATTTAGGTGAAACATCAAGGGCATTAAATGTTAGAATAAGTGAACATCAATCTTATATTAAAAATAGAGAATTTGATAGATCTCAAATATGTAAACACGCATGGGATAATGAACATAGGGTTCAATGGAATAATTCAAATGTAGTCCTAAAAGAAACGGATGGTAAAAAAAGAAAAATCAAAGAAGCGGCTCTAATTATGCTAAATGAGGCCAGTTGTGTCGCAAATTCCTCGGTAGAATGTAGTAGGATCTGGTTACCAATATTGAAAAAGGAAGGTATTAATAAGAAAATACCAGTATTATTAAGTCAGTAACATATAGAGGATACATCATTTATGTTTTTTAAATAACGAATCATATAAAATCAGAATTTTCGTGTTTATTGAGGGTAAACTAAATGCACGAACAAATACTTACCACGTCAGGATAGATGAGGTTTTTTTCCTGGTTTTTCCCTCATAATTTACTATGGAATCACTAACAGGAAAATTTTACTGTCATCATGTCATGTGTTTGTCTTTTTAAAGATGAATTACATGCTATTATTTTTTTTTCTGACGGATATTTTCAAGTTAAAGTTAATTTCATGTAATCGAATGAACTATCTTATAAGTAAAGTCGTCCCAGGAGCGCAACTCAACAATATTGGCAATATCATCTTAAAGTCGTCTACTTTAAAATGCATAATGTATGTCTATAAGTCAGATAAAATTAAATTATTAGAAGAATTTTTCACTATGTAACAAAATTTGTTTAATTTACTGTTTGTATTTTGAGAATGATTTCCGAAGTGGAAATTGAAACGTCAATAAACGTATTTTTATCTTTAATTGTGGCTTATTTCCAGTTAAATAGTAATTATGTGCATTTAGTTTTAAAATACTTACTTTATTTGAACTTTTCCAAAAACTAATACGATAATAAAACAGTAAGCGGCTCTTGGTGAAAACCTACCCAGAATAGATCGGCAGCTAACGTGTTAAGGTGTAAGAAGTGGGTGTTAAACATGCAAAACACAAAAATAAAATGCAGAAAGTGAAATATTTATTAACCAAAATTATATAACAATCGCATAAAACTAATAACTGCAAAAATAAATAAAATAACACACTTTCGATGTAAACAAAGAAATTGTACAAGACTAGTGATAATACTTAAATACATTTTTTTGGTTTTTACCTAAAGAGAATCAAGTTCTAATAGAACACGATGAACTACAAGTATACAATATGTTTATAAAAGATGTAAAAACAAACAAGACGTTTTAGTATACAATACCAGTGGAAATAAGAGCTAGGTGTAAATGTGGTGTATAAATGTGTCTATTGTTTACTTACTGATATACTATCTTCTAATGGATACATATAAAATCAATATAATTGGTTTTTAATATATCAATTTTCTGTTACCAGTTTACCATAACAGTTTTTTAACTATGTCTTCTCAAACAATTAAAAATAATCCTTATCGGCATGTAAGTAATATTTATTTATTTAATTTTAGTTCGTTTTCCACGTAAGTTTTATTTATTCAATTTAAAGTCATATTTAATAATCACACACACATATATTTGGCATGATTGCTGTATATTATGTACCAGACAGTACCTTCATACGGGTTATTATATTTTCAGCATGTAGTTAACTCCGTACCATTGACCTGAAGATGCATAGTAAATTATAGAATGCGGAACAGGTCGTTGGTGGTAGAATAAATTGATTGTGAGTGTAACTCTTATTTCTTTAACTTCTACTTCTTTTTAAGTATTAGAAATGAACTCACACAGGCAACATATTCAAGATTTTAATATAAATATTAGTTCTGTTACTTTCACAATTACGCATTATTCAATTTGTTATGGAAAACTAATAGGAATAAACGGTGAAAGTTATCTAAAGTTTTTGAGTTAATAAGTTCTATAGATTTGGACTCTAATTTTAAGCAATCATCATGATCATCTTCATCAACGACGTAACAACTATTTGTGAGTGTCTACCGCGTTTACTATTGCGTTTGTCGGTCCTGTACCACTATTTCCCATTGTCTTACTTCTTTTTGTTCCAAATACTAACTGACCACATATTTCCACCTTTTTCTACGCTATTCTACAGATCTTTTTATTTTAAGTACTTACATAAAAGGAATCATTTAAAAAGAGTAATTGTTTGGTGGGAATCTGAACCTTTATTTTCGTCCCAACTATAACTGAAATGTTAGATCATTTCCCAATGATCTCCATTCCCCTATTCAAGAAGATAAACCATCTACCGAAAGACACTACAATCGATATTTATGTCAGGGTTAAATAATTCTGATAAGTTCTTTTAGAAGGATTTGTCTTTTGTCGTTAAATATACAACAGTTTTCGCAATTAACTAAACATTTTATCCACACCTCAATCACCGGAGCATTTTTTTGGAATATGCAAACAGCCAGTAACATGTTAGATCTGAAGAATACAGTGAGTGTGGAACCAATTGGAAGTTATTTAATGTAGGTGCTTTTATCATCTTTAAAAAAAATTATGCGAGAAAACGATACATCAAAATGATACAAGAAAAAACACCAGACTTAGAGAGAACCTACAACGAATAAAGAAAATGAGCCAAAATAATCATAAAATCAAAGAATAGAAAATACAATGAAGGTAAATTTAAAATGCATAGAAAAAAGCTTTAAAAATAGAGAAATTAGGAACTTATATCAAGGGGTAAAAAATGAAAAAAAGTTTTACCAAAAAACTTGTACACTATAAAAGAAAAAGAAGAGTTTTTAAATGAAATACCCACAACATAATATCAAGAAAAATTAAAGGAAAATACCGATCAAGAACGAACAAAGGAATGACCGCCTAATGAAAAAGAAATAATAACAGAATTAATAGAGAAACTAAAGAAAAATAAGGACCCAGGAAAGAATGAAGTAACAGCTGTGTTCAAATGTGGAAGAGCAATACTAATTAAGCATTTGGAAAAGTTGGTGATAGAAATATGGGAACGAGGACACATACCGAAAGAATGGACTGAAGTCATACTGTGCTCAATTAGCAAAAACGGCGACAAAAGTGTGTTACAATTACAAGGAAATATTTCTAGCATATCAAAGATGAGATATCCCAAAAATAGATAAAGATTAGACATAGGGAAATATAAATGTAGAAGAGGATGCAGCACAGTAGATCAAATTTTACTTGGATAACGTTTTCTTCTTTATTTGTGGTCTAGTTTTTAAAATTTCTTCCTTCAAACACACCAATTTATTCCCTTAAGTAATAAAAGCACAAAGTACTTTACGTATTTCAAAAGATGAAACCCAAAATCTTACTGTTTAATATTTGCGTATTTGGTTGCCTTGGACGGCTATCTTCTTCTGATATCCACTCAACTGATTCTCGATTTTACTTTGTAGACGAGTGGCGGCTCCACGTTCCATTTATTTACATATTTACGCACAAAACTGATGTTTACTGGGCTGAAACAATTGTGGAAAACAATTTGAATGTTATATTGTACTTTTGTTGATGAACGATGTTGCTTTCGATTGACTATAAGCAATCGACGTAAGTCCATTTTGAAACTAGCTTTCTCACTAAGAACTGTTCATTAAAAATTGTAAATAAACTGTCGTCTGATGTCTTTACTTACTTTGCTATCTTAAGGAACTTCAATTTACGATAAACCAAAGGATTTGCTGGAATTTTTTCATGTTTTCATGTAACGACTGTAGTTTAATTAATAATCAAATTGAGCTCATATTTTGACAGATGACAGTTGAATGTTGACGATATAAATCATAAGTGTATGTGTGACTTCTTTATTTCACTCCTACACTCATTGATTATACAAAGTTAAAAATCATTTATTTATAATGAATGAAATAAATATCTTTGACAAAAAAAAAACAAATAGATATATATTGAAGAATATAATTCGTATGTAAAAAAATATATAAAATATCGAAAATTTGTTGCGTATCGCAACATGGGTCTTGGCATCTTATATTACACACATATTGCGAAATGATTATCTTTTCGCTCATATTTGTTTCTTGAGACCAAGCTGCTTGATATGTTTCTTCTTGGAAGAATATATTTTCTTCCAAGAAGGAATTATGACTGTCCCATATAAACGTATTTTAATTTAAATAACCGTCCGTTACATCTAGAATAAGTATAAGTAACTGTTTTAAAAATCTTAAAAACCCTTATATTGATTTTATTTTTATTCATACATAGTATCCATTCTATCTACGTAGTGTTACAACGTGATAAGAGAAGCAAACACTTTCGATTCTATTCATTAAGCATTCCTAATGCCTATAAAACTAAGCACTAATAAAAGTATTCAAAGGTATATGGCAGAAAGAAATGTTCATATAATTCCGTTTTTGCTTTCATTTTGTTTCATTTTTATTTTATATGTATCCCTTATTTTAGCATTCCTAGAAGAAATCTTCTATTCGCTCTACAAAAATACACTAGCGGCAGTAGTTGTAACCTTTTGCTGTAAGAAAGAGCTGCGTTTTGCTCATGGAGAAATCATGGATGTCCTATCTTTATGTCTAAAAGTTTATCGTAAACAAACTCGAAGACAGAAAGGCAGGTCACTTATCCGTGTTTTTGATTATGGAATGCACATACGTACAAAGGCGCCATATGCCTTTTATAGCATAATATAGAAACAATCGTGTCCCTGTTAACTCTATAAAAACCGTTAAAATCTTATTAGAAAGCAGAAATAATTTACTTATTAAAAACGAAGATCTCGAAGTAATAAAATATAAAATGGAGACTAATAGCCTTAAGATCTAGACAGCTTAGAACAAGACTGGTGGGAGAATTTGATAAGGGTAGACTGAACAAAACGGTAAAAATTATACAATTTAATAATAAAGTAAAACATTCTCCATGGCCTCTTTACTTATATTTATATCAAGAATGCAAAATACCCAAACGATAGCTACGATTCTGAGTGAAGATTATTCTGGTGTCATTCCGAAGAACCATCTACACAAAAGCAGTACTGCTTGCTACGTATGGATTCGTATCAAAGTTTTGAAAAATACTCCAGCACATCAGATTACCAAGGGCTCGATATAGCATAAAAAATCCACCTACAGATCAATCCTGTTGATTGTATATAATTATCTGGAATGAGTGAATTTTCCCCTTAGAAAAACTGAGAGTCGTTGGGGTTTAATATGCATAAAGACCAGTAGTATCATATACTAAAGTGTTTGCACAAGACAGGCCCAGAAACCCTCGAATATCAAGACAAGTACTAAAGATTTTCATATTGGTGGACGAAGAAGTAGAAGAAGAAATACATAAGAAGAGTCCAACATCATCGAAGATTTTAAATACCAAAAACGACACTGATAGATGGTGTACAAGAAGACCCAAGTTAAAGTACGAAAAATGATAGATACAAAGAAAAATTAAGTATGAGAACAAAAGTGTAACATGATAAATTCACATCTTTGAAAACGAAGAAGCATGGTAAAGAAGAAGACGATACAACTTCGAACTATATAGAATATACCAGGAACCAGATATCGTAAAACACATTAAGATAGGACGTCTAAGGTGGATATAGTTTGTAATGCGGATGGAACAGAATGACCCATCTAGAAAAACACTCCTTGATAGACCCATTGGTCAGAGAAAAAGAAGAAGACCCAAAACAAGGTTCTTTAATAACATCGATGACGACATGAGAAATATGGGAATACGTGCTTGGAATAAAACTAGCTGGTGCCTTAAACATACTGACAATATATTACGAATCAAACTATCTTATGCCAATAGGTGTGCTCCTTCCACCTTCGTAATAGAGACGCTTCCAGAAAACTGAACCTTCAATGGTGTAATAAAACCCTTGAACAGAGAATGACTTACGCTGACATTCAAACAACATTGTTTGAAACTAAAGGGCAAACTGACGGCCAAAAACAATATTGTCCGCAAGCTTGTAAACCAAAAATTGAGCGTCCATCCTTCCACGCTTCGCACATCTGCGCTTGACGTGGATGTCTGAGACCAACACTCATACATTGGATCCAAGAATGGTGTGGATCGTAGGACCTGATATTCGAATAGAAGTAGCTAGATAAATAAAACGAAAGGAACAAACTGTAGATCAGAAATCTATAAACTAGCAGTTGCAATGGGCAACAGTCTTCACCGAGAGAATTATTACAAACCACGTCTTGTAAACTTTATTCCTTTACTTCCTGCTACGACGACGAGACACGTGACTTTTCTCCTCAGCTAGTGCTGATATTATTTACAACTAAAGGTAAGTCTCTCTTTAGCGCTAATAATTTATTGTTCTTATATTTACATTCATATACATGTCATTTTTCACTGCTTTAATTAATTCTCTAGCTGAAACTTAAATCTGGCTCAAAGGACCACGAACTTTTTAAAACGATAAATAATATAATTGTTAAGCCAATTCGTCATAGATGATGATACAGCTGTGGAATACGTTACATCGAAATCGAAGAAGTAAGATTTCATGCTTTCAAATTATATAATGTCCTGTATTGAGACTGAAAATTAATATTTCTTGAACACTTTTTTTTCTTTTGGTGGCAGAAATTTTACACACATAGCATAGTGTAATCAAAATGTAACTGAGTTAAAAGGATAGTTTTGCATAATCTACGATTATAATTGTCCATACACGGTTACGTAAACTAAAAACTTTCATATCATTTTATTTAGAACAACTTAATTATTCTCTGACTGATAAGTAACTACAACCGTGATATGTCTGAATGTTGATGGCAATTATTAACAAAAGTATTAAAAAAAAAGTACAAAAACAATTAGTTTGGTTACTAATTAACTTTCAAATTCACGCAATGAAGGATTGTATTTGTTATGGTTTAACATGCTTTGAATCTAAATGAATTGTAGAGGATAGAGGTTGTATATTAATTTTGATCTTTGATTCTTGATTAACTAAGGACAATAATAAATATTTCTTTCCGCCTTTTAACCAAACAGTAAACAAACAGGGCTCACTACAAACGTTGAGATACCTGATTCCAAGTAGCACTCGTTGCTTGCCAAGACGGCGTTGGCAGTGAAACTGGTTCGGAAAGTTGACAGTTATTAGGAACGTTCCAAGACTCTCCAGCGCCTTCAACAAGTGCCTGGAAAGCCAATAGATCTTTGCTTTCGGATTCTGACAAGGGGAGAGGAGGCAAGACTGGTTGTTGCTGAGCTATCTTGTAACTAGCTTGGCGCAGCATTTGCCGTCTAGACAGCGAGTGGGTGGTTTCTAGGGACGTCACTGGCGTTGACTGGTGGGATAGAGCGCACTGTTTTTGGAGAATTTGCCGTTTTTGTTGGAGCAACCTAAAAAGAATAAAATATCCAATTATATACTTGCCAAGTAATAGCGCGAAAGCAGTATTTTTTAGATCTTTATGGTGCCAGAGTAACTTATATTTAAATAATAAGATTAATTGTTATATTTAACAGTTTATTTATATAATTTAAACTTTGAACAGTCGAAATTTAGGCCAGAAAAATTATGCACTCGACAAATATTTCCACAGACTTAATAAGAGAAAAAGTATTTCTAAAACAAACATATAACTTGAGTCGTACTAAAAGGTCGTGTAATACACGGGGAAACTATTACCTTAAACTAAGTTTGGAAAGGTCCTTCAAAACACCAGTGCCATATAGGACAAAAATTCGCCATCAGAAACACTTTACTAAGAAAATTTTCTGAAAGCAATTGATAGTCGCTTGAACCTATTCCACTTAACCTTTTAATAAACAGCTGAGGTTTCTCACCATCCAAAGAATGCAGAACAACTACTAAACATATAAAAAAATTAAACGAAGCTCAATGAATGCTACCCATTCTAAAACGCAAAACTCAACCACTCGAGGTGGTTCCACGTCAAGAAGAGAGTTCCTCAGATAGTAGTCTAGAGTGTAAAACCGAGAATAAAATGGAGCCAACAATGTATATTAAAATTCGATTATTTATTGTAAATATAATTCAATAAAACCTTGATAAAAATGGTTTGTCTATATTTGATTTACATATATGATAAACTGAAGACATACCTGTGTTGCATAGCTGTTTGGAGTTGCACTGACTCAACACCGGGGTTTGTGTAGTTAAAATTGTCTGGCAGACTGATCCTTTTGTTGGGTCTGGGTTGCAAATATTGATTCTGTCTAGGCGACACATCTTCGGGGGTCTCTCTTACTGGTACTGGATACTGGGGTTGCAGTCTTTGATTCTCGCGTTGAACTAGGTGCATGTCCAACACACCTAAAAAAGAGTAAATACTTTATAAGTAAACAAAATTATACAATCAAACGAAATCAATTACATTAAAACATGATGGAGTCAGATAGGTTATAATAAATTAGAAATCGGTGATGAGATAACAGAATGCCTTTGTGTAGGGGTTTAAGTTAAATATAGTTAAATTAAAAGTTAAAGTTAAAGAAGCCGCAGGCTTATATAAACCTAGAAGAGTTGGGTGTTTGGCAGATAACCAAGGCAAACCACTATTAACTGTGGAAGAAAAACTAGACACTTGGAAGAATTATGTGAAAGTAACTTTTGCAGGTGAAAGGCTGACTACCATTGAAGACACTGAATGCCAAACAGGACCACCGATTACCATTGAAGAAGTCACGTCAGCTATTAAAAGAACTAAAGATGGTAAAGCGGTAGGGCCTGACGAGTTTTGTGCAGAATTTCTTAACCTTATGGATGAACAGGAAATAAAACGGATAACAACTGTATTCAACAACATATACGTAACTGGAAAAATACCACAAAGCTGGTTAAAGTCGACCTTCGTGACCATACCAAAAAAGTAAATGCCAAGACATGAGAAGACTACAGAACAATTAGCCTAATGAGCCACTTACTTAAAACGTTCTTGAAAGTGATACACGGCAGAATATATAAAAAATGCGAAGAACAAGTATCATGGACGCAGTTTGGATTCCGCGATTCCTTAGGCACCCGAGAGGCTCTATTCGCTGTCCAAGTGCTTATGCAAAGATGCAGGAATGTTAACTGCGATGTGTATATTTGTTTTATCGACTACAAAAAGGCATTTGATAGAGTAAAACATGATAAACTTATAAACATCTTGAAAGAAGTGGGGTTAGATGATAGGGACTTGAGAATCATCTATAATTTATATTACAACCAAACAGCCAATATTAAAGTGGATGATCAATTGACAGAGGCAGTCTCCATAGATAGAGGAGTGAGGCAAGGATGCATTCTGTCCCCGGTGTTATTTAATATATACTCTGAATATATCTTCGAGCAAGCGCTGGGAGAACTACAAGAAGGCGTATTAGTCAACGGCATGCGTCTAAACAACATTAGATATGCCGACGACGCAGTAGTTTTTGCAGATAGTCTGGACGGTTTGCAAAGAATAATGTCGCGTATATCACATATAAGTAGAGAACACGGACTTGATCTTAATACGAAGAAAACAAAGTACATGGTAGTCAGTAAGCGCGAAATATTAAATACACAGTTTTTGGTTAACTAACATGCAATCGACAGAGTGGACAGCTACACACACCTTGGTACCAACATTAACAGCCAATGGGATCACTCCAGTGAAATAAAACAACGCATAGGAAAAGCGAGATCAGCGTTCATAATGATGAAGTTTCTTTTCAGAAGTCATGATTTACCACTTGCTACCAAAATCTCTCTCATTAGATGCTATGTATTCTCTACCTTATTATACGGAGTAGAGGCCTGGACACTTTCCGAAGCTTCCTTAAGAAAACTCGAGGCATTAGAGATGTGGTGTTACAGACGTATCTTAAGAATTGCATGGGTGGATCGTGTGACTAATGTTGAGGTCCTACGTAGAATAAGCAAGGAATGCGAGATTATTAACACCATCAAAGAGCGTAAACTAGAATATCTTGGCCATGTTATGAGGAATGAACAGAGATACGGCTTGTTGCAACTCATTCTTCAGGGCAAGGTATTTGGAAAGAGAGGACCAGGGAGAAGAAGAATATCTTGGCTTCAAAACCTGAGAAAGTGGTTTAATACATCGACAACTGGACTATTCAGAATAGCAGCAAGCAAAGTTAGGATAGCCATGTTGACGCCACATCCGGAACGGATAGCACGTAGAAGAAGAAGAAGAAGATAGTTAAATAAGTGTAATAATAAAAAACAAAATCACTTAAACTAAACTATACTGTTGAAGAGAA
This sequence comes from Diabrotica balteata, assembly GCA_918026665.1. Classification (NCBI taxonomy): domain Eukaryota; kingdom Metazoa; phylum Arthropoda; class Insecta; order Coleoptera; family Chrysomelidae; genus Diabrotica; species Diabrotica balteata. Next base: position 17,692,783 of record OU898281.1, on the reverse strand, counting down.
AACACATGTATGGTACTAATATAACGAGAAACTTAAGATACTTGTATTAACGTTGTTGTGAGAATGATGACTGTTGACCTTCTTCTGTCCCTTTAGGGGATGCATGTAAATGCGGTCAGAAAAAAATCGACAGTCATCATAACTAACTGACGGTGTATACGAGGTTGCTCGAAAGTTTTAACACTATGTGCAAAAGTAGATAAAATAGGGCATTTGTTTACTAACCTTTGGCCTTGCGTTTTTCAGTAAACTTTTGTGAATTAAAAGCCACCACTCTAGTAGTGTCTGCTACTTGTTGAGCGACGAGTCCATCACTAGCTCGTCTACCCTCTCGAAAATCCACTGGCGATCTGGTTATTCCCCTTGTTGTCTTGAAGCTGGACATATGCGACAGGGGATTATGCTTGTGAAAAACCGGCCTCGATGTGAGCGAATAGTGAGTTGAAAGGACGCTGGCCGAACTCAATACCGGCTCGGGTTTCTTCTCGGTGGAAGTGCAACTGGGTAAACTGCTAGCTAGTTCACTGGATTCGGACAGCGGATATTCTAGGCTTTCGAAGTTGCTATCACAGCTTAAGTTTTGGCTGAGACTCTTGGATGCGTTGAAGTTGGTCATGACGCCACTTGAAGAATTTGAGGAGGTATAGCTTAGGCGCGGAGGGTGGTCTTCGAGATCTGTTTCGACACCTTCGTCGGTAGAGCTGGAGTATTGAGTTTGAATTTCTGCACTTTTGTAACTGAAAGTAAATACTTTTATAATTATTAAAGCAAGTTTTGTATCTAGTTCAGAAAAGCGATATATTTAAAGTAAATAATGATTCATAGTGACATTAACGGATAGATATGTAGTTACTTAAAATTATTTATACCTCAATGCCCATCAAATCAACGACAATATTATTCATAATTAACTTCTGTTACCTAATATTGTATGAGTAATGTATACATTTCATTTGGTTAATTTAATACTACTAAGTGTGATGTCAAGTTAAGTTAGCATTTAACTAATTTTAAAAAGAACTATAAGATATTTATTAAGATGTTCATATTAAATTATAAAATGAAATACTAAAATAAAATGAATAGTAATAGTTAATGTAAAGACAAATCATTATAAAGAAAATATTAAAATCAACAAACTATTACGTTCCATATAACGTAACAGCTTCTTTATTTTACATTTCACTAACTTTCTTTTGATTTTTCTCTCTTCCCATTTTCTAAATAGTTTATATCAATATAACGAGCCTTTATTTATGTTTATTGTTTTGTTTTTATATAAAAACCAAAATAATAGGCGCTCAAATTCTTTTTTTTTTAATTTCTGACTTGCCTATTACATTTTCGTGCCCCACGTTGGGCGCCAATCTGTAAGGTTTTAACTAGGTAGTTTATAGCATTTTGAAATCCACGATTGACTTAGGATCATGTGAAGGTCAACCTTAGTTAAAGTATTTCTTTTTCATCAGCACGAAGACAATTATGCATATCCTTACTCAAGCACATCCCTAGCAATTATGCATAGCTCTTCTCGGAGATAGTTAGGCCAATCTCTAAGGCAAACAATAGCAGCAAGGGAGATCAAAGCAAAACACAAAATTTACACAAACATATATTTTTTTAATAAATAGATCTGCGGTCTTCCTGGAATGGCTCGTGGATGAAAAATTACTGGGTAAGTTAAGTGTTTTGTTCGAACAATTTTTTTCTTTTATTGCTTACTATTGCATTCAGCCACTTTGTACAGGACTTACTGTAACGTAGATGCATGTCTATTTATTTAAGTAAAATGTATGTTTGTATTTTGTGTTATGCTTTGATTTTCCTTTGATGGTTCTTGCTGCCATTGTTTGTTTTAGGGTTTACTCAAACTACCTCTGAGATACTTTAACTAAGGTTGATTTTCTCACTATCCTAAGTGGTATAACCCACGTGGTTAAAACCTTACACATTGGATCCGAACGTGGGGCACGAAAAGTTAGTAGACAAGAGAGAATTACCGATAGAAAATTAGAGAAATGTAAAATAAATAAGCTGTTACGTTATATAAAATGTAACAAAATAATATATCTGTGGGTGACGTAAAATGTCATATTCATTTTTTTAGTTAAAATTGGCAGAAAGTCAATTAAGGTTATGAGTTGTTTGCGTTTGTTTTCTTTGTTAAACATATAAAGTTTCTTTTAACACAATGATCTACATTTATTCTCCTCTAAGGACAAAATACAATAAACATCAGAAAAAAAATATAATAGGAAAATAATAGAACATTTATTACCACTTTTTTTTGAAGAAAACGAAAACAACATTTATTATTATTATTTTTTAGACTTACTTTGACGAAAACCTCCCTATGGATCCCTTGGTTTCCGGAATATCAAACGACGGCAGGCAGCTTCCAGTCTGTAAGTACGGCAATGCATGTCCCTGATGGCTATATTCCTTAAAAACCGAATTGTCAACAGATGGTGAGGGTATAGCGGACATCTGCAAAGTAGACATCAGTTTCGTGGCCTCACTACACATAGAAAACGTTGTTTTAGTACTAGCTTGATTTAATATCTTCAAAGCATCTTCACTGTTGGTGGCTGCTAACAACTTAGCTGCATCTATACCATGCGTGGGCGGAGAATCACAACTCCTGTTGGATTTGGAGCAAATTTTGCTATTGCTCGCGGTCGGTGTACCGCTGGAGTTCTGTAACAACCTTCTGCAGTCTTCGGTGGTACTGGCTCTGCAAATCTTCCTCATCGCTTGCTCAGCAACGTTGGACGGCCTTCGCCTTTGAGCTTCGCGGGCTCCCGTCTGATTGTCACCCCCTACCAGTTGGCTTCGTAGCTTGTCTAACAACAAGTAGTAGATGGCTGCATGGTGATCGTAGCTGCCAAGTCTAATCGACTAAAAATAAAGAAAACAGGTTATTACTATATAATATAGGCAATCATATTAGACATAAAAGTTACAGCAAAGCGGTGTGTGAGCAACATATCTACAACCGTAACATTTGTTACGGTTACCAATTGGTCAGAACTTTTCTCAGGTCAGGCCAACTAGTCATTGTCACTTAGTTAAGGACTTCAAAATTTTTTATTTGTTTTATTTTTGTCAGCGTTCAGTTCACTTTCTCTTATTAAAATTTGTAACATTGAAGCATGTTTAAAATTTCTTTAAATTATTTCCTTTAAAAAATTACTTTCACGCCGCCTGGGTCTATATATTTTACTAGGAGCTTTAAATAACCCAAAAACACCGAGCAATCTGTCATGCCTTTTTTTACAACGAAGTAGTTCACAGTATGTGCTCTGCTCTTTTTATCTGTCATTTGTTAAATAGAAACCCTTCCTGGTAACAAAGGAACCAGTGTCTATTGTCGAATACCCGGTTTACCTTCTCAAAAAAGCAGAGATGATGATTTTTGCTGAAATAATATATCTTGCCAAGAGAAAGTGTTTAGGTTACAAATATGACCACAATAGCCTTGTCATTTAAGTATCATTTTCGCGTGACACTCTTCGGCCAATACTCCCACTCGTTTTTTTATCCTTAGCTTGTCTAAGATCGGAACTCGAGATCATTTACGAGTTGGTTCCTATGGCAAGCGGTTTGTTTTTCATCATACAGCGGTAAGTGTATTTTCAGTTCACCCTTATCTATATATATTTACACAGTGCTCCCTACATTAACTAATTTTTTTTGGCAAACAGACGTCTTCCAATTCGAAGAAATGAAGTCACTTCTGTTTGCCGTTCGTCTCTACAATTCGCCTCTACAATTCGTCTCTAAAATTCGCCTCTACAATTCGTCTCTACAATTCGTCTCTACAATTCGTCTCGTACCATTCATCTCTACTATTCTTCTCTGATATTCGTCTCTGCTATTTACTACTACCTGTACTGCTGTTTCCCTTTCTTCCTTTTCGTCTGCCTAAATCAACTTGAGAGGTTGCAGATTGAAGATCGTAATTCTTTACCGTAACTGCAGTCCCAAGTACCTGTGGCAGCGTCCACACGTCAAGTACTTTTATTGAGAACGTTCTATAAAAGAACGTCACTACGTGTGCCACCTGTTGCCTGTTATATTGTAAGTACCTATATTAATATTAAAGTAGATACAATCATAATATTCCTTGTTGTTTTCTATTCTTATGCAATAACTTATCTCGTGTTAACTGTTCAGTAAAAATTGTTATAGTGCATTTACTTTAACTACTATACCTCAATATAACTTTGTTGAAAACTATTTGCCTTTTATTTTTTTTATGATAAAAATTTATATTTTGTGCATGGTGTATCTCTTTCAAGCATTATTATTGATATTACTATTTGATTTATAAACAGTATATATATATATATATATATATATATATATATATATATATATATATGTCGAAGTATTAAGTGTGTACTGCATAATCATAATAACTTTTCTCTCACGGTTTATGTTATTCTCAAGTGCTTATCTTAACTGTACCTAACCTTTCGTGTTGTCTTATGTTATATGTCTTAAGGTTTCCCTGTTCCTCTAAAAATAGGGTGGTGCCCAAATATTTGTCTTCTCTCTATCTTCTAACTTCTCTTCTCTTTATCTTCTAACTTCTCGTCCCTTTAATCTTCAGTACTTCAGAAAAGAGGGTACAACGTAAAAGCAAGGCGTTCAGATGCCAAATATTTTAATAAATTCTTATTTTTTCTCTATGACTTACACTTGTGTTCAACATGTTATATTGAGTATATTAACCTTGCATAGCAATATTAAGAAATGTCGTGGTTAAAAGTATATATTTGGAGCCCAACGTGGGGTTGCCCAATATTTAACCCCAATGTCTTTACACTTTTGGCACCAAACGCCGTTATAAAGAGAGACAAACAGCTCACTCTATTAAGAAAACTCAAGTTTATTTTAAAAAAAATAATCATATTTGTATTATTCATCGATGTGTTTGACCCGAAATTTATATTTAACAAAAAAAGATTGTATTACAAAGTTTTAGTGTTTGGAATAATTATATTTGCTAAATAAATTGGTATGTAAATTGATTTGACAATCAAGTTATATTGTTCGATTGATCGGCTGAACAAAAGAGAAAGTGAACAATTACGTTTGTCCTTCAATTACTTACACGAGAGACGTATTCTCAAGTAACAAGACGATTGCGTCAGATTAGCAGAAACCTAAAAGGATTATATAGATTTGCCTCCTTCGATGTGGCTAACCCGTTAATTCAGGGACATACTGATTTGCCGCCAGGGACGGGCCTAGCACCCGGACTGTATTGATTTAATGTACTCTAAACCTTGCTAATAAAAGATGCCCTTCTTTCATTAGCGCATATAGATAGATAGACGTTTTCATTTTGGACGTATTTTTTTCTGCTTCTACAACTTCTTTATTTGTCTCTTTTCACATCTGTTATGATTATTTCAAATCAAATTCGAATTTTTGGAGCACATTTTGGTTTTTCTGTTTAACGGGCGATAACGTTATTGTTAGGGTAGTTCTTTTATTGGATGTTGTCTATAAGTTAGTTTCATACGAACATTCAGGGTTTTCGGAAAGCAGAGAATAAAATTGTTTGTAGTATTATTAGTGAAAAGCATTTATACTTTATGTTAAATGAACTTTGAGTACTTAAAGAGAAAGAGGATAGTACTAGGATAGTAATTTCGACAGACTATATAGATTGTAATAGAATGGGAATTTCTAAAAACGACAACATAGCGAAATCTTCTGTTTTGACAGAAGATTTCGCTATGTTGTGGAAGACATGTATGAGGGAATAATAACTAATGTTAAGACGGGTATGAGACACACTGGAAAATTTCATGTGAAAGTAGGATTGCACCAGAGCTTGGTACTTCATCCTTATCATTAGTGTTAGATCAGATAACAGCTATACTTTTAGAGAATTAGGTAACCAGACTAACATTTCCTGGTACCAAAGGTATACCGATGATGCATTGTTGGTAGGAAATACTGAAAGGTATTTAGAATAAAAACTGGAACAGTGAAGATACGCTATTGAGAAAAAAATTTAGTAGGGCAAAAATGGAATATTTGGAATGTTCGTTTCAAAAAAAATCTATTATAAATAGTTTCAAGTTCTTGAGATCGGTATTATAGAGTAATAAGGAAATAGATAAAGATTTATGCATTAAAATTATAGTGGAATGAATTAAGTGAAAAGAAGCGAATGGTGTGTTGAAAGCTGTTGCTGAAGGGAACTAAATATAAAGTTACTTACCTCTCTTGTCTTAGATCCATCAATGCCTAAGCTTTGCATCAGCCTCAGAATTTGTTCGTTGGGTTGAGAATTAGAAAAGCTAATGGTAGGAGGTAGAATTGGAGGTACACCCATTTGCATCCACCGATGTTTCTTAATCTGTTGGATGCTGTACCTTTTGTTCGGTTCTAATACTAACATTTTTCGTATGAGAGATTCGCAGTCTAAAATAAAGAAAAGTTTTTAAAAATATTTTGCTTTATGTTTGAAGAGTACAATTTAATAAAGGTAGATAATACAATACTTGATTATAATTGCTTAATATGTTATTTTGGATGAGCTGATATGTTGTTGTTTTTCTAAGTCATGTTTATTGTAAGGAAATTGTTAAAGTACGTTAAACATTTTGAAGAAGATTAAATATATTAAATAATTCCCTAAGGGGAATAATCAGGGAAAGTTCCCAGAGTACATATATCACCGTTATCCAAAGCTGTTATATCCATCGAAAGAAACTCACTTAGGTGAGTTGATTCGATTGTATTGGTTAACTCTTACATTCATTCGTGACCAGCAATTGGTTTAATGTCGTTATCGGTTTGAACTCGGTAGCTGGTTCTCTTGTACTTTCATGGTAGCCATTTGCCTTTCTGTATGCAAAGCCCCGTTTTAAAAATATTTGGCTTCTTAAAAATATAAAAATAAAAGTTATGTGCCAAAAAATCTGATGTAGATAATATTAGTAATACATAATGCCAAATCGACCCAACAGTGCTTAGATACAATTAAGCAAACACTCTCCATTTATTTTGGACGACTAAGGAGATACAAAGTTAGTAACAACTGGAAAAATTCCCAACAAGGCAGTTTTGAGCACCTACTGAAAATGCGTTCTATCGGAAACTCAATTCCACTATAGAAAGTATTGATAAGTCTTACCCAAGTTAAGAATAAATTTATGAGTTTTGGGAGAACAAATCAACTATCCACACTAGCTTTTCTTAACACCAACGCTGTATGGATCGAGATATGATTAGAAACTATCAACACTACAGTCCTACTCTTAACGAAAACCCTTCACTTTTAAAGAGGTCTCAAATATTGTCAATAATTGGAAATCACCTGGACCAGAAGAAGTTCAAAACTACTAGCTAAAGAAGTTCTACAGTGTTCATGGGTGCTTACTAGCACTAATTAATCATGATGTTTCTAATCCGTAGAAGATACCATGATTCTTAATTCATGGAACAACTTATTTGACACCAAATGGCTTGTAAATATATAAAGTATGTAAAGCATATATAATGTCAGATTGGTAGACTAAAATTTACATACCTGGTGGAAACAATATCGAAACTAAAAATATTGCAATCAACCGGGTCTATCCCAAGGAGACTCGTTGAGTCTACTGTAGTTGTCTTTAGCGATCCACCTCTATCTCAGCTACTGAATTCAGCGCACATAGGTTTTAGCATCAAAATAACAATACTAGTGTGGCGAAGCTTAATCATATGTTATATACGAATTGTCACCACCAGGTCATATTGACTTAGATTCGATCAGATAGGTCAGATGCTAAAAACGTTAAAAACTTTCTCCAATGATACAAACACAAACACCCCTCACGAAAGCACAAAAACATCATTCTCGTAGTGCAGTCGAAAAAACGATATTATCACGTTGTTAAGAGGAAGAAGATTTAAATATTGAAATTAAAAAAAAAAGACTACTATTTCAAGAACTTATTTTCGGATGTAGGCTTAGACATCTACTTTACAGTGCGATTTGTGCAGTAGATGACGCAATACCTGGACAAAAATGCGCACCTGGATGGGTAAACCTCTACACTCTACACGGACGACATCCCAATGAAGTCATGACCCGTCTTGAATTCTGTTGTTTCATATAACTCGCCCTACACTACTACCCAATAATGAACTATTAAATGATCTCACAAATGTAAATATTGTATATTCTATATTGTCTTAACGATATTTGACTGCGTATCTATACCAAATCGTAAATAATCGTATTGAAAATATTTGTTTATCTTGTGGTATATTTTAAAATATGCCAAGAAAATCCAATATAACCCAAGAAAAGAAATAAATAACTTGTATAACAACGAAATTATATTAAAACTTTATATAATACTACAAAAATTGTTAAATTTTGTAGATTGAAGTCTAAACACATATTAAATCTTCTATGCAACAAACAAAACAACACTTTTTGCAACTTTTTCCATGTTGAATTTTCTTCTTTATGTGCCATCTCCGCGACGGAGATTGGCAACAGGCATGGGTATTATTCTGATCTTAGATGCTGCCGGTCTGAATAGTTCGACTGATGTGCATCCGTACATTCCCTAATTTACGCAACCATAAGATTATTCTCCTTCCTACACTTCCCTTGCCTTGGATTTTCCCTTGTAAAATTAAATGAAGTATGTTGTATCTTTCATTACGCATAACATGTCCCAGCATGTCCCAGTAACAGCAGATTATTTTGGGTTTTTGATATTCTCATAAATATACTTTTCTTGATGTTTATTGATAATCCATATTCTTCTTTATACCCAACTATCTTGTTCATTAGCTTTTGAAAGTCTTCTCCTTTTGGAGGTTGTCTGGTAATATGATAGTATCGTCCGCATATCTAATGTTGTTAATAGATGTTTCATTGACCTGGTGGTGACAATACACATCCCTGTCGCACTCCTCTTTTAATTTCAAACTCTTCTGACGTGTGTTAATTAATGAGTATGTGTGCCTGCTGTTTATAATATAGATTTGTTATAATTCGAAGGTCATTGTATTGTAATTGTTTTGCTTTGAGGACGTCCATTAGATCTTTGTGGCGAACTTTATCAAAAGCCTTGTTGTAATCTATGAAACAGACGTACATATCTTGGTTCACATGCAAGAATTTCTGGATTAGTACGTTGAATGCAAAGAGAGCTTCACGGGTACCTACGCCTCTACGGAATCCAAATTGAGTTTCTTTAATATCCATATCAAGTATTTAGTAAATGCGTTTATGGATGATCTTTAAAAACATTTTAAGTATGTGAGACATCAGGCTTACGGTGCGGTGGTCAGTGGATCCTCTAGAATTTTTTTTTTGGAAGACAAATACATTTTGAAGTCAATCATTCATTGGATATATCACCCGACTGATAAATTTCATTACAGAGCTTTAAGGAGATATCCGTGTACACATTTTCTATTATTTTAAGGATATCAATAGGCAGTTGATCCGGCCCAGGGGTTTTTCTGTTTCTGATGTTCTTTAGTGCATACAATATTTCTTCCTTTGTAATTTCTATAATCGTTTCTCTACTCTCGAAAGATATGTCCTGTAGTTTTCCTCTTTAGTCGTCGAAGAGCTCATCCATATATTCTTTCCATCGTTTTAGCTTCTCGTCAGTTGTTATCATAGTATTTTATTTTTATCTAAAAGAGTTGTGTTGTGGTTTCTTTTTTGCAGCCCTGCCATTTCTTTAACCTTTTTATGTAGGTTGAATAGGTCTTATTTGTGATACTTAAGGTGATGAATAAATAACTTTTTATAATGAGGTATACAAAAACAATACATATCTTTAAATCTTATTTAAATATCTAGTTAAAGATGAGATTGAGTGTTTCTGTTTACATTGCATCTTTTTTGTCGATTTGTTTTTATTTCCTGAAATGAAGTACTTCACTGGCTTCTTTTCTGCCTTTTTCCCATTTTTTTCCGTTTTTTCTGCATAATATTATAACTTCAAAAACAGTTCCTTCAAAATTCCTCAGTATTAAGGTAATACAATTGTTCCTACTTATACATCTCTTGAATTCGCTGAAAAGTTCAAAGACCTCAACGAATTTCACGTTATTCCTTTTCCCCCGATTCCCGTCCTGCGCTCGCCACAATATGAACACTTCCGAATATTCCAATCTTCTCCAAACTTTTCGGCACGACAAGCAGCGTTCATCGTTCCGTTAACGGCATTGTATCCAACCCCGCTGGAAAGAGGGGTTTACATTAGCCTCTTTGACGTCAGAAGTGCGTCATCGCTCCGACTGCCATGCTGTAGTTGATGGGACCGAAGCTCTCTGCTCGACTTTGACAATATTTGAACAAAATTCAACAAGGTTTATTTATTAGATAACACGTACAAGTTACTGATGAAAAGGGTCTTTGGATAAATATTCTGACGTGTGGTACAAACACGAAGAGTGCTATCATATATTTTTACAAAAAATATACAAAAAGATAAAAATATTATTTACTTGGTTAATGAATATGTAAATTACATACCACTAAAGCAATTATGACACCTAAATGATTTACAGATGTCTGGTTCAGAAATATATTAATTGAATAATTAACCTTGAACAGTGTTTCCTAAAGTGGGGATCGTGACCCCCTGGGGGGTCGCCATTAGGTACTAGGGGGGTCGCCGAACATTTCCAAAATAAGACAAAAGCACCACTTTGTTAGATCATGTATTTTTATTTTAACAACGACGTAAATAGAAATTAACAATTAATTATTAGACGAAATATAAAACTAAATAATAAAGTCCGTAAAAATAAAAGAGTAGAACAAAGTCAAATATTATAATCTTAATGAGAGCTATGCGCCTGTTTCTGTGAAACAAATCTTTCAAATCTAGGCTGTGTATTTGAGACACACACAATTATATCACTTTCAAGTACGAGACGATTTCTAACTCTTGTTTTAATGGCAGTCATAGACCAGAAACCTAACTCACACAAATATGATGTTACAAATGGAACCAAACATTTTACAGCTTCACTCGCCAACTGGGGGTATTCCTGCATCTTTAACATTCCATCACTTGATATTTCAATAAGTTTTTCTTTCATGTTTATTGGTATTTCAACTTGCTGAAAGAAATCGGCTAAAAACGGATTTAGTATCCATCTGCAACTGTCGTAACTCTTTTGAATTTCTTCGGGGAAATAATCACATAGATGTTGTTTTAAATTGAGCAAAGTAACATGCATGTCAGCAAAAGCTTGTTCAAAATTTGTAGCACTGTAATTGGATACATTTTCCATAATTTCCTGAAGGCACTGGAATGAATCGAGTTGTTTTTTGCTAAGTGAGGTCGACCATAAATCGATTTTTCTTAGAAACGCCTTTTCATATGGGGACTTCTCATCTTTTAAATACATCAAAAGCTCTGCTCTTTCCGTCGGCCAAAAACAAGACAATCATGTCTAAGTTGGGGTTAGAGGCTGTTCCGCAATCATCAATACTATTGTAATTCCTGATTGTCGAAGAAGACGTTGTTTTCGATAGAGGGTGGTGCTATTATTCCATTGAGATAACGTACAATCTACACTATTTGTTGTTAAAAACTACATTACTGCTATACCGAGTGCTGTTAACTGTATAAGCATTTTTTTGCTGTTATATTATAAATACGTTTATTTGCTGTAAATTCAAGTTTTTTGTGCTGAACTCTACTGAATCTTATGTCGCGAATTGAAAAACGTTTTAACCTCTATTTGAAACATTTAAATTTAACTTTAACAGAACATTTTTACGTTTATTTGCATCTATATATAGTTATAGTGGTTCTTAGCCCAAAAAGAATTCCTAGTACTTTTCAAGGTAAATTTTTGGGCCCAGAATTCCTAGGTATTTTCAATGCCTTTTAGCTGTCGTTCATGTCGTTGAGGCTCGGTGAGGTTCGTAGACGCTCGTGGTGGGGGATTTGACTTATTAACGGACAATGCCCTGAATAGTGTGTTAGCAGTAAAAAAAATAGCTGTGGAAGTCATTGGTCTTTCTTGCTTATCATAGTTTAGCATGCTCCTAATTTATTTTGTAGACAAGCGGTTTTTGTGTGATGTAGATACCCAAAGTTCATATCATAATATTTATTTTTCTTAACCAACTATGTTTTTTACGCTATTCCATTTACCTTTTGTATAGCAATCTGGGTTATGAATAAATACTAGTTTGTATCTTTATAACGCATATTTTAATTTGTAAATATTAGGAATTTATATAATCTTCTGCATATATGTTATTTGTTTATTAGGTTTACTTGTAGCATTTAAGTCGAAGACGTCTTATAGCTACTGTATAAAAAAAAACATACCAATCAATATTATACAAACCATCGAAAACATCTACTTACATAATCAAATACAGGCAAAATAAATGGAAAACTAAACACAGTGTATACAATTACAAAGCGGAGTCAGACAGGGTGACTCATTAAACTCACTTCTCTTTAATATAATACTGGACGAAATAATACAAGCAATATGTAAAAGTCATGGTTACAGAATGGGGAATATCCATCGCCGAGATATTAGACGAGCTCTAAAGATTAACAACAATTAAAAAATCAAATATATAACAATATCTAAATACCAATGCAATGTAAAATCGAAATTGATCGGAAAATAATAATGCAGGAAGCAAGTGTTTAGAAACCTGGGAATAGACATAACTAGTTACGGGGATGTTGAGGAAAAAGTACGACAACATAGCTTGAAAGCAAGTAAAATGGCAGGAACTCTTAATGACACAATCTGGAAGAACAAACAACTAAGAGAAGACACGAACAGAAGAATCTATAAAGCAGCAATGAGACCTATATTAACATACATGCAGAGACAAGACCTGATAGGTCTAAAACGAAACGACTACTAGAAACAACAGAGATGAAAATAAGTCGACAAATATCAGGGAAAAGTCTGTTGGATAGGGAGAGAAGCGAAAACAAAAGAAGGGCATGTAATATAGAAGACATGAATGGATGCGTAACAAAACGGAAAACAGGAGTGAAACGAATACATAAGTAGAATGGCAGAGGATAGAATAATACGATAGCACGAGATAAGTCACCAATGGACGAAGAACTATTAGCAGACCAAGAAAAAGATGGTGCGATAATTTAAACAATGTAGGAGGCTAATATTGAAGAAGAAACAGGCTCTAAAGCCTACATACAAGAAGGAAGAAGAAGAAGAATATAGTTTATTTATAGTCTTTTTTTTATTTTTCTATTGTAATATACATACCCCAGGCGAAAGGGAGAAACCATCGAGTTTTAGATTAAACATATACATTGTCTTTGTTTCTGATGACCCCAATCGTGATGAGGCCATTGTATGTTCAGAGAGTAACATGGATATAAAATACAGAAGCTTGGAGATTCATAATAATTTCCACTACGCATTTCGTCATTTTCCAGTTTGCTTTTACTTATGTTTGTAATCTTTTATTGCAACTCCAATTTATATTACTGTTCATATTTTGGTCTGATCTCGAAATGGTTGTTATTGATCCAATTCTACTGCAAATATTACTCAAGCCAGTGCTAACCGCCTGGACATGTGAAATTATGTGGTGATATTTCTGTTCAATCAAGACATGGCCTATTCGTTATTTTACCATCGTGAGACATTCTCTTTCCTAATGCTCACCCTATCTAACTTTGCTCATTGCTATTATTTTTTTCATGCATACTATTTTTTCCTGCTAGTGGGATTCTTCTGTTAATAACTAATAAAATATGCCTGTGTCCTCATCATCCATTTGTTCTGTCGGACCATGAATATTTAAAATGATTTTGTTTTCCTCATTCTTCATAATATATACATATCACTTATAGATTTAAAATTTATAATTGTTTCTTTTAATTCTTTAGAATAAAGAATCCAGTTCTCGGTTTTTTATTGCTTCCTGCAGTCTGGAAAAATATTATCTTCACCTTGGAGGTTATTTTTCTCTCTTACGACAACCTAATATAATATTATATTTTTACCTTCGTTGTTTAAAATGTTTAACAACAAAGCAAACACATGCATTTTGTATGTATCAATTAATGGTAAAATTGAAAGGAAGTAGGATACTTAAACGTCATACACTGGATAAAAAATATCTAAACATAGAATTTATACCAGCGTTGTTAAAATAATTATACATAATTAGCAATAAAACATGGGAAAGCTCGAAAAAAAAAAAAACAGTGAAAACGGTTGTATGTTATAGGGAACTAAATTTCCTAACTAAAAAAACTTTAACTATAGTGTATTTTTTATGTATGAGAGAGTAATAAAACAATAAATTATGTATGCAAATCCCTAAACTGTTGATATGGGTGACTCAATGAAAAAACAGATATTTGTCAACAAGTTTACAGAAGTATATAGGAAAACAATTTTAAATTGCGTATGACCACCAGGTATAAAGGTTGGAGCAGAATAGAATACAATAGTTGTGAGGGTTACTAATCCCTAAATAAGGTTGCCAGTGTCGCAGTGATGGAGGTTAACAGGTACTAATGAATTTGCAAGAAATGTAAGATGTTTAGAGAAAGAAATTGTGGTAGTTTTCAAATGCCACATAATGCTCCAGGGAAACCAAAATTTCAAATAGGATATCATTTCAAAAAAGGACTTCCACGGAAAGTGCATGAATTCTTCTTTAGACAAGAATTTCCAACATCGGATAAAGTTCTTGTCTCAGTTCGAGATGATAAGGATTACCCAAAAATGAGTCGAAGTACGTTATGGAAACTTTAAAAGAAATAGGCTTCCGCTGGAAAAAGAATCCCAGAAAGTCTATTTTATTAGAAAGAAGCGATATTGTCATATGGAGAAGACATTTTCTAAGAACCATAAAGGAAATGAGAAACCAAAAAAGAAAAATATTTTATCTTGATGAAACATGGATCAACGAGGGTCATACACCAAATAAATTTTGGCAGGATGAAACTGTTACAAGTCAAAGGCACGCTTTTGTAAATAACTTATCTACTGGTTTAAACCCACCATCAGGAAAGGGACGCAGGCTGATAATAGTACACATTGGCAGTTCAGACGGTTTTGTTGAAGGTGGTTTAGTAACTTTTGAATCAACTCGTACCGGTGACTACCATGAAGACATGAATGCTGATGTCTTTCAAGAATGGTTCGAACAAATGATAGATCTTCTTCCTAAGAACTGTGTAATAGTAATGGATAATGCAAGTTATCACTCCAGACTTATAGAAGGACTGCCCACAACCAAGTGGTTAAAAAAAGACTTGCAGAATTGGCTGAGTTCAAAAACTATTACGTACCATCCCGGATCTATAAGAAAGGAACTTTATTCGTTGTGTGCCCATTATAAAGAAAATTTTAAAAAATACAAAATTGATGAAATTGCCAAAAATCGTGGAATGACAGTACTTAGATCCCCACCATATCATTGTGAATTAAACCCGATTGAACTGGTATGGGCACAGATAAAAAGTGAAGTTTCAAGAAAAAATACCACTTTTAAAATTAATTCATGATGTTAAAACAGTTGTTTTTGGAGGCCGTAAATAATGTAAACCTGAAAACTGGGAAAATGCAGTAAATCACACTATTAAAGAAGAGGAAAAAATGTGGAAGCTGGACAATATTACTGATAAAATGATCGAGCTAAGTTATTATAAATCTTGGTTCTGAAAGTTCATCTTCTGAATCTGATTTGGATTTGTAACAAGTAGCTGTAAGTTTTATATTAATATTTTTATTCATCTATTTAACATACCTTAGACGGTTTTTAAAAACTCTTTTTCTCTTTTGTAATTTTTAAAAATTAAAAAAAATGTGAATTTTTTAAAACCCTTTTTAATGTAGGCCAGTCAGTTCTAATATAGTGTGTGATAAAAGAGGTCACTTTTGTTTACATACACATAAACACTTTATAACACTGAAAATAATTCATTTATTTTTTACAATTATTCAAAGTAATTTTTCAATTAATCTTGAGCACGCCCATGGAGTGGTTGGAGATACCAGTTAAAATTATGCTAATTACTCTCTCGTTTATAAAAATAAACTATAACAAAAACCTAACTTTAGGTTAGATTCGTACATTATAAAATTTGACGACAACCAAGATCGACATGTGCACAATGCATCATATTACCGAGGTGCGTATAACATAATAACATAATGTAGAGAACATGATCCATGCCAGTTTTGACTTAACAAATGCAAACTCTGTATTATGGTCGATGCAAATTGGGTTTGGTGGACCACGCGACATATAAGTACCTCAAAAATAACTAAAAAAAAACTATAAAATATGACTTTTTTAAACTAACATGTAATTGTTAAACTGAGGCTAAAAATAATTCAATAAGTGAATAATATAAGTTTGGCCGGTGGGACCAGATTTTTTGGATCCTAGGGTGGGGCTCAACGTGTTAAAAATTTATTTAAATAAATTAGAACAACTTTTCACTTGGGCGGCGTATTGAATCTTATTGTGGGGTCTCTCATGAAAATGATTATGCAAACAAATCCTATAGTGATATTTTCCAAGCCAACCCGAGCTTTTCGCCTCGTCTATTTTTAAGCGAGGGGTCCAACTTTAATAAAAAAAATACAAATTAAAAAAAACTATTACTAATGCAGTAAGTTATTATAGTCACTGGAAGTTTAGCAGTTAAATTAAAAAAGATATTTTTTATAACCAAACAAAAAAAAAACAGTTTTTTAATGCTTATTACTGTAACGAATCATTAATTTCCATTACTCATCATTATAATTTGTTGCCTGTAATTTGCCACTTTTTTTCTAACGTAATGAAGTAATTGGATATGTACGTCAATGGCTAACAGGCCGCAGTATAACGTCTACTGTTTCATTGTCGTTAATAAAACCTTTCATACGATATGCCATGTATTAATATTACTTTAATTAACCTGAGAACAAATGTGGACATTTTTGGAATTAAAGTCTAGTCGCACAAAAAATTACTTTTATTGTTTTTTTTTTTATTTTATAACCAAGAGGATCTTACATATTAATTAATTATTATATCAATTTTTTATGATCATTAAGAATTTGTAGTTAGTGTTTGTGTAAATTTACTTATTTATTTACTAGTGTAGGTAATTGTTGAGTTCCTTCAAATAAGGCCTTAAACTATACTCCAGCCACCTTCTTTTTTCTTTTGGCATTATAACTCTGGATGGGCCTTTGCTTGTCTGGCTATGTCCTTCCATTCAGATCTCTCTTGTGCCCTTCTTCTCCATTGTCTTATGTTCATTGTTTTCAGGTCGTCTTCCACGTCATCCAACCATCTCGTTCTGGGCCTTCCTTTTTTTCTCCCTCCTATGGGCTTTCATTGAAACATTTTCTTTGTTGTTTTTGCATCGTTTTGTCTCTGCACATGTCCCAGCCATGACATTCTTTGACTTTTCACAAATCTTACAATGTGATAACCTTCATTTAACTCATTAACCTCGTCGTTTCTCCTGATTCTCCATGTGCCATCTTCCTCTTGTACCAGGCCATATACTTTCCTCAGTATTTTTCTCTCGAATGTCCTGAGTTGGGCTTCATCTTTTTTCGTCAAAGCTACTAGAAGAGACTAAAATGCCAATGAACCTCTAAAAATTATATAAACACGCTGAATTTTGCCGATAATGTCAATGGCGCCAAAAAAGATGCAAAAAGTTTACCACTTTTACTCCTGTAAATCAATTTTTCCCCAAAAACGAAAAAAGTCGATTTAACAAGAATCTGTATTTTCCTTTGTACGAGTATTTGTATTTGAAAATTTTCTTTTTGTACAAGGTAGACTACATAGTAGAAAATTTGTTTCATGGCTTTATCTGTCTTACTATTCACTCAGATATTAACGAGTTTCGATGGATACGGGTAAGGGAACAAAGGACTTGTTTGCAACAGGGATAAGTTGTAACACGACTTTTTCATAGGTTATTTGAACGTTTTTAACTTAAAATAGGTAAAGAAACAATATTTTTCCTAAAACTACATTAAATATCAGTATTGAACTGGTATGGTACCTCAACTTATTTAACTCACAATTATTATTACATCCCATCTGGTTCCGAAATATACTCATCTTACAAAATATTTGATTTCAAACTCAACACGTGGTTTGAGGGTTTCCAACATAACATGAAAAATCGTTCAGACTAGTAGTATTAATTAAATACATCTTTACTATTCATAATCATATGCAAATTTACATTTTCAAATAGAAATATTAACTTTCATAAACAGCTATTAATTTAAAAAATTTTAAAGTGTTACTTAAATTATTGTACAAACTCACCATTGTTCATGTCGGTGTGAGGAATATCTGTTCATGTGACACGAAAAATTGAAATAAGAATAAATTTGCTTTACACCGGTTTAAATAGAGTACCTTTTACCTGTTGGTATAACCAATTTCCGGTCCCAACTGTCAGATATTAGAATTGCCAACTAATTATTGAAGGCTTAATAATTCAGTCAATTTCTGGAATTCATAAATTAATTACCATCAATAATTATCCACTTATTACTTTAGTTACATATTAATATATCAGAACTTGAATTAAATATTTAAAAATATTTATACACACCATGACAGATAACTCACATCAACAATATTTTCAAATAAATTTTGTAAATTTGTTATACGTTTTGATTACAAATGTACATGTTTAGTTGCCAAATAATCACTGTAATTTGTTCTGTAATTTGGACTAAACTGAGTTAGTTATAATAGGGGATGTATTTCAATTATTCGTATTGTTACATTTAAATTTAATTAATTAAAGATTGTTAAAGTATGCCAATATTAAACACATCAATTTACTTTTGATATCTTAATTAAAACAATTTAGAGACATTCATTAATATCAGCATATTTCATAAAACTGGATAACTTAACTTACAGTATTGAGAAATAGAAGAAGAACTGTCACATTTTAACCTACATATGTCAAATTTACCTCTAAAATCTAATAGATAACATAAAAAAACTCATTGTCTCCAAGACTGAGATGTAGTGCATAAAAGTCCTTCCCCCTTTTTAAATTTAATGTTTGTTTCGTCCCTTCTAAGTGTTTTCTGTTTCTGTGTGTTTAAATTGTCCTTAATGGTTTTAACTTTAATAATTTTATATACTTGACTTTGCAATAATTACCATTTTGCCAATAGAACTTTATCAAAGAAATTTGATAATTACAAGTTGAAAGAATTGCACACCCACACAATTTGTACATCTAATCTTATTCATTGTCATAAAACTGTCACTTTCATAAAATAAATACTCAATAAATAACACACATTTCATAAATATATCTCTTGAATATATATATAAATAACTTTTAAATAATACAATGGTATATAACATCACTTTCATTTAACAAACAATCACATTACACCTCTACTTCATTGGATTAAATCTATCTCCTCAAGAACTTCCCGTTTATTGTCAAACAACTAAATAGCAGACTTACGTTCTCCAT
This sequence comes from Diabrotica balteata, assembly GCA_918026665.1. NCBI lineage: Eukaryota > Metazoa > Arthropoda > Insecta > Coleoptera > Chrysomelidae > Diabrotica > Diabrotica balteata. Next base: position 17,673,281 of record OU898281.1, on the reverse strand, counting down.
TCAACAATACATGATAGTTTCGACCATGTTCTACCATCCATCAATTAATAGAGTACCGGCATGTAAGTAATGTTTTATTTATTTGCTCATTTATTAATTTATTACAATCTAATAGACTATTTTATAACAATTTGTGGGTCTTACCTTGTCTGTTATAACTTTTTATACCTTTTTATTCATTTTGAAAAACCACAGGCATGTAATATTGGCATAATTATTGTAATTTATAACATCTACTTTGTTTATAATTATTAGACAACACCCTAATATGGGTTTATTATTATTTCAGCATTTATTTAACTTTGTATCGAGACCTGAAGATGCTTTGCATATTGTAGAAAGCAAAACTGGTCGTCTGGATAGTTAAATTAAATTGATTGTGAGTAAGTCTTATTTATTATTTCTTTACCTATTTGAAATGGACTCACACAAGCAACACATTCATGGTTTTTGAACTTATTTAGCTGCTTTAGTCTTACCAGTCTTATCCTCTTCCCGTGTGGGGTATAGTCCCCTATCGGGTGCGTCCCCGGGTGGCGGATAGGAGAATACCTTCCAGATATAAGTGGTACCGGGGAAATGTAATACCCGGCGTGGACCAAAACTAGCAAAATACCAGCGTCTGATCCAGATTGGACGGCTACGAATAGCGTCTGACCCAGAGTAGGTGGCTGATACAGAACTCACCAACCCGTCTGGCAAGCGAGGTGTTTTAATGAAAAAAAAAACCCTCTTCGGGAAACATGTCGAATTATGAAACAAACGGAATAGTTTTAGTCGATTTTCTAAAATTTTGACGATAATACTGTTTTTGTATAAATGCTTATGCGAATCATCTAAAGCAGACAACACAGATTTTGAATCACTATTTGTTGATCAGACATTTTTTTCTCAATAGTCCATTCCAGAACTTGATATATTGCAAACAGTTCTGCGGAATAAATGGAACATTGTTGGTTTAATTTAAACATTATGTGTTCATGATTGTTTTGGATATATACCGCACAACCAACTCCCAAATTGGATTTTGACCCATCTGTGAAAATCCTATGGCTTATCAAATTTAGCAAGTTGTTTGTGAAGTTGCATGACATATGGATGTCAGACCTGGACCCTAACCAAGGCAAACATAAATAAACTAGCCACAACAGAAAGAACAATGGAAAGAGCATTGTTAGGTACACGACTGTCAGATAAAAAGAGAAACGACTGGGTAAGATCCAAAACAAAAGTCGAGGACATAACAACAAAAATTGCCAAACTTAAATGGAGCTTCGCGGGCCACACTGCTAGACAGAAAGACCAACGTTGGAAAACTACAATACAACATTGGAGACCTTACGAAAGTAAACGACCAAGAGGAAGACCACAGATGAGATGGGTTGATGACATTAAAAGAATAGCCGGAACAAATTGGAAATATGTTGCTCAGGATAGAGACCGATGGAAGGAGTTGGTAGAGGCCTATGTCCAAACATGGACAACAGAATGCTAAGAAGAAGAAGAAGAGTTTCTGAAGTTGAATGGCGTTGTTATTATCAAAAGTAGGAAAATAAACTTTGGTTTTAAATATAATAAAGAATAAAGAATATTGAAATTAGATTCGAAATAATTAGTTTCAGCTGGGATTTCTAAATAGGTATTAGGACTTATTTACACTGGTTTTATTTATATTGTATTTATTTTAAACCACATTTCGACCACTTAATGCACATTGACATCCTATAATTGTACATCAAATATGTTCATAATGCATTTATAGTATAGCATAGCTCCTATATTAACAGCAAATATTTCCAAAACGGGCTGAAACGACAGGTACATTAACATATCTCCATCAGTAGGTCAGTTATCTAAAGTCGAAAACAAAAAAACACGGTAAAAATCCATTATCCACTTTCGCCGATTAAGCCACTGCGTCTAAAATTAGACGTGTGGAAAGGCGAAAAGTCAACCTGGTGGAAAACATATACATTTTATTTACATGTCACCATATTATAATCTGATATTGGCTCGATATGACGCAAAAGATATATTTTCAGAGACGAATTTATTTTCATAACTCCGTAAATAACCTTTTATTGGGAAAATAGAGATAAGGTGCTGGAAATATGATTTTCTAAATAAATTACGGTAAAAATTTTATTTACATTGGGATAATTTTAGCTTAATTCAGTTATTAATGGAAATCCAGATGAGTTGTTGGGTATATATATATATATATATATATATATATATATATATATATATATATATATATATATATATATATATATATATGTTTTTTGCTTCTTGACCTAAACAAATTTTATAAAGTGCGGAAAATTGTCACATTTTTTCGTAGTATTGCATGTAATATGTCAGTCAGAGCCTTTATAACAGGTATGTGTATAGATTTTTTCTTCTTCTCAAAGCGAATATTTGTTCCGGATCTTGGTGACTATCACAACGATTTTCACTTTCTTAAGTGACGTTTGGAACACTTTTCTGGTTGACATATTAAACCAAGTTATCAGATTTTGGACTAAACAAAAAAAATCTTCCATAATTTTTCTCTGAAGTTGATCGTTTTCGAATTAGAAACAATTTAAAACAGAAAAAAATGAAAAATGACGATTTTCAAGACTCAAAAACACAAATATAAAATATTATTTTTGAATTCATCAACTGCCTAAATTAAAGATCAATCGTTGTTCTATTAGTTTCAGATAAGTATTTTGGGCTTATTTCATGCTAAATTATTGTTTTGTAGTTGTTAATTAAGCGTTTAGACAGGACAGGCGCTTGTTCTGCCGCGTGTAAAAGAGAGAGAAACAAAACCACAAATTTTTGCTAGTTTCAATTCTATTTTGATCCTACTTTTTAACAATTTATGTAAAGAAATTTTCTTCCAATCGTTATATTTACATTTATCTTGTACTAATAAATACTGCTTTTTTTTATTTTATTGATAACAGAATCAACTACTTATTATCTGTACTATAGTTAATATTTCTTCTTATGGTGCCCTATGCAATTAGTGGATGTTGGCGACATTTCTGGCATACTCCTTTCGATGGTGTGTGGCTCTAAAGCAGTGATACTCAACCTGCGGCCAGCGGGTCGCATGTGACCCTCGGGCGTTTTTTATGCGGCCCGAAGGCTAACTAAGAATTTTTGACTTTATCTACATATGTATTTATAAAATCTTACATTTAAAAAAATACGATTATATTAGATATTTTTGTAATTTATTATGACAATGTTTTGAGAGTAGCTTGTAGTAATTAGGTTCCAGATTTATCTAAAATTGTTGAGAGTTTGCGTCAGTGTCAACCATCACATTAATTTTTATCTTAAATAAATGCTTTAATTTAACGAGTCCGTTTTTTTTTTGTAGAATCCACACACCCACATCATATATTATTATAACAAATGTTTCGAACTTTACGCGATCCTCTTCAGGTTACAGTCGTAACTATGATTTTTTTAAATAGGAAAGTACAGACAGAGAACTACGAACTTTTTAATCAATTTAATTTATTATTTATCGAAAATAATGCCCCAATACGATCTATGAGTAAAAATTTAAAATTGAAAAACAATTGATTTTATCGTAGAGATAATACAAAGTGACAGTAAAGATGTTAATTTTCTACGTATTAGATTATGTTGTAAGAACTCATTTTAATTAAAATGTTTGAAATTTATAACATTTGTTTAAATTAATACCTTATAATTTGATACTTCATTATGGTTGTTCTATTTTTTGTAAGATTTGACCGTTCACTAAAAATTTAATAAAAGTGCGACAAAATTGTAGCATATGTCGTTTTCATTGGCTATTTATGTAGTTTGAAAATCACTTATTGCATTTTAAAAAATATATATACAGGGTGTAATATTTAATACGAATCCCTAAATTAATTTTTCCAAAGCCAGTCCTGGAATTTTTTAGTTTAGCTAATACCAGTCGAATGCTTGATAGTAGTGTACTGTATCATGCAAAAATTAAAAAAATCAAATGAGCCGTATAAACACTACAGTAAAATGACATAAATGGTCAATTACACAAATTACCCTGTCAATTAATAAAGAAGAGGAGTTGACATTTTTTAGTGGCCACATGATATGCTCCCTGAGGGACTCTACATATGGTAGAAGTATGTAAAGTTCCTCATGACTCACCCTGTATACATCTCAAAGGCATCTAGCCTCATTGTTAGGTAGTGAGTGTTTTTATCTTTCACTAATATATTTAGGACACTCTATTAAGATATGTGTTAAACGCTGTCTACACTCTCGATCGAAGATCTTCGGACGAAGTGAAGTTAATCGAGGCGAGATTACTCTCTACATACTCGTGAAGTCGAGTAATGTAGTGTGAATCTTCGTATTCGAACTTCGGTCCATTTGAGACGGAAGATAATCTAAACTGTAATACAATGTTCGGAGTTCTCAATGCTGATCCCACACCATCAATATTTTTGGATGAAATGGATTCTTGGGTTAGACCACGTCAGTAGACTCGCTCCTTAGAATGTTCTTCATTCAAAATTTAGTCTTGGTTCGGGATCTCAATTTCCATAATTCTCAGTTATTCTCAGTTACTCTCTGTTATCAGTTTTACGTATACACAAGTAAAAGCTCAAGTATCAGCAGTGGTTGCAATGTGACTATAAAACTCAGAGACCAATACTAATGTATGAAGATAGAAACTTTGACAACGACAAAGATTTAATAAACCATTGTGTAGTATTATTGAAAATTACGTATCGGTATTATTATCGCATACAAGTGTTATTATTTTTTGCTATTTCAAAACTGTATTATAATACATAATAATCTATTGTTTATTGGTTTTATTTTTATTTAAGAATAAAATATTTCAAAGTCAAAGTGGTCGATTAAATCATAATTGCTGTACCCTATTGACCTAATTTTCCAAACATTTTGTATTAATACAAAATGGTTGTGCGTAAGCTTCAGTTTAGTGAGTTACATAATCTAAAGGATATCTTTTGGGAATATCTCTAATCACAGAATTGTTTTTACTTTGTGAAATATTATTGTTACATTTTTTGACGAGCAGAGATCATTAAAAATGTAAAAGATAATACGTTTTTAACAATACTACACTTATAAAGTGTACTATAAATTATGTAACGAAAATGAATTTCTAATTAATCATATGTTCACTTTATGACTGGAATATTTCTAATATTTTACTATTGTAGAATCTACTGTTTTTACTGTTTGCTATGCTAGAAGCCAAAGTTAGGAAAACGGCCAACCACGTTGCCGGTTTGCCCCCAGCGGCACATCAGGACCGGATTTAAGAATAATAGCACTGGAATATAGTACGCGCACACAACAAATGCCTATGGTTGTATAAAAGACTATCCATATTGTTTCAACTAAAGCATAATTCAATCATCGATGCAGAAATAAGAGAGTTACATTGTCGAACTGAAAAATCACTTAAAGAAAAATACTATAAAAAAGTAAAATATATCAAAAACTCATTGCCGATAGCTTATCTATCTTTATCAATTTCCAATAGTTCCATTGAACATTCTTTGGCAAATAAAGATCATTACAAAGTGATTAGAAGAAGCTAATCAGTTTTAATCCCCATTGTCCACGCAAAGCAAATATGTCTCTTTGTCGATTTGGGTACTGGCCACTAGAGCAAAAACTGTAAAAGCTCAGTTCTATTTCATTTTCACAAGCAGATGAAACTATCTACATCATGGAGCCGTTGCCACTATCTGTCGTGAATTTCCAACAGGGTACAACTTAGTGTTGCCCAAATGCAATAATATCGCTAGACTTAGACAGTCTTGATCTTGGTCTTCCACCAATACACCATGTTCTACATCTTGTATATCTTGTTCTTGGTATTGTACTCCCGGTCTTGGTCTTGCAGCAAGAGTCTTGCAGTTACTCATTAGCCTATTGCTATTACTTTGGATCTTAGAACAACGTAACAGTGCAAGTACATTTTAAGTTTGAATTAACATAGCCATAATAAAGACCAACCAAATTAATAAATGTCTAAACAACTGACACCGAATAGAGTTTGAAACCATGATCTAAGCGATCCGTGCCTATGCTCTAACAGACTCAGCTGTCTAGCATGCCTCACGGAAGTCAATCTGTTTCTTAATAAACTTTTGCATTTAATAAGCTTACATGTGCTGAAACATGGTTAATACACAAAAAAAAAACAAATTATTGAAATAAACTTGACTGTATTTTAAAAAACATTATCGGTCTAGAAAGGGACCCCCCACCATATATTAAATGGAAATTTTGAAAAAGGTTGGTATGTGGTAAAAAATCCACATACATGTATCAAGAGCACAGATTCTTTAGATGTTTAGTTAGTTGTTGTCAAATGTTGTTAACAATCTTAGCTCTACTTTTATATAAAAAAACTAACTTGAAAAAATAAAGAATAGGTAAAAAAGCAATGATAATCACAAGAAGATATTTTAAATTAAAGAGATATCTACTTAATAAATACATTAGGTTACCAAAATAAAGTAGTAGGTACAAAATATATGTAAGTGGTAATATAATATACCAAGTTTATTTTTTTACATGTCCACTTTTTCCAGCGGTTAATAAAAAGTTTGTGGTATCTCCACGGAATTTTCAGGAAGAAAAATTTGTAAATCCTTTTAACCATTCGACAACATTATCTGTTATTAATTTGTCTCGTTACTTTTTATTATCCAGAAATAATATATTACATTATTTAATATTAGCCGCGCTCTTTCAGCAAATTCTATTTAACCGAATGATCTCATCGCACACTCAGGAGAAACAAGGCCGATAAGATTTGTTTATTTAGATTCCTCCTAACTAAATTATAATGGGAAAAAAATAAAATTAATAAGTGGGTGCCCGTAACAATAAGTGTTATATTTTTTATTAGCTAAGATCCTATACTGACATATTTAAAAAAAAAATTGATATGATATTACTGTCGGCGTCGCAATGCAAGAAAATTATTTTATGATTAGAGGGCGGCTATTCTCAAAATCTGGACAATTAATTTCAGAACAAAGAATTCGTCTGCTTTTTTAATGAATATTTTGATTTGGTATGTATGTTTATGGTATTGTTCGTAATGCACATAAGTTCAGTTTTTCAAATTTTTATTACATTTTTTTTGCATCTCGTAGAGTCTTTAAGCATATACCCGAACTACTATACTCGTTAAAACGACACTCAGTCCTAATTGCAAGACGCAAGAGTTTCGCAGGCTTCTGCTTAAATCTTGCAGCCAGTCTTGGTATTGATCTTGCTAAAATTAGGCGGTATTGGTCTTGGTCTTGTGAAAACACAAGAACAAGACCAAGACTGCAAGACCAAGACCGATTTTGGACAACACTAGACAACTCTTAGGGTGCATTAAAACGTGTGGTGTTAAATGTAATAAATTATCATCTGAACTTAAAAAATGGTGACAGCTTGAGGAAAAAGGATAATGGAGGGACACAACGATCAAGAATCCATGAGATGCCTTCATAAAAGGACTCTCTACTGGACTGAAAGCCTAACTCAAAGGGGTCCTAAGTTTGTTCTTCATGTTGGAAGTGAAACTGGTTTTGTGGCATGGGCCGAATTAACCTTCCTGACTAAGAAGGGATCCGCTGTTTACTTGGACAGGGATCTATATGAAGAATGGTTTGAGAAGATATAAAATATAATATAATATAATATTGAATAGTAATATAATATTGAATTCAATTTCGTCAGGTAGAAATCGTTTGATTTTTCTTTTTGGTTTTAGAAGACTTTAATTCCAAACTTACCGGAAGACAAAGAAAAAGTTGTCGTTTTGGATAACGCGTCATACCATTCCCGCAAATTTGATTTCCCGAAAAAATTGTGGAACAAAAGGCAAATCAAGGATTGGCTAATCGAAAAGAAAATTTTCTTTGAGGAGGATTACCTAAAAAGTGAATTACTGGATACTGCGGCCGCATTTAGAGACGAGTACGATAATTATAAAATTGTGGCAAATAGGACGTTAAGATTTTGAGACTGCCGCCTTACCATTGGATTCTTTGTGTTTGTGTGAACCCGATTAAGATGGTGTGAAGTCAAGGGAAAAGGTATGTGGCTTCAAACAACGTCGATTTTAGGGAAAAAATGGTAGAATGGTTAATAAAAAAAGCCTATCAAAAAATAAGATTATCAAATACTACAATAAAACAAATTGGGTGCACTGTATTTCTCTAGTAATCAATGATCGCCACAAATTGGAAGCTTTCGATTTATCAGAAATTTATATCGATTTATTTTGTTCCCTTGAAACAAAAAAACAAAGACAAAACAGAGAATTATATAAAAAATAGGAAAAAAGAGCATTAAACTGGAGGCAACAAACAAGGATTGTTTAAAAAATTAATTTAAAATATTTAGGTTGCTAGTTTAGTTAGAAACTTACCAAGTTGCTACCTAAGTTTCTTATAGACACACGGCTGGCAACCCCAGTTTGGTAGTCTTACGTTGAAATGCAGTAAATCTGTTTAAAACTTTAACCTCCAAAACAAAATAATAGCAACAATGTAATATAAAACCAATTTGATATCGTTTAAAGGGTTTTACCTATATATTTAGTGGCTTCATACATTATACTTAGTAGCAGCACTGATGATGGAATAGTAATTCCGAAAACGTTGTATGATGTAGCCCGAAAGGGTTATTTTAAATAAATATTATTATTATTATAAAGGACTTTTATTAATTTTTTTTACAGATTAGTTTGTTTTATGAGCCAACTACTTAAAGTACTCTTTATTATCAATCACTCGGGCAATTAGGAGAACACCCAAGTGAAGGTGAATTTGGGTTTACAGCAAGACTCGGAATAAGGAAAGAAGAGTGGCACCTTTAAAAGAAGAAGAAATTCTTTCTGTTTTATCTAATTGAGAAATCAACTAAACGCTTAATAGTGATTCCTTTTAAATTATTTTCATAAAAAGCATTTACTTCGTTTGTTTACTTTATTTGAATACGTTTTTGACCACCAGTTTATCTACAAGTTCTGATAAAGATAATGAAAAGTAAATTTCTTTTTTCTGCCAAAAGAACGAAGCCATATCACGTGAAAAGTCGTTGCAGATACTAAACATAGGCTTGACGTCAAACCTTGTTATCTATTATTGATTGTAATGTAAAAAAAGCCAAATCGATACTATTAATAATTTTCTTTTTAATAGCTTACCGTATCTAAAAACGATAACCAGCGTCAATCGGGTATTTGTGATTGTCCACGCCATTTTCTGTTAACGGAAAAAATAAATACCTCGAGCCAACGACTCATCACCTTTGTGACGCAAATAAATATTTTGCAAAAAATACTATGGTTACTTTTTATAGTAGATGTTGGACGTACGTAAAATTCCCGGAATTCAAAATGAAATTGCTTGTTAAGGTATTTTTCCGACAAATTATGAACATTTGGAATTCAAGCTTTATTCAGACACTAAAAAATTAATCGTTTGAAATTTTCATTTACTTCACAAAAAAATTGAGATTAGGAATAGGTTCGTTAAATACGAAAATAGTCTTAGATTTTGACACTTTCCAAAGTGTTTTGCAGTTCAATATCTAAGATTCTTAAGGTTTATGTATAAAAGCTTTGTTATATTATGAAGCAATTTATTTTATAATTAATTTGGAAATCTGTATCATTTTATTCACAGGATGTGGTACAAAAGACTCTTTTGTGCTTTTACATTAATTAAGGTAAGTCCGGGAGAGATGGGCCATCGGTATAGACGGCCATTCGTCATATTGCAGATCCTCTGTTTACTGTGCAGTGCGACAACGTTGATTTATAACATTTAGCCATCGACAGACCTTATGAACGTGGTCATTGCGACGTGAATGCATAAACAACGAAGATTTTTTTACTTAGTGTACACCAGGTGTACACCTACATTGGAACCGTATTTCTCCCTATCCGATATCGGGCGACGTCGGCCGACGTCGGATTGAAAACAAACTCATGGTATTAAATCATGGTGCCTATACTGCTTCCGTAACGAATCAGTATAGGCACTGTCATTTAATACCTTGAGTTTGTTTTCAATCCGACGTCGGCCGACGTCGCCCGATATCGGATCGGGAGAAATACGGTTCCAATGTAGGTGTACACTTAATTATATGTTGTTGGTGAAATTTTTCCTTGGTGAATTTTCAATCAAACTGTAAGTTTTAACAAAAGGTAAGTTTTTTTATTATTTATGTATTCAACTATTATATTGAGATTAAACAACTGAACCTAACCTAAAATACCCCTTATAAAATTTAAACTGTGTGTTCGATGGCGTGGCCCGTCTCTACCGAACCTTTGGGATAGACGGGCCACAGTGTATCGGTATAGATGGGCTAATAATAAGTATTGGGTTTGTATTATTCAACATTTTTTTTAATATAAGTATTATTGATTAATTTCTATATTGTTACAGGTTACAGTATGCCTTCATATTATAAGAGGCAATCTACTGTTGAAAGAGATACATGGAGCGAAGAAGCACTACAAAATGCGGTTGCAGCTATCAGAGAAAATCGCATGGGACTAAATCGAGCTGCATTAGCTTATGGCATACCTCGAAGTAGCATACAGAAAAGAATTTAAACATAATGATCTAAAAAAACACATTTGTCTTGGACCTTCTTCAACTCTTGGGGATGAGATCGAGATGAAATTAGTGCTGCATATTAAGAAATTGCAAAAATATGGTTTTGCACCCACTCGTGACCATGTACGAACTGTGTCATTTGAGTTAGCAAGAAAATTTAATGCAAATCACAAATTCAATAGAAACAACAATAAAGCTGGTTTTGACTGGTTGCAGTCTTTCTTACGGCGCCATCCAGACATCAGTGCGAAAAGGTGAAGAAGTTTTTTTGGACAGGGCACAAGGATTAAACCAGGAGGTAGTTAAACAGTACTTCGTTCTGCTGCTTAAAGTATTTTAACCAATAGTCAACTAATAAATAAGCCGGGGCATATTTTTAACGTAGGCTTGGACATGTACTCGCATTTAAAGAATCTAAGAATATCCCTGTTATTACATCAGGAAAGAAAGGAGAAACGATTTCTGTGATAAGCTGCTGCAATTTCTGAGGGCGTATTTTTACCTCCGTATTCTATTTTTAAAGGAAAAAATAGAAAAAGAGAAAACGCGGACGGAATGCCACCTGGAGCAATGTTTGTAATATCCGTTTGTAATATAATACGTAAATGCAGATATTTTTTTACATTAGCAAAAAATCTATTTATTTCCCGAAAGCCTTAAGGCAAAGTTTTGCTAATATTAGATGGACATACGTCCCATACAGCAGCAGTGGAAGTATTAGGATGCGCCGAAAACAACGAAATTATAATGTTGTGCTTATCCAGTCATACCACACATTTTCTGCAGCCGTTGGACCGAGCTTTTTTTAAATCTTTAAAGGCTAATTTTTACTCAAGATGTCAAAACTATATCAGAAATAACCCAACAAGAAAAATTACACGTTACCAGTTTGGTAGAGTTGTTAGGATATGCGTGAACAATTTCAGCAACGGTGAAAAATGGAACATCTGGATTTGTTGCCACAGGAATTGTACCGTTTGATCCCAATAAAATTCCAGAGCACGCTTTTTTGTCCACAAATGAGAGCTCCTCAGCTGTAGTAGAAGAACAAAGTAATACAGAAATAGATCAACATATTTTAGATCAACCAGCTGGTACGTCTAATGTTAAGGACTCAAATGTAACACCTGGAAAAGTATTGGACACGTTATCGCCTGTATCTAAAATTAATGCTGCAAAATAGAATGTAAGGGGCCGAGCAAGAAAAGTGAAGGAAACTCTTAATTTTGCAGACAAAATTCAAGAAAAGAAGATGAAGAAACAAGAATAAAAAAGAAGACAGTTCCAAAGCAGCAAAACAAAAGGTGTCAATGTGAAAAGTATGAGTTATATTCGTCTGATGATGATATGAATACAGATGTACCAGTTTTAGATGACAGTGAAGATGAATTTAATGAAAATGAGAGCATTGGTGGTGGTGAAGATTACAGTAAAACATCCAGAAAATATGAGTGGGTTCAATGTTTGATTTGCAAACACTGGTGCCATGACAACTGTACAAAATTTGAAAATGTTTGTGATTCGTGTGAAACAATTTCTAGTAAAAAGAAATAGGTTAACATCATTATTTTATATGTTTCAAATTAGCCCAACTCTACCAATAGCAATGGCCCATCGGTACCTACGTATTGGTATAGATGGGCCAATAAGAAGTATTTATGTTAAGTTCTATAACTTTTATATTTCTCAAGTTACATGTTTTTTTATTTTGCACAATAAATATATAAACTATAATAAGTATTATTTTTCAAAAAAGGAATCATACACTAGTCAATTTTTCAAGTAATATGTGTGAGAAAAAAAGTGGCCCGTCTCTTCCGGACTTACCATATCTGAGTAGTTTTCCTGTTACAGAAGGAAACTAAAGTGAGCACAGTTATTTGTAGTACGTTAATTAATGCTTTTAAGGTAATTTAAAAGTAATTCAAAATGAAATTGCTTGTAAAGTTTTTTTCTTCGACATATTAACATCTTAAATTAGCTTTATTCAGACACTAAAAAATTAATCGTTAAAAATTTTTTTCATTTACTACAAAAAATTGAGATTAGGAATAGCTTCGTTCGATGACGACGTCATTTCGAACGCAATGCAAAAAGTTGGTGTAGTCGATAGGTGCTGAATTTAAAAATCGATTATTTTTTTCCTAAATGCCCTGACCTATATTATTAGTCTAACGTCTACATTCTTTTGTTATTATTTAAAAGGATTAAATAAACAAAACTTGTACTCGTTTAAATAAACTGACGTGCATGATTCTTTTGTACTCCATATTGTTTTGTTTGTAACAACTTTAATTATATTTATAACCATAATAACTATAAAAAGAGTTTATAATATCCTTGATTATGTTTTTAATATATTTCAAATAAACACAGGTACCTACGTAAATAAGATAGTTATACAAACAGTTTTTAAACCATATTTTTTATACCATTGTCTCATTGATTTGAAACTAATAGACGTATATTTCATTAATGATATTTGTTAAAGATATTTTTTATCGAAACGAATCAATTGGTTATTGATTAAATCATCAGGAATATTAATAAATTTATTTCTAAAAATAGCAATATCATTACGCACTTTATGGCTTGTAAACATAAAAAGATCTATTAATTACTTATTCTTATGCCGTTAAAGTTAGCATATTATACATTTTATAATGCCTAATTTAGACCTAGACTATAATTTATTGCTATATAATTGCTAATTTTTTACGGAGTTGCTAACTATTACGGAAAGAAAAAAACTTATTGGCTGTAGCCGTTTCCGAGAAATAATAAGTATGTTAACTTTACGGTAAAGCTAATATAAGCAGAGCTTTCACTAGGCATGGAAAAGGGCTACATGCCACATCTTCGGCAGCATATTTTATTGCTAATTAATTGCTGTTGATTGGTACATTGACTAACTCCCAAAAACTACCACACCACAGTCACCTACGGAAAATCGAGATATCGGCAAAAAACTAGATAAGTACACAAGCTTATCAAAAATTAGTCACTAATATCAAATCCTCAAGAAACTAGCGAGCCACGTTGGTTAAGATTTTGTTTAAATAATTTTATTTAAAAATTTCAAAAATTAACTTTTTTCCCCAGGACAAAGTTTTTTGAGTCATTCTGAACAAAAAAAGGTACGTAGTAACTTTTCTGAAAGTTAATTAATGTCGAGTATTAATCGTCATCATCACCCAGTCTTTTGCGAACATTGCTGGACATGGGCCTCCCTCATTTTTATCCACTGTGCTCTATCTTGAGCACGTTTCATCCAATTTATTGACATTTTCTTGAGATCGTCAGTCAAACGAGCAGGGGGTCTTCCTTTACTTCTTTTGTCTAACATCGGCCTCCACTCAAGCAATCTCTACGTCCACCTTTCATCACTGTTTCGGGCGACGTGTCCGCCCTGTTCCATTTCAGTGTGGCAATTCGGAAAATTACATCGGTAACTCCTGGTTTTCGCCTTAAGATCAAATGTTTTACATTTTAAACACATGTCTTTTCGTTTTATATAGGCTGTCCATGCTAGATTTATTCCTCTTCGTAGTACGCATGTTTGGTTGGTGATGTTTCCCGAGTCTTGCTCTAGGTGATGATGAGGTATTTTTTATATTAGCAATTAATTCTTGCGATTCATTTTCTTAGTTTCAACGTTTTTTTTAACACACAACTCGATCCGATAGATCTAGTATTCTAAATACTAGTCTAAGTGGCAGCATCCTAGTCCGTTTAGACCAAATGTTAGACTACTATGTTAGCCATATTTTCTGGTCAAGGTTTGAACCATCAATCCACTAGATCATTAACAGCGAAGTGAATGCAATTCATCATACAATCATCATCATTTTACATAAAATGTTTACAGTTTTACCTCTTGAAACATAGCATATAAGTAGCCCATGGTAAGAGGAAAAACAGATCAAGTAACTTGGAGGAGACACAGATTTCTAAACAGCTCTAGAATAAGCTAATACTACGACTGACAGTGTAGAGAGAAGTATTCTGGATGGGTAAAACGCATAGTATAGCACATAATGTATCGGTAAGTTGACTGCTGATGAGGAATTCCGGTACAAACCGTTTCTTAGTCACGCTATGTTAAATGAGTTGCTTACTAAGCAGAATCCAGGTATCAGGTATATTCCAAATTCATTAACCTTCACCTGATATATAGAGTTTTTCTGGAAGTGATTATTCATTCCGTAAGTTCTCATTTTACAAGAGTCAGCTTATCCGGACAGCATCACTTATCCATAAGCTACAGAAATGGATCCATTTGTAAAACATATTTCCAAAGATGAGGAGATGAAGATGAAGAAAAGGGGAATACTAAAAGGTACTTACTGAAAGATATTTAAGTACCTGTTAAAACAAGGCCATGAACCAAAAGACGCTCAACTGCAAGTGCTAAATGTATTCATCATCCTTGTACCTCATCCTCCACATACCGTTTTTACAGATTTCCCCAAATATTTCCCTCAGGATCCTTTCTTTAAATATGAGTAGAATATATAGTCTGTCTTGAATATGATCCATGCTTCCGATACTTACGTTAGTCAAAAATATTATTTTACACTATATTAAAGATAATTAATTACCCACAGTTTCTACATTCGAATAATCTTCGTTTTGTGTAAGGGGCAAACAAATCCTCGACCAGGATTTGTTCCTAATTCCAGGCTCTTAATATAATTTTTTTTCCTTTTTTTTTTTTATTTTTTCGTCTTTATAGAGGGGAGTCTGGAATCTTCAAAAGACATCTTAGTACAGGACGCCGCCTGACTGACCTTATTGCAGGATTCGTTCTCCTCCGTATTCCCAGTGTTAGTTTCCTAGCTGCTTTAAAATGCCTTCTTGTAGCCAAGTCTATGCCGAATGATTAAGTGCTAAACCAGACATTTCTTGTCATCAGCGATCGGCATGGTGAGGCCAGCATCACTTCCGAAGTACTACCTTTATTCATTCATTCTCCATTCATACACATCCACGCTCCATTCATCAGCAAGGAGGATCCCTGTCTCGTTTCAGGTAGCGCGTAGAAGACCCTCATCGCTCCTAGTACGGCATCACTCCTAGACGGGCATTTCCTCCTTCCCCACAGTCTGACTCACGCATTCTAACTCATACAGTCTAACCCACTTTTCTAGCTTCAACTTCCAGCATCTTTCACTTTTATCTCTGTCGTTGGTTCAGCTGTCTTTCTTCCTCTTCTTTTTTCTTGATCACTACACGGATATAGCTTTGTATGTTAGTTCAACCTGATCAATTTTCAATCATTCTCTCAATCATTTCTCTCACTGTAACAAAATTGACACGTGTGTCTCTTTCCATTCTGTTTCTTCTACTATCCATCATTGCAATTTAACATCATATGTGTCACAGTGTCCGAATGTCCACAGTACAGGCATTCAACTGAGTCATGATTGAGACTACCGCCCCCACATGTAAAATTGATACTTTTTAACAAAAATAGAGTTAATATTAAGAAGAAAATCAATAATGTTTCAATTTTCCGGCGAAATACCTGATCAATGATATGCCCCACATGGTATATTTTCTAGTTAAAATTAAGGGTTTGCGATATCGAAACGTTGGGGGTTAACATATGCCAGATATTTACATCGTTAAAAGATGACCTCTTTGGAATAAAAATCTACGTTTCAGCATTTTCACAGAATCTAATACTGTATATTACCCACTCTGTGGCTCAGTGGTAAGAGCGCCTACCTTTAAACCTAAAGGTCGTGAGTTCGAATCTCATTTGGGTGGAAAAATTTTCGTTTATTAAAAAATTAATGAATGAAAATAATTTCTATCCTTGTGCGATCGGTACTCACCGGAGGGACCGCAGACGTTCGGATACAATTAGCGTCTTTTAGCAAAGACAATGACGTCGACTTTGCTAAGTATCAAGACAATTACTCTACACACACACACACTACACTAGGTACACCTGACTGTACCATGCCAATGATCTTAGTTGTCGAGGCATTAACTCAATAATAATAATAAAAAAAGCACTGTATATTATAATAACTAACTATTAGTGATAAATATTATCGTTTATTGCCAATCAAATCTATTTCTTTATCAATATATTATATCCGGTCACCCACATTGTGCCGCTCCCGCCTGCCGCTTTGTGACCGTTCGTGATTAGAGAATAATTTTCTCGTTTTTTTTAAGATAACTAATCTCTGGAACTCGACAATAATAATTATCAATTAGTTATAGTTTTTTCGTGTTTACGTCAGAGATAAGGTATGTGTAGATGTGTATGTGTGCTGTTTGGAGGAATTGATGGAATTATAAATGATGTTTAGTGTACTATTTGACTGAGGTAATCAAATAAAAATGATAAGTATAATATGGATAAATAAAAGATCCTAATAGCATGACGTAAATATAAAACAGAGATCTTTACAAAAATGACAACGTCAATTCGAAAGAATTGAAACTGAAGATATTAGTGCCTGTTCAAGACACAAATTAAGTAATTATCAACTTACCTGAACTCATAAAATATGGTATCCTAAATCTACCGGAAAGTACCCTGTCTCGAAGGGCTTGTAGTGAACAACCGTCGAACGGGAGAGCACCGCATACTAAAACGTATAGGACTACCCCTAAACTCTGAAAAAAAAATGAGAATTTTTACAATACTTTACAATATTTTACATATACAATTGTTATTCCGGTTTTTTATTTCCCATAAAAACAAAGTTTTTTGAAAAGAAATAAATATTGACATGAGACACCATGGTTTAATGACATTTCCGGTTAAAAAGTTATGACCGGAAGTTTGGCAAAACTGACTCAAAAAGTCGGAAGATCGTCAGTCAGTTTTTTATTGAAAATTTGAATTTTTTCCTTAATATTTGTTGCTTTCTTTTTTTGCAATTCAGTCCGTTTATACTACATTTAATTATAATAAAAACCCTTTAATTTAATTTTTTGTTTGTTGAATTTTACTGATTGATTTCTGAACACTCCATAAGACTAAAAAAATAATGCATAATTGTGTCAAATGCACTAAAAATTAATTTTTATATATTACGATTTTAAAGAACCTATTTTTCATGATAAATATTTGTTTTATCCGTCGATGTCAAAACTTAAGTACCTGTCCTTATATTAGTTGGACGGCGTTATGCATCACTAAACCAAGCGGCATTTTATCAAATTGTGGATTATGGCGTTTCTGGTGGGAAATAGCATCAACTATCTACAGAATAAATCCCATTAATCTGTTAGTAACGGTTAACCAGATATATTTAAGAAGACCAAGTGCTCTTTCTTCTTATTCTGGATTTTGAATTTTGCATCACTAGACCAAGAGAAAGGCATCAGAAAAGTTTTGAGTTTTAATGATTGTAAATCGAATATTTTGGCAACATACGTACATGAACGTTGTTGACAATAACTTCTTGAGGCGTTTACGTTAAGAAGTAGTGGCAGTTGTTCCTTAAATTTTTCTACAGAAGATGCACAAGAAGAATCACTGCAGATGTCTTCAACTTCTAAAGGAGAAACAAGAAGTAACATTATTCCTCAGCACGAACAAAAGAAGAGAACATAGCATTAAACAGTGAAGTGATAAAAAACTATTCACCCATGGGAAGATCAAAAAAAAGGAAGAATACGAAGTACTTACAAAGTTGCGAATGAAGAAAAAAAGTTGTATTTAAAACAAGACACACAGAGAAATGTATGTAAAGAATTAAAATAGTTCGATATGTATCTTTGTAAGTGGTTGAACAAGATTGGTGTGGATAATACCAAAAAAAATTGATAAGTTTTACAATGTTGAATCTCATGAGCCAAAGAGCTGCAATTTCTCCGAAGTCCCAATAAAGCGTAAAAGAACAAAAACCAGTACCAAAAGAAATGCTACAAGGATATACACAATATCCGCTTTGACAGTGTGTAAACTTTTTTTACAGACATTGAGAATATTAAGTTGCAAAGTAAATGCAGCATTGAAAGCTATGAAACATCCAATGGGTGTTCGAGATTGTCGTGGTTAAAATGGAGGTCATAAAAAAATTAATGACAATCGTGTACAAATACTAATTTAGCAGATAACGCAATTTCCGAAGTACAAATCATATTACAGAGAACTAACACAGAGAAAGAATACCGAACAGAAGAAACAGCATTAAATAAAATGTATGAATTGTATATTGAAGAAGCAGACAATGATCCTGTTAAATTTTCGTTTTACAAAAAAATATTTTTAACGATTTAATCTTCAAAGAAAAAAGTAAAAAAAAGATACTTGTAGTAGATGTGATTGTTTCGAATTAGAAATTAAAAATTGCGCAGATACGACAAAATTAAGCAAGTTAAAGGAAGAAAAAAATGTGCACTTAGAAGAAGCTGAAAATGCACAATCTAGAAGAAAGCTAGACATGAAGATAAGCACCGATCAACCAGAAATTAAAACCTTTTGCTTTGATTTAGAAAAACTCCTCCCCATTGGAGAATTCCAACAAATATCGTATATTATAAGCGTCAATTATCTTTTACAACCTTGGTATCCATAGCGGCAAGGATAATAAAAGTCATGTATTGTATGTTTGGATTGAAGGTGAAGCTGGTCGGGCAGCCAGGAAGTAGGCAGTTGTTTTAGGAAACACATTGAAGAAAATCTTATTCTGCAAAACATGTTGTTAGATGTTTGTTGTCAGACTCTTGTGGCGGCCAAAACGCGACATCAAAATCGTTTTGATTCTGAAAACGATTTTGGAAACTATCCTACCATTGAAAAAATTACATTACGCTATCTCTTTCCTGGTCATAGTTTTTAACCCAATGATAGTGATTTTGGAGATATTGAACGTTTATATACCGTTCATGATTACCTAAACGAATCTCGTAAAAAGAACCCACTAGTAGTTCACATAATGCAAAAAGAAGAATTCGTTGGAACAAAGAAGTTGGGAACTATGATTACAAACAGTAATCAGTAGAAAACAGTAGGTAAGGTAAGCTGGCTTAATACAACAGAAATTGAAATAAGACAGGATAAACCACTGAGTATTTTTATAAAAACTGATTTTAACACTAATGAACTAGAAGTAGATCTTCACTTCTTCTTCTTTGAGTGCATCTCCTATCGGAGATTGGATATCATTAGGGCGATTCTAATTTTATTTACTGCTGTTTTGAATAATTCGTTAGTGGTACAGCCATAGCAGTACGGCAGTGGTTTATACCACTAACAAATTAGATCTTCACAAGAAACTTCAAAAAGGACGGCCTGTCGCAATGCAATCCCTAAGTAACCACTTGATTCCTCTTTGGTCCACAGGCAAGCCATTTTCTGTGCCTAAGCTTAACAACTTAAGATCTTTAATGAAACTAATACCAAATGATGTAAAACCTCGGTATCGCCCCCTTTTCAGTAGCAATACAGTGAATGACAGAAGATGGTATTGATGGATTTTATGGAGAATTAGACTTTGACATGCAAGATGAATAATGTTTAATTTATAACACCGAGTTCAAGATTTTTTTTCTATTTTTGATTAATTTCTTAAGTATTTAAAACAACGACTTTTATTGTCATACCCAAAAAGAAAAAATAGCTTGTGGCCTACTAATCATTCACTAAAAGTGATATTTTAGTCACGCATCACTAGACCAAACGACCTCCATGTCACTTGGTCTATTGATGTATAACACAATTACACAATGTGGCGAAAATCGTATGTCGACCAAAAGCCTTTTTATTATTTTTTTTTTCGTTTTTCGTCAACATTAGCAAGTTACTATTTCGCACTTAGAGAAAAAATAAAAAATTGTCTTCAGAAAACAAAAAATTACGACTATTGTAACATACTGAATTTTAATAGAGTGAAAACTTTAAAGTCAAATACCTCAAAATCAATTTTTGGCGCTTGGTCTAGTGATGCATAACGCCGTCCAGTTTATAAAGGTTTATATAAAAATTTAAATATATATTTATCTTATTCCAAAATATTTTCACAAAATTATAATAAAACCTTGTTCAATAAAAAGAATCTATTATCTCAATTAACAAAGACTAATATTTCGCTAGAACAGCGAAACGGTTTCTCCAATAATTTTCACAGAATAATATTTCCTTAGCTGAATCTTCCTATAGTTTATTTCTCTTCTGGCAATGACATAAAGTACGACGGTATAATAATAAAGATAACTGTTCTGCTCGGTATGAATATTTACCTACGAATGGAATCGATAGTGAAACTCCGTACTCACCCATATGTCAATTTCTGGTCCAACGTACTTCTTGCCCTCGAAAACTTCAGGGGCGGCATACGGGGGCGACCCACACCACGTTGACAACTGGCCGCCTATTGTGTAGTAATTAGAAAATCCAAAATCTGCTATCTTTATATTATTATTGGAGTCTAAAAGAAGATTTTCAGCCTGTAATAAAAAAACAGGTTATAATTCCAGACTAGCGAAAATATCATCAAAACAAGATTTAGAAAAAAAAATAGAGTTCTATATTTTCCCTATAAATTTGCAGGTAAAATTTTTACAAAATGATGTGTTTAGATGCATAACCATTAAATGGAAAATTAAAATGCTAGAAATAATTAGTGTTAAATTTTTATTTTTACTTGTTTTCCCAGTTTTCTATTTATTTTATTTTAGAATAAATTTATTTATTTGCGTAATTTACACAATCGTGTTTACTTTCGAAATTATTTTCTACGTCATAGCGTTATAGCTTTAAAAATTGCAATTAATTAAAAAATGCAATTGCTCTGGTTATCTTTTGATGTTACTATTTATCCACGCACGCAATATACGAATGTTTAATTAAACTTCACAGTTATAACTACAATTGACAAATGGTGGTAGTGACGTACAATGGGGCCTATTAAAAAAATAAAATTAAATCCAATCTCTATAAAAGATATTTGCAAGAGGAAGAAAACCAGCAAAACCCGGCGCATCTATACGTAGTAGAAAAAAATCAGAAATGTAGCTGAGATAATTTTAAACAAAAATGTTTATTCGCACTTTTTTTAAAAGAATGAATTGTTTTTATCTGGAACAACGCTTAAAGCGACCGGCGATTTTAAATGTTAGTTCAATTGAGCATGTAAAATTTTCTATATAAAATTTGTATAAACTCTATAGTCCAGTCTTCAAAGAGTTGACCCCTAGAAACCATACGAACAATTTGGAAAAACTTTGGAACACTTAAAAGATGCAAAAAAGTTTACCACTTTTACCCTTTTAAAACTCCCCTTAATAGGTGGTAAAAGTACAAAAAATCGATTTACCAAGAATCTTTACGCCATAGAAAAAATGTGTTTCAAATAAAACCAACATGTCCAATATCAAATCTTCAGAATTCATATCCGAAATTGGACAGTATAATTTTATCATCCAGTAGACCGAATGAATTTATTTGTTATTAAATACACACACGTAGTTAATTAGGTTACATTAGATTTGGTCAATTAGCAACAATAAAATTTGGACATCAGTCGAAAGTGCTGACGAAAGTTAAACAATTTACATACAACTTAGATACACATGTCATTAGGTCCGCGAATATATTGACCCAATTAAAACTTATATAAAACTAAAATCTCTTGCCTAAAGAAGCATTCAATCAATATTCACTCAACAAACGTGATAGTCTTCAACGCTCAACTGCAACAGTCTCTACTCAAAGTAATCCCGGGTCAACACCCATAGTGTACGTCTCGTCAATAAACTCTGCTACTATTATTTTGTGTTTCCATTACAACTGAACGAACATCTTCACTGAGCCAACGAAGGGGAATTTGTTCACAACAGTTGCCAAGATATATGAGATAAGTAAAGAAAAATATTGAATTTCTTGAATTTTTTTAATAAACTTTTTAACAAAAAATTAAGCCTGCTTTGAGAACTCACGCCTAGTGAAATTATGATTTCTAGTGATACTTAGAAGCAATTTATGCTAAAAACTACCTTTAAAAACTTATGGATACTTTCTTTAGTGGGGATTTAATGGGAGATCGTGCATGAATCGTGTTACCTGACGTTGCCTATTTGTTCAGTATTATTTGATATTTCATCATGAAGAGGCCCGGCACAGCGCCTAGAAATTATTCGGCTATATTACGAAATAGGCTAGACGAGGACTTTGTTAGAGCTTAGAGCAATTTATGGTCCACATAATCGGAGTGGAGCTTTACCGCGAACACATCCAATAAACGGCTATGAAACAGCAGCTTCTGAGATATCACACCATACCAAAATTTTATCGGCAAATTTCACTTTTCCCTTAAACCTAACTTCGTCCGGTGCATCTTGTACATTACGTGTATAAAATCCTTCATTTTCGAATTGGATCAAGTAAAATACTTTTCATCATCAATATTGCGAATTTTACCAGGAAAACGAATACACCTCAATGCAACATCTAGGAGTTTTTTCTAACTGGGCTGGTGTATACTTGGACCTTTTTTTCTTTTATACCGTTTTAAATTATTTCTAGAAATTGTTTTACTTGCAGTCATTCGTTAAACATTATATCTTCGGCCACCATTTCGCAAATACTTTGCTAATTCGTTCTCCACACTCTGAATTAATCTCTGTTCGCGAGTAGGAGTTTAAACTCTTGGTCTTCCACTTTTGGGCAAATTAAGGCATAGTATACCATTTTCGCACTCTTTTAATTATCTGGTAACTCATTGACATAGAAATATTTTGAGCACTAAAAATTCTTACAATATCGCGTTTTGGTACATGTCCAACTAAACGATAAATAATTTAAATAATATTAAGTTTGTACGACCTCTTACCGAACTGCATTTGTCAAAACTGACATTGATTGTATCGTTTGCTGTTTACCAACTTTGGTTTCCAATGGCAACTTAATCCAATGCTACCTTAAAATATTACTTTTAAATCTAAAATTTTCTAAAAACTTCAGGAATATAAGTTAGCATCTTCTTCTTTAAGTTCCATCTCCTATCGGACGTTGGATATCATAACGGCTATGGTCACTTTGTTGGCTGATGCTCTGAAAGGTTGTAGTGAACTATAGTTAAACCATTCTCTAAGGTTCCTCAGCCAGGAGATGCGTCTTCTTCCTATGCTTCTTCTTCCTTGGATCCTTCCTTACATAATAATTCTCAGCAGATCATATTTTTCTCCTCTGGTTATGTGACCCAAATACTCTAGTTTTCTTTTTTTTATGCTGTTCATAATTTCTAACTCCTTATTTAGACGTCGTAGTACCTCAGCATTGGTAACCCTTTGAACCCACTGAATTTTTAATATTATTCTGTAACACCATATTTCGAACGCTTCTATTTTTCTTATGTGTTGTTTCTGGAATGTCCATGCTTTCATTTCGTATAGTAAGATATAAAATATATAACATGTTAGAGCCCTCAATCTGAGATGCAACTGAAGGTTTCTGTTGGTAAGCATTGTCTTCATTTTCACCAATGCTTGCCTTGCAGTTTTAATTCGGACTTTGATTTCTCTGCTTTGGTCATTTTTGTCATCAACCCAGGTTCCCAGATATTTGTATATCTCTACTTTTTCTATTTGGGTTTGCTCTATCATCAATCTTTCATTTCCATGTTGCGTTTTTGAGACAATCATAAATTTAGTTTTTCTCTTATTTATTTTTAGTCCGTATCTAATGCAATATTCGTTAATTCTATTTACCAATTCTTGTAGCGTTTTCAGAGTGTCTGTCGTTATAACGGTGTCATCAGCGAATCTTATGTTATTTACTAGTCTTCCGTTTACAGAGATTCCATCACCCAGATCCGCTATCGCTTCCTGGAATATGGCTTCACTGTACACGTTAAACAGTAATGGTGACAGAACACAGCTCTGCCTTACTCCTCTCTTTATATCTATATTTTAGGACTTTTGTTCTTCTATCTTTATGTTGGCCTTTTGATTCCAATACAGATTGATAATGATTCGTAAGTCTCGTCTGTCTATATCTTTGTTTGTCACTACTTCTATTAGTTTTTTCATGTCGGACCCTGTCGAATGCCTTCTCGAAGTCGATGAAATAGGAATAAATATCTAGGTTCATATCTAAGCATCTTTGAGAGAGGACATTAAAAGCAAACAATGCCTCTCTCGTTCAAAGTTAGCATCAGTAAGTTTAAAACCCAGTTTTCATCATTGCATAACACGCAGCCAAATAGACCACAATCTCCACGTACTGAAGAAAATATAGAGGCGGTAGCAGAAAGGCGCAGCAACTTGGCGTATGGTAGGTAATGATCTTATTTTAAGAGCATACAAAATTCAATAAGTGGAAGATCTGAAGCTGATCGACCTTCCGAGTCGTTACCATTTCAGTCGATGGGCTCTTGATAAGCTTGCAGAAGATCCACTGTTTTCGAAAAAAAAAATTGCTTTCCGACGAGGCTAATTTTTGGCTTAACGGATACGTGAATAAACAAAATGCTCATATTTAGACCGATGAGCAAGAGGTTTAAGAGTTGCCAATTCATCCAGTAAAAACAACTGTTTCGTATGGTTTATGCTCGTATGGTTTAAGCTCGTTGTCTCGACTATATTTGGTTTGAACAAGATTTTGCCATATTGCCTGTAAAGGAATGGTTTTACTGCAAGAACGATTCAGTAAACAATTTATTTCACGCTTAGGTCTTGAATTGGCCGCCTAAATCCTGTGACATCACACCTCTAGACTTTTTTCGTTGGAGCTACGTGAAGTCCAAAGTCTACATAAATAAATCGGCTACAATTGAGGCATTGGAAGGCCAATATTACTCGAGTCACTGGTTAAACATCAATCGAAATTCTCGAACGCGTCATCGACAATTGGAACTTCAGAATGGACCATCTTAACCGTAGCTTTTAACCGGCCAACATGTAAAGGAAATTATCTTTAAGAATTAGTTGAAAAGAATAGTTTATTTGTATGATAATAAAGATTTTAAAATAAAATCTACTTTTCGTTGATTTTCCTTTTTGAAAAAAGTATGTCTAAATAAATCATCCATTACTTCCCACTCAAACTTGGCCATTTTAACAACAGATCGCCTGGTATATATACCTGCGTATTTATGTTGAAATACGGTGAACTCATTCTAACTCTTTTATTTCATATACAATATTATAAAAAAATTTATTTTATAAAATCATTCTTTGCCCGTACTTATATCCAGATAAGAAATTATCCGTGGCTTCGCCTCCTTTGAAACCCGAACTCCACCCATGTTATTGTCGACATGAAAAGTTCGATATGAAAGTGGCTGATGTCTTCGCTACTAGAGCCAAAGTGCTCCTCTTGAAATTTTCTCAGAACACATAAAAGGTGGAAGACGGGAAACTACTTTTGTGTCGTTTTTCGAAAGGAGAAAAGGGATGATGTATAAACGAACACCTGATAACGTTATTACCATTTGCGAATCTAAGTAATAACCTAGACTGAATAGAATTTAAAATTGTTAAATTAAAAAACAATAATATACTTGAATCACACAGAAAGTAAACATAACTTCTTATTTTTGTCCATATTATTAGACAAATTACTTTTATTTTATTGATTACTGCTATCCATGGATTAGCACTCCATAATTTACACTAACATACAGATTGAACGAATTTTAAAACGGATCATACAATTTAATATATGTCTGTTTGAACTGCATTTGAAATAGTGGACCAATATAAAACTTGGACAAAAATAAATCCATACCCGGTGTTAGACATTGTATAAAATATCGTTCAACTATCTGTCTCGCAACAATGTTGTTTGCGTAAAGGAAACGATAATAGTTCAGGAAATAAAGCTCGAAAAAAGTTAAAACTTCGCAATTTTTTCGTCCTGCATGGATTGAGTTGAAATTTTAACAGAAGGTAGGTTATAGCCCAAGGATCAAAATCTATATCGAACCGAAGTGCGCTGAAGGGTTTTAGAGGTGAAAACTACCCCTAATTGTCAAAAATTATAAAATAATATATTAAACCTGAATATGGGTAAGAGTTGGTTTGAATTAGTTAAATAATGATTATTTTATACTTTTAAATTATACTTTTAAATAGAGTTCCATCATATTTCAACCCTTAAAAAGCGACCCTTGTTAGAGATTAATGTAAAAAAATTACTAATTCTAAAAAAATGATTTCGCCTTGGATCGATTTGGATAAAAATTTGGATTTAAGCTCAATTCGCCCACTGCTTTATAGTTTATGTCATGGCGACGAACAATGATTGTTCTTAGGGGTGAAAACTACCCCTAATTGTCAAAAATTATAAAATAACATATTAAACCTGAATATGGCTAAAATTTGATTTGAATTAATTAAATAATGATAGTTTCGTGCTTTTGAATAAAGTTCCATCATATTTCAACCCTTAAAAAGCGACCCTTGTTAGAAATTAATGTAAAAATAAGTAGTAATGCGAAGAAAATGATTTCGCCTTGGAACGATTTGCATAAAAATTTGGAATTAAGCTCAACTCACCCTCTGCATTATAATTTATGTCATGCCGATAAATCCTGATTGTTCCTAGGGGTGAAAACTACCCCTAATTTTCAAAAATTGTAAAATAACATTACAAATCCTAAGATTAGTGAAATTTGGTTTGGATTAGTTAAACAGTGATTTTTTTATACTTTAAAATACAATTTCATATATTTTCAATCCTTAAAAATCAATTGTTATGAATGCTATAGGTGAAAACAATTATTTGCCAAAATTTTGCAACTTTTCAACTTTTGAAAATCAGCCTTTACAACATTGCAGTTTTTTGTTGGTCCGTTTTATCCCTTTTTTATGTGGCAGAAATGTTAGAGCCTTATTCCATTTTAGACTCCTGGTAATTTATTGTCTTTCAACTTATCCATTGGCTGCCTTATTTCACTAAGGGTTATGTCTAGCATTAGTTCAGAATCTGATTTAATATTGTTTTTTAGTTGCCTTTTTTATCTTTATTTGGGCGTCCTATCTACTACTCTTGATAGAAATCTTCCACGGTTTTTAACAACTCAGCCCTGTTAGTTATTATTCAACCCAGTTTGTTTTTTAATTAGATTATTTGACTCTTTCCAGTATTTAATTTTGTTTGAAGTACTTTCACCCTTTTATTTGTCTGTATCGTTTGTTGGATTTTTTCGTTATTATATTTTCTCAATTTTTTTCTGATTGCTTTCTGCAATTTTTGATTACCTTCTTTATTTCTTCTTTAATTGTATTTATATTATCTTTTATATTTGTTCTTTGTTTCATTAGAGTTTCTCTTCGTTCTTAATTTTTGGGCAATGTTCTTTAGACTTTCTTGGATAGCTTGTGTATTAAATGTCACAAGTTAGAAGTTGTCCTCGTCGTATATATTTTAGGTCGCAAATCCTGCGAATTGGTCAAAATTCTGCTTGTTTTACAGGTATTATGTTAAAGCATTCTTTGGTAAATTCTATTATGTATATAGCATTTTTTCAAAAAGTTTATAGACCATATTTAGAAGTGCAATTGGTTAGCTTTCCCTAGTTTTAAAATGGCGACGATTTTTTTTCTTTTTAGTTGATGGGGAACATTTCCTGTCTAAAGAAGGCCTGAGAAGAACTTTGCAAGTCATTACCTAGTAAAGCTTCCACTGTGCTTTAAGTACTCAGCATGAATGCTATCCAAGCCAGTGATTTTTCTCGTTTTTATTTTATTAAGATTTTCCATGATTTCTTACAGGCTAAAGTTGGAATACTATGTTTTAAGTGGACTTTAAAGACTTGAGGTCTTTTTGAACTTTAATTAAATGTAAGCGGTTTTGGGGTGCTCTTAAGGTAGATATTATGTAATACGTCATTTAAGATGGTGTTACTAAATTGGTTGGTGATCAGGCTTGTCTACTTAAGTTTTTGAAATCTAGATCTTCAACTCTCTCAGTACATTTCTCGCGCTTAGCAGTATAAATGTTGTGGAGTAATTCATCTGTAATTTCCTATTTTCCATCTTCGCAGAATTTTTCATACCGTGTTTTGCTCTCATCAGATCACTGAGGAATGTACTCTTTATGGTACCTCCAGGAAT
This sequence comes from Diabrotica balteata, assembly GCA_918026665.1. NCBI lineage: Eukaryota > Metazoa > Arthropoda > Insecta > Coleoptera > Chrysomelidae > Diabrotica > Diabrotica balteata. The sequence continues at coordinate 17,644,605 of OU898281.1, read as the reverse complement.
TGCTGTTTTGCTGATTTTATTATTGCTCCTGTCAATATCTCGTAGTAGTATCTAATATAGAACTAATTAACACTGATCAATTAATTTACTACAATGCAATAATAAAAATCAGGCAGGGAAATAAGGATAGCACATAATTCAGAGTAACACGTCTTAAATAAGGTTGCAGATTATGATTCACACTATTTACAATTCTTTTAGAACAAGCATTAAAACTGATATGTTTGATAAAAGTGACAATGGCAAAGATGCTATCAGCAGTAAAATCAAAACGACTCGTCAACCCCATTTCAAATACAAAGGGGGTAAGGCAGGGAGATGCGCTGGAGTATCAGCTTTTTAATGTCGCCTTAGAACAAGTTGTACCAGACGCTTATTTAGATAGCAGGGGAACAATATTTAATAGATCAGTCCAAATTCTAGCATATGCAGACGACGTGGATATTATAACAAGAACTAGGGTGAGAACTGTGGAAATCCTAACCGAGCTAGTAGCAGCAGCAGAACGAATGGGGTTACATATAAATCAAAATAAAACCAAATTCATGGCGACTAACACAAACACAAGAGCTGGAAATGTTGACACAAATTTAACCATCAACGACCAAAACTTCGAAGCAGTCAAAGAGTTCATATATCTAAGGACATCGGTTAACCCCAATAATAACACATCTGAGGAAATAAAAATGCGAATAATAATTGCAAACAGGTGTTATCATGGTCTATCAAAGTACTTAGCTAATAAACGTCTGTCTTAAAAAACTCATATGAGGCTGTATAGAACATTGATAGTCCCCGTTCTCACATATGGATCAGAGGCATGGACGTTAACGAAAACAGATGAATCTGCTCTATCCATTTTTGAAAGAAAGGTGCTACGCAAGATATTCGGAGCGGTCTGTGAGAACGGAATATGGAAGCGTAGATATAACTTTGAACTGCAGAATATCTACAAGCATACGTTTGGTGGTAAAGATATTACCACTATAATTAAGCGAAACCGCCTGCAGTGGGCAGGACATGTAGCCGGGTCAATCGAACATGATAAAAAAGATTCTAACAGCGCAACCCGTGGGAATGAGAAGACGGGGTAGACCAAAGCTGAGGTGCGTGGATGGGGTAACAGAAGATGCGGAGAAGATCGGAGTCGGCAACTGGAAAATGCAAGCAAGGGACAGAACAGACTGGCGTAGAAAGCTTGAGAAGGTCGAGGCCCTCTCTAAGGGCTGTAGCACCAAGATGATGATGATGATAATGATGATTAAAACTACAACTCGAAGAACAATTTTCATTAACATGTCTTAACACTTTTCATTTTTTTTATCCCAATAACCACGTTATAGAAAGGTGTCAAGAGTTCAAAAGTTATTGTTAGATTTTAAAGAAGACTTTGTAAGAAGAACTAAATAGACACGTTTAAAAACTTTTGTAGTTTAGATCTGAATTATAATTTTTTGTTAGACCGTAATTTCACTCGTAATTTTCGATTTCATTTTAACTTTTTTTACGTAATCTCCGATTAAATTTATAAAAGATAAACTGTTTTTGATATTTAAAGGAACTGTATACCTTTATCACCACTTAACTCAATATAATCCTTATAAAAATGTGCCACTATAATAAAAATTTCACGGTATTTACATCGCAAAAGGCAGCCGAATTCAATTTGCTCCTCGAACACCCTTCTGGGTTAAATATTCGCAAATGTTTCTCGGTCACACCTTTCCAATTCTACTAACGCCTTTTTGTGCCATTTACATAATTGGTTCTCGTAATTTCTTCATATTTCATTGTGACGGGGCCCGTTTAAGGCCTAATCTGGTGAATTATTTTACTTTTACCAAACACCAAGCTTTTTGGGTTAGTTCGAATGACTGTCGATTATTCTTGCGAAAAACAAATACAAAAACAGGCAAAAGCTGAGAAACACCGTGTCGGTAGTAAATCTGTGATAAAATTGGAGTTTCCAAAAAAAACATCGTGTTTTTAGAGATGTCAAATTGTTATAATTAATGGAAAAAACAAATTGCAAGAATATTTTAAGAGCGTGTTATCCAAAACACAAAATTATCGAAGAAATAAGGAAATGTTAGTTCCATTATTGCTTTGATAATCTTGATATATTTTATAAATGCACTGGGGTGCAAAATTAACCGGAGACTCAGATTTTAATATTAGACAAAATTTAAAAGTCAAATTTATTACAACTCAAGAATGTTACACAGAAAAAAAAAATGTTACACAACATCATAAATAATTCAAAAAAATTAAAAATCTGCAAAGAAAACGATATTTAGTAGAGTGTATTACTTCCACGAGCCCTAATTACGGCTCTCATTCGATCAGGCATTCTTCGAATTAAGGTAGCAAAGTATGCTTAAGCAATTTGCTCCCATTCGTCACAAACTGCTTGCTCCAAATCAATATGGTATCAAACTCACTATGGTTACGTCGAATACGTCGTCCCAGAATATCCATGCATGCTCTATTGGAATTAAGTCTGCACTCCTTGATGGTCATGTTGATAAACGAATCCCAACTTCATCCAAGTAATCTAGTGTTATTCTTGCGATGTGCGGACGAGCATTATCTTGCATCAAACGAAAGTTTTCTCCAATAAATGGGACAAATGACACTACATTGTCTTCCAAACATTGCTGAATATACCGTTGAACGTTCAAACTGCCCCCTTGAATTGTAGCAAGTTCTGTATGAGCCTCTAGGAAAATGACTGCCCACATCATTATACCACCTCCACCAAATTGAACTTTCGGAGTAAAAGAACATTGCTGATATCGTTCCCCAGCTCTTCTTTATATCCTATGCCGCCTATCCGATGAGTATTTGTTAAATCTTTATTCATCCGTGAAAAGCACAGCAATCCAATCGTCAACACCTCAATTGATGTTCACGAGCGAAGTGTAAACGTTGATTCCGATGATCAGCTGTTAATAGAGGTTCCGTGACAGGTATTCTGGACCTTAATCCATATTCATTTAAGAGTCTTAGAACGGTATATACGGAATGATTTAATCGTCGAACAAATACTGGTGCTGATAATGTACGATCGCGTAATGCTTGTAACCTAAAAAAGCGATCTTTAACTTGACTTCTGGTTCTTCGTCTACCTTGACCTAGCCTCCTGGTGTATTGTCCCGAAATCTTTGTATTGCATCACACACTGTACTTCGAGAAATTCCTAAAGCATTTGCGATGTAACGAATGCTCCGCCCATCATCCTGTAAGGCAACAGCTTGTGCTACTTCTTCTGGTGTCATAATTTTTATTAATGCAAGGTTTTAAACAGGAGAGAATACAAAAACCTACAGCCGAACTTATAATCAGGTACAGTACCACAATAAACTTAAATTATTACTAAGCCACTATTTCACATTAATAACAAAAGGAATATGTAAAAGTGTTGTAGTTCGCAAAAAACATCTAAACAGAATTATAGTTTATTCGTCTTCCGGGTTTGGACCGTGTCATTTGTGAGTGACCCAAAAGTGGGTTCATCTCACAAGAGAATGATGAACTCACTTTTGGGTCACTCACAAATGACACGGTCCAAACCCGGAAGACGAATAAACTATAATTCTGACTCTGGCCGTGGAAGCCTACGATTTCATTTAACATCTAAACAGGTTCAAACAAAAAAAAACGTTATCGCTAATAAGTCACGAAATACAATTCAAACAAATTAAACAAGTTTCGATCTAAACACCAACAAAAAACAAAAAACCTTGAGTGTCCGGTTAATTTTGCACCCCAGTGTATATAGAAAATGATTAAAGTTCAGGCTTACCTTTAAATCTCTGTGTACTATATTACGATTGTGGCAGTATTCTACAGCTGACAGGATCTGCCAGAACTTATTCCTAGATTGATCCTCAGTCATTCGACCGTACCTGGCAATGTAATCTAAAAAGAATAAGGGTCAGTTTTAAAAAAATATTGTTGCATAAACTGCCTTATTTTAATATATTATTAAAAATTTTAAAACAATGTTTAACATAATCAAATTACTTCTCCCAATGCCAATATTGTTATGGAAAGAAGCGATTCAATCTTCTTATATTGGATATGGTACACTGATCATCGCCACGTACAAGTGGCCAGGTTATCAGACAACCAATAAACGAAACGTATTGTTGAGTGAAGACCAAGATAAGAAGCACTACAGAGCAGAGGACGCCAACCAACCAGATGAACTGACGACCTGAAGTGTGTTAGCAGTTACTGGATGTAAGGCCGCACAAGTCAGAGGCAGATGGAAAGAGCTTAAAAAGACCTAGCAGTGGACGCATACAGGTTGATGATGATCATGACATTGATGACTCAAAAACATCGGAGGGTGTAGGAGCAGATATTGTAGGGATTAAGCAAGGGATATATATCACGGTAAGTCTAACTAAGGATGTCTTCTTCTTCTTTTTACACATCCTTATAAGCAATTCTGCTTGTTCATTGACGGATTAATACCTCTATGGAAGGTTGTCACTTTTTCTTTTGCGCGGTCGTCCGATACTTCTTCTGCCGATTGGTGACTTATCTCTTGCTATTTTGATGCTCCGTTCGGCTCGCGGAGATAAGAATACGGCCGAGGCCAGAAGACCCTGGCTGTCGTATGAGGCGACTAATGGGAAGAAAATGAGAGGTGAAGAGCCGTCGTTCGAGGTATCGGGTTTGTAGAAACGCACTCGACATGCATATTCATCTTGGTCACCGATCTACCCTCCTAGTATCCAAGACGAGCATCTCGTGGGACCACTCTAATCTCATTCCACAAGAGCCAGGTAAGGTGGAACGAGCTGGGCCCGTAAATACCTCTCACGGGCTTACACCACCGAGAGTGGTGTCGGTGTCCCGGCACGTACCTACCTGGAATGATTTAAGGGTGATAGAAGAGTGATCCTCGGCGGCGACCTGTCTATGTGCGAGGTCTAATTCCTCCGCCTGCGTCATCTTTCCGTCCCCCTGGGGGGATCTCTGAAAGGGTGACGTACTCGCAACACAGGTACTACGGATAAAGTGAAGCCCCACGATCTTTCGGCATCGTGCTGCCTTATTTGGTATCGGACTCGCAAGAGCAGTGGAGTCGCTTACGGTCGTATGCCGAAAGGCCAGGAAGACCTGGATCAGGCACAAACCTCAGGCTCTGCTATTTTGAAGACAAGGGTCTCCTCCATTCTGCTTATGTGGTTATCTATTCTTTTTTTATATTTTGTCCATTCATATATACACTGTACGCTACATTTTCTTCTAACGTCTTTACTTCTCTTTCGATCTCTAAGCGTATTTTCTGTAATTCTTCTGAGTGCTCTCATCTATGCCGTTTCCAGTAGCCTTTGCGTTGTGCCTATGTCGGATCTTGTTTCTGAGGCATATGTCATTATTGGTCTTACACTGACTTTATACATTCTTGACCTCATCTCAGTGTTAATTTGTCTGTTTTGTCATATAGTGTTATTAAGGCAACCTGCCAGTATTTTTGCTTTTTGTACTTGATCTCTCACTTCTTTGTCCAGGTCTCCATAGCCAGACAGTGTAATTCCGAGCTATTTTATTTCCATTACTTGTTCAATACCGATGCCATCAATTTCAATTTTACATCTGGTTTATACCTCTGTAGTTTTCTGGCTGTTGTTATCTCCTTTTTTGAATAGTAAAATTAGTTCGCTCGTTGTAAGTTCTTCCGGTATTTTATTGTGTTTTATAATTTTATAAATTAATGTTGTTAATTCTAATTGTAACGTCTCAGCAAGACTACTGAGATCATAAAAAGCATCAAGCAGAGAAAGCTGGAATATTTCGGACATGTAATTAGGGGTCCTAAATATAGGTTGCTACAAAATATCATGCAAGGAAAAATAGTAGGCAAACGCAGTCCAGGACGAAGAAGAACCTCATGGTTGAAGAACTTGCGAGGTTGGTATGGTGTAGATACAAGCATGCTATTTGGGGTGGCAGTGAATAAAATTAAAATAGCTATGATGGTAACCAACGTTCTGAAAGGACATGGTACATGAAGAAGAAGAAGAATGTTGTTAATTGTTCTGTCATTGCTGCTCCACAATATTTCAGTAATTCGTTTGGTATCCCGTCTTTACCTGCTGCTTTTCTGTTCTTCAGGTTTTCAAGTATTTTCCCAACTTTTCTGTGTTTTGGTCATATTAGTTCTTTTACCTCCGTTCGTTGACCTTTTATGAAGCTCGAATCTAAGGATGTCATAGAAGATAATTTCTGATGAATTTATCTTCCACTTTCTACAGCATATACCATAATAGCAATGTCAGAAGTATAGAAAAGATAAAGAAAGTGTTATGTATGGGCCTGGCAAGTGATGGTACTGGTAGTCTCGCTGTAATATACATTCTGATCTACTCTCTACTGATTCGCCTGTTTATCTACAGAAAATACCTAACTTTCTAACAATTTTCATTTTTCGGTACAGCTTAAGTTACAAAGGTATATTTTAAGAGAAATCATCCTATATTCGATACATTTAAGAAATCTTCCAGTAGTGTTTTCTGATCTTCTTAATGTCATCAGCTTATCTCATTTGTGGTCTTCCTCTGCGTTTTTTTTCTAACCATGGTCTCCATTGTTGTATTTCGTAGTTCCATCTCTTATCCTTCAGTCGGGCTCCATTTTAATTTGGCAGCATATTCTCCTGCGTGTTTTACTGTGGTTTTGCTTCTAATGCATTTGTTTGTTCTTTTGTCTATAAGTCTACTCCGAGCATTAATCTTTTTTCATCGCTCTTTGTGCTTTTACTATTTTACCCATATTAGACTTCGTGAGTGTGCACGTCTGTGAACCATACGTGAGTATAGGAAGGATGCACTGATCGTAAATTCTGGTCTTCAAATATTGTTCTATTTTAGTGCTTTTCCAGATCCAACTCAGTTTTTCAAATCCTGCACACACTAACTTTATTCTTCTGGTGGTTTCTGCAGTTTGATTTTCTTTGCTAACTTTCATTATCTGTTCCAGGTAGACGTATTTGCTTACTGCTTCTAAATTTATGGCGTTCAACGTTACGTTTCTAATGTTTGATGTATTTGTCATTATTTTTGTTTTTTGCAAGTTCATTTTAAGACCTACTTTTTCCGAAGCTTGAAGTAGTTGCGTCATCATGGTCTGTCGTTCTTCGAAACTTATAGCGAATATTACAATGTCATCAGCATATCTCAAATAACTCAGTTTTCTTCCACTTACATTTATTCCTTTATCTGCCCAGATAATGTCTTTAAACACGTCTTCCAATCCAAGTGTGAATATCTTTGGTGAGATAACATCTCTCTGGCGAACTCCTCTTTTGATTGCTATAGCTTTGGTTTTCTTTGAATACCTCTTCCAATCTAAGTGTGAATAGCTTTGGTGAGATAACATCTCCCTGGTGAACTCCTCTGTTGATTGGTATAGCTTTGGTTTTCGCATATATTTATATTTTCATCGCATCTTGGCTTATCATTGACCCTAAATACCTAAAAGTTTTACAAGTATAACAATTTCGCAACCCACTACGCACCACTCGCTTCCTTCCAGTTCATTCACCTCGCTCTTACTCTACTGCATGTATCTCCATCTATTTCCACATTACTCTGTATTAGAACTCCTAGCTCTAAACTGTTATCTTTCATATCATAAAAAACTTTTATTGAATAAAATAAATAAATTCGAATCATATTTTTGAAATAATGTTAACTATACTCACATATAATAAATGACATGTTTCTGCACACGGTAGCATCTTGATTTGTACTGTAGCGTCTTACAAAGCCAGAGTGTGAAAAATGTCATACATATGTAAATATAGCGGAATACTTCTGTCATATTTATTCAATTTAGAAATGAACCAGCAAAGGATCTAAAATATGAACGCTATATTTGACAATACCACGCTCTATTTTATCTTGGTATACTGTATAGAAAAAAACAACCAGAGAGATCCCGTCTTCGCTGTAAATATATCGGTGGTGGTTCAGGGACGCATCTTTGTATATTGTGTGCGTCGATTTAAGATCCCCGTCGTGTTCGAACGTATCTAGCGCGTCTTGTGACGTCAGAGCGTCAAGGTCTTGCGTAGGAGTTGTAGACGCATAGGATAACAGTTTCTCGCCACACTGATATCATTTTTCGAGCTGGTAAACCGGTCAATTATAAGGATCATTGGGACGGAATAAACGGTTTCGTAGTTTAGTAGGCTACGTTTGAATTTTGATACATTTAGTTAAATTGTATCATTACGTTGTGATATTAAAACAGGAGTTCAAATAAGATATTAAATTAACAAAAAAAATTTTGGTAATATTTGGTACACAGTTAAAAAAATTTCGGTTTTAGTTTGAATAAGATTTAAAAATACTATTAGAGCAGAACACGTATCCAGAAAAAGAAGTTTAGCTCCAGTTAACCTTCTAGTTAAAATAAATATAAACCAGAATCAATGTAAAGTTGTAACTGGTTTGGCATTTCGGCCTCTAGATCGAAAGCAGTGTTAAAAATACGTTTTGAAAAATAAGTTTTAGAAAATTAAACAAACTACTTTGTTTTTGTTGCTTTTCAAACACATTTCCTCTTATAATTTATTTGTTATAGACTGCCGGAGTGATGACGTAGATTTTATTGACATCTGTCAGTTTCACTTTACAAACAAACCTTGTTTAGTGTGGATAATTTGTATTTTTCGTTATTTTTTCATTTTTTTACAGAATCTTTCTGCTTTTTGCAATATCCAAGTATTCTAATAGTTACTACAACAATTTTACAAGGTTGTGTAAATAATAAAGTATGTTATTTTTATAAAAATAGCAATAAAATGCATGTATCAATAAAGTAAAGTTAAAATTTCATTAATTTAAACTTTTAAACTATTTTTCATAGAAATATAACACCGAATTATAATGGTATTATCGTAAAAAATATTATACTTAAAAGAAAAAGCAGCAGAGGAAAGAAAATTTTAACTTCATAGAAGTTAAATAGTCTTGAGATTAGGCGTTTCAACTTTTGTTTGGAAAGTAATAATAACAAAATGGTCGTTGTGACGTCACACTCCGGCTGTCCATTTTCATGATCCCTAAATGTAGAAATAATGAACATGAATCTTACATTCACATATAGGGTACCAAAAGTTACAAAAAACGGATATTGCATGTTTGTGCATAATGTAGCAATACTATCATCGATACAAGAAGATATCCAAATAAGTGTAACAAAGGTTTAAACAAATTGGAGGTAAATATATTCAGGGAGAATTCAAAAGTGGTGGTCATAGTATTTTAATACTTAAAAAAGACAATTGAAGAAACTCACAAACAAGAAGTACAGATAAATCGACACATAAAGCCAATAATATAAAAAGCAATAGAAAGAAAAATTGTCATTCAGCCAGTCTCAATCAAGATAACTTTATTAATGTAATGTGTGTGTGTGTGTGTTTGTGTGTGTAGAGTAATTGTCTTGATACTTAGCAAAGTCGACGTCATTGTCTTTGCTAAGAGACGCTTATTGTATCCGAACGTCCCTCCGGTGAGTACCGATCACACAAGGATAGAAATTATTTTCATTTATTAATTTTTTTAATAAACGAAAATTTCCACCCAGGTGAGATTCGAACTCACGACCTTTAGGTTTAAAGGTAGGCGCTCTTACCACTGAGCCACAGAGGGGGTATTTTAGGGGTATATAGATCTATTCTTACGTATAAGTGTAAATAATGTGTACTAAATAAGCAACAGTAAAGTAAGATACGCGACAGAGATGAAATATTTACGAAGGGTACAGGGAGCAACTGGAAGAGATTAGATAAGAAACAATGTTATAGGAGATAAAATAAAATTAGTCGATGGCACAGTATGTTGAAAAATATGTAATTAAGTTAGTGAGGTCATTTTCAGTGACTAAAAAATGAAATAACGGTGAAAAAGATATGAGAAACTAAAGCTCTAAAAAAGGGAGAAAGACGTAGGAAGACGTGAAACCATGTAATAGCAAAACAATTTGACAAACAGACAGACTTTTTCAAGTCACAATAGGTAACTTTAAAAGTGTCCAAATATAGCTTAGCCATGGACTGCAACAGGGATATGTTTTGGCACCCTTACTGTTTAATTTATACATCGCGTACCTACCTGGAACAACTTCGCAGAAATTTGGCAACGCTGACGACTTAGCCATTGCAGCAAGACATAATAACATGGATATTACATAAAAAATACTAATGGATGACCCTGCCGTTATGGGAGAATACTTTTGCAAATGGAGGCAACGGCCCAATGCAACGAAAACCGAAGTGTACTGTTTTCATCTGAACAATGCCCGAGCCAACAAAAAACTATCTGTTGACTTTGAAAACAGACTGCTCACTTATAACTCAACACTAAAATATTACAAAACATTAAGTTATAAAGAACACCTACAACGAACGGTAGCTAAACTGAAAGCGCGAAATAATATGGTCCAAAAGCTAGGTGGCATCACATGGGACTCCTCAGCCTCCGTAATCAGATCATCCGTTCTCGAACTTGTATACTCAGTGGCTAAATATGCTTCTCCGGTATGGCTCAATAGCAACCACACGAAGATTATTGACATCCAATTAAACCAGACAATGCGAATAATCTCTGCTACAATTAGACCCACACTGAACTATTGACTTTCAATTCTGGGTCACTTTCCACCGCCGAAATCCACCGAGAATATCGAAAAATCGAGACTTGCCATCAACGCGGTATCAAAACAAACAGACTGCGCTCCAGATATCCTCCATTGTTAAGAGCCAACTCCTTACATTAGGCACATTTCAACTTCACCAACGCTTAGAGAAGACAATGAGAGAGAGAGAGAGTGACTTGCCACAGGAAGCACACCAAATGGCTTGTATCAATCAGAAATCACCAGGCTTTGATCTGACCCGTAATACATGAACAATACTAAACATAATAAGAACAAGCATTAGTAGATGTGCTGACAGCGTATATAGATGGGGAAAAGCCCTTACTCCTGAGTGTGACTATGGTGCGCAACCACTGACTGTCCGTCACATTGTTGAAGAATACCCCCGAAAGCGATTTCCTGGAGTTTTCCATGAGTTCCTGAATGCGACCCCGACAATGTTTTACATTATATTAATAATACATGAGACGTTTGTTTGTAATACTCGATGTAACGTTTTATATTGTAAAATAGATAAAAAATTTAAAGGTGGATAAATCGTCAATGACCACAACGTGAATATTGATTTAAAATTCTTATTGCTGGAAAAGTGCAATATAAATGTAAAGTACTAAATTGTATGATAAATGAGCTCATTTATTTTCTTTTTCGTGTTTTATTTATTGTTAATGCACGAAATATTTGTTGTCCGATATTGATTTATAGTAAAAATAATATTCATCATAATTTATTGTGACATAAAATGAAAAATGAAGATAAAGCTAAAGAAATTTTCAACAAATATATGATATATTTTCATTTATTTTCTACATAAAGCGCAATATATATAATAACATTCTTTTTCCGCAAATCGCCAGGAAATTTTGACATTCCTGTCAAAATTTCTTGAAGAAAAAGTCAGGACTTCCTTACTGTAAGGAAATGTCATTTCCTTACTGTTGGAAATGATATTTCCGTACAGTTGTTAGTGTTCTACATAAATGATAGAAAACACATTGCTTATAAGGAATATATAATATAAAAAGATATAATATAAAGGATATATCGAAGAATCGCCTAACAATAAGGTTGAGGTGGCAAATAAAATTTTCACAGTACAAAATATTCAACAAAATGACACTTCCACCCTCCATGTTGTCCAAAATGTTTCTCATAGTTCTAAGAGTGTTCCTCCAATGTTCAATAATTGTACTAACTGTCAAATTACTGTAAATATAACAAATTTCATCATCACTTATCATTTTACTTTCGAGAACACCATCAATTAAATTTATAAGCGTCACGTTTGACAATTCAACCTCAATACGTTTCCATAGTAACCCAAGTAATTTTATTAGGAATTTCAAAGCACCATTTATTTGGGAATAAAATTATCGCGTTTTTTTTTAAATCAATCAATACCTGTCGAATTTTAAACGATTTGGGGAAAAAAGTATGTTTACCTCGTAGGAAAAGCCACAATCCTGGACTCTGTGTTGCTAAGTCTCGGCTTGCGCCTCGACTTAGCAATCTTCACAGTCGTCCAGGAATGTTAAGCTTTTCCTACCCGGTAAACAATGTACTATTTTTTTTTTCATTCGTGTTTAGACAATCGCTGGCTCAGAATCAAAGCTGGATCATAAAAATGCAAAGATTGCGCTAGGCAGCTCATCTTATAAAAACGGATAATAACAAAAAAACAAGTGGATAGACCAAGTGAGTACCGATACTAAAGAGATAATGAGGATAAGCCAATGAAAGAGATGCTTTGAACATGATGCTGAAAGAGTCCAAGATCCGACTTGGGCTATATCACTATTGAAAAGAGAGAGAGAGAGAGAGAGAGAGAGAGAGAGAGAGATAGAGAAAGAGGGAGGAAGATAGAGAAAGAAAGAGAGAGCTTTTAATTATCTGGTTAAAACATCTACTTAACTATAAAGCGACCCTCATTATTGCCAAGAAATTAATTAGGTAAATAAATAAAAAAATATATTATTGATACAATATTGATTGAACCACTACACTTACCAAAAATTTCTCCCTGGCTAGCATATTCTGATACCAAATATATCATATTTTTGGTTTCCATCACCTGTAACAAAACAAAAAATTATCAGCTTAGTATACACAAAAAACGCATTAAACTGTACAAATGTAACGCCAGACCGTCATTTTTTAGATTATCCTATTAGAAACAACGCCAATTCTCCAGTTTACTAGAAAATCTTAAGACATTTTTTGGATCAACCCAAACAATAAGAAAAAATATAATATAAATATTCTTTGTTCTTTTTTATTCTTTCTCTAAAATTATTTCCAAAAATGTCTTAAAAAGTTCACAGTAATAACCTACAACGCACAATTAACTTTAGACTAGTATACAAGAAATTAACCAAAAAGTACAGGAAGATGAGAAGAAAAGTGATGTCGCAAAAGAATTTAAGATTCCTCTGAATACTCTGTCAACCATAATAAAGCACAAGTTGAAAATTAATGCTGCTTAAACTTCTGGAGTACGGAAAAGAACTACTAAAGGTCAATTTCCTCATCTGGTAGAAAGTCTGGTCATTTGGTTAAGACAGTGTAGAGGACAAAAAGTGTCTATTAGCGGAAACTTGTTGAAGGAAATAGCAAAAGAGTTCGCGTCTACTCTAAGCATCAAAAACTTTGCGGCAAGACAAGTGCAGGATGGCTTACAAATTTCAAAAAGAGAAATGCAGTTGTGTTTAAAAAAGATTGTGGAAAAAGTGGAAGTGTTGATAATGCAGTTTGCTTAGATTTGCACGGTAAATTAAAGACCTTGACTAAGAACTATGATGCCCGAAACATTTTTAATACTGATGAAACTGGCCTATTTTCAAATGTTTCTTACGACAAGACGCTTACTTTTAAAGATAAAAAATGTCATAGGGAAAAACATAGTAAAGAGAGGTTGACAATTTTACTTGCAGTAAATATGGACGGATCTGAAAAACTTAAACCCTTAGAGATAGGAAAAGCAATGAAACTGCGATGTTTCAAAAGTGTGAAATCGTTTTCTACGGATTATTGTGCTAACAAACAGCTTATAACGGCAAAAGTGGAAAACTTTACTATTTTTAGATAATTGCACTATCAACAACAGTCCTCCTACATTGTCCAACATGACGTAACTCTACTTTTTTCTACCAAATACAACTTCCAAATTGCAACCATTGGACCAAGGGATCATCCAAGATGTTCTATCGCAAAGAAATTGTTAAGCTCGTTTTAGAATCTCTCGACAAGCAGCTAACTGCAAATATCACGGTTCTGACTGCTATTTTACTGATTGGCAAGACATGGAGAGGTGTAACACCCCTACCAATTCTTAATATCAACTGCTTGAATACTTATGGATGATGAAGAACCAGCAATAGAACCATTAGTTGACATCAGTGGTGTGAGTTTGTCTAACTTTGTTGTGTATAAAGATGTTGCTGTTTCAGGTTCACTAACCGATGGCGAAATTTCATCTGCAACAGATGCGAATGAAAAAAAGTAACGATGAAGATGGTACGGTACATCAGAACCTTTGGCAGAGGTGTCAGTTAAGGACGCAAGATCCTTATTCAATACCTTACAAACCTGTCTACAAAACGAAAGTGATGAAAAAGCATTTCGAGCACATTTTCTCTTAAAAAAAAATTATTGAGCAGTCTGAGCAGCACCAATGTGCTTTGAAGCAAACCAATATAATACAGTTCTTTCGAAGGATTGATTAAGTCACATTATTAATACATAAACTAAACTTTTGTGATCGTTATAGAATAGCAGATAATAAATAATTGATCAACACTTAATAATTCGTAATATTTTAAGAATCCCTCGAATTAACGATAGTCGACTATATATATATATATATATATATATATATATATATATATATACAGTGTAGGTAAAATTTTATGGTCGGTATGGTAAAACTTAACAGGATATCTAACACAGATATAAAATCATATTTTCAGCGAATAGACAAAGATAACAATCATATTCCCTCTTGGTCTCCCCTCCATAAATCTTCTTGACGCCCATTTTGCCTGTTAGTGAGACGATTAGTTCCGATCAGAGATATTTTACATATTCTGTGGTTCCGATCCTCATAAAGCTAAGAAACTAGAGGTGGGTCCTTTAGTTTTTTAAATTTTAATCGGAACCGTTTTTCGTAAACTGTAACTAGTTGATTGTTTACCAGTATTCAAATTAGCGAGTATACAAACATATTGGCTATTATCGTTTATGTGTATAAGTATTAAAGTGAAAGAAACTAACGAAGAATATATTTATTATAACTTGAAAAATAAATTAAACAATACAAATAGTACTTACATTTACATGGACTTAAGTCATCTTTATCAGTTTCTTTTTCTTGTACTAGTCAATTTTCAATAGTATAATCTTCTTTTTCTTTTTTTTTTATAGAAGTAACCAGCTTCAACCATCAACTAGTTGATTTTAACGAATTTAACCGAAAATTTAGAGTTTAACACGGTTTAATTAGACTGCTGCCATTTTTCTGGAAACCATAATTAAGAAAACATCACTTTTAAAATTAGTGAAATTATTATTCAGGGGGTCTAAAACAAAAAGTAAATTTTGCAGTAACTGATAATGCCTCAAATATGGTCTATTAAATATGCTTTGGAATGAAAACATTTAAATTGATTTGCTCATTCGTTAAATTTATTGATGGAGGACGCACTTAAATGCTGTCGTGTACAAATAGATAAAATAAAAAGTCTTTTTTTCGACAATTCGGCAAAAAACACATTTCAAAAAAGTACCTTATCTTCAGAAACGCCTTTAAAGTATCAATTACAACATAACAAAGATCCCAAACGGCCAATCCAAGACGTGGAAACTAGGTAAAACTTCACCTATTACATGTTAGAAAGAATGACGGAGTTAGAAGAGGCAATCCGTTCCACATTGGTATCAGTTAATACAGACTTAGACTTAGACCAAATCTAAATACTGAAGACTGGATTATTTTTTCGTAATTGTCCTAAATTTTACGGCCTTTTAAAGAAATAACAAGTACAATGAGTGGCCAAAAATACTTGAATGATAGTTCAGTGATTGTTCTGGTACGCTGCCTGCAAAAATCTTGCAATAAAATTTTAGCAAACAGTAACCTTACATCCATAGTTAGTATCCGACGTAGTACGGATTTTTATTACTAATTACGGGATAATTACTAATCTCAGGTTTAGCAAAAAGATTTAGAGGGATATAATAGAGTGGCATATTGTCATTATGTACGTTTATGGATTCACGATTTAAAGTGCAGGGATTTTCTGATAAAAATGACGCTAAAAAAATAAAAGAAAGAGTTAAGAAGCTGGTTACTTCTATAATTAAAGAACAAGAAGATTGTACTATTGAAAATCAACCAGTATAAGAAAAAGAAACCGATAAGGATGACTTAAGTCCATGGTGTATTTTTGATCAATTAATTGGACATGACTCATCTAAACGTACACCTCAAGCGAGAGTCCATTACAATGGTGAAAAAACCATCGCCATGTATCTCCTAACTTAACCACTATATTCATAAAGTATTGTAAATGTGAACACATGTTCAAAATCAGGTTTAATTTTAAATAAAAGAAAAACACAATTAATAAGAAGTAAAGTAAAAAAACTTATGTTTTTAAATGTCAATTTAGACGATTCGTGATTTAATAATAACGTGTAATGTAAACGTAGGTACGATTTACTATTTGTATTGTTTAGTTTAGTTTTCAAGTTATAATAAAATCTTTTATTAGTTTCCTTCACTTCAATAAATATACAGATAAACGATAATAGCCATTATGTTTGTTTATGTAGGCAGTTTCTTACTTGAAACTACTATTAAAAAATCATAGTTACTTGTTTACGAAAATCGGTTTTGCGACGTCAATGACCCACCTCTATTCGTAAATACCTGTTTACCCTTTGATTCGGTGATTTGACCACGCGACACGCCACGTTGGCAAATAGTTTTGTACGAAGCTTTTTTATTTATATGCAGTTTAATATTTTTATTGGAAATAAGGCATAATGTCACTTTAAAATAAGCTTATTTTGATGTTTAGATTTTTAATTCGGAAATCGTTTTTAAAATACCAAACATTAATAAATTTTATTTATATAAAACGATTTCCGAAGTATAAATCAAAATGTTATATTACACTTATTGTAAAGTAAAATTGTGGCATATTCCCAATAGAAAACAATAAGCTGCCATTTAAATCCATTTCGCCCAAATTTCATTATCTTGGAGCATTGTTCAAATCCGAAAAAGACAACAGGTCAAATAAAACCAATAAGTTTGGCAACGTTGAATTTCCCCTTTTTATTATATCCACTCCATATCCACTCATTTATGTTCGGTGTTATAAAAGGCGGACACCTAATATATCTCTCTCTTTTTAAACAGTTGTTTCTCACTCCATCTCATGTAAGGTCCATACCGACCATAAACTTTTACCTATACTGTATATATATATATATATATATATATATATATATATATATATATATATATATATATATATACATTATATACTGCATGAAATTGGTTTTTGTTATAGATATATTCGGAAAAGAAATAAGACCATATCAAGAGAAAAACTCCGAAAATGACACTTCTTACGACGTTTTTTATTTTTCTACGAACAAACATCTTGAATCGATTTAGAAGAAATGTCAGCGTTTCGAAGCTGTTACACTTTTATTGAATATACATGTATACGAAAGCCTTCGAGTGTCGATATAGTTGACCATATATAAGAAAGAATTTTCCTATTTCTTGTCATTGATTTTCCCGGTGCGCAGCTCGGGAAAACATTAGTCTCAAAGGAAAAAAGTAGTATTTTAGTTTCTGCTTTAAAAAGGCTTCTGGAAGTGCACGACGATTGTTTAAAATTTCATTACTTCGGTTCTGAAAGGGTTAGTTGCACAAAGAAGCTGGATAAACAAGATAAAATAATGAATCCGGCGTTTTCTTAAAGCCTAGATTCGGATTAGAGCTTTGTAGATATTTATGAAATCATTATTATAATTGGGGGACACAACACAATAGCTAGACTTATATAGTAATAGTCTTTTGTACATTTTTACCTACTTAAAAGATTTATTAGTTTATTTTATAAGCCTTTAAAAGGGGTAGTGAAACGGTACACATGATTCTTTTACTTGAGTATAATTTCTCCAACTCAACTCTTAAGAAAATTAGTTTTCTCCGAGTGCTCCTGTCGCTACTTATAGAATGTATGTACCGGGTGGTCCAATAAGTCGATCTCTTGGCTATATATCAGAAACTATTCATGTTATAACTTTGGGAGACAAAATTCCTTAGTAAAAGTGGTAAAAGTGTTTAATAAGTTAACTAGAAATAGGCCAATTTAGAGTGCTTAATTCCGCACAAAGCCGTCTAAGTACTTTTTTTTATTTTTTCAATCAAAGGGAGGGGGAGAGTGGGAAAGCATTTGTGGATAAATACCTATAACTTTGGTTTGGATCAACCGATTCTAACGAAATTAGTGTCATTAGAAAGAGTGTGATGATTTAATTTATATCTATTATAAAACAATTGCATTTAGTTTTAATTGTCATCGGTAGAGGGTACTTTCGAATAGAAAAAATTTGTTTTTTTTTAAATGTTTAATAGAAACACATATTTATTGTAAACTATAATGGAACTGGATTAAATTTGTAACAAAATGGGGCAAACCGCATGTTGATAGCTTTTGTCGAACTCGAGATATGAATAAAAACGCATAAACATAAGTAAGTATAGTATTGACTCACACTTTATTAAAACTTAAAATTAAATATGTAAAAATCATACAAATATCTCGATCATTAAAACTTAATGTTAAATTAAATGTTCAAATTGTTTTCCATCGTTGTCCACACAAAGATGTAATCTTTCGCGCGTAGACATAACAGCTGCTTCAATATCAGCGGTTGATATACTATTTATTGCGTTTATAATGCGTTATTTGATGTCGTCTCGCGTGGTCGGTCGAGTTTGGTACACTAAGTCCTTTAATTTCCCCACACATAAAAATCCAGACATGTTAAGTATGGAGATCTAGCTGGCCATGAAAATATACTTCCCCTTCCAATCCATTTATTTGGATAAGAGGATAAAAGCGCCGTGTTGCCGTTTTAATCAGAATATTAAAATAACAGTTAAATCTAAAGTTTAAAGAAAATTTCAAGTTTCTGACCTAAACGTTCATTTTATAATAAGGAAAACCAACCTGTGATGTTTTAAAATACTTACAACAGCAGTTTTTGGGTATGTTTAATTCTATAGAGATTTGCCGACTACTTATATGTGGATTCTGTTAAATTAAAGCAAGAAAATGGATTGAATTATCTTCGGTCATACCTCTACTACGCCGTTTAAAACAAGGAGCAAGCTTCTTGCCTTTCTTTCAAATACTTCTTTGGCATAATATCTCCTGTCAGGATATCTTACAGAATATATATATGTGAGGCAATAGCGGCATTTTGGTGACATACAATTCTGTATTCGATATACTCATCACGAATTATTAGAACTGATCATTACTTACTAATATTACCAATATTAATATCTATTGAAAAAAGTGTAATCTTTAATTCGAATTATAATATAACACTTCTTAACAATGTTTTGACTGCTGTCAATAAATAAGCAATATGAACTCCCGTCAAAGTCATTGTCGTAGCCTACTTAGTTTCGAAAAAAGTATTTTTAATCATATGAAATAATAATGGTCAAAATACGTATTAACATTAAGATTATTCTACTATAAAAACATTTTAAACTACCAACTGACTTATATTTTAATTTAATTTATAATACAGGGTGAGTCAGTACTGTACTTACTTATGTTTATGCGTTTTTATTCAAATCTCGAGTTCGACAAAAGCTATTAACATGCGGTTTGCGCAAGTTTGTTACGAATTTAATCCAGTTTTATTATAATTTACCATAAATAGGTAAACATTTTGAAGAAAAAACAAATTTTTTCTATTCGAAAGTGCCCTCTAACTATGACAATTAAAAATAAATGCAATTATTTTATAGTAGATGTAAATTAATTCATCCACTTTTTCTAATGACACTAATTTCGTTAAAATCGGTTGATCCAAACCAAAGTTAAAGGTATTTATGCACAAATACTTTCCCACTCTCCCCCGCCCTTGAAAAAATTTAAAAAATTACTTAAACGACTTTGTGCAGAATTTAAGCCTCTTTCTTGTTTACTTATTTAACACTTATTATAATTGGGCATATTTCCCAAAAAACTGGTTTTCAAAGTTTTCTTCACAGGTTAAGCCCCCTAGCGGTTAACCCAGAAACTTGAAAGTTATTTCCAGCGATTTCTCTTGGCCACTTTTACTAAGGCATTTTTTCTCCTAAAGTTATAACATGAATAGTTTTTGATATATAGCCGAGAGATGGGCTTATTGGACCACGCGGTACATAAAACCTATAGAATATAGCCCGAAAGTTTAAATTCTTATTTTATATTTGGTTGAAAAAAAGACTTTATTACAGTATTATTCTTTTATATAAAGTTTAAAGTTTGCTATTATCTGCTTATAGAGTATTTATTTTTTAGTGCGTTTCCAAGTTTTAATATGCTCGAACATCGTTATATAATATCACGATACAAACTTCCATAATGCTGAATGACTTCCAGCTGTTTTGCCACCTCTTGGTCAATTCTGCTGAAGTTTCTTATTTTGATATTTTAACAATACGGGTATGTCTAGGGACCGGCCGATTTTTTATTCTGATTTATATACACTTCTCACGCCTTCTGATAAATTGAATCATTTTAGCCTTTTCCCTTTTTTATCCATATTTACATTTATTGTTTTTATATCATAAAAAAGTTATTTGTTATACTAATCACTAAAGTGCCCCATTTAGTAAAAATGCTACAATTCAATTAGAGTACTTAGTAACTCAATTCTTTGCTAAGTGTTTAAACCCGATAAATATTTACAGCCACCATTTGATTAAAATTCCAAGAGCCCCAAAAACCAATTAAAGAAATCAGAATTTCAATCTCTTTCGTTTATATTTCCGGATTCGATGAAAATTGCATCGCGTCTGTCTTTTCATAAAATAGAAAATGCTCCAAAGTGTTCTGAATAAGAAATCAAATCGTTTCTTTATTCGTCAGTTTTAATCCGGCGATGTGCACATCTCATTGTGAATTCTTTTATTTGGTATTAAAAGCACGTCTTAAATATCTCTCTATACTGAAAAAGTTTCTTAGCATAAATGTTTTAGCTAAAAGTCAGTTGCAGGATATTGGGACGTTTCGTACACACAAGTGGTTTCATATACAGTTCCTCTAATTCGTCAAATTTACGTCGAGTGCAAAATAATTCTGTTATTTATTAATAATCAGCTGTATTCTACAGATGATATAAACATAATGAGCAGAACAGTGAATGCAGCGAAAGAAACCTACGTTGAGTTGAAACAGAGTGCAGAAGCAGTAGGGCTAGCAATAAATACAAATTAAACAAAACTACTCATACAAACCAGATCAAATAGACCGGCGCAACAACACTTTATTGACGATATAAAACATGTGAATAGATTCACATACCTAAGCATGGATCTGGTCGCAAGAAATGAAGAAGAACCGGAAATAAATAGAAGGCTTGTGCTGGCAAATAAAGCCTATTTCGCGATGGGCTACATATTCAAATCGCGAGACGTACACCGGAAAACAAAACTTCGGGTATATAAAATAATAATTAGGCCCATAGTAAGTTATATCTGTGAAACATGGGGGGTTACACAGAAATCTGCCAATGCATTATATGTATGTATCTTCTTCTTCTTCAGATGCAAATCCACTAATGGATGTTAGCGATCACATTTTCCATTAATTCTTTATTTGTTGCAATATGTATCAGAGATTGTATGTCGGTAATCCCTGTCCATTGCCTTATGTTTCGGAGCCAGGACATTTTCTTGCGTCCCATTCCTCTCTTGCCTTCAATTTTACCCTCGATTATAAGTTGTATGTATGTATGTATATATATATATATATATATATATATATATATATATATATATATGTATATTATTGTGATATTTAAAGTCTTGGTGCGCCAAGCAATAATTAGCTAATTAATGTTTTTATTAATTAAAATTATTTAAATGATATGATTATGACTCTATCACAATTTTTAATTCTTTTATCTCAGGGTTAAATTCGTGCTTCAATATCTATGCTATTACATGTGAAAGGTAAGGTCCAAAGAATACCGGAATAATAAAAAACACATATGATCTAACACTATAATTGAATTAAAAATAATGAAATAATTTACACTCAAAAGTTTTCAATAAACAAAATCTCATATAATAATTCTCAAAATTTTGTTCTACGTACGTGAACAATCAAAATTAATAATACAAACAATATTAGTTGAAATCTCAAAATCCAAGTATTACTCTAAATCTCCTAATCAAAATATTTATATCCTTTCTAAATTAAGTGTAAAAAATTGCGTTATCAATGAAAGAAAAACTGCAGAAAACAAAACTATCTCTCTCTGATGATGAGTGGTCCAAATCCTTGTTATTTGTAGACTATACTATTTACTCGTGGCCGCTCCCTAAGTAATCAGCGATCTTACAATAAATTATTGCAAGTATCTCGTCCTTAATGATCTTCAAATGCACGAATCGTTCAAATTATGCTAGCTTCTTCTTCTCTCAATAAACTGAATCTCTCGTTGGCCTGAGTGAAAAATGACTCTTGGAATATCTTTTCTTTACGATAAGCTGAATCTCTCGTTGGCCTGAACAGTGACTCTTGGAATATAAGTAGAAAAATATGACTTACAATATTTTACTGGATCAGCTTCTGTCAGATACACTAACTACACGAAAACTCACAAACTTTCACTGCTACTGCTTCCTACCTCTGGGAAACTACCCGAGAACAACGGCCGTTCGCCTTGCACCCTTGGAAACCAACTGATTATCTTTTCTCTCTCCTGAATTTAGCTAAACTTTTATTCCTACATGCCTATCCCACCTTTTTCAATCTCCGCCAATCAAAGCTCGTCACAATTCCCCCATTTTGTCATTTCGATAACACACAACTTTTTACCTATAATTATAAAATTTCCTAAAACTTATTTACAAATAATATTTTTCTACAATTCTTAAAAACTAACAAAAACCTCTTTCTAAAATCTCTTCTATTGTCTTTAATCACTGCCTTAATGTATTTGGAAAAATCCGGTTCAATTGTCTTTGGATTTCACTTAAAATTATGCGGGTCACTCAAGTATAGTATAACAAAAGAAGATAATTTATGCATAGCTTACATTTTGTTTAATACAGGTAATCCAAAAATTTAAATACTTTCCTTCTTCGAAATGTTTGTTGGTTATTATCCTACTTATTTGAATTATTTTAATGTTTTTGAACTTTAAAGAATTTTAAACAAACCAATATTTTTCTCGATTTTACATATCATAACAATATATATATATATATATATATATATATATATATATATATATATATATATATAAACTAAACTTTAAGACTCTTTGGGTAAAAACAGCTAAAAGGATAGGCTAAGTGTACTCTTTAGTCCTTTATTAATCCAATATTTCGTTGATAGTTATCGACATCATCATCGATAACTATCGACGAAATATTGGATTAATAAAGGACTAAAGAGTACATTTAGCCTATCCTTTCAGCTGTTTTTACCCAAAGAGTCTTAAAGTTTAGTTTATTTTCTAACTTAATCAGCTGTGATTAACACAATATATATATATATAATATATATATATATATATATATATATATATATATATATATATATATATATATATGGACGTGTGTGTGCGTGTGTGTTTTTATACTTTTTATTCTTCTTTTGCTTTTGGGGCAGTAGCACCTAATGATCCTTTTGTAGTACTACAGAAATAAGGTAAAAAGGTACCCTACCCCGTTAAGAACTTTGACGCGGCCAGGTATTTGACAAGTTTTTTTTTTGAGTTGTATGGACCTCTACAACAAAACCTTTATTTTCCTGCGTGAGTTCGGTGTTTTTTTTTTAATTATTAAATGCACCACTTTTGAAATTTGAAAAGAGCACATACAACATATAAGAGAAATGTCAAAATCCATCAACAAAAAGTGGAGATATTTTCAGTTTATGTTTTTTATTTGATATAGCAGATTTTAAAAAATGGACAAACTTTGTCTAGAATAATCGTAGGATAACTTGCCAGCTTTTTGAATTTGAAAAAACAATTTTTTCCTGAGCAATACCGAAAAAGTTATTTAAATTGTTTATAAGCAGAAAATTACAATGTTTTTAACTTTTAAAATTTTTATATACTTTCCATATAATAATCTTTCTCTCTCTCTCTCTCTATCTCTCTCTTGCGTACCGTAAACTTATAATCATTGTTAGTTAATTTTAGTCTGAGTTATGTTATCTACATTCACAAACCGCCATTTTAAATCGTTTTATCAAATAACTTTCAAATTCGTTCAAAATTCTTTTATTTCCCTGGACTAATGTTTTTACCTTATTCCCTGAATAACTGAAAGGTATGTTCCTAAAACAATACTTAAGGATAGCTCATTTAATTATATGAAGCATGTTTTAATGATTTCATGTAGTTATTTATCAAACTAACGTAATAAATTTTATCGAACAAATAATAAAATTATGTGATTGGTTTAATAATTCAAATCGTAACTATGATAATTATAATCATCACACAAAATTCGTTCATTATTGTACTACATTGTAAATCACAAGGTAAAATATATACAATGATACTAATATTATCGATAAAGTACGTATTTGCCAAACAATTTTTGTTTTCCCAAAATCGATATCAAATTCCATCCTACTTGATTCTTCAAGTTCTATTATAAATATCGTGATTAGGTGTTTTATCTTTAAATTTATAAACTGTATTTTAAAAACGATCTTATCGTCGAATGTAACGTAAAATATCTTGAGAGGCATGTAACAAGGTATGCTGCAGGGGCAGTCTATTGGTCCATTGGCCAAAGTGTCGGAACCACGATTATCTCTTCCTAATAGTTACGCTTTTCACCTCTATCCTTCAGTTGAGTATTAACTGCAGTAACTATGTACACCAAGTATTCATGTTTGCTCTTTTTTTTCTTCTCGACCTATAACGTTTAAGATTTCATTTTTCATTTTGAATGAAAATGTTATCGGTCTCGTTGTCGCCTAACTTTTTTCGAACAGACTTTTTGGATTTAATATAAATTTTGTACAAGCCTTAGATCTATATTGTCTATTCCGATCATCTCCAAATACTCAAATTACCTTCGTATTGGACCCAACCTTTTTCAAAATTATAAAACAGACGTAAATTGATTATTGTGCTTTCCTTGGGAGAAGTAAACTAATAACCAGATTTTCAAACTATGCCAAATTCTCAAAGTCTATTATAGATATCTGCCCCTATTTATCGATTTTAAAGCGGCATATAACAGTATCTATAAAAAACAAATACAAAGAAAGTGGACATGTCGTAGCGCTGACGGTCAGGTTAAGAATAAAATAGATTTTATCCTTTCCAGTGATAGATCAATATGTAAAAACATCGAGGTATTGAACAAATTTAACACCGACAGTGACCATAGACTAGTTCGTGCTGATATACGTATTAACGTAAAGAGAGAAAGACGAAAACTATTAAAACCAAACCCTTTACCGACGGCAGACATCCTAGCCAGTAATAAAGAGAAATACCAAGAGTAATTAGCACGAAAACTAGTAGCAAATACCTTTGAGCACAAGAATATAGATGAACTAGCTGAGAAAATAACTAAAGACATACAAACAGTCACTAAGAAACTTTGTTGCAGAAGAAGAAAACAAAAGGAAGCTAAACTAAAACCCAAAACTCTAGAACAGATAGAAAAAAGAAGAAGAACGAACAGAGATAACCCGGCCTATAAAGCGCTCAACACAAGCGTTAAGTAAAATATTCGAAAAGACCTCAGAGTTTATAGAACAAACCAGATTCTTGAAACCATAGAAAACAATAAGAACATGAAAGTACTGAAAACATGTAAATCCATTGGCAGGAATAAAATCATAAAGATAAAAGACGACCGTGGAACATTGTGCTCGCATAAGGAAAAGATCGTTAGAGAAATCCGAAAATTTTATGAGAAGCTGTATACTTCTACTATTCCGAACCCCGGTGTACCAACAAAACATATCTTAAATGTGGGCTCAGAGGACTTCCCTGAAATAATAACATCAGAAATTAGAGCCGCCCTAAAACAAATGAAAAATTGGAAAACACCAGGAAAAGATAAAATTACTTCAGAAATGCTAAAAATGGAAGGCACTGCATTAGAAGAGGCAATAAGAGCATTACTTAATAAATGCCTATTGGAAGGACAAATACCGAAGACATGGAAAAATGCGGAAGTCATTCTACTCCATAAAAAAGGGGACACCGCAAATATAGAAAACTACCGACCAATAAGCTTATTGTCACATCTTTACAAACTACTAACCCGAATAATAACAAATAGATTGACAGCTAAACTAGATGCATACCAACCAGTGGAGCAAGCAGGCTTTCGTAAGGGTTTTAGCACTATCGATCACCTGCAAACAATTCGGACCATTATTGAAAAAACAATAGAGTACAACACACCACTACATCTGGCATTTGTCGATTATCACAAAGCATTCGACAGTATCGAGAAATGGGCTTTCTTAACAGCATTGGACGACGCCAGAGTAGATTCAAGATATGCTGCCCTCCTTAAGAATATATACGATGATGCTACTTTTCACATAAAAATAGATGATGATCTGGAAACTATGAAAATAGACCTTGGCAAAGGTGTGAGACAGGGCAACACCATCTCACCCAAGTCCTTTACTTTGGCATTAGAAAATGTTTTCAAACAACTAAATTGGGCCGAAAATTGATTAAAAATAGATGGAGTATATCTTAACCATTTGCGTTTTGCAGACGACATAGTACTAATAAGCACAGATATCCATGAACTAAAATCAATGCTAGAAGATTTAAATCACAAATCGAATCAAATAGAATTAAAAATGAATCTCGACAAAACAAAGGTATTAAGCAACAGCCTAGAAAACATCACGATAGATAACATCAATATAGAAAAGGTAGAACAATATATATATATATATATATATATATATATATATATATATAATATATATATATATATATATCTAGGACATGCAATTAAAAACGAAAAGGAAAATCAAACCCTAGAAATTAAAAGAAGGAAACAATTATCATGGGCTGCTTTTAGTAAGTTAAGCTTCATTTTAAAAGACAGAAAAATCCCAATTCACTTAAAACGAAAAACCTATGACACTTGTATACTACCAGTTGCAACTTATGGATTGGAAACTATGGCAATAACAAGAAAAATGGCAGAACAATTAAAAGTAACTCAACGGGCCATGGAGTCAACACCGAAATACGTCGAAGAACTAAAGTAACCGACATCATGGGAAAAATAGCGACATTGAGATGGCAATGGGTAGCACACGTAGCAAGACAAGACACCAACAGATGGTCTTATAAAGTGACATTCTGGAGACCTCGAGAAACAAAAAGAAGCGTGGGAAGACCTAAAAAAAGATGGATAGACGATAATATAACTGCTGTAGCTGGAAAGCAGTGGATGAGAATTGCAAAAGATAGGGAAGCGTGGAAGCAATTGGAGGAGGCCTATGTCCAACATTGGATAAATGAAGGCTGAAGGAGAAGATGACAGTATCAGAAGAATGTGTTTGTACATTGTAATTAAGTTGGGAATTCCTAAAATCTCATATGTATGATAAATGTAGCGATGCTCAAGATTCTGTCAGCAGTAAAAATTCAGAACGACACATCAACCTTATTTAAAATGTGGAGCCTTTTTGTGGAGCTACTGGGGGTGTGGTATTATAGGGGTGGAGTGCTAGACAGCTAGTGTTCAGAAGGTGGCGTTTTGTGATAAGGAGTGCACAAGAGGAATTGTTGGTAAGCCAAACACGTCAAGGGGAGGTATTTCAAGGTGTTACCAGCCATAATAGGTACGGTTCTTAATTAGCGTTTTTGACGTGCAGTTGTTTTTCTACGACTACGACATTTTATGGGGATTGATTCTAACTTGTCAAAATACCCATTAGGAAGTTCGCTTCCAGTGTTATAAAGAAATTTTGCTGGAGGGAACGGAATTTTTTTTTAGTAACCCTGGCGAGTATTTGCCATATAAGGTAGACCATATTTATATAGAAAATATATTACCACCATAAGTGAAACCGTCTATAGTGGACAGGACATATAGCCCGGTCTCCAGAATCGACCATTATAAAAAGGATTTTAACAACACAATTGGTGGGAATAAAATATGGGGCAGATAGATGTTAAGGTTAGATAGGGTAGGGTAACACACTAGCATTTTCGTTTCAACCCGTGTATCATAAAGGCCTCTAAGATTGATAATGTAAACATTTCGAAGTCTGTTTATAATAAACAAATTGCTGTTTCATTTGATCTCGATTCCACCTAAATATTTACGCAAGAAATAAACGCGGAGATAGGCCGTGGGAAGATGCAAGTTATTAGTTTCTATCGTAATTTGGCACATACACGTAAGAAATATGGGAGCATCAATAATGTAGTGCAGTACTAGGAATTAATTACAACAAGTAAACTAAGATAAAATAAAGTGATTTTTCAGCGATCCAAAGAGAACTTAAGAACATTTAGTAACTGTAGAAAATCATGTCTCTGTCGCGGGATAAAACTTATGCCATTTCTTTGATTAGTGATAACTGCTAGTTTGTACAAAAAGAAAAAAAACAAGAACGTAGGCGACACTATCCTGATTGTGTGCCACCAACGTCGTTGCTCCTTTTATTTTTGTGCAAACTTGCCATTATCTTAAGAGCTTTGAGAGATTGTAGAATCGACTACCGATATACCAGCATTATTCAACATATATATGCAAATGCCACAACAGCAATAAACCTCCACACCCCTACTCAAAAAATAAAACTAAAAAGGGGAGTTAGACAAGGAGACAACATGTCACCAAAACATTCAATGCCGTAATGCAGCATGCATTCCAGATGTTAGAATGGGAAAACAGAAGTTTGAGTGTCGATGGCGAAAGGCTGAACCACCTACGATTTGCAGATGACATAGTTCTAATAACCGACGACCTAAAGGAGGCCAACGAAATGCTACAAGATTTACAACGAGTCTCCCAAAAAGTAGGGCTGGAAATAAACTTGGGCGAAAACTAAAATGATGACCAACTTAGTACCTAGTGGACCATTGAAACTAGAAAACTGGCATATTGAAACGGTTGACAAATACATATATCTGGGCCACGAAATACAAATAAGTAGAGACAACCAAACATGCGAATTATCTAGAAGAATAGCTTTAGGATGGGCAGCCTATGGCAAGCTAAAAGACGTGTTTAAGGAAAACATCCCAATAAAGCTAAAGAGAAAAGCATTTAACCAGTGCGTACTTTCGGTGCTCACTTATGGAGCTGAAACACTGACATTGACTAAAGCATCAATAAAAAAGTTACAAGTAGCACAACGAAAAATGGAAAGATCTATGCTTGGCGTAACTTTGAGAGACCGAATACGAAATGATGAGATACGGCGAAGAACTGGAGTGGAAGACGTCATAAAACGGATTACGAAGTTGAAGTGGAAATGGTCAGGACACGTCGCGAGACAGAGAGACAACAGATGGACAAAGAAGATTTTAGAATGGTGGCCAAGGGCAGAGAAGCGAAATCGTGGAAGACCACCTACCAGATGGACGGACGACATTAAAAGAATAGTGACAAACTGGATCGCAGCTGCACAGGACAGAGAAGAGTGGAGACATCTTGAGGAGGCCTATGTTCGACAGTGGACAAATTTATGCTGTGTGATGATGATGATGATGAAGCTTGCCATTACCAAGAAAGCGCCAATCATCCCAGAAATGGCGTTTTATTACTAATGTTCGTGAGTTTTCTTTGGATCGCGAAAGGTTCCATAAAATAAAAATTTCAATGAACATTGAACGCCCAACGAACGCGCGCCGTACATATCTATACGCACTAGCCAAACAGGTTCACGTTGCACGATACGTTTTAAATTTTATTTGCAATTAAAACTTTACATTTCATATCCATCTTTTTGTTCTGGTAGGTTTATAATGAAATAATAATAGTCATAATTTTATCAATTACATTAATTGTTATTCATGTTCGACATTTCCAGTTTATCGATAGGGATATCCCGAACTTCTAATTGCATTACTGCTGTTTCCATTAAGTCCAGTAGGAGTTATCGAACGTTATGAATATCAAATTAAATTAAATAGGAAGCTGGGAAATAGTGGTAACCGTGAACAATGCGATTAACCCGCTATAGGGCATATGGTAGATCAACAAAGTTTTACCTGAGATAATTAAATTTAAATTAATAAATTTTTTTTTAATATTGATTCCCGACTTAAATTTTATCGTATGTAAGAGGCTTTGCTATAATATAATAATAATATTGATGTAAAATAATTTATTTTACGTTTATAGGTATTTAGTTCTTGAGTTCTAGTTCTAGTACCATCTTCTTGAATAAATTTTCTTTTTTATATATAAATATAATATATTATCATACAGAGATGCATATTTATTTTTAATTCGAGTTTCATTCCCAATGCGTATTTCATGGTTTTTCGATCATCGGGAGGATTTTGTTAGACTCGAAGTAAAAAAACAATCCGTCTTGAAGCGACCTTTGTACGAAGAAACATAAATTTAAAAGACTTCTCATCGATTCTTGGAAATTTAAGTAAACTGCATAAATTCGGGTTGCGTAGTCTATTACAGATATTGCTGTTTGTCATTGCCATCCTTTTCCTACCTGTAGAAACAGTGTTTCCAAAAGAGAGTTTTTTTCATAAGCTCAAAATATTGTGTATGTCTACCCAAATGGGTGAAAAATTGAGTTTTATTGTCTACCCTTTTGGGTAGACAATAAAACACAATTTTTTGCTTGTCTTCACCCATTTGGATATACAAGAGTAAATAGTGCCTTTTTAAAGTGATGTATTTCTACTATGCCTCTATAAGTTATAGTCTTTTACTATCATAATATCAGACAATGACTGATAGTCATCCAATACGGAATGTCTTGTTCACCATTATGTAATCAATTTGATTTCTTATCATGTTTCCTGGTTGATCTTGCGGAGAGATCAAGAGATCGGAGAGATCAAGAGAGAAGTATACAAACGTCTTGGTGACAGTTTGAAGAAGTTATTGATAATTGCAAATTCTTTTTTCTCTACAAATAGTTATCTTTCTCTCTTTTGATTTATCTTCCCTAGACCAAAATCACCAATTAATTAAACGCTTTCCCTTTACCTACATAAAGAGTTATATATATATTTTTTTTTAATTTGTTTATGGGAATTTATCAACGACTCAATAAATTACTTTACTTCTTCTTATGGTTTATCGCTGGTTGGGGCACACACTTGTAAAACATTTAAGTTGACCGAAGTAGTATTCAGTTAGATTATTATTAATCTTTCAGAAACAGGTATAACATTTATAATATATTAACGTAATTGAGGAGATACAATTACTCCTACTCCATTATTTCCCGAGTGGTATATCATATGTTTGTCAACAATACAAGTACCACTCTTTTGGCCACCTCATTTCGCTTATGCCCATTATACCTACTCCAAGTCTGGTCATTTCTTGAATGGCATTGTGAAGTTTTCCAGCCTGATATATAAGGTAGGTTCGCCAAATAAAGCCCGGTTCCTAATAAAGTCCACTCGCCCATATTCCTCAGGATGGACAAATAATGGCAGTATGCTGCAATGTACAGATGCAGTAGAGCCATCTAGGTGCAAATTGTTACACTAAGTTGAGCAGCGACGCGAACTGTCGCTTTTATATGATCATTCGTTTACAGTGGTCAATGGGTAAACATCCAATCTAATATTGAGGTTAGTATGCTTTTGTAATTTAATACGATTATGAGTGCGATTTTTTTTTATTTTGCAAGACATTTGTGTACTTATTAGTGGTACTTTCATAGTACCTGAATTACCTTATGTTTATTAAAACGTAAATAATGGTAAGTTCTAAAAACATTGATCACCTACAGTATTGCTAATAAGGCCCGGGTGGGCCTTATTAAGACTACGGGTGGGCCTTGTTAAGACCACTACAATAACACGTTCTATAAGTTTTTAACTTTGTTTCAGAAAGAATACTAAAAAGATTAAGATGCCTAGAGCTTTATGGACTGAAGAACAAATGGCTTTGGCCTTGCAAGCAGTTCAAAATGGGATGTCAGTAAGAACAACCGACAAAGAATTTAATATTGCCCGTCGAACACCTAGGAATCATTTGCTTAGTGGAAAAGCGGAAAAGAAACTTGGGCGCCCTTCATGTTTAACCCCCCAACAAGAATCTGAGTTGTGTGGAAGAATTTTTAGGCTAGCTGACGTTGGAATGCCTCTGACATCAACAGTGATAAGACGTTCTGTCCATGAATATTGCCAAAGAAATGGCATATCTGCACCTTTTATCGATAAAAACTTAGCTGGTCGAAAATGGCTCAAACTTTTTTTAAATCGACATTCCGAAGTAGTTAAAAGAAAATCTCAATTCATGAATCCAGCTAGAGCCGCCAAATTAAATAGATTCATAGTCAATGACTATTTTGAAAAGCTACGCGAAGTTATGTTGAAGCTTGATATCCTGCAAATCCCTTAACGCATTTTTAATATTGACGAGAAAGGTTGCCGCCTAAACCTTCATAAATCACAACAGGTATATGCTCGTAAAGGTGTCAAACGAGTTCATTTGATTTCGCAAGAGCACGCTGAGAATGTGTCAATCGTCGGTTGTGGAAATGCTGTAGAACAAATAATTCCACCTATGATCTTGTTCAAAGGAAAAAGAAAGAAGAATGAATGGTATGAAAATCTTCCTGCTGGAACAGTTATTGAAATGACCGAGAAAGGAAGTATGACTACGCCAGTTTTCATTAAGTGGGTACAACATTTTGCTAAGTACAAGCCAATAGGAAGAATACTGCTTATTTTTGACGGAGCATCGTCCCATCTGGATGCAGGTATTGTTGATGAAGCCGAGTCGCATGAAATTACGCTTTTTTGCCTGCCAAGTAATTGCACACATGAACTGCAACCTATGCGGTATTTAAAGTCTTCAAATCTTACTGGGACGACGAAGTTATCACCTACTGGACAAATAAACCAGATCGAACGATCAATAAATTTTCGTTTGGCACAATTTTCTCAAAAGTATGGCCAAAAGCAACTACAGCATCAAATGTTATTTCAGGTTTTCGTGCTACGGGAATATACCCGTATGATCCGAGTGTCATTCCTGACATAGCTCTTTGCCCATCAAAAATAACAGAAAATAAATTAGACTCAGAAGATTCTGCTATTCCATCAGCTTCGACTTCCGCAACGAATAATCCTATTGGCAGCTCCACTCCAGACAGAAAAAAGAAAATAAAAGCTCTAAAGGAGAAAAATACGCAAGATAGCTCTGAGAGTTCTGACGGTTCTGACAATGAATTTTCAGTACATGACAGCTCAGAAGAAGAAAACGAAATGTCAGTAAGTTTTAACGCAGTATTAATAACACCATAATTGGAAACTGGAAAACGCAAAGGTGCTAGAAAGAAATCCCTGAACTATCGAGCACAGGAAGTCACAAAATCATTGTTTGATGAAGCTGGTTTAAATGACCCTAAAAACCAATCAAGAAAAGGAAAAAACTTGGCAAATGGAAAAATGGTCAAAAAACAACTAAAAAAAGGAGAAGAGAAAAATAAACACAGCTCACTTGAAACCTCAAAAAACAAAGAAGAACGAAAAAATAGTTAGTATTGTTTCGTCTGCAATGAGGATGTCGTTAAGGATATGAGACTTTGTGACAGCTGCAAAAGATATATCCATGAAGAGTGTGTAGGACTTTCAGCAGATGATAAAGACTTAGTTTTCATATGTCCAGACTGTTTGCAATAATTATTTTAAGTACCTATTATTTTTTACAAAATAAATGTCCTACATGTCACCTTTGTTTAATTTGATTAATGTATAGTTGCACGAATAGACCTTAAGCTTAAGACGTACGTGGAACGTCAATGCGACATAAGCTGAACTGGGCTAAACTGGAGCTGAAGATCTGTTGGTGCAATTAGGCATAATGGTCACATTTAAAAAGTGGGCCTTATTAAGAACATGGTGTTCCTAATTAGGCCCAGAAGCAACTATTTTTTAAAGACTAAAAAGTAACAACTCATAAAAATTTTAACAAAATTTAACAATCTCATATTAAATATGTGATTTATTTTCTCTGTGGTTTTCAGATTTATATCGTAATTTTATTTATCAAAAAACAACTAACAAACATTAAGTGGGCCTTATTTGGTCAACTTACCTTAGTCTTTTCATTATCAGGTACATATTTCGATGATAATCAACTCATGAATTTTTTAGAGACATTTATCCAGTTCTGTCACAGGGGTTTCTCTAAGTTAGGACCTGGGATGCCCTGTGATCTAGAGGTGGATTACCTACCCTGCCGAATCTTGGTTTCCGTATTCCATAATTAGTAGCTGTTTCCACTATAGTTGTGCTTACCATGATAGAGATGTCATTAGGGACCTTTAATGCAGTGGTTTCTCGTTTCTTTCTGTATTTTAATGCCGTTGGCCACTTTCTTGGTTCTTTCGCCTTCGAGACTAATTTCTCAATTTCAGGACAATAGAGTGCCCTTCCACTTACCAGCTCATCTGCCAAAAGCCGTTGGGCAATAAATGATGGATTGCTTATCCCGGCAAACACTCGGACGTCATAGCCTCGTTGATTATCTAGCAGGATGCACCAGATAACCACGATCTAGATCAACATACGAACAGGTGAGGTTGACATTTGAAAAGGAGTGGTTATATGTTACGCATCACTAGCCCATTACACCCCCCAACTTTAGGTATAGAGAACTTTAACACCATTTGAAAGAGAATTAATTTTTTTCCAGTAAAATAATAAATTACAGGATGTTTTATTTAAAATTATTGACTTACTGTGGTTTAAAGTTTATATAAATACCGTATCATTTGTGAACACTTTGTATTTATAAATTTGATTTTTATTAAAATTCCTCAAAGAACAGTACCTACTCTGTGTGCACAGGTTTTGGAGATATAGTTATTGTAAATGGAAGAGATATTAGCTTTAAAAAGATTGTCTTCATCTGTCCTATGTGTAAATAGTTTCCGATATATAGATAGTATAAGCTCGTCGTAAAATACCCTGTTTTGCTTTGTTATTAAGAACAACTGAATTTTTAACCGTCTTTTTCTCATGTTTTTATTTCGCGTACTTAAGTTTTCTACCTTAAAAACTTTTGCTTTTCATTTTTTACTGTTAAAAGTTTATAAATAGAAAAACCGTAGTTATATATAAAATATATCACAAAAAATCATAATAAAAGAATATTTAAACTAATTTAATTAAGAGAATATTTTATTACTGCTATTTATATCTAATCTATGTGAACAATGATCTTTTTGTGATATGTCAAGTACAATAATATGATGTAAGTTTATTTGATATTATATTTTAAATCTAATTTAATATTTATGATCTAATTAATAGAAATCCAAAAGACGAAGTAATTAGGGGTTTCTCAACAATCAGATTGTATAGCAGAATAAGTACAGATTCTTTGGCATTATTATACAACAATGTCGTATTACTTGTACTACTAATTATTATCTTCTCCCATGCAGATAACTCGTGAAATATCCACACAATTTGTCCTTCACTGACTAATGTGTTATCGAACTTTCAGATAAACTAAATCCGGATTCTCTCAATCTAACTTTGTAATTGTTGTTGTTTATGTTTATGGTGATGCCACAACTAAACATTGTTTTTGTTTTGCTGATTACAAATTACGTCTGCTACTTTCTTTTAATGAGTTGTTATTAATTTTTGTTTTGCAACAATACTACAGATCTGTAATTATGTAAATGACATTGATTAGTCTAGTTCTCAGAGATTCTATAGTTTCTCAGTAAATAATATAGATAAAGTTGTTGTTCTTCTGACAACTATATAGTATTATGTTACTTCACTACAAATAATAAAAAAAATTGTTCACCACTGCTTTTAAAATAAACACGTTTTTATTCATTTTTTCTGTAGTTTCGTCAAACAATATAGGCGCATATATTATGGGTCTTCTGTATCCATATAACGTTAAGTTTCAATGTCGCTTTCTTGTGAAGCGTATATTTTGCTAAGATGGTAATTAAATTAATTTACAATTTAAAACAGTATTTGCTTTATATTCATACCATTTAAGTAATAATATATTTAAATTTTATTATACTCAAAAGAAATAAGACACCTAATCATAATATTAAAAAAATTATTACGCCTTTGCCGCAAAAAAATTCACTGAAATCGTTTCAAATATATTTGTTCGAACCATCTTGCTTTTTTCATTACCCCGACGCCGGAGTCTGTGTGTATCTTAGCCGAAGATGGTAAATCTCGAGCTGATTGCGAGATTTATGAATTCTCCATGCATATACCACGCTAAAGGAAAAATAATATATCAAGCGTCGCTTATAACGTAGGATAACATTTTGATCAGAAACTTTGGATCGATCTGCCTTCAAAAGAGTAGAAAATAAATCCTTTCGTATTGAGCATTTTTTTTTGCTCCATCGGAGATATATCTATTTAAATACGAAATCGATATTTATGGAGGAAAATGTTATAGCTGATTGTTTTTTAATAATATCAAAGTGATGCAGTCTTTAAGCCGACGGCATAACTTACGATCCGTTAAAATATGGCGGACAAAAGCTAGCTGAAAAACTAGACAAATTTTACAACAGTAGGTATAATCCGACAAGTGAGAGCTGGCGGGTGAAATATAAATAATAGTTTATAATATAGGGCCACTCCAAATAAAAACGTAAATACTTGACAACACTATCAGAAATCTAGCACTAATTACACGATGTGAACTCTTAGCTGACTGCAATAGAAAGAAGCAATCCCTTCCTTTTTTCAATTTGTTCTACGCGCAACCCGCCAGCTCTCGCTTGTCGGGTTATAGTCTATGATGAAGGCATAAAACTATCACTACACCTCTTATTAGCTTCTATTAACTATCACATTTTTTAGCCAATTTTGAAGAGTTTTCTCACATC
The DNA here is from genome assembly GCA_918026665.1 of Diabrotica balteata. Taxonomy (NCBI): domain Eukaryota; kingdom Metazoa; phylum Arthropoda; class Insecta; order Coleoptera; family Chrysomelidae; genus Diabrotica; species Diabrotica balteata. The sequence continues at coordinate 17,607,592 of OU898281.1, read as the reverse complement.
AGTTTAGTTCCGACCGGTTGTTTTCAATTTCAATATATTTTTTCATAAGGTGTTTCTAGTAGTAACTATTAAGTTTAAGTTTAAGGATTGTCTTTGAATTAATTTTATTTCAATTTTCGTATAAATTTCAAAGACCTGATGTATCGTAGTACATGTTACTACGTAGTAAGTATATCTTGCTACTAAGTATATGTTACTAAGACCTGATGTTACCACGTAGTAAGTATATCTTTTAATCTTACAATTTTTTCAACTTCAACTATTTATTGTAATCTGCTATAAATATACCAATAAACAACATGTTTTAAAGACATAGAAAAAGTGACACAGTAGGAGCTACACCCAGTGCTGAGCACCCTTTACCTATATTTAGTTTACATTACAAAATGTTTGACTTTAGTGCCCATAAGTAACTTTTATCCAGTTTCTAGGGATGGAGAGACCTAGAGGATCCAATCTTTTATCTTCTAACCAGTGGTGGCTTCAGGAGATCTCTGGCGAGTGGATTTAGATGAGATGATAGTCTCTTAAAGTAGATTGTACACTGAGTGGCGGTTGCTGAGTCAGGTCATGATGAATAACATCGTTTGGCACATACCGTCTGGAATTGCAGACATCATAATCCATAACGGTCGTAGTATTATCTTATAGAGAAGATGTTTGTTTGGAATATTTAAACCTGATTTCCGATTCATAAACCAGTACATATTTTTGTAAAGCATGTCCAGTTGTAGTCATTTGAACTATATATATTTTCCCTAATTTAAGTGATTCTCTATGTGGATACCTAGATACTTGACATCGTTTCTAGCAACACCCTTTCGCCCCTCTGACACCCTTTCTTTAAAGGCTTTTTTTATATTCTCTGGTTATGTCGATGCGTGGAAATTTTTTAAAACTACTACTACTTTTCTCCTTTAGGCACGGCGCGCACAGAAGTAGTGTGGCAGTGGTGAGGTACTGGAATGGTGCGAGGTGTGCAAATGATCAACAAGTGGTGTGGCAATGGCATGGTGGCAAAGTGGTGTGGAAATGGTGTACAGCGCACTGAAATGGCAAGCAACGTATGGTGTCATCAGTAGTGAAAATGTCGTCCTCGGAGGATGAAGATTACCTCTTATTTCTTCAGTTTGCCAACCTCAATGCTAAAAACCCGAAGAAGAGAAAACATCATTATTGGGTGAATGAGTTTGGTTTTTCGCATGATGCTTGTACATTTATAAAATCGTATGTGGAATCAAGGTTTCAACGAGTCAAAATTGGTAGGTGTTCAGGCTACATCTGGTGTCCCCCAAGGGAGCAACTTAGGGCCTTTGTTTTTCTTAATTTTTGTCAACTCACTACCACAATCTCTTAAATTTTCTTCTAGTTTGATCTATGCTGATGATTTTAAGCTTTTTAAGACTATACATACTTCAAATGATTCAAACCTCAGTTGTGAAATGGTTTAGGGACAACAATATGATCTTAAATATTAAGAAGTGTGGAGTCATATCTGTTACTCGCAAAATCGACTACATTCAAAATAATTATAGGATTGACAATTGTATAGTATCTTGGAAAACTAAATGTAAAGATCTGGGAATATACATACAGGCTAACATGAAATTTAATGAACACTATATAAATATTGTTAATAAGGCCTACAAAATATAGGATTTGTAATAAGAAATTCCAAACACTTTAGTATAAACACAACCATTAGACTAGTGGTATGGACTCCTGAAGCCAAAGTTCATATTAATCATATAGAAAAGGTACAAAAAAGATTTCTAAGGTATGTATACCTTAAGAAATACAATTTGTATACTCACCTTACGTAATCAAAAGAGTTGCTTCAAATATTTGGCTTGCAGTCATTAGAGCAAAGAAGAAACATGCATTGTGTTGTGTTTATTCATAATATCATTAACAATGTTAAATATAAGATATGTAGTTTGATCAACTTTATTAGGTTTCATGTGCCAAAGGTCAACCTAATGGTAAACAGTAATGACCTATTTTCTTGTAGTCCATATAATTCTTGTGCAATAATAAACTATATGCAATATCAGTGTAATGAGTTAATAAAGATCTGTGATATAGACCTCTTTACCTGTAGTGTAAGAGATATTAAAAAATGTTATGAATAGATAAGAATGGACTTAATTTTTTAAATGTTATTAACTTGTGTCTTTTTTTAATGTGCTTTACTTTCTGTGTTTTTATTTTGTACTTGTGTGTATATTGTATTTTTTGTATGTATATTGTTATACCAAGTAATGAGCACTCTTACATGTAATTACTACCTAGGTGGTAAGGTTGTAAGTTTTAATAAATAAAATAAAAAATAACATAAGCTTTTTATAGTGTAGACTTTGGATGTTATTTCATTTAGGAGTTCATAGAGAGGTTCAATGTATGATACATTATGCATAAATATTGTTGGATGTTTAGTAGATGAAACCGAAATGTCACCGTCATTTGTATCTTCTATAGTATTTTCCAAAGCTTGGAATCAATTACCGGTAGTGGGTGGTTGATTCGGCCAGTCTCTGGACTATCATCATTTCGTGATCTTTCCTTGTACTGTTTTTATCCATTTCTTTTAATCATTCTGCATATGAGATGATTCTGATAGTTAAATGAGTATATATTGGCGGTTGTACATAAGTAATAGGTTGTGAATATTGTACTGGCAATGTGAGATAGTGCGAATTTTGATATATCATACCTTGATATTGACACTCTCCTGCAGCTGGAATAGGATTTTGGTACGTTGGGATGAGTAGTTTGATGCATTTTAGACTACAGCATATTAGTATCATTATCCATAATTTATAATACTTTTTGTCACATAAACTTGTAAACTCATGTCACTAATTTATGCGTTGATTACGTTTTGTTATCTTAAAAATGTCTGAATTGTTTGTTCATGGCCAGTTGGATCATTGAATCATTCCACCAATTTTAATGTTTCCCGTCGTCATTCCCTTCCAATTTTCCTACTTTTACAATTCTAAAAAACATTTCGTGCACATATGATACATTAAAATCTAGGCAATAAAATATAACCAAATTGTATCAAAACCAGACCCATAATTCGTATTTAAAAATCTTTTAATGACCGGTAGAATCATAAATTTTTACTTTTGGCCGATATTTGAATTTGCCTACACAAAGTTGGCTTGACATATTCATAATTCAAACTGTCAGCGCGAGCAAGAATATCTACAAATTTTGAACTATAAATATAATTAATCATACAAGTGTATACTTTCATGTGCGCGATGTAGAAAAACATAAAAACCAGAAATCGTGGGATTTGACGCAAAACAAATCAAATTAAAAAGATGCCACCGAAAATATAACAGATTTATCAACATTAAAAAAGCTTGTGAAATAAAATTATTAGTTGTAGTAACAAACGGAGATATTTACGATATGGATATTTGTTTTCCAAAGCTGTTCAATAAATTTCAGGAGGATGTTATCAAAAATCTACACTAGAATGATAAAATAAATGAGCAATACATAAGTTGTATATGCGATCTACTGTCGATGCAGCTGATATAAAAATAGGTTTAGAAAAGATGTTCATCAAATCAAGAAATAATTTTTGAATCCAATAAGTTAATATTGAGCATTTGTCATGCCCTCCCCAAAAAATCTTCACCTGATTGTATCAATTCCTGACAAAAATTTGAGGGCCCGCATTACCTTACTGTCATCTTCGAAGTCTGCGGCATAAATAGCAGTCACCAAATAGTCCAAATACCCAATAGACCAAGATATCCAAAGATACATCAGACCTGATGTCCGAGTATAATCAGAAGGCATCAGCCACTTATTATCTACTCTTTATCTTGTTCTGAAGCTATTTTCTTGTGGCATTTTAAATTAGATACTATTTAACTGGGAATAAGCCACAATTAAAGATAAAAATCAGGGAATTAATCTGATTCGAAGAAAAATCAGGGAAGCCAAAGAGTTATAGATGCGAGCAAAATGTGAGGAACTAGAAGAATTGCAACGAAAACATGACGAATTTAACACACATAAGAAAATAAAAGAAGTTACAGTACACAAAAGAAATACACCCATAACATTAACGAATAATGAAGGTCATGCACTATCCCTAGAAGAAGAAGTAATGGAGGAATGGGAAAACTACATTAAAGCATTATTTAAGGATGATCGAGGATCACTACCTAATTTAAGTGCAAATACAGGACTATCAATCTTAAAAGCTGAAGAGGAAAAAGCCATACACCAAGCCAAAAACAACAAAGCCAGTGGACCAGATCAAATATACAGCGAATGGCTAAAATTACTCTCAAATGACAATATAAAAGAACCCACTGTACTTTTCAATCAAATATATGATACCAGTGAAATTCCATCGGACTGGTTAAAATCGATCTTTATTCATCTACCTAAGAAACCAAACGTTAAGAAATGTAGCGATTGTAGACTCATTAGTTTAATGAACCATGCCGTTAAAATACTGTTGCATATTCTTCTAAACCGAATTAACAACAAGTGCGAAGAAATAATTAGTCAAGAGCAGTTCGGGTTCCAGAGATGCCTTGGAACTAGAGGCACAGCCATTATTAATACCAACAACAGAGAATCAAAGCCAATCAGTATTGAACGAGGCGTAAGACAAGGCTGTATACTATCTCCCACCCTCTTTAACGTGTATTCTGAGAATCTATTTAGGGAAGCTTTAAAAGATCAAAAGGGAATTATCATAGGAGGAGAAATAATTAACAATATACGGTACGCCGACGATACTGTGATTCTAGCTGAAAACATCGACGATCTGCAGGAGCTAATCAATAGAGTTGACATGGAATGCACAAATTGGGGACTGTCGATAAATATCGATAAAACTAAATACATGGTGACCAGTAAAGTGGATATCGGCGCAACCCAACTGATATTAAACCAACAACCGCTGCAGAGAGTTCAGAGATTCAAATACCTTGGATGTTGGATTACCCAAAATCTAGATTCATCCTTCGAAATTCGATGTAGAATTGAACAGGCAAGAAAGTCATTTCAAAAATTCAAGCCTCTATTATCCAATAACTCATTAAATTTGGAAATCCGTGAAAAGTTTACAAGATGTTACGTGTGGTCTGTACTTTTGTATGGATGTGAAACTTGGACTTTAAACGTCGATATCATGAATAAAATCAAGGCGTTTGAGATGTGGTTGTATCGAAGGATACTAAAAATTCCATGGACTAGCAGAACCAGAAACGAAGAAGTTCTTCGAAGAATGGGACATCAACGAACTCTATTAAATATTATTAAGAGGCGTAAACTAGAGTATATTTGACATATAATCAGAGGACCAAGATATAAGTTCCTTCGGCTAATTCTCAACGGTAAAATCGAAGGAAAGAAATGGATAGGACGGAAGAAACTCTCTTGGTTGAGGAATTTGCGGCAGTGGACAGGTTTGACAGCGGACCAATTACTACACGTAGCCCAAGACCGAGATCAGTATAATAATATTATAAGCATGGTAGTCGCCGACGTTCCGTAGGGATAGGGCACTCTAAGAAGAAGAAAAAGATAAAAATACGTTTATTGACGTTTCAATTTCCACTTCGGAAATCGTTCTCAAAATAAACGTATTTTTATCTTTAATTGTGGCCTATTCCCAGTTAAATAGTAATTTATTTACTCTTTATCCTTTCAAACTCCTCACAGTTTAGGGTAAGCAGCCACACTGAGAAACATTAGGTGGTATAAGTGCGATGCTGTTACTGCTGCTAGACCAAATCGGACAAAAAAAATCCGGAATACGGGTTCATGAGCCACCGTGAACAGTGGAGGAATCGCTGCATATAATGCAATCATAAACGATGCCCCCGGGATATCTGGCAACCTCCCGTGATGATAAATGGCTTAGCTGGCTAAGGTAACAATGTTCAGCTGGACCGTTGTTCTTCCGATTTGTTTTAATAAAACAAAACACAAGGAATACTTAAAGAACTAGTAAAATCTAAGATCTGGGAAGGAAAAACTCTATAGGAAGATGACCTACGAGTACTGAGAGCGAAGAAGAGAATGAGAAGATCAGAAAAAAAGTCAAAAACCGAGGAGAAAAAAGATTGGACGACTCAGGGGTGGCTAAGGCCGGAGAGGAGAGTTGAGAAAGCGAAGAAGTAGAAGCGTAAAGATAAGGAAAGAAGGAGAAAAAGAATGAAGGGGGAGATTGTTGCTTGCTTAGAAAAAAAGGGAAATTAAACTAGAAGACAACTACATCGCAGAAAGGGCACAAAGTCACACAGGACTTTACCAACTAGTCATAAAGAGGGCACAAATCAAACAAACTATGTCCTAAATGTATTTAAACCTGAAATGAGGTTTCTGAGTATTTATTGCTTGATAAAATGAACTTCCATCAGGTAACGGTCGAATCCATCACTTATTTTCGTCCATTTTTCATTATTACTAATATTTTTAACAAGATATACTAGTCAAGATCAATGACAATTAAAAAAAAACTAAAAATATTTATATTAATTCTCTAACTTTGGCTAGAAGCCAGAGGTGTCCATGATCTGTAGCGGTGATATACTATTATTATATGCATCAAATATAAAGTGGTTTTATTATATGAAATGAAAATTTGGAAGACTGACAAACTTTAGGTCAAAAAATTCAAACATTCATAAACAAACGTGTCCAAAGAAAATGTATTAGCCAAACAGAATGAGTAATATGGATATGTCGCAGATGGTAAAAAAACAAGCAGATCACACAAAGATGGAGAAGAGATATATAGAGATGGAAACAACACACAAAATGAAATGAAAGGGATTACAAGAGTTAGGAGTTAAATAAAAATTGGTTTTAGTCACGTTCTATTTCCAAATAGTGTTTGGTGTTGATTTTTTCCAACATTGCGTCGATTTTAAGTTCATTACTTGCTTAGGGAGTCTTGTTTCTGACATTCTTTAAATGTATCCATACCATATTAACTATTTTTTTCTTGATATCACCAGTAATGGTTGCTTCAATACCCATCATTTCTTTAATGGTGTTATTTTACACTCTGTCTTTTCTTGATATCCTGAGTAATCTTCCTAATGCATCCGTTTTAACAGCTCCTAATCTTTTTTATACCTTTCTCCAATCCAATCTCGGATCCATACCATAAACTACTTTATACCAAAGGTTTCATATATGTCAAATTTTCTTTTCTTTTTTAATACTTTTATTCCATAGAATGCTTTTATTCTTTTGTTGTCCATTCCAGTTTTGTTTTGAATGTTGATTCTTAAGCCCAGTATTTCGTACTCCACTGATAACAACTGACAACAGGTCCTCGTAGGCACTTCGTCTCAGGACCATTTTACTCATGTAGAGTCATACGCCGCCATGTTACCTATCCAACGGTAACTTAACCATCACAAATTATAAACACTAATAATGTAAAATAATTTCAAATTTATAACTTTTAAAGGGTTTTTACCCATATATTTTGGTGGCTACTAGCATGTACAACCGTTTGCACTGATGATGGATTGTTTAATCCGAAAACGTTTTGCAATGTGTTTGTGATAGCCCGTTTGAGGCAATTTTATATACCTTTTATAAAGGATTTTAACAAATTTTTTTGTGATATATGGTATACAGCCAGCTACAGGAACTTAGTTTCCTCGTGGAATTTTAAATAACGAATATTGGAAATGGGCCAATAAATGAACCTACACAATGTCATCACCTTTCCAGCAAACCCTTTCAGCAATCACCTTTCCAGCAAACTTCTGTTAGATTACAGAAAGTATAGACGAATTCACGTATACTATACTAGTGGCGAAAAAAAACCTGATGTCAATACTATCGACTTGTGCATCTAAGTGCTGTGGTGAATCAAACGCATTTGTCAACTATCTTACTTACATAAATTTATGAATTCGCTTGATTTGCCAACCATGCCACTGCACGTTCTTACACTGCAAATTGGTATACCCATCATTCTTCTTCGAAACCTAAATCCAGAACAACTTTGCAATGGAAACAGATTCTCAGTCAAGGAAACCGGTGAGCAATGTTATCGAGGCAACAATTTTGACTGCAAAATTCAAAAGTGAAGACGAATTGTTGCCACGTATCCCAATTATTTTAAATGTTTAGAGTTCCCGGTTCTACTCGCTTTCGCAATGGATATCAAAGCACAAAGACAATCGTTGCAAGTGTGTGGATTAAATTTGGAGAATCCACGTTTCTTACATGGGCAGCTCTATGTAGCCTGCTCACGCGTCGGAGAACCTTCTGATTTATTCGTTTACGCAACAAAAGGAAAAACAATAAATATTGTGTATCCTACCGCGCTTCAAATTGAAACAAAAGGCCGAAATGTCACAATTTTTACGAAATAAACAAAATCAATAAAATAACACACAATAAATTGAATATTTGTGTAGTGTTTTTCATTCAAATGTATTTTAGTTATTGGCGTAGCAACGTGCGCAGGATACAGCTAGTTATGTATATAACTGAAGCTTTTCCATGGAGATTTTGGCATTTCTATTTTATAGTCTTTTATGAAAAATAATATCGCATAATGGAGCAAATAAACATTTTATACTAACTTTTCGTGGATTAAATGAAAAATATTGATATTATTGAATTTTTTAATTTGGTAAAAGATCAACCCATTATCTAATCATTTAAGTTGAAAAAACTGTTGAACTCTTGATCCACATACCCAAAAAATAAACTTAGCCTCAAATTGAGTTTCCTCATCTGTGAGCTGCGTTCGAATATTAAATTCATATTCCGTGCCTAAGTATCTCCGGAGTTCGTTAACACCACCTTCAACTTGACTGCCCCTGACGCCACCGCCGCGATTCCGACGCCGGTCGGGGACGCCGGTGGGCGTCATGACGTCATAGCGTCGCTTGGCAACTGCACCGTCAGTCACTACCATGGTGTGCGTCGCGACGTTGCCATTTCGCAGATTTCTAACTAAACAAACGGAAATTGTGAGAGATCGATAGTTCGGTAAAGAGCATGTTTCGGATAGGCAAATAATTTGCTCTTTATTTATTCAGTAACTAAAATACCGGAACACAAAGCAATGTCGATATTAAACGACAAAAACTAAAGTATGAACATAGCCCAACATGATGAAAACATAACTTGATGCCAAGATAACATAATGAATACACGTTTATTAAAATCAATAGTTATTACATTAATTTACAATTTCAGTTTACTTACAATAAAATAACCGTAAAAAAAGTCTTGTTTTTTTTTCTTCTTAACATGCCCCATCTCCAAGGACATTGGCAATCATCATGGCCCATTTGACCAGCCGCATCAATTCGTATTTCTCGTTTCTTTGTATGTGACCAAACTAGCTCATTTTTCTTTTCTTTATACTGTTGAATATTTCTTTAACTTTTTTATTCCTCGTAGTGTTTCCGCATTTGTTATGAGTTGTGTTCAAGATATTTTCCACATTCTTCGATAACACCACATGTTTTCTCTGTCGCCTCTGTAATTGTCCAGGTCTCAACTCCATACAAAAGAAAAAAGAACACGTAGGATCTCAATGCTCTAGTTCTAATTTCAATGTTGGATTTTCAATTGCATAATATTGTTTTAATCTTATTAAAAGCACTTCTAGCTATCTCAATATGTCGTTTAATTTCCGTACTTCTATCCCATTCTTCATTTAATTCGCAACCTAAGTTTTCCTCAATCTTGTTCTTGATTACCACCATGATCTTTGTTTTATTTATATTCAGTGTCATTCCATACCTTTCGCAGTATTGAGTAATGCGATCAACCAAGATCTATAGTCTTTCTCTGCTGTCTGCAAGGAGTATTGTGTCATCTGCGTGTCTAAGATTATTCAGAAGTGCTCCGGTAATAAATATGCCTTCAATTACGTCTTCTAATACCTCTTTAAAATTCTTCTAAATACATATTAAAAAGTAAAGGGGAAAGCACACATTCTTGTCTTACTCCAGGATTTATAGGTATTTCTTTTGATTTTTGTTGGTCTATTCTTATTATGGCTTTCTGATATCGGTATAGATTGGCAATGATTCTCACGTCTTCGTCATCTAATTCTGTGTTCTGCAGTATTTTTGCCATTTTCTGGCGTTGTATTTTGTCAAAAGCTTTTTCGAAGTCGACTACACATATGAATACGTCGCAATTTACATATCGACATCGTTCGATTAGTGTTTGTATAGGAAATAATGCTTCTCTTGTGCCAAAGCCTTTTTTGAATCCCAATTGGTTTTCAGCTATCCTATCATCTAGCTTTTTATAGATTCGTTCGTGTATTACTCGTAAAAACCCTTTTTTTAGAATATGGTTCATCAAGCTAATTGTCCTGTACTCTTCACACTTCATTGCGTTTTGATTTTTTGGGTATTGGAATGAATATTGATTATAATATAGATAGAATAATTAATTATTCTTTCGGAATCTGTCCCGTATAATAAATGTCATTAAATAATTCTATTAGTGTGTCCATATGATTTTTTGTTAATATTCTTAAGATTTCTGTAGGTATTTCATCTGGTTCTCATTTTTTATACGTTATTTCTTTCTCAATTTCGTTTTTGGTGATTGGTGGCCCATTTCTTCCTCTTGGTTCAATAACCTCAATTTTCTCGTCGTCTTCGAATAGCTCTTTTATGTATTCTTCCCATCTGTCTATTTTATCTGTACATTCCGTTATCTTTTTATTTTTATTTCTGATATTTACGATACCCTTCTTCTTGTATATGCCAACTGTTTCTTTGATTTTCCGGTGTATGTTAAAACTGTCATGTTGTTTATCTAACCTTTCTATTTCTTCACACTTTTCTGATAGCCACAGTTCCTTAGCTTCTTTGATTTTCTGTTTGATTATTTTATTGAAGTTTTTGTACTGTTGTTCGTTTTTATTCTTGTGTGCCCTTCTTTCCGTCATCAGTTCTTTTATCCATTGTGAGATCCATTGCTTATTTTTAGATGATGTGTCTTCTTGAAGTTTTTGTTTTGTGATATTTCTCAAGATCTCCTCTATTTTCCTGCATTTATCTGTTGCTGTCAATTGCTTTTGCCTTTCTACTTCCTGAACTTCTTTGTGCACTTGTTCTTTGATTTGTTGGAATATATCAGTTTCTTTTAGTTTTCTGAGATTGGTTCTCTGTGTTGTGGCAGTTGTTTTTAACTTTTTAACTTTAACTTGGTATAAAAGCATAAACATGCTTCTTAAGTTAATCTGTCTAATATTGACAGGTTTATGTTTATTCTTTTTTTTACAAATCATTATTTTATTTTTACAGTTTCTAATCTAATTTCTATATTTTTTTATCCAACATAATTTGATCTAAAGAGAGAACAAACAACTCCCTTTGTTCTTTTACCAAAGGAGTAAGTAATTTTTTATACAAATAAAAATTTTTGATATTCTATGGGCATCAGAATAAGACATGAATCTTTTATATACCACAGATAAAAAAAGAAAAAGACTAGACAGACCGTTCCCCGTTTGTCCGACAAAACAAACTCTACAATTTTAGTCCATTTTCAGGTCCCTATATAAGGTTACTTAACCAATAATTGCATAAGGAAAATGGTTCGAAATAAGCGCTCTATATGCTTGCTTATCCGGAGCAGTGCTTTTGAATTACTGCACATAAATATAGGGGGTAGTGCCTCAAGAAAATATATAGAGAGTAGAACGTACAGGTTGGTTAAGTTTATAAAAGGTTCAATTCTTATAAGGTATTGCATATTTAGAGTATCAGCATTATCCGTGCATAGCAAATCCTTGAAATGTCCTAACTATCTCTTAAGGATTTTCTTCTTATTAACTATTATGTTTCCTTCCTTCTCCCTGCATAGATTTAGGTATCTCAAGGGTTACAAAAAGGTACCTTTGTGATCCTACATAAAACACTTTTCAAAAATTATTTTATTAATATTTTTGGTATTGGTTTTTGTCCATGCGAAAACGATCACATACATACCAGGCACCCCGCTAAGACAGTTCTCTTCCTCTCGACCAAACTTCTTAATTTGGCAGGAAACGAACTTCCTGATGAGTATTTTAACAACCTAGAAGCGACGCCAATAAGATCGCAGATTTTAACAGTGTAAAAGCCAAAACTGATCAATCAAGCCGTTCCCTAAGCATAGCTGGTAACACGCGAAAGTAGCACCGCAGAACAGCATGACAAGCAACCTTCCTCATCACATACCACGAACGATAAAACGACACCCACACTGACTAACTTCTGCTTCTTAGCAAGCTACTCGTCTCCCTAATCTCTTCTCAACAAACATAAACAGCATTCGCAGACTGATGTCTGCTCTTACCAACTATCTCCCTGGCAAAGAAACCCACATCTTGAAGAGACGCTTGCCTAAATAAGGTATAAATAACGTCACCATCCATCCGTGTGTGGATTTATGGTGGGTTAAATCCTTAAATGATTAATTTGCCTCAGAACTCAACAAATACGAAGAACGACACTTAAAATTCACAAAATTATAGCCAAAGTGAGGAAATATTAAGGTATATAAATACCTTAAGAATGGAACATAAATTGATATATCTATTACACAGAAAATGCGATTAGCTTGAATGTAAAAATTACGGAGACGTGTTACAACATACTGGAACTGGAACCAATAACACTGCAACCTGAAAATATAATTTGTTCTCGTCAAATTTTTAAGCAAGTAAGTTCTAGGTTTTCGTAAATATTTAAAAGTTTATTTCAAAAAATAAATACTCTTGCAGTTTTATTCCTGATTAAACTCTTTCTGTGTTTAATTTGATCAACATTTAGTAAATCGACCAGTTTTACGAAAGAGCGTGTGTGTTTTGGCATCAGTAGTCGCGAAAGGATTAAATGGGCTATAAAAATCAGCTACTGTTTGTTCATCTCGTTTGGCAGGGATTAGCAAGTTAATTGGACTAATATCGGCAACGCTGTACGTGGAATACAACACCAGGTTGTACGATGTTACGCACTCACTAGATTTTCACTTTACGCTCTGTCGGGATTTGGAACATCGGAAGTGGGAATAGAGTACGAACTTTTATTCAGTTTTTCACCAGGAACTAGATTTTTATTATAGCGCAGGTCGCTAATATCTCGATGTAGTGGATCTGGGAAACTAGTTCTACAGTAAACGGTGATTTTAATGTTCTTTACTCGATTTGATATCGGTGAATTGGTATTTTATAATGGACTCAACACGTGCTGTATGTCAGGCTGATTGAATTTTTTTTTTATTTTTTTTATAAATGCATATATATATATATATATATATATATAATATATATATATATATATATATATATATATTATATATATATATATATTATTTGAAAAGACACTAACATTAGAATTAAAGTCCGCGATCAATACTGGAAGTATTTATTACGCAAAAAACAAAATGTAGCGGTGTTATTTACAGGTACAAGATTCATACATAAAAATTACAGAGAATTGTTTACGAATTAAAATCGAACACACTTCCAAGAACGTCGTTAATTCTTTCGTCTTTTAATAGCTATAAATCGGCAATATTTCCGGGTGTGATAATATTACGTAAAACCCTTTCAGAACAAAGCCAGAATACCGACTGACTGATAAAAAGTTCGCATCATCGAATCGCAAACTTTGCACATTCCAAATACCAACTGCCTCTACTTTTGCCGGCCAACATGTTTTTTCTCTTTGCCCCTCAAAGACGTCTGAAGCATTATTTATTTAATATTTTACAGTGACGTTATATATAATGTAGGTTTACAACGTTCTTCGATGTCTTCCGATTTCCAATCTCCATCTCATTCTATCGTTCCATAGATCGTCCTCCAGCTCTCTTTCCCTGATTTCTTTATCAACTATTTCTTTCCAACTTCTTCTAGGTCTTCCTGGTCTCCGCCTACCTCTTGGTTGCCAATAAAGAATGTGTCTTAATATTCTATTCTGCGGCATTCTCCTTACAAGTTCGTACCATCTGAGTTGTGTCGTTTCGTGGCGAGCGGCGCCAGAAGTCCATTTCTGTTGCTCTAAGAATTTTCTCTGTTCTGTCTTTTAGGGGCCACACTTCGCATCCATAATCCATATGTTGTGATAATTTTTATTATGGTGTTATATATTCTTCTTTTATTTTCTTTAGAGATGTTTTTATCCTACAATACGGTGTTAAGTAAGGCTATGCCTTTACTTCCCTGTGTATTTCGTCCCTTAATGGCTGCATATAATTTTCCGTCCTGAGTGATCTTTACCCCTAGGTATTTTTAGTCGTCACATAGTTTGATCTCTTGATTTTCCTCTACGACAAGGTTATGTTGATCTCCTCCGATACCCATGTACTCAGTTTTTTCCATATTCACTTCTAAACTCCACTCTGTAAACTCTTCTAATAGTTTTCGCATCATGTAACTAAGGTGTGCAGAGTCCTGTGCAATGATGACCTGGTCATCAGCAAAGCACAAAGTGTACAAAGTTGAGTCCATTAGTGGTATGCCCATATTCATACATTTTTCTTCCATTTGATGAGTGCTGCTTCGAGGTATATTTTGAATAATGTTGGGGATATACAGCATCCTTGTCTTAGTCCTTTAGCCACTTTGAATCCCGGTGTTATCAGATTTCCTGTTTTAATTCTTGTTGGTTGTTGGTAGTACAACGTTTATATCGCTCCAATCAATTCTATATTTATATTTGTTTTCCTCAGTGCCTCCCATAATTTATTAAGCGGGACACTATCATATGCTTTCCTAAGGACCTACGAATGTCAGGTGGACTTCTTGGACACGAGCAATTTTCTTTTGAATTATCTGAGTAATAGAGAGAATATGGTCTATTGTACATCGACCTGCATGAAAACTAGCCTGTTCTTGGCTTCCACATCTTGGTATTATTCTTTTATTAAAGTAACAAAAAGTAACAAAAAGTTACTTTTTACTAAAAGTACTAAAAAGTAACAAAACCCCAGGACCAGATGATATGTACGCAGAAACAATCAAGTTACTTAATGAAGAAAACCTAGACATTATTGTCAAGCTCTTTAACGACATCTACGATACGGGCCAGATTCCAAAAGATTTGCTTCGATCTACATTTATCGCCCTACCAAAAACACCACGTGCGAACTTCTGCAAGGACCACTGACTAATAAGCCTAATAAGTCACTTTTTAAAACTTTTCCTGAGAATACTTCACACTAGATTGTTTAAGAAATGTGAAGAGGTCAGTGGATGGAGTCAGTTTGGTTTCAAAAATGGACTTGGCACGAGAGAAGCGATCTTTAGTATGCAAACATTGATACAGAATTGTTTCGATCAAAGAAAGGATGTTTTTATCTGTTTCATCGATTACGAGAAAGCATTCGCTAATGTAAAACATGAATTGATGATAAAATACCTACAAGAGTTGGGATTGGATGCAAAGGATATAAGAATCATCGCCAATCTGTATTGGAATCAGACAGCAACAGTACGTCTTCAAAATTCCAACAAAACAGAAGATTTCTCCATTAAAAAAGGAGTAAGCCAAGGTTGTATACTGTCCCCAATGCTGTTCAATTTATACGTAGAAAAAGCCTTCGCAGAAGCAGTGGAAGACTCTAATAAGGGTATTAAAGTTAACGGCATATTTATTAATAACATCAGGTATGCCGATGATACAGCCATAGTGGCAGATAACATCGAAGATCTTCAATGCCTTTTAAATTATCTAACTCTTGCAAGTGAAGCTCAGGGTTTGAAAATAAATATCAAGAAGACAAAATCAATGATTATAAGTAGAAATGATTACCCCAACGCAAAGATATATGTCTCTGGAGAAGAAATCGAACAAGTCAGGCAATTCAAATACTTGGGATGTTTGCTGAATGAGGGTTGGAACCCCGAGAATGAAATAAAGAGCAGAGTTGAACAAGCCAGAAATGCTTTTTTGAGGCTTCGTAGATTTCTGACTGATCGCAAATTGGACTTCAACCTCCGATACAAGATGCTTAAGTGTTACGTTCTGTACGTTTGCCTGTTCTCCTGTACGGAATGGAAGCATGGACGTTAAAGGCCAGTTCCATTAACAAACTTGAAGTGTTTGAAATGTGGTGCCTGCGTCGAATGCTCAGAATATCATGGACGGACAGGGTCAGAAATGAGGAAGTACTCAGAAGAGCGGGCTTACAAGAATTGGAACTTTTTAATTATGTAAAAAGTAAGAAGACTGCATACTTGGGGCACATTATACGAGGAGAACGATACACTTTTCAGCAACTGATAGTCGAAGGGAAGATAGAGGGTAGGAGAGGTCTCGGACGTCAAAAAATGTCATGGCCGCGCAATATTCGACAATGGACAGGAATCCACAGCTATGAAATGCTTCGCAATGCTGCTAAAAATAGAATTATTTAATCCAAAATATTTAACATCTCACCTGACAAGACGATGTACGGTGGACGCCTACCCAGAAATGCACGGCACCTTAAGAAGAAGAATTCCTTTATTCGATTTTTTATTATTTTCCATATATTCTGCTAATACTATTAGTAACTGCAATTCCTTTATAGTTTTCAGGTTTCGATTTATCTCCCTTTTTATGGATGGTGCTCATATGCGATTCTTTTCATTCCTCAGGTATTTTATGTTTATTTATGCATTTCTGGAAAAGTTGTCTTATCCGTTGAATTAGTATTTTGGGTCCATGTTTGATGAGTTTTGGAGCTACATTTCTTGGACCAGGTGATTTGCCATTTTTTAGATGTCTGCATACAGTGACGTTACTAATAAAACAAAATATGATGAATACTTATATTAAGAATGACTTCCTACATATATAACGGCTGTTGCCACTTTCCTTCTTTTATCTGATGCCCTTTAATTGTTTTTATTCTGTCATTCTCATTCACTGAGATCCCGTTTTTGCATGGCCTAATTTACTTCGTTTTAATATGATCTTTGTAGTCTAGATCTTTGCGTTCTTTACAATGAAGTAATTCCAAAATTTTTGATATCAGTCTCAATCGAACTGCCCGTCTTACATGTTCATACCAAATTATACGTTTGTCTTCTTTGTAGTTCAGTATATATTATTCCAGTATAATCCTTCATTTTATCTTCATTACTAATATGGTTCAGTCTTGCTAAACTACAGCTTCTTCTCATAAATCCCCTTTTTACTGAATAATACAGTATAATAAATTCTAATTTTTATGTTTCTGGTGATCTGTTAATTTTAAAGTCCAGCGTTTATTTATGTAATACGATTTCTTGTATTTATATTTTTTAGTAATTTTGAGTTTTATTATATTCATAATTAAATGAAATGAGGTTGAATTCTCGAATAAATGAACTTTGAAAATAAGGCTATTATCGAGCACAAGTTAATTAAATCTAGCCCAAGTACTTTCGCTTAAAATAGCATCTTCAGGGGCATCTGAAATAAGCCAAGAAAACGTTTTTTAGATGAAGTAAATTAGTTAACTTCGATAAAAAACTCGAAGTTAATGGATGAAAAAAAGGGTTTTTGAGATTAACGTGAAGATGCTATTTTAAGCGAAAGTACTTGGGCTAGATTTAATTAACTTGTGCTCGATAATAGCCTTATTTTCAAAGTATATTTATAATTGTTTATAACAATGAAAATACTAAATGAAAATTGTTTGTTTCATTGAGTTTTCTGCGTATTTATTTAAGTATCCGCGACACGATTTTTCAATCACACAATTTCGCCAATCACACCATTATTGGGCAATTTTCCCTATTTTTTCGCCAATATTGTTTTACACAATTAATGTTAGCGGCAACCGCTAACAGAAAACCAAAATTCAAAGTAGGTATATAATCACAAAATACGCTAAAACAAAGAAAAGATCTTCTGAGACAAAACAAAAGAGACACTCCAGAATTTAAGGAACTTAATTAAAGTAATGAGAAAACAGATAAAAGAGGACATTAACAAACATCAAGGAGACCGTATAGAACAAGTCATAGAGGAAAACCGAAGTCTCAAATGCACCAAATCGAAACTAGGAAAGAAAAGCATAATAGCCATTTCAAATGAACAAGGACAACTATACTCTGTTTTTAAACCAGGAGGAGTAAACCAAAAAGACAGATTCACACCCAAGAAAGTTACTAGAAAAGTCACCAAATACATCTTCTTTTTTTGTTGATTATCTCGGCCTAGCGGTAATCGAGTAATCAATATCGGACAACCTCACAGGTCAATTTTAACCTAACTTTATTTATGTTTGAAAAATAAAATATTTTTTTCAATTCACTTTCAATATATATTACAATTATTACAATAAAAAAAGGACGTTTTTCACATTTGGTACCATGTATATATATTTAAATATCGGGTGATCCAGTTTTATAGATCTCTTGAGTATATGGTATTTAACTATAATTAAGACAATATTTTGATCGGGAGAGTCAATAATGTTACAGATCTAAGTATGGTTTTTCACAGAAATTTGTCTTTTAATTTGCAAATAGATCTTATATGCAACAAAGCTATGCAAATGCATGTATCAAAAAGTTAGAGATGGTTCAAAGATTTCTGAAATACTGTTCTTTTAAACTGCGTAGACCATATTCTTATTATGGTATCATCAATTTCTTGAATCTAGTTTTTTTTTCTTACCAGATACTTTCTATAAATAAGTGTGTACTTACAATTTCTTTAATGCTGCCAACAAATAAAATTTACTAAAAAATACTGGATTTCTGTGAGATAATCAACAAACCCAATCTATTATGTTACATTCTAACATAACTTTGCAGTTTTCTTGTGATGATCTATAACCAGGAAGAACAAAACCAACTGTATTAATACAATCAAACTAAAACAAATCATTACTTTAACTAATTTTTTTTTATTGTGATGAAAACAAAATGGAAATGCTTCTTAACAAGTATACACTAAATTTAAAAGATAGTTGCCGTTTTTCTTATGATAATTAGATGTAAATAATATACATTTTTAAACATTTTAAACTATGTTTAGTATAAATATCATCTAGAAAAATATCACATTAAATACTATTCGCATATCACCAAGTCCAAAAGTTATTACAAACAACTTACTGAGTCAGAAATCGATTTATATAATAGAGCAAAATAATAATAATAAATAAATTTCACAAATGTCATTAGTGTCAATATGTCATAATTTAGTGGAGTAAACTTGCCTGCGGTTGGACCAATTGCAAACAAGCAGTACGGCGCGGAAAATTTGAATTACTCCTCCTGGTTAAAAAACAGACCATAGAAAAAAAGTAAATCTGATATATTAAACTCAATTGAAAAGTTCTACGTCAATCTGTATCGTTCCAGAAACGATCCCTCTAACTCCTTAAAGCAGAACTTAAAAAGGCAGATAACAAATGTCAATTCAGAAGTGGTACCCGAAATAAGCCACGAAGAAATAGAAAGAGCAGTAAAAGAAATATAAAGGAATAAAGCTCCTGAAAGCAATGGAATAATAGCAGAAATGCTGAAGAAAGGCCGAGAAGAAGCCATCATCTAAAAATACTATTTAATAAATGTCTATTCGAAGTCAACATACTCGAACAATGGAATACAGCTAAAACAATATTAATACACCAAAAGAGAGACACTACAGACTTGAAAAATTATCGACCGATTTCACTTCTTGTACAACTTTACAAAAACCTTTAAAACGATTATTACAAACAGGTTAACAATTAAATTTGATGGATATCAACCAGTAGAACAAGCCTGATTTAGAAAAGGGTACAGCACCTGTGACCATTTATATACTTTGAAAATAGAATAACTAATAGAACAAAGACTAACGAATACAATCTTCCATTATGTTTGGCTTTTATAGATTATGAAAAAGCTTTTGATGGTGTAGAACTGTGGGCAATAGAAGAAGCATTAGTCAACAACCGGATCAACTCCAGTGACAGAATATTAATATATAATATTTGCGAACAAGGTAAAATGATAGTGACGTAGGGTAATTGAATCGAAACAAGACGAGAGCTGTGGAACGTCAGATGCTGGATATCTCACTCAAAGACCATAAAACCAATGAAGACATTCATAATAGAACAAAAGTAAAAAATGCTGTCGAACAGGCACCTAAACTGAAATGGAAATGGGCTGGACATAACGAACTTCTTACGGATGGCCGATGAAATAAAGAAATCGGGAATTAGCCGCCATATGAAGCCAAAAGACCACGAGGAAGACCGCAAATGCGCTGGAGCGACGATATTAAAAGAACTATAGTACCAATGTGGAAACGTCTCACAAACAACAAAGATGAATGGAGAGAATTAAGAGAGGCCTATATTCGGCAATCCGAATAGGGAGAAAAGCTTAAAAAAATAGAATTAATAGAAATAAAAACCAATTACCTTTAAAATGGTTTATTATAGGATATTCATAACATGTTATGTTTGTAACATAACATAACAAATGCAGAAACGCCACGAAGAATGAAAAGAGATAAAGAAATACTCAACACTATAAAGACAAGAAAAATGAGCTACTTTGGTCACATACTAAAAAACGAGAAATACAAATATATGCGGCTGTTCATACAAGGGAAGGTAAATGGCAAAAGAGGACCGGGGAGAAGACGCACGTCCTGGTTGAAGAATCTGAGACAATGAAGTGGGAAAACGAAACCAATCGAACTTTTTAGAACGGCTTCAAAAAGAGTCAAATGGGCCATGATGATCGCCAATGTCTTGCCAGTACCATATCTTGCTTATGCTTATGCAAGATATGGTACTTTAAAATGTTCTACTTTTAACGATTACTTTAAAGAACTTTTAAAGAATTTTACGACTATTTTTTCAATTTTTCCTTTTGAACTTCGTTTATCGTATATCTAGGCATATTCATTGCAAAATAAAAAAAGAGAAGATTATTCTCTGCATTTTAAAATAGTCTATTGTAAAAGATTCTTGGGCTAACAGTAATCAACGTATGGTTTATCAAAACGTGATGCTTGCAACGATTTTTAAATTTTAATCTAATCTAATAATCTAATTATTACGGATATTTTTTTAATTTCTAATTGGGCATATACGAGTGTGGATTGATATAAAACTAGCCTTTGATAGAAAAAACACGTTTTTTGGAATTAAATCAATTTATTTCTCAATATAGTGCCCTTTTAGCTCGATACACTTAGTAAGACGATGTTCCAATTTTTTTTTCCCATCCGAATAGTAATTTTGCTCGAGCTCTTCAAAATATACCGAAGTTTCAGAGACGACTTCATCATTTGTTGCGAAACGGCGTCCTCCGAGCCATTTTTTTAGGTTTGGAAACAGAAAAAAATCGCTGGTGGCAAGATTTGGGGAATACGGTATTTTCATGAATTTATATCCCAATTCGTGTAATTTTGCCATGGCGACGGCCGATCGGTGAGCCGGTGCAGTGTCTTGGTGAAAGAGCACTTTTTTGCCTTCCAAACCGGAGCGTTTTCGACGCAATTCGGCATCGAATTGATCCAATAATGATGTGTAGTACCACCATTGATTGTTTTTCCTTTTTCCAAGTAGTCGATGTGGATGATACCCTTCGCACCCCATAAAACAGTCGCCATCACTTTGCCGGCCGAATGTGCACTCTTTTCCTTCTTCGGCGGCCCTTCGCCACGTTTTCGCCATTGTTTCGACTGTTCTTTGATTTTCAATGTGTAATAATGCACCCAGGTTTCATTAACGGTAATAAATCGGTGAAAAAATCCTTCGGATCGCGCCGTATCATCGCCAAGAGCGTCTCCGAAGTGGTCACACGTTTTTGCATTTGATCGATTGTCAGCAAACGCGGCACCCATCGCGCCGATAGCTTTTTCATGTCCAAATGATGGTGAATAATGTTGTGTACCAGTTCGTAGGAAATGTTTAGGACCTCTATTAACTCGCGGAGCTTAATTCGACGATCTGCCATAATCATGTCATGGACTTTGTTGATCATTTCCGGCGTGGTGACTTCATTTGGCCTCCCGGGACGCTCATCATCAAAAACACTCGTATGACCACGAGCAAATTCAGCTTTTCAAAATTTTACTATTGCTAACGAAGGTGTAACCTCACCATAAACTTCATCTAGGTCGGCTTTGATTTGCACAATTGTTTTACTCTTTTTGTGAAGGAACTTAGTCACCGAACGATACTCGACTTTTTCCATTTCTCCGAAAACCCAAAATTTGCTTGCTTTTGACGGCTGTAAAAGCCAAACTAATTGTTGTTAAAACTTAAAATTGTAACAGATGACATATCATGAATGGCTAATGTCAACACTGAAACCAATTCGGTATAAAGTAGCGCCATCTATCAAAGTCTAGATTAATATCAATATATATTCGTATTGACCATATAAAACAATAAACTCCCTTTAACGTTGTAGTTCCCTTTAAAGTACATAATCAATAGTATATAGGTTTAATTTCCTTATTGTATATTAAAAAAATGTGTAGCAGTCCCCATATGAATAAAATATCCTAACCCTATTAACAAACCCTAACCTAACCACAACATATTTTGCTTCATCAGCATAAAGTTCACACATCATTGCCGTATCCTCCAAGATAATGTAAAAGTTTACCTTGAATTTTCAGCCAGCGTCGGAAAATTTTCTCCATTACCACTAGAAGGAAAATCTCTCCGGCGCCGTCACGTCTAAATTCAATCTGATTTCGGTAACGTGGAATTTTCATAATTGGACTTTTCCCAGAGGGGTTGCGATTCGTAGGCTAAGGTTTTCTTACCGACTTGCCTCACATATGTATGTACTCTGGAGGCATCGGGAGATGCCTCCAGGCGAATCGGATACCCGCAACAGCCACAAAAATGGTGCAAAACGAAAAATTCTCACAGAACCGTACTGATCAAGTTCAACACGAAAATATGGAGTGTAATGTGGTAAACATTAGGATAATTACAGATACAACTATAAATAAATATTTCTTAGATTTGATAAGCTTAAGGGCTTAAGTGATTCTAATATTAATAATATAGGAAAACATAGAAATTATATTTAAAGATAATTTAATTTTGGATATGTAATTTTTTAGACATTGTTTAATTATTTCTGCGAAAAGTTCAACCTATGGAAATTATTGAGATGATTGTGAATAAGAGCAGTGTGATGAACAGGAGCATTCGTGTAAAAACAACATTCTTTGTCGAATACAAAGACAGATAATTTGGTAATTCTATATTCACATATTTTCGACTCGATGATCTGTAAACAAGATTTATTAGCAGCCTTTTTTTATGTCAAAGCAGTCTTTGACACTGTTCAAAAATCTGTAATACTCCAAAATCTTCAACAATGTGGACTTGGTGGAAACTTATACCACTTTGTACAGAATTTTTTAGATCATAGAACTTATATAGTTATTTTAAACGGAGAGCTGCCATCTACTCGTATTTAACATAATGGAGTACCACAAGGTTCTGTTATAAGCATAACTTGGTTCAGTTTGACATTTAATAATGAAGGAAAAGTATTCATCTCCCTATTAAATACGCATTATTTGCTGATGACCTTGTACTCTTTTGCAGACGAAAGAATATCAAAACAACCTGTCGACTAATGCAAACAGCCATTGATAATATAGAAAGGTGCTCGATATATTTCTTCTCATCTCAAAGTACTAAAATCATTAAATTTAGCAGAAAAAACGATAATCCAACTTTGACATACAACGGAGTACTACTAGATGTTATTGATCATCATAAAGTCTTAGGACTGACCTTCGACTCCAGACTTACTTGAAAGAATACACACATACAGGAAACAAGAGACAACTACTTAAAAAATATTAATATCCTATAGTCTGTTCTCAGACCACTAGAGTTACCCAAACTTTCTATTATATATTAAATTCTCTTCTCGATGGTTTCAATCCTACTGCAACTTTACTCTTTCATATCTCTACACATCCTCCGTGGCCTAAACAACTTCCAAATGTCAATACCCCTTTTTGCTCTTTCAATAAACATAATACTCCTAAAGCTATAATTAAGACTAGACAAATTCGTTTAGTTCGGATTCATATTCCTTATTTTTGTCTAATTTAAATCTAATATAAGAAGCTGAACTATTACTGATTTAAAATCTGATAATAAATGTTTTGCTACGGATAATCTGCACGCTAACTGACCCTTCTTTGTTTTATCTGACTCTAGATAGTTTACAAAATTAAAAAATCTAGTTAACTGGCCCTTTGAAAGGAAGTTTTTGTCGTTTTTAACGTATTTTATCTGTCATTCTGATCATTTATGAAAATTTACTGTTACAATACAAAATATAACACAAATTATATGCAAGTCGTAAATAGGGATTTTATATAAAAAAGGATATTACACAGGATACCTGATTTCCAATGATTTTCTGATAGTTTGTTTTGATTTTTGTAATCCTGGCATGGCCTGGTCATGAACCTCTGCTTCGAAATGGCCGCCACCTGTGGTATGTATCGTTTTGATTTTCTGGTAAAATATTTGTTTCTGGTCCTGTCACGGTCGCCAAAATGATTTATTTTTCCCTTTTTTGTTGCAGGAACTTTGGAGGGGGTGAGCAACGTCAGTTTTGAGTGGGTAGTTTTGGGTAGCATACTGGTAGTGGAGCAGGGGCATTGAAGGTAATATTCTTTGTAAGAAAGAAGCATAAAGAAGATCAGTTTTTGAACCAAGCCATGAGAAGAAGGTACCTTTGGTGTCACTAGCCACAAAAAAGAACATAATTTTTGAGGGAGATTGTTTCTAGGAGGGATCTAAATATGGGAAAACATACAGGTTGTCTTATTTAAAAAATTTTATGTATGTTTGCTTTGCCACTTAGTTATTAATCACTTTGTAGAATTCGGCTTTTTTCAATCCTGGAAAATATCATTGCCCACATTTTTTTCAAATAACTTTTTTGGATATTCTGTACCATAACGGAATTATCGACCAATATCTCACTAAAAACTAACCCTGTAGATATCGAAATTTATTCAGGGATTTCCTTTTATCAGTTTTACGTACTAATATGGGATATTCTATAACTGGTTACATAAACAATCATGAATATTTCAGAAGTATGCAAATTTCCTCGACAATTGACATCAGTGCTAACCGTAAAATTGTTAACCGAGGAAATTACATTAATAGGGAAAGTAAATATCTATTTATAAGCATGTAAAATTTTATGAAAAGAAATCTTCCAATTTTCTGATAGAAAAATTTTAAGTTTTTAGTATGCTATGTTAACTAAAACGATATTATTCCAATGCAGTAGAAACATTTGTAGAGTAGTGTATTTTATAGAATGTTTATTACCAAACTGGTAGTTGCACTTTTTTAATAATAGATAAGGTATTAAAATGATTGTTTTTTTCTAATATATACAGACAAACTTGGCCCCTTTTAAAATGGATGAACTATATCTCGATAACTCGTTTGTACAGCCAGCACCAGCGGGTTGGAAGACCACAGACAATAGTATAAAATCTAGAGTTTAAATTGGAATTCATGCGTAAATCGAATAATTGGACGATGGATGAGTAGTAGGTTAAAAGAGAAGTTGGAATAGTTAATTAAATATTTTATGTGCACATCGAGTTTGATGTTAATGGATTATTATTTTATTATTTAAAACTAATAGTAAAATGCTTTTTTTATTTAGTATAACTTGTCAATTGAAGAGTGAAAATTAGAGAGGACCAAAGTGCCATTTATTTCAGAATTAAATTGTTGACGTAGAAATTTTGTAAAGTCACCACTTGTCGTCCTAAAAAAGGTTCCAAGTGCCAGCATTAAAGTGTTTCAAGAGCTTCTCATAGACGTCGGTGACTGTATATACGCACTTTATGTAGAAAGGTTGTAAGTCCAAAAGTTCAGATGTCGCTACTTCTAGACATCTGCATATGTCAGCCGTGTACTTTTGTTGTAAGTGATAATAGTTGATTGTAGTGTAATAAAATGAAAGAAAATCGCAAAAAAGAAGACCTAATGGATCATTTAGCAGTGCGCAGAAACGCTTAAAAACAAGATCCAACTTCTAAATACATGTAAATACATTTTGGATATGGCTATCGCCGTATTCCCGTTCTCCTTCGCTAATCCTCCCGGTCCAAGGCATTTTCCTCCTCAAACCTCTCAATTTCATCGCTCTTCTAATTCCTTCATTCCATGAACATCGAGGTCTATCTCTGTTGCTTCTTCCAGGAAGCTTCGATCTGTGAAGTTTTTGGAGCCTACGCTCCTCAGGCATTCTCAATAGGTATCCAAACCATTTTAACACTCTTCTTTCTATTCTCTCAATAACCGTTTGGCATTCATGTTATTTCTTAAAGATTCGTTGGTCTTCCTTTCCAGCCTTGATCTCCAGCACTTCTTTCCAAATAATCCATTTCAACTGCCAACAATCTTCTCTTCAGGTTTGCATGAATTGATTTAACCATGGTTTGCCCTATTCTTTTATTGTTACTTTTGGAAAAGTTGCGATCCCACCATAAGGAGCTCATCATACAATTTTATGTCCCTGGTTAATTCGGTGTCTAATTTCGATTTCTCCCAAGCCGTTCTTATCAATGAGTGCACCTAAATATTTAAATTTTTCTACTTGTTTAATTTCCATGTCCTCGTCTATCAACACTTCAAACCTTGTATCTGAATTGATAACTAAATATTCTGTTTTCTTCATGCTAACTTGTAACACCTTCTCTGCAAAGACGCTTTATCAAAAATTCTAGATCACAAAAATCTTGATCTAGGACGACTTGGTCATCCGCAAAGTTCTGGGAAAACAGTACGTCATTTCCTACGGGGATTTGCATTCCCTGGCAGTGGTTTTTCCAATTTTGGAGGGCTGTCTCAATATACAAATTAAACAGTAAGGGTGACATACTGCATCCTTATCTTAGCCCTTTATTTACTTTTATTTTCTCTGATAGCCTATTTCCGATTTGTAGGTAAGTAGTGTTATTCCTATATTTTTCTGTGATTATTCCTAAAAGGTATGGATTAATACCGAGTTGTTGTAAAGCTTGCCACAATTTAAGTCTTGGCGTATCATACGTATTTTCTAGGTTGATGAAGGCTAGATGTACTTTCCTACCAACAGCTATTCTTTTTTGTATTATTTGTTAGAGTATAAACAAGTTATCAGTGCAAGATCTAACAGGCGTAAATCCACTTTGGTCTTCGCTAATTAGATCTCTTCATTATATTATATTTTTTCATTTATTATCTTTCCAAACAATCTCCCGAAAGTAGGTAGGACACTTAATCCTCTGTAGCAGTTAGGATCTTTTCGATTCCCCGTTTTAAAGATGGACACTTGGTGAGCGGTTTTTCATTCAGATGGTACTTTAATTTGTTGGTAGGATTGATTCATTAGACAAGTTATTCGTTATATTAGGAGTGGACCTCCTGCTTTCAATAACTCTACAGCTATGTTGCCAGGTCCTATAGGTCGCCCGTTTTTCATTTTAATTAACGCAGTACGGATTTTGTTGTTAGTAGTATTAATGTTGCTATTTGTTTGTCTTTCCATACTGTATTCCTCTCCCATATATTCCAATCTGGACTTTTGGAGTAAATTTTTATAGTGATTTTTCCACTTTTCTATAGGAATTTGCTAAGGAGTTATGGGTGTTTTTCTTTAGATCAGTGATAGTTCTATTTTTTTTTCGATTTTCGATAGATTTTCTATTATAACCTTCTGCAAGTTTTGCAGAATGCATGCAAAGGCAAGTTGAACAGTAAATATGTTATGTACGAAAGTAAGCGTTCTCTTTTTGAAAAGTTTTACCAAGAAGAGTCTAAAACACAAGGCACTTTTCTAATGAGGCTTTCTAAGTATTTGCGGAGTTCTAAGAAGACGATATGGTTTGTATAAGGATGAGCAATACAGCCGACGTCAAGCAATAATATGGTATTACTACTAAACTATTCATTTCCCAATGATAATGGAAAATTTGTCTGGGTATGTAATAAAATCTTTTGATACTTTTGCTGTTAAGGATAAGAAATACTGCGAGTGATTATCGAAAAGAAAAAGTTATGTGAAACGTGTTTTACTGATAAACGTACCAAACATGCTGCTCCAAAATTTTCTGAATGTGGTCGCTTAAGGAGTACATTAGCTCTGACTTAAACATTCACAGATTATTCAAAGCCTTTTGCAAATGCACCCAAATTAGTCACTTATAAGCTTTATAACTCTGTGTTCATTAAGGATTTTCCTAGCCTGTCTTTCCACATACCACGTGTTATTACGTACAGTACTTCATTGTCAAATTAAAGCCAAATATGGATCTAAGGGATCTGCTACAACTCAACTAGAGCATCATCACCGTAAGACCCAGAGATCTACAGCTTTGTTAAAGCAAAATACCATCGACTCTCAAGATCCCAAAAGCACAAAGTTGTTTATATATGGATCTGCTGTAGGTCATATTTACCTATAGTGATATGTCCTATTTCTCACAGTTATCTTGCTATAACTTGGGAGTTCATATTGGTCATACGAAAAAGGCCTATATGTGTATTTGGCATGAAGGAGTAGCTTCTCGTGGAGCCAACGAAATTGCATAATGTCTTTTCCAGCTGGTTAATTGCGGTCTGACTCTTAAGAAGCTTAGAAGCTTATCGATAATATGGTGTGATAACTGCGGGGCAGAATAAAAATAGGATTTTCCTAATTACATTAATGTTTTTGGTAGCTAACGGCGTTTTTCACATTATTGAGCTAAAGTTTCTTGTAAGCGATCACAGCTTTATGCCCTGTGACCGAGACTTTGCATTGATGGAAAAACAAAAGGTGGTAACTAAAGTTTATGTGTATTTAACCCTTAATGTAGAAGTTAAGTTCGCAAGAAATTCTAGAACTTTTAATTTTTTTGACATGACAAGTTATGGATTTTGGGACCTGAAACGAGCAGCAGATGAGCACATTACCATTATAAACCTAAATATCAGAAAAGCAACATCTATATTAATCGAAGCGGCGAGTTCTGCACTAGCTAAGATAAAAACTTTCTTTTCTGATCTTCAACAACCGGTACTGGTTAACATCTTAAAGAAGGGGAAAACTTTAGCTGAACTTAGACAAGCTACTATAGTTAAACTAACATCAGAGAGTACGGTATCAGAAAATAAAAAGACGTCCCTTTGTAGCATGATTTCATACTTACAGTCTCCAGAACACCAATTTTTTTACAAACAGCTGCTTCAGGTTGAAGAAGCTGCTTAAAAAAAAACAAAAAAACATCTTAAACTGTATCGTATAAAAGCAAAGGTACTTACGCCCGTTCCGAATTTGATTCTTTAAAATATTTATTTTTTTTTTTAGTTATAAGAAGTTACTTTTGCAATAAGCCTTCGTAGGATAGATTTACCATTTAATGTTAAATATTTGTCCAAAAAAAGCTTTTTTTTGCCATCAATGTTTTTGAATCTTCATAGTGTTTTTTAAATTATCTCAAAACGTTGTTTTTGGCACTTTGGTCCTTTCCAATTTTCACTCTTCAATTGTAGTCCTAAACATTTGGTCAACTCGTAGTGGGTAATCGGTAATCGTACAATCCCAGATATTTTATACATTTATTTTATTTATTTATCGTATGGCAATTACAACTCATTTAGAACAAAATTACAAACACTAGCAATATAGGTATATGACAAACTTTAAATAATTACAAACAAACATCAAGTGTATTAACATAATCAATTGACTCTGAAGTTGCAAACAGGAAGTCTTCAGGGCTACCGTTATAGGATGTTGAGGGACACTCTTCAATAATGTGGTCGATCGTTTGGTCCTTCCCACAGTCACATTGAGGAGACGGATTCTTTCCCCATTTATGTAGCATGTATTCACATCTGCCATGTCTGGTTCGGATCCTGTTTAGAGTGGACCATGTTTTACGTGGAAGATCAAAACCTGGTGGCTTGTGGGTAATACAGGGCATGTTATTTTGCCATGCATTCCATTCTTGGGACCATGCATTCGTGATGTTGAACTCCTCATGTATCATTCTTGCCGTTTTCATTGGTGGTTTTTTAGAACGTAGACGGGTATTTCGTGGATCCTCGGTATCTTGGTGGATCGGCAGGTTTATATTGTTCATGATCTTTTTATATTCACGTGTAAGTACGTCAACTCGTCGTAAATGTGGAGGTAGAATGTGACTTAATACTGGAAGCCATTGGGTGATAGTTGATTTAATTGTACCAGTTATCATCCTCATAGTGATGTGCAGCTGAGTGTCGACCATTTTTACGTGTGGACTGTGTAGCCAAACTGGGGCACAATATTCAGCGGTCGAGAAAACAAGGGCTAAAGCAGTAGAGCGGAGAGTGGAAGCCGATGCTCCCCAGGTGGTACCGCAGAGCTTCTGTATAATGTTATTTCTTGTACTCAACTTTTGGGCAGTTTTTGTTAAATGCTCTTTAAATGATAGCGTTCTGTCTAGTGTTACGCCCAGGTACTTCGGTGTTTTGTTGTGGGAAAGTGTGGTATTTTCAAACCGTATGTTGAGTTCCTTTCCAGCAAGTTTATTGTTCAGGTAAAAGCAACTTACTTCTGTTTTGGATGCATTTGGTTGAAGCCGCCACTTGCGAAAATATTTGCTCAATATATATATAAGTCTGCCGTCAGAACTTCTTCAGATGTTTCTAGTGTTCTGCATCGTGTAGTGAGGGCCCAGTCATCGGCGTATCGGAACTTTCTTGATTGTGTTTCTGGCATATCTGCTAAATATAAGCTAAATAGTAATGGAGAGAGCACTGACCCCTGTGGTAGGCCATTCTTAAGTTTCTTTGGTGGGCTGATATCTGTGCCCATCACAACTTGAAACATTCGGTCGTTGAGCATGCTATTTATTAAACGTGCTATTTGTTTACAGGGAATTGCACGGAGAATTTTATATATAAGGCCCTCTCTTCATACTATATCGTAAGCTGCCGATATATCAATAAATGCCGCTGAAGTTTTAAGTCTTCTTTGGAAATATTTTATACAAATTTCCAATTATAAGCAGCAAATGCGAAAAACTATCACAATAATTCTAAGATGTCACGATTTCACGATTATAAAATTAATAATTAATAATAATAAAGATAATTGACATAAAGTTGATCGTATAAAACGGGCTTAAATCGACTCTGCTCACTCTCTAGGTAGATGAGTTCAAAGAAATTGATAAGTATTCTGCAGTTCCCGGCTAACCTGGAAAGAATCCTGGCAAAGTTTCAGGAGTAATTCATTTTCACGGCAATTCAGCATATTATTTATTTTACCGAACTCTCCAGAAACTTTAGCAACTTTAAAAATTTCAATTTATTTCTTAAGTTTTTAAATTTCTAGAGTACTTGGGATGACAATTACGTCTTGGGGAAATTGTTTTCGCATAATTGGGAAAATTTAGTAAAATGAGGTGCGGGAATGTAAAATATTTTCTCCAAAGATATTGTGTAACTTATAACGGCTTTCTAGTTGGGAACATCAGTCGAATTTTTTAATAAAAATGCATTTTATATTTAGAAACTTTTACACAAAAACTAACTTCGTTCCGTTTTTTGTACGTTCCGTTTCGTTCTTTCTTATTTTGTATAACACCTGTAGGGTGGAGGTACACTGCTATCTGGTCACAAATGACCAATTACCAGTTATTTTCTGACTTAACTTATTAAACAGCAAATAACATCACAGGACTATACTCAGTTGTGTACTTTTGTTGTAAGTGATAATAGTTTATTGTAGTAAAATGAAAGAAAATCACAAAAAAGAACACCTAAAGGCAATGGATCATTTAGCAGTGCGCATAAACACTTAAAAACAAGATCCAACTTGCAAATACAATACATTTTGGATATGACTATCGTCGTATTCCCGTTCTCCTTCGCTAATCCGGTCCAAGGCATTTTTCTCCTCAAACCTCTCAATTTCATCTCTAATTCCTTCATTTCATGAACATCGAGGTCTATCTCTTTTGCTTCTTCCAGAAAGCTTCCATCTGTGAAGTTTTTGGGGCCTACGCTCCTCAGGCATTCTCAATAGGTATCCAAACCATTTTAACACTCTTCTTTCTATTCTGTCAATAACCGTTTCTGTAGCATTCATATTATTTCTTAGAGATTCGTTGGTCTTCCTTTCCAGCCTTGATCTCTAGCACTTCTTTCCAAATAATCCATTTCAACTGCCAACAATCTTCTCTTCAGGTTTGTATGAATTGATTTAACTATGGTTTGCCCTATTCCTTTATTGTTACTTTTGGAAAAATTGCGATCCCACCATAAGGAGTTCAGCAGCAAATAACATCACAGGACTATACTCTGCCTTTTACATTAAACTGTTACACATTTACACTAACTCAAATGGTTTTGTCCTTATGAGTCTTCTCTTTGATTCAGTGTTGTCAAGAAGCTGGATTGCCTTGACATTCACATGGCTATGCAGCCTCTGCTCATAACTTGCTGCTGTTCTCTTCATTATTTCGGTCACAGTTTTCATACCCAGGTCCTGGCGGAGGTTGCTGTTACAGATATATCAAGAAGCGTCAACAATGTTTCTCGGTACTTTGTTTTGAAATATCTGGATAATATGTAGATTACTAGCTTTGGTACAGCCAAAGAGTTGGTACTCATATACCCATACTGGCCTTAGTACTTGCTTGTAAATGTATAATTTATTATGAATGGATAATGTTGAATTTTTTCCAATCAACAAATACAATTTCTTATATCTAATATCAAGCTCCTCTCTTTTCTTTTTGACATGGACTTTTCAGCGCAGCCTTGCATCGAGGGTTATTGCGTCTAGCTCTAGGAATTTTATTCGCAATTTTCTTGTCAGGTATGTAATGTATTTACTGATAGTTGTAACTTATCAGTCGCATAAAAGCAGCATTTATTAGGTCTGTTCACTTAACTATGGCTTTTCTTTCTTGGTAAATCTTTTATTAGTTCTCCTGTTATCAGATCATATCCTGGAGCTTTCTTGTAGTTTATATTCACTATACCTATCTCTGTTGATACTTCTCTAAATGATGAATTATGTCAACGTTATTCTTTCTTCGGTTTGGAATGTTTCTTTCCATCTCAGTTCTTTACCATTATTGTCGTTGGTTTTGAACGTGCTTTCTAAATGGTCTGCGAATCGTTCTGCTTTCTGTTTGTTACTGCTAGCCTAGTTGCCGTTTTTCAACTTAATAGGAGGAGAATAAATAATTAGTTTCTTAATTTTTTTGCTGCCTTCCATAACGAATATGTGTTCTGGTCAACTGTTAAAATACTTGAAAAGAAATTAATTGTTGAATTTTTTATATTCTGTATCTCCATTTTAGGAGATTAATAGATAACAGGGAATAATTACTTAGTTAATAATACATTAATAGATAAGGGAATTAATAGATAACAAAGACGAAAGACAGGAAATCCCTATAATAACATTATCTGAATTGACGGAAACCTTAAAAGAGGTTAAAAACGGAAAAGCCGCAGGGCCTGGAGACATTCCCATAGAGCTGGTTAAATATGGGCCGACTGCACTTTTAGAATTAATAGTAGACCTTTTTAATAAACGTATGTGTGGAGACCAGGAAATTCCTAAAGATTGGAATAAATCTTATATAAGCTCGATATATAAGAGAGGGCATAAAAGAGACTGTTCCAATTATAGAGGTATTAGTGTGACGAGCTTTGTGGGCCGGTTGTATGGCAGAATATTAAAGAAGAGGGTTGAAAGACAGATACAAGATATTGAAGAACAAAGCGGCTTTCGTACCGAGAGATCCTGCCTTGATAATATATTTATCCTACGACAAATAATTAAAAAGCGTGTCGAAAGAAGTAAAGAGACCCATTTGGTATTTATAGACCTTCAGAAAGCATATGATAGTGTCCCGTTAAAGAAAATCTTTAAGGTCCTCGAAAGGTCCGGATTGGATTCGACGTCTATCCGAGCGATATATAAATTGTACGAAACTGCAGTTAGTTGTGTAAAAATTGGAACCAGAACTTCAAATGAATTTAAAGTCACTAAAGGCCTAAAGCAAGGATGCTGTTTGTCACCGACACTCTTTAAAATATACGTCCAAGAAGCATTGAGGAATTGGAGAAATAAATGTAGATTTATGGGCATAGAAGTGGGACAAGAAACTCTGTATACATTGTTGTTTGCATATAATATCAGCAGATGGCAGAGTTAAGATAGATGTACAAAACCGAATAACCCAAGAAAAAAAATGTATGCGTATACTGAATTCATTACTGTGGTCTAATAAAATAAAGATGCATACCAAACTTCGTGTATACAGAGCAATTGTAGAACCGATTACCACATATGGTGCCGAATGTTGGACGATGACAAAGAATGAACGAGATAAAGTAGACGTTGTGGAAATGGATTATCTTAGAAGGTCATGTCGAGTATCTAGAATGGAAAGAATCAGGAATAAGGATATACGAAACCGTACAGGAATTAGTGATACTCTTTCAGATAGAATACAAGGAAGGCAATTACAATGGTATGGTCAGGTGATGAGAATGGAGGAGGCGCGGTGGCCAAAGAAAGCCTTAATGTATGTTCCGCCAGAAAGTAGGAAAAGGGGAAGACCGCCAAATTCCTGGAGAAGAGAAATTACAAAAACAATGCAATCTAGAGGCTTAGAAGAGTTAGATTGGAGAGATAGGAAAAGATAGAGGCTGAAATGCGGTAAGAAGCAATCGCCGTAGGACCCCCGTTATATGATGATGATGATCTCCCATTTTAGTGGGATATCTCCTCGATATTCTCGATATACTTGATCTCCTTTATCTCCTCGATAGTGTAGACGGCGTTTAACGGTATGCCACTTTCTAAATTTCTAAATAACGGTATGTCACAATGTTTTTAAATTAGTTAAATATATTGTTTTAAAAACGCTTCGATCGATTTATTTCAGACACACATGACTACAGCTTCCAATCTCAGTAAAACAAAAAATATCATGTGAAACATATTTCCTAATCTTCAATCTCCAACAGTAAAGCAAGAAGTCTTACCTGATATAGCTTGATAATATGAGGATGATCTAATCTTTTCATTATATCGACTTCGCGATACACTTTCTGCAAGTTGCTGGCATCTAGTTGGCTCTTATCGATGATCTTAATTGCAACCTGAAATGAAAAGGAGAGTGGGTTTAAAATATAGTCATTTCATTTACCGTTATACAATAACAAGTTACAAATAATATTTAAAGCTATCGATATACGGAAATCGTATCTAATTTACATTTTATTGTTACCAGGTTATTGCAAAAAATTATTTTCAAAATCTTTTATAATCACAAATACAAACACTAGGAGAAAAATAGGTCTTCCTCTTCTTTCTCTTATACTTGTAGATCTGTACATCTTTTAATTCCGATGCTGAAGTATTTCTTGAGAAATATACTATATATTTCCAGCTATATCTCCATCTATTTGGTCGCCACGTGTCTGCTGGTTTTTCTTCTCGCACAATTCTTACTAGTCTATTGCTTTACATGATTATACTATTTTCTTCATTTTTACCAACCCCATGTCACAACATCTTGTGCGCCGCAATATTCCCTGATAATGATGTTGTTTTTTATTCTGACACTTCTTTTTTCTTGTTTTCCCTAATATTGCTTTTATTATCTTAACTTCGGTTATACTTAGCATATTTAGCACGGCATGGCATCCCTTTTATGGTGATTTTTCCCGTGATTTTGTTCCATAGGTCCGTACTGGTCTGATACACGTTTTATAAATTTTAACTTTGCTGTCAGTGCGCATGTATAGGTTATTTAACAATATGACTTCGGCCTGTGACTGGGTCATGGTAATTTGATAAATCTATGTCGATGTATTTAAATTTTTTCAGCTATTCTGTAAGTTTTTTCTTCACTACGAGCCATTTAAGGTAATTATAAAATACGACAGTTAAGGATTATTTCGTTACAGCGTAATTTTCGCTGATATGCATATTTTTGTCTCTTGTCTTCCTCAGAGCAAACTCATGACAAGCTTTAACGAAATAATACCTTTTCCATGCATAAAACTCCTCCTCCTTTTAAGTGCCTTCTCTGTCAAGGTTGGTGATCAATATGGCAAATTAATTCATTTTCTCTGGTGTCGGTCCAACCTCTGATGTTTCGTAGCCAAGATTTTTTCTTTCGTCCCGTGCCCCTTTTACCTTCAATCTTGCCTTCTAATATTACCTGAAGCTGCTCAAATTCTTTATGGCGCACTATGTGTCCTATATATGACGTCTTTCTAATGTTGAGAGTATTGACCAGATGAAGGCGTGTGTTCATTACTCTCAGTACTTCTTCATTCGTAGTTGTGCTGGTCCAGCTTATTCTTGACATTCCGCGTTACATGTACATTTCAAATAAATTTAATTTGTTGACGTCATACTGTTTTAATGTCCAGGTCTCACAGCCATATAGTAATATAGACCACACATAACACTTTAGTGTTTTCAATCTTATTGAGACTGATAGCTTGGATTACAGAGTATTGTACTCATATTCATGACACCAGATCTTGCGTCTTGAAACCAGATGACTTTAATGCATCTTCTAATTTCTTTTGAGTGGTCTAGTTGACTATTTAGCTCTCTGACTCTGTATTTATTTGTATGTTAGGTGTAACTTGTTAATGGGAGCTTTTGTGGAATACCAGAATTTTGGTTTTGGGAAAGTTAATGTCCAAGCCCAGTCTGTGACGTTCTTCTGATAATATGTTTATTAATACTTTTGGTTGGTCTTCTTTTTCTGCTAATATTACGGTATCATCGGCATATGTTATATTGTTAATGATGATTCCATTGACTCTGGCACCTTCAGGGCGATCTCCAAAACAAGCTCTAATTATATGTTCGGCATATACAATATGGGGGTACAACATGCACCCTTGATGCACTCCTCGTCTTATGTTGATGTACTTGGTGTTTCCGTTTTCTGTTCGAACGCATCCTGTGTGGTTCCAGTATATATTACTTATGATAGCTGTGTCGTGTCCGTCCAATCAATTTTTCGTATTTTATGCGGTCGAAGGCCTTTCTATAATCGACCAAGCATACATACAGCAGTTTTTGAACCTCAATATACCTTAATTCATAAAACTAAATATTTAAAACAGACGCTAAAGCGACATCTACTAACAAGATTATAAATCGGAAATCGAATTCAGCATTCGGCCGAAATCTGTGTTTTTTAAAGTTACAAAACAAACAGCCGAGGAATGCACTGTCAAGGGGATTTATAGTTTATATGCACGTAAAGCCCTTTGTAAAAACAATTTCCTACCGATGTAAGAATACTGCTTTTCGTTTTCTACACGTATATGTTCATGTTAAACGACAGCATACCTAGTAGAATCTGTGAAATTGTCTTTGTAGATAAATATACCAATTCTGCTATATCCTATTTATAGCATTCATATTCACATCGTATTCCACATCTTCTATTATTTCCTCCATTAGTATATTAAACAGAAACGGGCTAAGACTATCTCCCTGTCCGATTTCCACTGAGGTTGGTATACTGGTAGTGATGGCGTTTGTTTTATTTTTTGTCGTATTGTTGTTGTTCATTTGTTTTATTAATTCCAAGATGTTTGACGGGGTCCCTTTTTACCTCAGTTTCTGTAATATATGTTTAAGTTTGACTCTATCAAATGCTTTTGCTGGTTCCACGAAACATACATATGAAATGACACATGAACCCACTAATCAGCAAAAATACACAGCTTTTAGTCACAGTATTGCTGCAGAATTCATGATATTAACCCCTTATTTTGCAATACAAGCCCAGGAATTTAGTCTGTTCTTATAAGTTTTAAACTCCAAGACCTCCAGCGTATTCGCTACGACACATCCGCACATACTATGCATTGTGCAATTGTGCATTCACATTGTGCAACTAATAGCTAATAGCTAATAATGTTATTTCAGTATATTCATAAATAGCATCACAAGCCTCGGATATTTGGAGATTTTAGGTGTTAACACACGAAATAATCTCTGCAAAGTTCTGCAACTATTTGCTGTGATTGGAACCAGACAGCAACAATACGTTTTCAAAATTTCAACAAAACAAAAGATTTCTCAAAAAAGGGAGCACGGCAAGGTTGTATACGTTATACGTTTTGCAAGTATTTGCAGAAGCAGTGACAGAATCTAATAAGGGTATTAAACTAAAAGTTATACTTTATTATTTTAATAAACTAAAAGGCAACATTAGGTATGCTGATGACAGTGGCAGATATCAAGATCGTCAATGTCTCATTGATCATCAACTTCATCATCTTTGGCTCGACAACCCTAGGTGGGTTTTGTCTTGTTCAAGAAATAGTCTCCATTTCCCCCTATCTTTTGCTCTAGCTTTCCAATTTCTGACCCCTAGATTCCTCAAGTCATCTTCGACATGAGTTTTAAATTTAGATCTTAGCCTACTTC
The DNA here is from genome assembly GCA_918026665.1 of Diabrotica balteata. NCBI lineage: Eukaryota > Metazoa > Arthropoda > Insecta > Coleoptera > Chrysomelidae > Diabrotica > Diabrotica balteata. The sequence continues at coordinate 17,569,149 of OU898281.1, read as the reverse complement.
TCTTCCTGGTTCCTACTGGCTCTTGATATAATACCTTTTTTTGGGGATTTCCAGTGTCCATTCTTTCAAGGTGTCCTAGCAACCTTAGTCTATTAATTTTAATAGACCGGACGATGTTGGATTTTTCATAACATTGATACAACTTAAAATTGTAGCGCCTGCGACATATCCCGCTTTCTTGTACTCCTCCGTACTAGTTCTTCGTCGCTTCTTATCATAGTCCATGTCTGACGCGAATCTAAGTACAGGTTTAATAAGAGTTTTATAAATTACTATCTTGATTTTTCTGCTAATTATGTGTGAAACTGCCTTAGTCCAAAGTAAGCTCTATTCGCCATGTATATTCTTCTCTTAATTTCTACGCTTACTAGGTTGCTGTTATTTAGTTGTGTTCCAAGATATATAAACTCCGAGACCCCTTCGAATGTATATGCTTATGTCACCTGATCTTGTGGTGCCGATATTTGTGTGCTGTTTGTGACTTTCATGTATTTTGTTTTGGATACGTTGACCTGCAGTCCCATTATCTTCGCTGCTTTTTCTAATATTTCAAAAGCCTGTATCAGATCTCTTTTTGTCCGTGTTACTATGTCAACGTCATCTGCGTAGGCCAATATCTGTACACTTCTATTGATGATCTTACCTCTGGTTGTTATGCCCGATTTCTCTATGGCTCTTTCTAGCGCAATGTTAAACAATAGGCACGATAGACTGTCTCCCTGCCGTAATCCTATATGTGTTTGAAAATACCTTGACACTTTGTTTTGTACCTTGACTTTGCACTCAACTTTCGAAAAAATTGCCTTTACCAATATTATTAGATGCGACGGAATGTCGAGTTCTGCCATGGCATTATAACGTGCGCTTCTGTCTACGTAAGTGCTTTTAAAATCTATGAAGAGGAGGTGGGTATCAATTCCATATTTTTATGTCTTGTCTAAGGTTTGCCTGAGAAGGCAAATCTGATCAATTTTTGACCTTTCTTCTCGGAATCCAATGTCTCTAATTGTTGCTAGTGAAACCTTGAGCTTAAAAATAAATATCAAGAAAACAAAAGCAATAATTATAGGTAAAAATATTGTAATTGGAGAAGAAATCGAACAAGACAGATTGGGTTGTCTGCTAAGTGAGAGCTGAGACCGTGAAACTAAAATAAAGAGCAAGGTAAAACAAGCCAAAAATAATTTTTTGAAACTTTGAAGAAGAAACAAGTAACAACTCCATTCCTAGCGTTACTACTAGCAATTATTCTTTAGTCTCTCTATTACTAATACAAGGATTTCTTATGGTTCAAATAAGAAACTAATTAAACGCTTTATGATTGAGTATTAGATGTCGCATGCAAACAGTACTTTGCAGTAACAGTGAATTATCTCTTATTTCTCTAAAATTTAATTTTAAAACTAAAATAATGCAATAATAATCCAACCCAATGAAAAGATCTATATTATTCGTCGCATTGTCATATTTTTTTTAAAAACCACATCACACTAATTACTTTATCAGTGGATTTCTTATCGCGGCTTAATAAACGGTATTGATAAGAGTATTATACGTTGTAAAACTAATAAAATATTTATCTTAAATTAACCTCTTTTTGCATTATATTGATGTCACAAAAACTTGATTCCTTCCACTTGTTCTACATTTGCGGTTCATTATCCACTGACACTTCTTCCTATTTATTAGCATCAAAAAACATATCAGATAAAACTTTATTGATTGTGAATTAACCACAATTTTAATTGAAACTAAGTTTATTTTGACGCGTCTATTTCCACTTTGGAAATCGTTATATCCAAATTATCCTATACATTAGGATAAAAATAAATATAACATTTGAGCTAAAGGTGACAAGTAAAATTTTTTACGCTAGTTAAGTCAAACTAGGACGTGAAATAATGTTCGTACTATCACAATCCAATGAAATATAAACTAATGGGCTTATTCTAATGACGTTTCTAATAAACTAGGTAAAAATAGAACAATACTGTATATTACGTGTCTATAAAATTGTGGCAAATTTATTATTAATAAAATGTAGACATATTCTTTGTAATGTTAATACTAAATGTATCGGTATATATATTTTGTTGACTATTATTTCATCCTTGTCCCACCATATTAATTATTCACACAAGTTCATTGTATTACAGTACTATATTAATTATTTAGACTAAATGAACCTGAGAAAAAATCCAGGAATTGTGCCCTAAAAGATAATTAGATGGGACAACTTTGAAAGAAGAATGACATTTATATGGCCCAAGATAAAATTGTCAAGGGAAAGTAATTAGAAAGCCGATCTTTAGGGGAGAACAAGCAAATCCGCAAATAAAATAAAGATAATTAGTTTGCTGCCTTCAATTCGTTCAAATCCGTTTTAAAATATTGAATAGCATGTAATTCATAAAAGTCATTGGTTCATTAACAAATTCACGAAAAAAAGATGCAACTTATAATAAATGTACCAAATGCAGTTGTCGAAAATATAATCAATAAATATTTAAACCGATGTGAGAATGCGATGAATTGACATAATATGTACAGAACTATTAAAAACTATTTTTTTCCACTTGCCCTGCATCGATCAAAATAGTCTAAAGATGCTAAAAGAATATTTATGAGATTGGTGAATGCATTTGTATTCTTAATATTTCTATATGATCAGTTTTTGCCTTTTTCTCGGAGAATACTTAAGATCCTCAGAAGAGGTCCTCAGAAGAATGAATAAGAACCGAGAAAAATGCAGAAAACTGATCATATAGAAATATTGAGAATACAAGAGCATTCACCAATCTATAGTCACATCTCAAATGCTTCCAGTTTTTTACATATATCTTCGTTCAAGGTCCACGATTCAACTCCATAAAAAATGACAGAGAAGACGTATAATAAGAATAAGAAGAAAAGGAAATAGGTGAGGAAACATTTCTGGTATTTAAAAATTATCATGAAGATTGAAGTAGTCAAGAATAAGACAAATCTCTATTCCTTATGTGGAGAAATGTAACCAATAGACTTCATCTGATTCCAACAGTACAAAATAGTGATGAAAATCACATACTCAAAACTTCCATAGTACCTACAACTGATGATTCAGTAATGGATTATTCCACGCCAATAAAAGCTCCAGTGTACAGGTGGGGGGTAAAATAATCCAATCTCCATTTAAATCCATCCTGTTTTGGCCTGAAGAGAAACATTGAACTTTGAAAAGACAGCCTAAGGAAAAACTCCCTTCTGCAGTAAGCTCTCATTCATATTAAAGGTATTTAAGAAACAAAGAAAAACAAAAAGAAGAAAAGAAAATGCAGAAAATAAACGCTGCAGAAAACAAAAAACTAAAAAAAGCAGAGACAGAGGCATTAAAAGTTAAACGAAAAGAACAAGGAAAAAGAAGAAGGTTGAAATTTCTAGCAGTGATTTAGATGAAGAATGGGTAGAATATGGTTCCTCCACAAATGATGTTAGTTTTGAGTTTATAACAAGTGAGATAGAGTTAAACTCTGAGCATGTATAATTCAATAACGACCAATTATTAATAACGAAATTCAGCATTAATGATTTTGTGCTTGTTAAGTTTTTAAGTAAGAAAACGAATAAATATTTTGTTGTCGTCTGATGACGAGGAAGATTCAGATAATGCCGATTATGAGATCTCTTTCCTCAAATATGAAGAGGATGAAAAATTTAAGTGGTCTACAGTAGAAGACAAATCACATATTTCCACAAATGATATAATATTTAAGTTACCGCAATCTCAGTTAGATAGAAGAGAACGGATACATTTTAACTTTGACTTTAGCGAATATAATATGTAGACAGCATGGTTAAAACCACAAACAGCATTGGAAGAGAAAAATAATGCTTAAAAACACAATAAATTATAGACAAATCAATCAAACATCTTGAAGCCAGTTTCTAACAAAAAATACACATATTATGATAAATATATTCCTAATAAGTTCAGTTCTAATATATCATGGGTGCCTTTCAACACTGGTGAAATTGTACTTTTATTATACAGGAGAAAATGTCTCAGAAAAAACAACCCAGTAAACGGGAATGAACTTTGCATAGTCGATATAGCTAACTGCAAAGAAATATGTGCAAGAAGTATATTAGCGAAACCCAAGGACACTAGACGAAAGAGCCAACAACGTTGAGATAAAGAAATGATATGTACAAAGATACCAGGAACATCCATGTAACAAAATAGCATCAAACTGCAAATAATATTACCGAATGAGGCATTTAAAGTTGAACAAATACGACCTATTCAACCTACATAAAAAGATTAAAGAAATGGCAGGGCTGCAAAAAAAACAACAACACAACTCTTTTAGATAAAAATGGAAATACTATGAATAGCTGACGAAAAGCTAAAATGATGGCAAAAATATATGGAAGAGCTCTTCGACGACGAAAGAGGAAACCAACAAGACATATCTTTCTAGGACAAAGAAACAAGTATAGAAATTACAAAGGAAGAAATATTGTATTCACTAAAGAAACACCAGAAACGAAAAAAAGCTGGGGGCCAGATCAAATGTCTATTGATATCCTTAAAATAATAGAAAATGAGTACATGGATGTCCTCTTAAAGCTCTTTAATGAAATTTATCAGTCGGGTGACATACCCAATGAATTGTTGACCTCAACATTTATTTGTTTCCAAGAAAAATGCTAGACAATGCACCGACCATCGTACCATAAACCTGATGTCTCACAAACTTAAAATGTTCTTAAAGATAATCCATAAACGCATTTACCAAATACTTTATATGGATGTTGAAGAAATCCAATTTGGATTCCGTAGACACGAAGGCACTCGTGAAGCTCTCTTTGCATTCAACGTATTTATCCGGAGATGCTTGGATGTGAACCAAGATATGTACGTCCCTTTGATAGATTACAACAAGGCTTTCGAAAAAGTTCACCACAAAGAACTAATGGACGTCCTCAAAGCTAAACAATTACAAACAATGAACTTCCAATTATAACAAATCTATATTATAAACAGCAATTAATGAACACACATCAGAATAGTTCGAAATTAAAAAACAGAAATATAGGATTGCGACAGGGATGACCACTACTATTACTAGTACTACTATACTACTACTAAAGGAGCTCTGGGGGGAGAAACAGTAGGAATAAAGGCCAATGGAACACTAATTAACAACATTAGATATGCGAACGATAATATCATAATAGCAGACAACCTCCAAGACCCCAAAAAGATAATAAATAAGATAGTTGAGTACGGAATATATTATGGATTATCAATAAACATCAAAAAAACTAAATTTATGACGATATCAAAAACCCAAAATATTGATGAAAGCCTGACAATTAACGATAAAACTTCAGAACAAGTTGAAAACTGCAACTATCTTGGCACAATAATTAATCACACAAACGATTACTCCAAAGAAATCAAAGTTCGAATAGAGAAAGCACGAACAAACTTCAATAAAATGAGAAAGGTACTTTGTGCAAGAGAACTGAAATTAGACTTGAAAGTTAGGCTGGCAAGGTGTTATATTTTCTCGACTCTGCTTTACGGGATAGAAGCATGGACACTTAACGCGTCGATCACTAAAAGGTTAGAAGCATTTGACTGTGGGTGTATAGAAGAATCCTGAGATATCATGGATCGAGCATGTAACAAACGACGAAGTCATGAGAAGAGTCAACAAAAGAATGGAAATATTGGAAACCATCAAGACACAAAAGCTGCAATACCTTGGGCATGTTATGTGTAATGAAAGATACAACATATTTAATTAATTATATAAGGGAAAATCCAAGTTAAGAGAAGTGTAGGAAGGAGAAGAATCTCATGGTTGCGTAATTTGAGGGAATGGTACGGAAGCACATCAACCGAACTATTCAGAGCTGCAGTAACTAAGATCAGAATAGCCATGATGATTGACAACCTCCGTCGCGAAGATGGCACGTAAAGAAGAAGAAGAATAAAGCATTTAAGCTTAGGAAGGTTGGGTCTTCCCTTAATATTGACATAGTAAGCAGTAGTAGATTAGTAAGTAAGTATAATTGAATATTTAAGTTAAGCCCACTTACTTATATATTCAATTAAAACATCCATTACATTTCTAATAAAACATATCGACAGTGGTATTACCGGATTGATTGTAATTGATTAATACTTCGATGGATTTTTGCTTTTTATTTAATTAAATATGGTTTTTAACGAGACCGGCCATGAATAATAAAGCAACTTTGTCCAATTAATTCATTGAAATACCGCAATTCCCAGAAAAGCTGTTATAATATACATATAATAAATTATGCGACCTAGCACAATGTAATATGGGTTAGTTATAATTAATTATTCAAATAGATGTAGGTACATACGCACGATGGAATAATAAAACTGTAAATATACAAAAAAATGTTACAACACATTTACGTCAATGTAACGAAGGTTATTGTATTTTTAGGAGACAAAGTTGTTTACCACTCATTTCTTAAGCACGGCTATTACCAGTTGTGTTGGTAAAAGGATTTCCCTATTTAACCGCTTATATATGAGTCCGCTAGATGGAAAACTCTGTATTTGCAAAAATTGTAAAAATTGAGTTTTAGCTGACAGTTATTTGTCACATGTTATAGCTATCTGCTGATGTAGAAATTCAGCAGCAAAGTAAGGTATTTACTAAGAAAAAGGCATTAGAAATCTTGAGTCAGACGCAAAACTCTGTATTTGTCAGCATATGCCAGTTGCATAACTGTGTAATTGCAGTTGGCCAATCGCTTACATTGTTTGAGTCACATGACACGTCTCATGTGCACATGTCAATTATTCCATCATTCGCCATTACCGGTTTCACTGTTTGTTATTTGAGTACTAAAAACACCAAGTTTATTGCAAATAATTAACATTATGGATCTTCATGTGCATATTAGACCTTGTGAAAAAGGAAAAGGGAGAAAACGAGTTGTACAAACAGAAAAATGGAAACGAAATGTAATGAAACTTAAGAGGTAAGACGTGTCTACAATTAACTAGATAGGTTTGGGACTTATTGTTAATATTTTTAGGCATAAATCTAAGGATTTACCCGGTTTTCCCACCTGTAACCATACAAAGAAAGTGTATTGTTGTATAGATTTAAAGATGCGAGACATTCAGCGTTTCCAGAATAATCTGTATTCAACAGCTGACAAAATAAAACAAGATATTTTTTTGCTGAAATTTTGTGAAGGTCAAAAGCCCAAGAGATCAGGTACAAACCTACATGGAATTTCAATTAAATATTTTGTTCCTACAGTAGAAGGTGGACTTTTAAGAGTATGCAAGACAGCATTTCTTAGAATAACTCATTTAAGTTCTGAAAGAATAGAGCGTGTTGTAAGAACGTTTGTTATCCGGGGTGAAATACCAAAAGAGAGAAGAGGGGGAGATACAACAAAAGGTAGATTTGATCTAATAAAATTATCTATCCAAACATTTATGGGGCGTTTGAACGGTGCAGAGAGTCATTATAATAGAGGACGATCAACTAGATTGTATTCACCATGTGATCTGAATTTTACAAAGCTTTACAAAATGTATTGTCAACGTCATCCACATCATTCCGTAAAGTTATCATATTTCCGAACATACGTTAATGAACACTACAACATATCATTCGGCACTCCCTTAGTAGATGCTTGTTCTGCTTGTCTCAGAGCGAAGGAAATTTTGAGAAAAGAAAATTCAGAAGAAGAAAAGTTAAAGGTTATAACAGAGCAGAGAGTTCATACGTTAAGAGCTAAAGCCTTTTATTCTTTGTTAAAAAATGAATCAAATCATAACATACAAATATTTTCTTTTGATTGTCAAAAAAATTTTTCTTTGCCAAAGCTTCCCGACCAGGCGGCTTATTTCTCACAGCAAATAAATTTTTATAATTTCACCATCGTGGCTGGAAATTCGAAATCCCATCTTTCTTCTGCAAATGTGACGTCATATGTGTTGCTGGAGTTTGAACATCCAAAAGATTCAAATGCTGTTGCCTCTGCTGTACATGATACTCTCATAAAATTCAACTTTAAAAATCAAATCGAAAAAGTTCACCTATTTGCAGATGGATGTGATGGACAGAACAAAAATAGCACAATGATGTCTATGATAATCTACTGGTTGGTTTATGAAGCACCTGGTCACATCAAGGAAGTGGAGTTTACGTTTCCTGTTGTTGGTCATTCCTTTTTGCCACCAGATAGGATTTTCGGTATGATAGAAAGGGAGATAAAAAAGAAGAACGTTGTAATAAACAGAAAAGAATATGAAGACATAATTGGAAAACACTCAAAGGTGCTGAGACTTGGTAAAGACTGGCAGATATCAGACTGGAGAAAGACGAGTGACGTTGTTGTTAAAAAACCTTCCCAGTGGCATTTTAAATGTAATGCAACGAAACGATTTATATTTTCTAAGAACAAAGATTATATGGCTACGGTAAGGGGGGAAATATTTTATCGTTCTGACATAGGGTTCAGCAAGTCTATAATACGAAAAGGAAAAAAGATTTCTTCATTGAAACCAATGTTACAACAGATTGGATGTTCATTGAAAGGAGATAAATCGTCCATAGGCACTCTCCTTAGAAACCATTTTGGTGAAAATTGGAGAGACCAGCCGGATCTCAAATTTTATAAAATTATTGATACTGGCGTACAAGCAAATAATAACGAGAGTGCTGCAGAAAATGATCATATTGATGATGAGGATCCAGAGGAACTTAGAGTTTAGGAATTAATATAAATATATACATATTATAAATTGTAATACCTTTTGTACTTTGGATAAAAATAAACTTCACTAAAAGTTTACTTCCACATGCTTTCTTCCTTATTCCTAACACACTAGGTTTAGAAAACAGACCAATATAACAACCACTAATATCGTTAATGGTTGACTATTATCATGTATTTGCAAATGTTAGTTGCATAAATCTATATTTACATAGTTCACTTGCAAAACTCGGTATTTTCAAATTTTTCTTCCTTTTCTAGCAAACCCAATAACTTTTCTAAGAAAAAAATCATTATATTTTACCTAATAAAGCATTTATCTATCACAAAAAAGTGCCATTTATTATGTCTAAGGTTTTTTGCAAAAATTTATCAGTTTTTTGCAAATAACTCAGTTTGACTTATACAGTAAATACAAAGTTTTGCATCTAGCAGACTCATATATACTATTAAAGTGTTCTAACTTATGCAATTAGACATGTGTTTATGGTTTTCCCTTATTTCTGTTTTATTATTTTGATCACGTGATCGTTACGCTACTGACTATGCCAAAAAAACATACGGAATTCAGATGATCAAGCAACTTTATTGTTTAATATGATAAAATTGATAAAATTGAAGAGTGAATTATCGAAAAAGTCCAATATATATAAGCGAGTTTCCTACAGCCTCTGCCACCTCTCGCATTTCGACCGCCATCGTTTTCTGTCCATCCATTCGTCTTCTTTGATGGCTCTATCTCTCATTATGTGTCGTACATTTTCTTCCCAGGCAACTGAAGGCCTTCCCCTTCTTCTTTGTTGCAGTATGTAATTTTAAGCTTTCTTTGGCCATCTATCTTCATTCAAAAACTCTCTATAATTAGTTTAGAATTTTGAGTTTAAATTATGTCTATTTTTATAAATCACTCTGTCTATTAATTATAATTTTTGTAATTATTTTTTATGGAATTTTTCAGCAGAAGTATTATAAATTTGCTTTTTTCTCTTCTTAAATTTAATTGATATTCGTGAATATTGCAAATGTGAATATCCAATAGATTTTCTGGCGCAAGCCATTATTTTTCTTGTCATTAAAAAAATGTTTCCCAGAATGCTCATTAGAATACGTACAGCGTCGCTGATATCCGCATCCGAACAGTTAGCTAATTTAACCCTAATGGATTTTTCAACTCCGCGCAAATAAAACTAACTTCAGCATAGGGCAAAGTATAACGGAAAAACTTACTGAAACATTCAAATCGATTCGATGTGCTTTTTCGCCTCCAACAATGGAGAGCAAAAAAAATGGCGAGACCGCTATTTAGACACGACAAAGAAGAGAATGAGGGTTTGCGAAGACAAGGCACATTAAGAGTAAGAGGGTAAAAGTCTGGTTATGAAACTTTTTGCTGTAGTATTTTATGACCTGAATTTTAAAAAGGTTTTTGACATGAGTTTAAATATTCCACATTAATTTGGGCCTTTATTAGCTGATTAATATGGTCCTTTCGCCCCAATTCCATTTTTTCTTGGTTATAACTATTAATACTACTTACTGTGGGGGTTAAATATTAAAGATCTTTTAAATATATGTTGTATTGTGTTGTTACTGTTACAATTGAACTCACTGGTAAGCTATGTATAAGGAGAGAACGTCAAATATTCGGAAATCCACTACAGCAAGCAGCTTAATTGTACTGTGTAAAAAACATAGACCATAGGGACTTACGAATAATAACAAACCTCTACTGGAATCAAAGAGCACAAATCGTAATAGATAACGAACTCACTCCAGAAATTGAAATTAGGAGAGGAGTTAAGCAGGGATGTATTATGTCCCCATTACTATTTAATGTATATAGTGAAGCCATTTTTGAAGAAGCATTACTATCTCAAAGTAAAGTATTAATAATTATCTATTAACAACATAAGATATGCAGATGACACCGTGAATATGGCAAGCTCTGCTGAACAACTCCAATTACTGCTAAACAAACCAAACAGTTTCTGTGAAAAATATGGACTAAAAATTAATATAAAAAAGACCAAATACAAAGACCAAGTACTAGTACTATCAATGAAAGAAAAAATACAAAAGTATTATGCAAGAGTTGGGATATACATCAATTAGCTGGCCAGCAAGGAAACTGGTAAAACCTTGGTTATGAATCATTTATTTGTAAAATGTTACATTTACTCCATACTGCTATATGGTGTAGAAATCTGGATCATAAAGGCCAATGTGATGAACCGATTGAAGGCCTTTGAAATGTGGGTTATTTAGAAGACTACTTAAATTCCCTGGACAGATCATACAACAAATGTCGGAAGTATTTAAGTATTATAAAAAGAAGAAAAACTGCTTATCTGGGTTATATATTTCGAAATTTCAAGTACCAGTTCTTGAAGCTTATTATGAAAGGAAAGATAGAAGGAAAACGGGGCATCGGAAGAAAGAAATCCTCATAAAAAAACATAAGGGATTGGACAAACCTCGATGCCTATGAACTCTTTAGAGCCACACAAGATCGAGAGGAGTATGCCAGAATTGTCGCCAACATTCACTAATTGGATAGGGCACCATAAGAAGAAGAAGAAATCATTTCAAGTGTTTTAGACTTGTGAACTAAAAGCTAGATTAGAATCGTTACGAGTAACCGCTAACTATTTTTACGCGGGATTATTATTGAAACTTTTCTTTGCATGACATAAGCAGTTATAAGAAGTACTTATTGTTCCTCATACCGAAGACATATTGTATGCAATTAGGGGATAACAAAAAATATTCTACTCTTTAAACTAAACTCAAATAAATTTATATACGACAGACATCTAATCAATGAACGGATGTGAGTAAAAGATAACATCTGTATTCAAAACTCAAGTACTTCCTTAATTAAATGTCCATAAAATTTTAGAACCACTTAATACAAGTGAAAACCTTACAATCTTACATTTGTATTATTATGCAACACAAACCATGACAAAATACGTCATTGTAAAGGTTAATCGCCAAGTAGTCACGAATTTGGAGAACCTTTATACCCAGAATAAATCAATGTGACTAATATAAAAATGAATTTAATTTATCAGAGGTCATTACTACGTGAACCAAAACATAAGTTGAAGGAAATACTAAAAAAGTCAGCAGAGTTCGTAAACCTTAGATTACCTTAGTTAATAATAATTAATAGAGTTCTATAAAATAACATTGACCGAAAAAATATTTATATAAAAGAGAGGTACATTTTAGCTTGCAAGGAAGTTATTCTTCGCACACATGCACAAAATAATAAAACACTCTTTCCAAGAATTTGTTAATTCTTCAATTTGATCAAAAAGATCAGTGAGCACTTTAATCAACGTTTCGGGGTCATTTTGAGGGTGATGACTCTGACAAACAAGCCAAGCATAGGAAATTGTTGGCATTAATCGCCAAAAAAGATCAAAAATGTTGCCAACATCTAGAGACATCAACTATTTTTTCGGTAATTTCAAGTGATGTACAAAACCATATTATTAAAACCATATCTACATTTATGATTGATGAAATTAAGTCAGAAATTACTGAAGCAAGTTTTGTAGCTGTTATATTGGATGAAAGCAATGATGTTTTCGACCAGTCGAATTTTTTTTAGTTCAGCGAGTCCGTTATCGGAAAGTTTGTTCTGTTAAATGAATGTCAGTGTGGAAATAAACTAATTTATTATACAGACTTCCGATGGTGCGGCTGTAATGAGTGAGCAATACAACAGCCTACAAAAACTGATTAAAAATGATTATCAAGATGCAATTGTTGTGAGCATAAACTTAATTTGGTTTTACAGCCATCAGTGAAACGTATTAAAAAGTGTCAAATTTATTTTCAAACGTTATCAGGGCCTGCAACATTTTTTTAAATCGTCCAAAAGGGCTGATGTTTTGGATAAATTAGTACAAAAACGTTTACCCAAAATAGCAGACACAAGGTGGATTTATGCTGGTCGACTTATTGAGGCTGTTTCTTGTATTCGTTCAGAGCTTCTCGAACTATTTAAAGAAATGCATACTAACACAGCAACATATAATGAAGAGACACGAATTTGTTCGAAAAAGTTTTACATTACATTACAAGAATTTGACCACACAATTGACCGGTTCGAGGTTGTGAGCTCATACTTATATCTGGGATCATTAATCACAAACACAGGGTCATTACAAGAAGAGATTAAACGTAGATCTGATCTAGCAAAAGTTGCCACAGCAAAAATGACCAAAATATGGAAGGACTGTCAAATTTCAAGAGCGATAAAGATGAGGTTGATCAACTGCTTAATATTCCCAATACTGACCTACGGATGTGAATCTTGGACTCTGAGACAATCGGAGAGAAAAAAGATAGACGCCACTGAAATGTTCTGTTGGAGACGAATGTTACGAATTCCTTGGACCGACCGCAGAAAAAATAATTCAATTTTAAGAGAAATAAAAGTTAGCCAACGACTCTCTAGTACAGTCCATCTCCAACAATTAAAATATTTTGGGCATGTTATGAGAGCAAACACAGAAAACATGGAAAGACTCATAATACAAGGAAAGGTAGAAGGCCGAAGATCACGAGGAAGATCCCCAACAAGATGGATAGATCAAATTACAGGAATATGCCAAAGACCTATGCATGAATTAAAAGAAATGACCAGAGACAGAGATCTCTGGAGACGGACAATACACGACATCACGTCGACCACTACACTCCCCCTGGGGGGTCTGGATTGAAGAAAGAGACAAGAATTTGATTTTAACTTCTTTTTTAAGTTTGTTTGAGATTATTCTACCAAAATCATAAGTTTTGTTAAATATTTTAAGAAAAAAAAAACGTATGACATTGGATTTTCACTGAATTTCATTGAATGTCGTGTTGAATTTCCTCGTTGGATACATAATATAGCGCATTGACTATGGCACGCAGCACCTTGTTTTGGAATCTCTGTAAGATGTTTGTATTGGCGACGCTAGCAGTACCCCATAGCTGAATTCCATAAGTCCATATGGGCTTGAGGATGGACTTGTAGAGTAAAATTTTGTTATCCAAAAATAGTTTTGAATTGCGTCCAATGACCCAATACATATTTCTCAATTTAAGTCCAAGCTGTTTTCGTTTGTTAAAAATATGTTTTTTCCAAGTTAGACGGCGATCCAAGCGCATGCCAAGATATTTAGCATCCTCGGATTGAGGAATTGGACAATTATCAATATATACAGGGGGGCATGTTTCTCTACGTAGCGTGAATGTAACATGTATTGGCTTAGTTCCATTAGATTTGATACGCCATACTTTCATTCATTGCTGAATTCTATTAATGTTTGATTAAAGATTTTTGATGCTGTTGATGGATTTGTGTGGGATGCCGGGATAGCAGTATCATCCGCATACGTTGGAACAGTAGTTGTACTAGATGTTGAAATATCCTCTATGTATAAAAGATATAGAATTGTGTCGAGAATAGGATATATCTTAGTGTGCTCGGTACCGTGCTTCACCAGGGAGTGTCTATTTTCTATGTAGGATTTTAGGAACTGAAAGTGAGGAAAGGGGAGGAGCTTTTTTAATTTTATTTGTAGTCCTATGTCCCATACCTTGTCAAAAGTCTGAGATATGTCAAGGAAAGCAGCAGAACAGTATCTTTTGGCGTTAAAATCCTTGTTTATTTGGTTGACTAGGCTATGCACTTGTTTTATGGTTCCTTGTTTGACTTGGAAACCGAACTGATGTTCTGGAATTATTTTATGTTCGTCTATTATCGTTTTTAACCTCTTTACGTACATTTTTTCAAAGACTTTGCTAATCATAGGCAAAAGGCTTATAGGCTGGTTCTTCTTCTTCTCGTGCCACTCCTAGCGGAGATTGGAAATCATCATGGCCACTGCGACTTTGTTAGCTTTGTTAGCTATAGGCTGGTATGAAGATGCATTTTCCGATCTTTCTCCGGGTTTAATGATCATTATAATTTGCGCCACTTTCCATGAACTAGGGAAGTAGGCGCAGAATTGCATAAAACATAAAGGTTATTAGTTTTATGCACTTATCCGAGACGTATTTTAAAATTTTAACAGAGATTAGGTCAAATTCAGGGGCTTTTTTGATGTTTACTTCATTTATTGCTTTACTTGGTTTACTGTAAATTTCGTATGGAGCAGATTCATTTGAAACGGTGCTGTTAGGAATCTGGTTAGTTCTGTTTCTTCCTCTGTAGATACTGTAGAAGGGTATGGCGTGAATACTTTTTGAAGGTGCTGGCCAAAAAGATTAGCTTTTTCGTTGTCGTTCCTAGCCCAGGTGTTTGCCTCATCTTTGATTGGTGGGTTATACTGTTGTGGCCGTTTAATTTTTTTCGTGGCTTTCCAGAGTGAGTAATCTGTAGCCTTAGTAGTCGTCAATTTGTTTTTTTTATCACAATAACGTATATTTGGAAAATTCAAAATCATTTTTTTTAATAATTTGGTTTTGCATCTGGTTTTGGATCTGGTTTTGTTAACACTTTAGAAAAAGTCACGCGTCGCTACTGATAATAGACCTCTAATGTGAACACTTTACAGATGGTACGATAATTGGACACCCAGGTCAGTTTAAACAAGTACCAATTTCAAGAAAAAAAATTAATGTTAATAACAAAATAGCAATATGCTTTCCTATTTCTGTCCCAGTAAATTATGCGATACTAAAATATCTGCTACTTTTTAGTACCTTATTGTGAAATTTAAAAATCTTGGAAAAGATATTCAATGACTCTGTTATTGCTTATATTTAAATTATTTTTTAAAAATAGTTTAAAACATTAAAATCTAATAAAAATTGTACGACCTCGTTCAAAAAAAGGGTTTATTATGGCTAGACTTTAATATAATCGTTAACTTTGTTTATGGTCATGGTTGACGATCAAGTATATTGACTAACCTATATAAAACATTGTGCAATCGAGTATACTACCGCTGCCACTGACTGGATGGGTGATGACCGTAGTAATCGACTTTTGTATAGAGATGTTACAAACTGAATATAACTACTTTATAAATTCTTTCTATATAAATAATTATATTAACTAATATAATAATAATTTAATAAATAATTTATTATAAGAATTATTCTAAAATTATGATTTAAAATAAAGGAAGATTTACTATTTACTAAACACTCAAGAAAAGTGTGTTTGAAATTTTTCATAGAAACTGCCAAAAATACTAAGAAAATATTTACTGAAACTTTATTTAATACAAAATTACACTGCAAAATTAAGTTGTTCTTAAAAAAAGAATTCACTATAACCTACGTTACACAATATTTGATTTTTTTGAATAAAATCATCCTTTTTTTTCATGAAAACTGCCTTTTGTGGTCTTCTTTTTATGGATTTTTGTGATCAAATCTTTCTTCAATGTTCTGCAGTAATTAGCCATCATTCTTATATCCCATCTTTCTTGGCCTCTCCATCTCCTTTATATATTAATTAAACCTTTCTCCCTGCTCCTCGCTGGCAGTCCAAGATTTTTGGGAAAAAAGTCAACGTGGGAATCCAATCCAACGTGGGAACAATATTAAAAAATGAAAATAACGACATAATTATGGGTACAGAAGACAAACTAAAGAGATGGAAAGTATACATACAAACTCTTTTTGATGACGATAGACCTTGTTCTCCACCATCCACAGATAATCGAATAAATAAAAAAGGCCCAGAAATAACCAAAGAAGAAGTGATTCACGCAGTAAAATCTCAGAACGATGAAAAAGCCACTGGTCCGGACAATATCAATGTCGAAATACTAAAACTAATTGCAAATATCACTTCACATAATACGGAAAACACGTAGCATCTAAGAAGTCTTATCTTTGAAGAAATTGAAATGTCCCTGCTGCAGAGTACTTTTTTCAGTTTGTTGAAAGAATTTCTTGAGGTAATTCCCGACCTTAAAAACGTCCATTCAGTGCCTTTCGTAAAAGATTACACAGTATATCTCCAAGCATAGTATTCTCCATGCACGTTGTTTACTGTTATTTCAATGAAAATTATTTAAGAGTTAACATAAAAATACGCACTGGGACACATGACAATATTTTTAGGAGAGGAGAGGAAATGAGAAAATGAGGATGATATGGGAAAATTTATTGCAAGAATACCAAGCCGACTCACAAAGATTTAGTGAGGTATGTTGCAGAAAAGCCGCATCGACTAAAAAAAGGAGGGCGTGACAGAAGAAAATTGATTTCACGTTAAAGGCTTTTAAGTACCCTATTTTCTCTTGATATAATTTCTACACCATCTCTGGATATAATTCCAAGCAATCATACAGATTATTATCGCGAATATTTGTTTTTCTAGAACTTATTTTGCCTTATAATAGTAAAGATGACTATCAATTTATTAGTAATAATATTGGAAATAAAAATTCCGGCAATATTAAAAACAACGTTATCTTTTTGACTTAAGTACTAAATCTTAGACGGTCTATCGTCTGATTAATTAATTCTAACGTGATAATATAAATTGTAGTTATATCGCTTGGTACGTACTCCTCAAATTTGGTTAAAAAAATTATTAAGATACCAAATTAAACAAATCGAGATGTTGTCTTAGCATTTAAAAAAAATTTATATATATATATATATATATATATATATATATATATATATATAAACTTTAAATATTGGGTATGCAGCAATAAAAATGAAAAGTGTACTCTTTTAAATTTTTATTCCAAGCTTTCGGACATTGGTTATGTCCTTCATCAGGGAGCTACAAATGTGATGAATAATTTTTACAAATTTGTATAATTAATTAAAAATTCGATACTTACAAACTTAATGAGGTTGTATCATAAATGATTTTATAAAAAATGTTGATAAAACTTATCACAGTCTGTCATATATGTTGAGCTAAAACCTATTCTTATATTTAAAATTTTAAAAAATTACTTTACATTCACACAAACTTAATTATTATACACAAATCTATGACATTGATATTGACATTGACGAGTAAAAATCCCACATCCCTAATATCAAGCAACTGCTAGTACAACAAATTATAGGCCTATTATTAGGTATATCGTGGAAATATAAATTATTTTATATTTGTTAATATCATTAGGAAGTGAAACTTCAACCTGTCAATGTTTTAAAACAAAGCCTATTAAATTGACATAAATAAATAAGGTAATAATTCTAAAAACGTTACAATTTATTGTGATTTTGTTTTGTATGACCCCAGTATCTGTGTGTAAACAAAAATTATTAAATTTTAAACAAACTAACTTTGTAAAAAAATAAATTCCTCAAAAATGAACTTTTTAATTACTTAAATGTCAATTGATAAATTATTGTTTGTCTTATTGTTGCATTTATCTAGTAGTAACAAATAGGAGAACATTTCATTTAGATGGCCAATATCTGTTCTATGATTCATTGCATTATTATTTTGGCAAATGTAAGCCATTTCCAGAAAAAGTCTTTTGGTGATGTTACTTTCTTGTTCTACTACTTTGATGTTATTGTAGTCTATCTGATGCCCATTTTTAAATGCATGTTCACCCAATGCACTTCTTTCAGGATGTAGTCTATTATCAGACTTGTGGGATGTAATGCGGTCTTTAAGGCATCTTGATGTTTGATCATAGTATACTTGTTCACATGAGCCGCACGGTATACAATAAACAACATCCGTTAAGGATAAGAGTGCGGATGCAATACAAGAGCATACTGTATGGTAAAGCCCTGTCTTGTTGGATTCATTAACGACTCTCAGTCAGAAAACTAATCTACGATCTAAACCATCTTTATTTACTGTATTTTTAAATGGAATTAAATAAAAAGAGAAAATAACCTTCCAATAATGACTGAGATTAGAGAAGGAGTAGACAAATTGAACAATAAGGCACCGAGACAGAATTTGAGTTGGTTAAAGAAGTATGAACGAAATACATGAGCTAAAAATGAATATTAAGGTGAATAAGCATCTACCCGATAAATAGAATATTGATCAGGTAACTGCTGAAAATGGATACCACTTTGTAACAAGTAAGTTTGTAAAAATTAAGAATAATTAATTAATTAATAATTTTTTTTCTGTAATATTGCTTTGGCAGAGCCAATTAGCCAGAATTGTTTGTGTTGATTGTTAAAATCGACTGAATTTTAATTATTAGTGATTGCAGATTCATAGTCAAAATTTTCTTCCTATAAGTTATCAATGTTTTTTTTATTCTTTTATTATCTTCTTTTTTTTTGTTTTGTTTTCTTTTTTTTTTTGTTTTGTTGTTTTTTGCTTTTTTTTTGTTTTTTGTTTTTTGTTCTATATCTATTTTCTTAATTCTTTTGTTTTTTTTTTCTTAATTTGTGGTATAATTTTTTTTGTTTTTTTTTTGTTTTTTTTTTTCAAACCATAATATAAATACTATTTACATCTTGTATTTACACATTTTAAAATGTTTGTAAATTCAATGAAGAATTTCCATATTATTTGAAAATATTAAAAGATTAAGGTTTATTGGAAAACAACACTTAGAATTTATTAATTCCTTATAAAGTTCGTTTATATTATTAATTTGTAAATCACATTCTAATATAATATGTGTTAGATTGCCTATTTTGCCACAAGTACAATTGGGAGTATTTGATAAGCCGATTCCATGCATCTAAGATGGCGTAAGAGCATGATTTGCTCGCAGCCGATTAATGGTCTTTATAAAATGTCAATTAGATTCTGTGTAGAACCATCTTCTTGAGGGTATCCTAGTGTTACAATGATAAAAATTAAAGCCAGTCTTACATTCTGGGTAATGTAAATGCCAATTATTTTTAAGTTTTTGTCTACTAACGGTGTCAATATCTGTCGCTGGAATTAAATTTTTGTTTACTTTTACTCCAAGCATATATGCCGATTTAGCCAAATTGTCAACGATCTCATTGCCTTTTATTCCCGAATGGCCCTTGATCCATGTAATTATTACATTTAATCCTAATAATAATCTTAATTATTATTTATTAATTTAAACAAAGGAACAAACTGTAAAAACTCTTCCTGAAAATCTACGTAATGCCCAAGAACTTAATAAAAGAATCTATAACATTGATCAGAAATGGAAAAATATAAAAGTAGCAATAATTAAAACAGCAAATGAAAACTTAAAACCAAAGAAAAGAAAACATAAAGACTGGATGGCTGAAGAAATATTACCATTAAAAATATGAAAGATAATCATTCAAAACAAAAAATCCAATTAAATATAATGAAACTGGTCGATTAATTCAAAAGAAAACAAAAGAAGCCAAGGAGAGAATGTTACATGAGCAGTGCCAAGAACTAGAAGAAATTGAGAAAACATATGACTTTTTTAACATGCATAAAAGAATTAGAGAATTAACAGGAATGAGAAAAACACTTTAAACTAGGCAACTAAGAGATTAAAGTGGTGCACTTATAACAGATATAAACCAAAAAATGCAGAGATGGACACAATATATAGCACAACTGTTTGAAGACAAAGAGACAACAGAAGCACCAAAAGAATTTAAGGATGATACTGGGCCTGGCATTATACGAAAAGAAATTGAATATGTAATGAAACAAGCTAAAGGTGGTAAATCTCCCGGGCCTGATGAAGTTCTTATCGAATTACTCAAAATTGTAAATACTGAATCTATTGATCTTCTTTGGAATCTATTTAATACCATTATAGAACAGGTATAATACCTAAAAAATGGCTCCACTCAACATTCATACTGCTTCCCAAAAAAAAACCAATGCAAAAGAGTGCAATGAACATCCCACCATAGCCTTAATGAGTCATGTCTTGAAATTGTTTTTAAAAGTAATTCACAATAGAATACATAAGAAATTAGATGAAGGCATAAGTAATACACAAAAGGGATTTAGGAAAGGACTGGGAATACGAGATGCACTGTTTGCAGTAAGTGTTCTTTCGCAGAGATGCTTAGATATAAATCAGGAAGTATATGCTTGTTTTAGTGATTTTGAGAAGACATTTAAAAGAGTGCAGCATAATCAGCTTAAAGAAATTTTATTAAATAAAAACATAGACGGTAGAGACATTAGAATCATATGTAACCTCTATTGGAACCAAACAGCAAAAATGAAAGTTGAAAATAAACTAACCGAGGATATCCAGATTCGCCGTGGGGTCCACCAAGGATGTATTTCATCACCCTTGTTATTTAATTTATACAATGAAGCCATTTTAGAATTAGCGCTTGCCGAGGTCAGTGAGGGCCTTATAATAAACGGTGAGCCACATAATAACATAAGATATGCTGACGACACCGTCTGGCAGGAACACTAGAAGAACTGCAATACCTTGCTGAACTAAATATACATATATTGCAACGATTATTTGTTTTTTTGTGTTTAAATGACTGCGGACACTAAATCCATTCGCCAATCTTACAATTTGAGGTGTAGTGTGTGTGTGTAGAGTAATTGTCTTGATACTTAGCAAAGTCGACGTCATTGTCTTTGCTAAGAGACGCTAATTGTATCCGAACGTCTGCGGTTTGCAACGATTATGGACTAAAAATAAATTTGAAGAAAACCAAGTTCATGGTATTTACAAAAGCACAAAACATCAAAGTTAAGCTAGTACTAGATAATACAGAAATTGAACAAATATCTTCGTACAAATACCTTGGAGCATGTATCACAGAAGATACTGATCAGACAAAAGAAATAAGATGTTGCATTGAAATTGCACGGTCATCTTTTAGTAGACTGAGAAAACTTTTTTGTAATCGCGATATCAATATACCGCTCTGGATAAGAATGCTTCGACGTTATATTTTCTCTATACTTTTGTATGGAGTTGACGCTTGGACACTTAAAAAATCCAACATTAAAAACCTAGAAGCATTCGAAATGTGGTGTTACCGACGTATTTTGAAAATATCATGGATGGATCGCAAAACAAACAAACAAGTTCTCGAACAACTAGGGAAACAATGCGAAGATTTAAATTCCATTAAAATTAGGAAATTGGAATACTTGGAGCACATCATTAGAGGTGAAAAATACGAACTACTAAGGAATATAATGCAGAGTAAAATCAAAGGCAGAATCTCCGTGAAAGGTTTGGATGCAGTTCAATTGAACTATTCAGGCGCGTAACCAACAAAATTATAAAATCCTATAATTCCTAAGAAGAATCCTATATAAATATTATTTATACCATTGGATAGCATTTTTTTTTTAGTCTTTTCAATGATGTATCACAAGTAGGGGTTTGCAATTTAAACTTTTTTTGTTGTGGTGGGTGGGGTTTAGGGGGTTGATGAAGGTAAGTTCTCTTTCATGTCATTTTAGTTCCCTCTTACCATCCTAGAAACGGTTTCAAGCATTTTTCAATATTTCAAAAGCGAACAGCTTTTGTTCGTGAGATATAGCCCATTGTAAGTTTTAAAATTGACACACTGTAGTATACCGTATTTTTAAATAATAACGACCATCTTCTCCAAAAATTTTTATATGTTTTACTAAGTAAGTTTAACAATTGAATCAGTTTATTGAACAAGGATCTAAAAGATCCGATTCATCACGTCGATCGAGCGAAAAACATCTCTATCATACTAAGTGATAACGTGCGTAAGAACAAGAGTTATCTAAAAATAGATGCATAACAAAAGAAAGTAATGGAGCAATGGTAATTGAACAGGTTCACTGTTAATCTTCGAACACGAAACAAATAAATGGACACTACCGACTTGCGTCACGCTTGACGTCAAATACCTATAAAAGGTCGTTAAGTCTATGTGTTTAACAAATTGGCTACTTAAATTCAGCGCCTTTGAACATTTTTATTGTTAACACAAAGTATTATTAAGTTAATGTGGGTAAAAAGAGTAATTAATTATTTTAACACAATATGTTAAATATTTTTGTCGTCTATCATTAAATTTTCTTTAATCGAACCGCTTCTTAGTATAATAATTCGACCTCCAATCTGTCAGTCTTTTTCATTCGAACTGGTATCGCCAATTTCAAATAAAGGTGTTTCAATTCTAATTAACTCCTAGTATATGAATTATAGGAAGCAAAATCAACAAAAATTTTTGTTTATTTTAATTTTTTTAATCCTTTTTTCATTTTTAAAAATTTCTGAATTTGGTAAAATTTACACCTTACTCTTATTGTGTAAGAAACCGTACTGAGCATCCATTTTCACCTATAAATCAGTTGGCTGGTCAGGACTTCACTAGATCTTTTATGAAAAGAAACTGACTATTTTTGTGAGTTCCGCTAAAAACAAGTATTGCTAGAAACATGGGCTTGAATAGAGTGCAACTAGCTCAGTTTTTTGAAATTTTGGAGAACACTTGAAAAAAGTTACCCCCCAACCGTATCTATAGCGTCGTTGTAACGGGCGTTCAGACAGTCCCAAACCATCTGCCCAAATATGTTGCCCTAGTTAGAAAGGGAGATGTAGCAAAAGCTTTAAATGCCGAACAAAGACAAACAATTACTGTTTCCTGTATGAATGCAACTGGTCACTATCTCCCTCCATTTTTCTTATTTGCTCAAAAAGGGGTGAATCTTATTCTAATCAAAGACGGGCCCTTTGCCTGCGACATGGCTGTTACTGATAGTGGTTACATGAACGCTCCCACGTTTATCAAGTACCTGAAGTATTTTAAAAAACACACAAGTCCAATAGAAGGCATTCCCGTTCTTCTGATTCAAGATAATCATGTATCGCATACAAGTCGTTAAGCAGTAACATTTCCAAAAGATAATTTCATCCAATTATTAAGTCTGCCACTACATAGCAACCATAAGCTGCCATCTTCCAAACCATTAAAAGCTTATTATGAGAGCCTTGCTGACAGCTGAACTAGTTCCCATCTTGAACAGGTTCTCTTCATGTACCATGTGTATGCTCCTATAAATATAGCAAGAAAGGGTTTTCGGTATACAGGAAGCAACCCACTAGATAAAAATTTTTTTGGACGTAGATTTTATGCCAGTGGAAGTAACAGAGCAAGATTTAGGTGAAGATTCAGACGAAGAAGGTCATGTTTTTATCCAGTTTCAGCAAGACGAAGAGTCCCAGCCGTCATCAAAATCGGAAGTCGGAATTTCTGTACCTGGTCCTTCAAATATTAAAAAAGAAACTGTTACTGACACGAAAGAGCCTCAGCCGTTATCAAAATCAGAACAGTTAGTAATTTCACCGTCAGACATTATTCCCTTCCCAAAAATTAAGAAAAATGAAACGAACCAGGAAAAGTTTGAAGTTAACGTTGCTAACATCGACACCTAATAAGGAGTGACTTTTCTAAGAACAAGAAGAAAAAAGGGAGCAAAAAAAGAAAAGGAGATGAAAGCGTTACTGAAGAATCAGAAGATCAAATCTCAAAGTGCTAAAGTTCGTGCTGACGAATAATCTGATGAATCAGTAGCACTCTCCTATAGAGAAAGTATTGATTCTTGTGACATTCATTTTTCCCATAACGATGAAGAGCAAAACATTGATGTTGTACCAAATATTTTACCTGATGGCTTTGTTGTAGTGAAGATTTTTGGAAAAAAATCATACAGATTATTTGTCGCCAAAGTCTGCCAAGTAAATGATGATGGTTATGAAAGCGTATTATTTAAGCGGCTGCCCATAATATTTCGTTTTTGTGTGATAATGGAAGATGCCTTTTTCGAAAGGACGATATGGTTTTAAAGCTTTCAAAGTCAATAAAAATCAGCTCTTTCAGATTTTCAAATTCAGTAGGATTCTCTGATGACCGCGCCAAAGGCAGTTCTCTTTTAGATTAACGTTTGGTTTTTTTTTAATAAAGATTGGTTTATTTTAAACGTCTATTCTCTCTTTTATGTGGAGTTTTATACATTTTAGTTTTGGGGCAAAAATACGCACTTGCGTACTGCTGCCCCATTTGTAGGGGCAAGAGTACGCAAATTAAGATTTTTTAAAAACTTTGTTTCTCATTTATCAGTGAACTTTTAGAACTACTGTCGATACTTAAAATGGAAAACGAATATGTAAGCTCTCCTGGAATAACAGTGTAAAAGTTCTGAACTGTTATAATTTCTAAAGATAACAGGAGATAACGAAACTGCAAGTTTTTACCCCCATTTACCTTATATACATTCAAGATATAGTTAATGGGTGAACAGGGTGATTATGGGTCGAATCAAAGGCTACTACTATAGATCTTTAAATCGATAATACGTTCAAGTCCGACAACGCGACTGTCGCGTTAAGTCAATATCAACGCGAGTTGTACGGTCTTTGACTATATGACAATGTATGAACGATATCTCAGCGGATTTTTCACGAATTACAACAAATATCTGCTGGCCGCTTAAAAACACTGGCATATACTGGAGTTTCTGTTTGGTTTTCGAATTTAGAAATTCACAAATTATATTAATCTTCTGTTCTATTGATCAATTGGATGATACAATATGAAATCCCCAACTTCATTGCTTACTTTTCAAATATTTAAGCTAAACGTGCTAGAAAACGACAAAATTAGCTGTTATAAAAGGTTTGTAAAGTAATAAAAATAATAACATCGGTACGCTTTGACAAAAATACCAGATGTATTTAGATTATATTGTATTTCCAATAATGTGTCCAATCCAATCCCATCGCTTTATTTTGCTATGCATTCAGTAATATTTTCTATGCCTTCGGTGTTGAATGTCTTTTGCTTTTACTGTGAGCCATCACACGTGTTTTGCTAAATACTTCAATTTTAAATTATTTTTAAAATGGGTGATGAATATTGCCAACCTTCGACTTCTAAACGAGGAAGGTGGGAAACTTCTCAGCCAATCTCAGATGATGAATTATTGCACTTATTAGAAGATTCACATGACGACAGTGACGCAAGTGATGAAGATTTATATTGTGATAAAGAGGATCTGACAGACGATCCTAATTTACAAAAAAAATCTGAGGATGATGATGGTGATGATGAGTCTCAAAATATTATTGAATGGTCTTCAGAATCAATCACATGGCAACTTATTGGCATGTAAATTATTCTATGACCTGATTATTCAAAAAACAATTTAGAAACTAGAATTGCATCTTGGAAGGAATTCCAAGAAGAATTCCGTAGAAGAATTTAAAATTTTTCTTGCTTTGTTGTTTCACATAGGAACCATAAAAATTAGTCGTATGAATGATTATTGGAAGAAAAATCATTTATTTAGTATTCCAGTGTTTGGACAATATATGAGCCAAAATCGCTTTATGTTAATTTTCCGTTTCTTACATTTTAATAATAATATTGACAATAAATAGTCCAGACTTGCCAAGAGATCTCCATTTTTAGTTTTTTTTTTTATAATAAAATGGAAAATCTTTATTATCCAGAAAGAAAATTAGCCCAGGACGAATCTATGATTTTATGGAGAGAAAGACTTAGTTTTTGTCAATTTCTCAAGGGAAAACGACACAAATATGGTGTCAGATTGTATACTTTGGCAGAATGTACCGGGATTATTCAACGCATATTAGTTTATAGTATAGCTAGTGACCCCGTAATTGGAGGACGTAATCATACGGAAAAAGTAGTTCTAAATTTGATGGATTCGAAACTAAATGTTGGTGACTCCTTATATATGGATAATTTTTATGATAGTGTTCCATTGTGTAAAAACTGCTTTCCTGGCATATTTTCTGCCCTGTGGCCACCAACGCGACTCACGCGGTGAGTTTTTTTTTGAAAAAATTAATTTTTTTGTACCCATATTTATCATAAATGACGTTTTCAAATGTACTTTAAAAATTAATTAGTTTACACAATTACATCTAAGAGGCTCACTATTTTCCCTTAAAAAAAGGGATGAAGCTGAATGTGAACGTAATGAAATAGGCCTCAACACGTTCTGTACACGCAACACGTACTCAACACGTACCTAGACCATCCATGACAATATAAAATATATTATACAAAAATTAATTAAAACATGAAGATATATAGTATTTATATTATAATATTATATCACGTTTTCACGCTCACTTGCATGCGTTCTGAGTGGTTCCAAAAATATTACATTTTGAAGTACCTGAAACAATTAACACACTTATCCATTAGATGATCTTTTACGCAAATTCAAATCTCTATTCTTAAACACAATAAAAATGACGCAAAATTCAAATGACAGCTACAATTGTAAACACAATGCAAAGTAAATATTTGACATTATCCGAGAACAAAATAATATGATAATTTTAATAAAGTGTTGTGTTTTATTGTGATAATATAGAAGTGACGCACATGGTTAAAAATGTGTTAGACCTTAGTTTCTTGCCTGTAATGCCAGGTTTATGTACGGCAATATGTGTTAAAATCTGTAGGTTTGAAATATCCTAGATAGTACCGCTAATATTGCGCACTCGGGCACACGAATCGCTTGTGGTAATTTCACATGAGACGAACGTGATAAGAATTTTAAATGAAACACTTCTTGTGTATATCACGTCAAGATTATTTGGTAATTTGATGTTAGTTAGACGGGAGAGTGATCTTTTCGTTTTATCTGCCGCTCCCATCACAGATTGCGTATTATCGTTACTACACACTAATCTTATTTATGATGATGTACATATTACTAAATATATGATCTAAATAGCATTCCAATAAACACTAAAATAACAAAATAGATACAATTCTATTGGGACTATTGTTTGCTAATATATTATTCGTAATATTAGAGACTAAAAACAAAATACATAGGAAGTGAAATGTAGACTACTGATTAAAATCGACAAAAGAAGAACATAACATCCCTTTACCAAACTGTATCAAAATAAGGGAAACCCTTCTTCTTAGATACCGTCTTATTTCGAAGATTGGTATTTATATTCTGTTTACAAGTTGGTTTAAAAAGTTAATTTGAAGAACAATTGAACCATTGTCTGGGACTACAGTACCAAGACATTCGTCTTACTCCAACGCTACGTTTTCCTATAATCTTTGACTAAATGATAACTTGCAGAATCTAGGATTTTGTCCCTCTCATCACATGGCATAATTCCTAATATTTCAACGACCTATCTTAAGAAAACAACAAAAGCCAGTATCAATAAAACCTCTCTTCCTGTTGACATTAAACAATCTCTAATTCTTTGTGAAAAGTCTTTCAGAACACCTCGAATATATGGCCTCCCCAAAATTTACAAACCCAATATTTCTCTACGTCTCATTGTAAATGCATACAACTGCCCTACACAACTATTGGCCAAGTACTTGGCCAAAACCCTACAACCTTTCGCCGAAAAGGCTTCATCCTTCGTCAAAAATTCTTTTTATTTCATCGAACTTCTTAAACATTACCCTATATCGCCGTCAGACATTCTAGTAAGTTTTGATATTGTCTTACTCTTTACAAACATTCCTATAGATAAAACTCTAAATATTCTGAAAACTAAATACAGTATCCAACAAAACCACTTATCTCTTATTAAACATTGTATGTCCAACACCTATTTCATCTTCCAAAATCAATTCTACAAACAAATAAATGGTGCGTGAAAAAAGGCAAGTTACTGTACTGACATGTGAGCGTGGATCTCTCATTAGAATCGTTGCGTGTATGATTGCAACTGGAATCTTCGTTCTTCCTTTAGTCATTTTTCCACGCAAGAATTTTAGTGAACAACTGAAAAAAGGAGCTCCACCAGAAACTATATTTGCAGCACATCCCTCAGAATAGGTACAAGCAAATCTGTTTACAATGTGGTTCCAACACTTTATAACATTTGTAAAATCTTCAAAAGAGAATCCTGTCCTTCTCATCTTAGACGGACATTTCAGTCACACCCAGAATATTGACTTAATCGATTTGGCCAGACAAAACTATGTTTTAATTGTATCACTCCCACCCCATTCATCACACAAAATACAACCACTTGACAGGACATTCATGAAGTCTCTAAATACGATGTACAGCGAAGAAATTCGACAATGGTTACGACATAGTAATCGGCCTGTTAGTGCTTATGATGTAATGGAGCTTTTTGGGAGAGCCTACATTAACTATCAGAATGATGAGATAGCTGTCAATGGCTTCAGAGTTACTGGAATTTTTCCTATTGACCGAAACATATTCACAGAATCTGAATACATTGTGGAGGCACGTAAGAATCAACAGCTTGCTTCAAATTCTACCATTTCTCAGACGAACAGAAATAGTTAAATCCCAGTGAAACTGTATTGAATAGTGTCGAAGTTGACCTGGCTGTATCATCAACATTAAAAGCATCTGATTAAGTTGTTCTAGCTAAGAAAATTCTTATGTTCAAAGGAGAATCTAGCTCTGGAGAAGACTCGGACGACACCATAGAGTCAGGTTCTTCTGAGTTAGAAATTCCACAAGGTGTATCTTCCGTCACATCTGAAGAAGGCGCGGAGTCTTTGTTTTGTTGTGTTAAATTTTTAGATGACTGTAAAGAAGAGCGGAAGACCAGATCAAATCCCTGCCGAACTACTTAAACTTTTGGATGAGGAAAGCATTGCCTGCTTAACCACTTTCTTCAACAAAATTTACAACGAAGGAAAAATACCAGATGATTGGTTAGAGTCACTGTTTATAACATTACCAAAGAAAAGCAAACCCACCAAATGCAGCGATTTTAGACTAATTAGTTTGATAAGTCACACACTGAAGATACTCTTACGAATTATACAAAACCGAGTATTCCTTCTATGCGAAAGTAAGATGGGTGATAAGCAATTTGGATTTAGAAACGGTCTAGGAACTAGAGAGGCACTATTCTGTATGCGCGTTCTATTACAAAAAAGTTGTGAATTCCGAAAGAATGTTTATGTTTGTTTCATCGACTTCGAGAAGGCGTTCGACAGAGTCCAACACAATACACTTTTCGACTGCCTACGGGCAGCAGGACTTGACCACTATGATATAAGACTGCTGAAATACTTATATTACAATCAAGTAGCCTCTATCCAAATTGGAGACAGTCCCACTGAAAAAATACCCATCAAACGTGGAGTACGGCAGGGTTGTGTTTTGTCACCCACTCTTTTTAATCTGTACTCTGAAGAAATCTTTAGGGAGGCTTTGGATGACAGACAAGAGGGAGTAAGACTAGGTGGACAAGTAATCAACAATATTAGATACGCTGACGATACAGCCATTCTTGCAGAAAGTTTACAAGATCTCCAAACATTACTAAATCTAGTCAGTGAAGCAAGTTATCGGAGAGGCCTAAAAATCAACATTTCAAAGACAAAGTGGATGGCAGTTGAAAAAATCCATATAGATCAAGGTCTGCTTTCTCTTAATGGAGAAGAGATAGAAAGGGTAAATCATTTCAAATACCTTGGCAGCTGGTTAAATGTAAATTGTGACTCTGATGAAGAGATAATATCCAGGATCGAAATATCACGTAAGGCTTTTATGACCTGGAAACCAGTTTTATGCAACAGAAACCTGTCAATGAATATTCGTAAGAAGGTCCTGAAATGTTATGTGTGAAAGCATTCGAATTGTGGTGCTATAGACGAATCCTAAAGATATCGTGGGTTTCGCACACTTCCAATGAAGATGTTCTTCAAATGATCAATTCAGAACGTCTGCTCATAAACACCATAAAGAGGAGAAAAACAGAATACTTCGGCCATATAATTAGAGGAGCTAAATACCATTTACTTCGCCTTATAATACAAGGAAAAGTGGAAGGAAAGAGATGGATTGGTCGAAAGAAACTTTCATGGCTCCGTAATATTAGACAATGGTGTGGTTCCACAGTAGAAGAATTATTTCGCGCAGCAGCCGACAGAGAAAGGTTTCAAGATATTGTAAACATGATGACGGCCAACGTCTGAATACGGACACGGCACGCAAAGAAGAAGAAAGAAGAGCGATGGGTTAAAGGCTTTATGTGTTCCCTCTAAGCTCACGTTGAGTGTGCAGGCGCAGAAGAAGACAACTAATATATATGCGATTATTGTCGTACTTGACTCAATTATTATATTTTCAATAAAAAATTACAGTTTTGTTCATTTAAATTGTTAGTGTTTAATTTAAAGTGTGTCTTAAAATTTTCTTTAATACATTTTTAGGGGCCCACATTAAGAAACATTTCTCAAACACATCAAGAAAAAAAATTCACGCCTACAAATCTTAATAAAAAAATCTAAATCCATGTAAAACATAAACAGATATATTTTGAAGATTATTTTATTATTTTTTTTTTGTCAAATTTGACTTTTTAAACTGCAAAAACAAAGTGGGGGCCCGGGTTTAGGCAACCTCCTCTAAATAATGAATAGGCTTTAAACCAGAGTGCAGATGCGTTTGATGAGTCCATTCGATGATTAAATCAGTCAGTCGATGAGTTTTTGGTAATAGCAATGGATGTTAAACATCAAAAGACAGCTAAGACTTTTGTAATCCATCTCCTACTCTCAAAAGACCATATTATAAATGACTGTAGTCTGGGCGATATTATAATATTAATAACAGTTTTTTTTCTTTTAACTTTTTACTTCCTTCATCAGAGCCCGTCATACTAACATCCAAGGTAGAAGTATAAATTTTAACAAAGTTAAAACAAAAAGAATATCTGGTGACCTTTTATCAGACATCATGTTGGCAATCAACTACATTAATCTTCAATTTATTAAAGAATCTTTAATCAAAAGAATTAGGGTTTTCCAATCCTTTAATTAAAAAACTTTATTTTGAAAACGATGTATAAGCCGATATTTGAATTAAACAATTTATTTTATAAATGTGCTTCATTCCCAACAAGATATTTAATCAAAATATCTTGTAAACATACCAGTTTTCTTTATAGCCTGCTTGAAAAGTGGAAATATTTTCGACGCCTAATTTCACTGCCAAGTTCACTATGAAAAAAATATGAGATTCCACGCTCCTCGATAACAAATCGTGATGATGTCGTTGTGACGTTGTTGGTGAATGTGTTCACGTAAGTAAAATACTAAAATTAAGTTAATATCAAACGCACTCAGACCAGTCAGCGTATTTTATATATACTAACCAAACGAACATTTTGCGTGGAATTGGTCTAAGATTAGATTAGAGAGATGGAATTTAAAAATGCGCAAAAAATGTTTACGGTGTTTTTAAAGGAAAATACAGATTTTTATTTTTGTACATCTTTAGTGATAAAATCAAGTTTCTTTAAATGTCATCTCCACTTTTGAGAGATCATATCTCTGTCGTCGAGGTATATATCTAAAATATACTATCCTTAGCATTTTCATTAATGTCAATAGTTCTGTGTTTTTTTCCCATTCGTCTCAAAATTTCATTATTTCTGGTCTATTCAAAGCATTTTAAGCATACATTGTTATAACCCTATTTGTGAGGCCTTAAGACTGTTTATTGAACCGACCTTCATGGTCCAAGCTTCTACCCTATACAAGATAGAGTACACATGCTATTTGAAAAATATAAGGATGATTGCTTTTCTGAAGCTGATTGCTTACCATTTCTATTCTTGTGATCTATTTGTAGGTCTGAGTTTAGGGTATATGTTACTCAGCAGCTGAAGTATTTGAATCTTGTCATATATTCAATCGGCTTCTAGTAGTCAATTATGTTTATTTGCAAATTGGGATTTGTTATGACCCTAATCTGGGTTATAGTCATTTAAATTTTCAGGTCCAGACCGTCGCCATCTGCCCTGTATGCTAACACCGCTGTATCATCAGAGTATCTTATATTGGATAGAGGTTTCTTCTTCCTTTTGGTTTTTCTTGGATCGTTATCCTGTCGACATTATCGGCGTGATTCATAAATGAGAAAAATGTTATTATCCATGAAAATACAAACTTAAAGAGACGTTTTAGATTTACAGCTGTATTTATTTTTCTATATTCGGTATTAGTCATTTTGTCAGAGATATTGATTAGCCTTTATCAATTTTTTCTTAATCTCATACGATATCTGAAGTATTTTGGTTTTCAAAATGACCAAATACTGTTTAAACAATTTATTATTTTGATAATGTATTCTGCTAAGCAATTTGCGACTCAATGGGTTTAATTTAACATAATTAAAGCGGATTGTGTGATTTTTCTCTTTTTAGCATCTGTTTATATCAGAACTATACTTTAATATTTCCAATGAAACCTATGTTTATTTTCACATGCAGGTTTACATCTTTCAGATCTATTAAATTCTCTAATTTTGATACAAGATTGATGTTCAGTTATTCTAATATTGAATAGTCTTGATGTGTGAGCTAAATAAAATTTTTTGATAAAAATGAAAGGCAGATATCAAGCACAGTTTTA
Source organism: Diabrotica balteata (assembly GCA_918026665.1). Lineage (NCBI taxonomy): Eukaryota > Metazoa > Arthropoda > Insecta > Coleoptera > Chrysomelidae > Diabrotica > Diabrotica balteata. Next base: position 17,536,104 of record OU898281.1, on the reverse strand, counting down.
TTAATTAAATCTTGCCCAAGTACTTTCGCTTCCTAGAGCATCTTCAGGGGTATTTCGTCAATTTATTTAAAAAATAGTCGAAGCTAGATTCTGGTCGGCAATAGGAGAGAGAATCATTCTTATTATTAAGGTCACAATTCAAGATCTATATTTTTGAGTTTAGGAAGTTATTTTATTTAAAAAACAATATGTTTGTATTGACAGAAAAGTAATAAATCTTATTAACTAACTTAGCTGGTGTCTTGAACGCTTCTTGAGGTGCTGCCCTTGAGTATTTACACCTTTAAGATCAGTCTTACAATTGGAAAAGAATCCTTCATAATACTTTGATATGATATTTTTATTTATTAGGTTAAGAATACCCCGTTTCTTTGGTTGTGGAATCTTCAGCTTCTCAGAATATAGTATTTTTGGTGTAATATCAGAATTACTAGAATTTTGTTGTCCTTTTTTAATGTCATCACCGCTTTGAACGCTTCATCTTGATGAGAAGTCTTTTATGAAATTGTTTTATTTTTTTTTTCCACAAGAAAAAAAGTTCCTGTAACTGGCTGTATACCATGTATCACAAAAAATATTTAAAAATCCTTTATAAAAGGTATATAATTAAAACACAAATCGGGCTACATTTTTTTGTATCAAAAGGTTTATTACATGATTGGTGTGTTCGCAAATTGCTTACAAGTTTCATCTTAATTATATGGTTAGTACATTATATTGTTTAAAGTTTATATTTACAATTTCTTATTAACTGATAAATACAATTAAAGATTTCTACGTTTCCAGAGAAAATTAATTCATTTATGTAAATTCGGAAACAGATATTTAGTTTTCGTAAGTTTTCATAAAAAAATGTAATATTTCCTTGTTTGTTTACACATTCTAATAGGATATGTGTTAAATCTCCATATTTAACACAACTACAGTTTGGAGTGTCTGCTAGATTCATTTTGTACATTATTGGAGGTGTGAGATCATGATTTGACCTTAGCCTATTAATAGTTTTAATAAAACTTCTTTTGGACCCTGAATAGAACCACCTTTTTTTAAGAACTGTGGGTTGCCAATATTTAAATGATGACTGTCTTTCGGATTCCGTATAATTGGGTTGCCATTTTATTTTGAGCCGATGTTTACTATTTACATCTATATTGGACAACGGTAGAATATTGTTGTCTATGGTTTCTCCGATTGATAATGCTGCTTTTGCCAAAGCATCTGCTATTATATTACCCTTTATCCCAGAATGGCCTTTGATTCATGAGCTAATAACTTCTCCTCCGAGCCTTGAAATCTCGTAGTACAATTTTAATATCTCTATATCAAGATGAGTCAATTGCTTGGATTTATTTGTTACACATAATCTTTCTACTGCACTTTTACTGTCTGTCAATATTACACAGTTCTTCATTTCCTTCGTCAAAGCGTGAGAAAGAGCAAACTTTAAACCCAGCATTTCGGAAGTGTAGATGGAGGCTTCATCAGGTAACTTATATTTATGCTGTTGTCCAGTATACTGTTGGTATACTGCGCAAGCAGTGTTACTTCCTTTTTTTGAACCATCAGTAAACATATAATAATAATTGGACCATCTCTTCTGAAGTTCTGCGTTGAACATGGGGCCTTGGACATCATTCCTTCTTGATTTTTATTGAGAACAGCACATGAGACTTTTCAGTATAAACTGGTGAAATATGACCCTTATAAAGTACCTCTTTGAATGTAGACAGATTTTTGTTGCTTTCCGCCACGATTGGAGATTTTTTCTTAAACCAATACCTTTTAGTCAAATCTAAAACAGCCAGATTGTGTATATCTTTGAGAAATACTTGTCTACTCTGCTAATGGTACGAGCTTTATATTTGTCGGTAAGATACTGCCTCCGTAAATTCAACGGCGGTTCAACAGCTTCAATTTCCATTACATTCATTGGTGTAGATTTCAGATACCCAAGGCATAAGCGTAGGCAACTTATTTTTCTGTACCTCAATTTTTCTTAAATGGGTGTTCGATGCGTTTCCATATAAGTGACAGCTATAATCGAAAACTGGTCGTATCATAGATCGATAAAACATTAAACTAATGTTGGGATCTGCACCCCAGTTTGTTTTACAGAAAGCTCTTAGGATATTCATAGCTTTTTCGGTTTTTTTAATGATTTGTTGAATTTGATCTTTCCACAAAAGTTTTCTGTCTAAATAAGTTCCCAGGTATCTGACAGAGTTTTTAATTGGAAATTTGAATTGATCACAATTTATATACCCTTTTGGAAATCTATGTTTTCTAGAAAAGAAGTAATTTGATATTAAACAACGTAAAATATGTGGGGGTTTCAGTGATTATAAAAATATGACTGCTTAACGTTAGATTTTTTGAATAAACCCAATGTTCGTTTTGTTTTTTATTTGTGGCCCTTTTGTATTAAACTAGCGATTTGTACACCTAACGAGAAATGGCCGTTGGGTATACAAAATGTCAAAACTGACCATAATTTGATATTTTGATTTTTAAAATGTTTTATAATTTTTTGTACAGGAAAAGTAAAAATGATCTTACTAACGAATGCGATAAGGCATTTAAAAAGCTTAAAAAATGTACACCAACAAAATCTGCTGCTGAATAGAAATTTGATTGAAAATATTATGAAATTGTAAAGAGAGTAGTAAAAACAGCAATTTTATTAAAAATATGAAGCTTCGCGCAGGTCTACTAAACCTTTTTTTTATTGTGTTTTTCGCCAATTAAGGTATTGTTCTGAAGCTATTTTCTTGTGGCATTGTAAATTAATTACTATTAAACTGGGAATAAGCCACAATTAAAGATAAAAATACGTTTATTGACGTTTCAATTTCCACTTCGGGAATCGTTCTCAAAATACAAACAGTAAATTAAACAAATTTTGTTTTTTGTTACATAGTGAAAAATTCTTCTGCTAATTTAATTTTATCTGACTTATTTATATTGACAATTCAGACATACATTATGCATTTTAAAGTAGACGACTTAAAAATGATATTGCCAATATTGTTGAGTTGCGCTCCTGGGACGACTTTACTTATAAGATAGTTCATTCGATTACATGAAATCAACTTTAACTTGAGAAAACCAGGAAAAATACCTCATAATACTAACCCGACATTGTCAGTATTTGTTCGTGAATTTAGTTTACCTTCAACAAACATCAAAATTCTGATTTTATATGTTACGTTATTTAAAAAACATAAATGATGTATCCTCTATATATTACTGACTTACTAATACTGGTATTTTCTTATTAATAACTTCCTCTTTCAATATTGGTAACCATATCCTACTACATTCTGCCGAGGAATTTGCGACACAATTGGCCTCATTTAGCATAATTAGAGCCGCTTCTTTGATTTTTCTTTTTTTACCATCCGTTTCTTTTAGGGCTACATTTGAATTATTCCATTGAACCCTATGTTCATTATCCCATGCGTGTTTACAGATTTGAGACCTATCTAATTCTTTATTTTTAATATAAGATTGATGTTCACTTATTCTAACATTTAATGGCCTTGATGATTCACCTAACTAAAACTGATCGCATTCACAAGGTATTTTATAAATGCAATTCTTTGTCCTTTCTTGTTCATTGTTAGGTTTGGTTTTGGACAAAATAGAACTCAACGTGTTTATTGTTTTTAATGTTGTTGAAATGTTGAATTTATTTCCTATCCTTTTAAGTTTTTCTGATAGTCCTTTTATGTACGGTATTGTTATTTTCCTCATATTATTCCTTGTGTATGCTGTAGGATCTCGTTCTAAGTTGTTCTGTTCTAATCGATCGATTGTTGAAAATTCCTTATTTATAAACGATAAAGGATAATCATTTTTTAATAAAACAGATGTTAACAAATGTTTCTCCTCCAAGAACGAATTTTCATTAGAACAAGTAATTTTGGCTCTATCGTATAAGGATTTAATTATTCCCTTTTTTACATTAATATTGTGATTTGATTTGAAATTTAAATATCTATTGGTGTGTGTTGGTTTTCTATACGCCTGAGTCTCATATCCAGTATCGTTCTTAGAGATTAAAACATCCAGGAAAGGTAGCGTGTTATTATATTCCTTTTCCATGGTAAATGTTATTGTCTCTTCTTTATCGTTTATATCATTTAGGAATGTGTCCAACAACTCTGATCCATGAGGCCATATTGAGAATACATCATCTACATACCTCCACCATACTGTGGGTTTGAAATTTTGTTTAGAAATGATATTTGTTTCAAAATCTTCCATAAATATAAAATAAAATAAAATTGTAAATTGTTGGTAACATATAAAATCAGAATTTTGATGTTTTTTGAAGGTAAACTAAATTCACGAACAAATTCTTACAATGTCGGGATAGTATTATGAGGTTTTTTTCCTGATTTTCCCTCATAATTTACTATGGAATCACTAACAGGAGAATTTTACTGTCATCATGTCTTGTGTTTGTCTTTTTAAAGACGAATTACATGCTATGATTTTTTTCTGACGGATATTCTCAAGTTAAAGTTGATTTCATGTAATCGAATGAACTATCTTATAAGTAAAGTCGTCCCAGGAGCGCAACTCAAAAATATTGGCAATATCATTTTAAAGTAGTCTACTTTAAAATGCATAATGTATGTCTGAATTGTCAATATAAATGAGTCAGATAAAATTAAATTAGCAGAAGAATTTTACACTATGTAACAAAAAACAAAATTTGTTTAATTTACTGTTTGTATTTTGAGAACGATTTCCGAAGTGGAAATTGAAACGTCAATAAACGTATTTTTATCTTTAATTGTGGCTTATTCCCAGTTTAATAGTAATTAATTAAGGTATTGTTATAAAAGTAACATAGCTAAAATCTGACGTATGCTGCAAGCTACACGAAGATATAGAGCGTTAACTACATTTTTCCTTTATTCCAAACTTGGAACGACACCAACAAACTAATCCTCCAATCATTTCAAATAAAAGAAACCTCAGTAAAATTATTTTTATTGACAGAATAACTTAAGGCGATTTTTTTTGGCAACTGCTAAGTAAAAACTATTAAATTAGGCTACCACTGAGACAAAATTAAACCCCCTATTAATGTGCCAACTGACCCCTATCCCAATTTAAAATTGTAAGGGTAACATTTATCTTGGCTAGGTGGTCGCACTTTGAAGGCGAAAAATATTCACTGCATGTCTCTCACTTGAAAACAAAATTCACCGGTGTTTCCAATATTTCATATTAAGTTTTTACAAGAATTATGATATTAATAGTCGGAAGTTTTCAAATTGAAGATATACATAAAATACGGATACTAAAATGATTGAGGAAAATCGAAAACCATAGAATAAAAATGGTGCGAAATGAAAAATAGTAGAATCAAACGTAAATGGAGATATCAGCACATTTATACACTCACTTGCTTTACCACAATACGATTTAACTTTTATTCAGCATAAAACTAAAGATAATATATTGCAACTTCATAATATATCCTATTTAAGTTTGTATTTACTAATAAATTTTGCTTCAAGATGATAGTTTGAGATTAAAGATGTATAGAAATTTATGGTAAGTCTCCCACAAATTATCGTGAACATATAATAATAGTTAAATAAGTGAATAGTTGTTGTTATAATATACATTTATTTCATATTTGATAGATATTTTTATAACTAAACCAAACAAAACAACAAAGATGTCATGTGAAACAGAAGAAATAAAAATGTAAATTGTTATATTGTATATACCTAACAATATATCTATTACTGCATTTTCAAAATGTGATAGACATCGGCATTGTCATTTGCATTTAAAAAATTTAAATAAAACAAAAACACACGAACATGCACTTTAATCGATCTTGTCAGATTCTATTTTCTCGAGTACTTATGACATCAAAAACATAAACAAGATAAATTCAAAGTGTCCTTACCTCAGTTTTTGTAATTCTGTGCTTGGCAAGTTTCACAACAGCGAAATTTCCCTTCCCGATAGTCCTCTCGATATCATAGAAACCAACCCTAATGGTATTCTTTCCTATCCTCTCTCGCTCGCCCATTTTATGTGATCTTATGACTAAAAGTCCACCCGAAAATATGAATAGAAATGATATCTACGAACTAACCGGTAATATTGTTGCTAAATTCGGTGTTAGTATTGTCATTATTAGGAGAGGTAGAAGTCCGGCGCGGAACTGAAGACACTACCGATACGGAGCGCTGGATGCGACTGTCAGCTCAGCTGTTTCGCTATTCGAGGTTCCGATATGGCAGGAGCTTGCTCAGATTCGTCGTGCGCTAGATATGCTAGAGATGTGCTTGGAAATTTCGGAACATGAGATAAAGAACGAGAACTGAATTGAACCATTGTTTAATTTTTTTAATGTATCTCCAAACGAAAAATCATCCAGCAATGTACATTAAATATTTGGTAATTTTATGGGAGATGTGGGATCGAAGATGTGCAGAGGTATATAGGTATATGGGTGGAACAAGAGTTGGGCAAGCTTGGAAGGTGATAAAGTCTTTCCGGAGGGAAGGAGAGGAAAAATCTAACTTACAGTTAATAGATCTGAAACAGTGGAAACACCATTATGAGGTCTTACTGACAGATGATAGATGTAAATTCCAAGAGATCGAAATGGAAGAAATATCCGAACACACACAAATAATTGAGATAACAACCGGAGAGTTAAACGATGCCCTTAAAAGATCGAAAAGCGGTAAAGCAGCAGAACCTGGAGACATCCCAATTGAGTTGGTAAAGTATGGACCAAAAATATTACATGAGATTTTGGTTCAACTATTTAATAAATAGGTAAAGAAATAATAAATAAGACTTACTGACAATCAATTTAATTTAACTATCAGACGACCGGTTTCGCTTTCTACAATATGCAAAGCATCCTCAGGTCTCGATACAAAGTTAAACAAATGCTGAAATAATAAAAACCCATATTAGGGTGTTGTCTAATAACGATAAACAAAGTAGATGTTGTAAATTACAATAATTATGCCAATATTACATGTCTGTGGTTTTATTTAAATGAGTAAGTTGAATAAAAGGTATAAAAGTTTTAAAAGTTTAAACAGACAAGGTAAGGCCCACAAATTGTTATAAAATAGTCTCTTCGATTGTAATAAATTAATGTTAATAATAAATGAAATGAGCAAATAAATAAAATAAACATTACTTAGGTATATGCCGGTACTCTATTAATTGATGGATGGTAGAACATGGTTGAAACTACTATGTATTGTTGAATGGAGAACTCAATTCTATTATTGCAGTTGTTTGACAGTAAACGGGAAGTTCTTGAGGAGATAGACTTGATCCAATGAAGAAGAGATATATGTGTGATTGTGTGTTAAAAGAAAGTGATGTAATATACCATTGTGTTATTAAAAGCTATTTATACTTATTCGAGAGATATATTTTTGAAATGTGTGTTATTTATTGAGTAATTGTTTTATGAAGGTGACAGTTTTATGACAATGAATAAGTTTAGATGTAAAAATTGTGTGGGTGTGCAATTATTTTCCAACTTGTAGTTATCAAATTACTTTGATAAAGTTCTATTGGCAATTAGTGAATTATTGGAAAGTCAAGTAAATAAAATATTAAAATACAAACAATTAAGGACAATTTAAACACACTAAAACAGAAAACACTTGGAAGGGACGAAACAAACATTGAATTTAAAAGGGGGGAAGGGCTTTAATGCACTACATCGCAGTCTTGGGCACAATGAGTTTTTTATGTTTTATCTATTAGATTTTAGTGGTAAATTTGACAGATGTAGGTTAGCATGTGACAGTTCTTCTTCTGTTTCTCAATACTGTAAGTTAAGTTATCTAGTTTTATGAAATATGCTGTTATTAATGAATGTCTATAAATTGTTTCAATTTAGATATCAAAAGTAAATTGATGTGTTTAATATTGGCATACTTTAACAATCTTTAATTAATCAAATTTAATGTAACAATATGGATAATTGAAATACATTCTACAATATAACTAACTCAGTCTAATGTCTAAATTACTGAACAAATTAAAGTAACTCCTTGGCAACTGAACATGTACATTTTATAATCAAATGTATAATAAGTTTACAAAGTTTTTTATTTTTATTTGAAATTGTAAGTGTGAGTTATCTGTCAGGGTATTTTTTAATTATTTGAGATATTTATTTCAAATTCTGATATATTAATATCTAATATACTAATATGTAACTAAAGTAACAAATGGATAATTATTGATGGTAATTAATTTATGGGCTCAAGACTGAATTATTAAGCCTTCAATAATTAGTTGGTAGTTCTAATATCTGACAGTTGGAACCGGAAATTGTTATACGAACAGGTAGAATGATCCTCTATTTAAACCGGTATAAGGTAAATTTATTCTTATTTCAATTTTCGGTGTCATATGAACATATATTCCTCACACCTATATGGACAATGGTGAGTTTGTTTCGTCCCTTCTAAGTGTTTTCTGTATAAGTGTGTTTAAATTGTCCTTAATTGTTTGTATTTTAATATTTTATCTACTTGACTTTCCAATAATTCACTAATTGCCAATAGAACTTTATCAAAGTAATTTGATAACTACAAGTTGGAAAATAATTGCACACCCACACAATTTTTACATCTAAACTTATTCATTGTCATAAAACTGTCACCTTCATAAAACAATTACTCAATAAATAACACACATTTCAAAAATATATCTCTCGAATAAGTATAAATAGCTTTTAATAACAAAATGGTATATTACATCACTTTCTTTTAACAAACAATCACACACATATCTCTTCTTCATTGGATCAAATATATCTCCTCAAGAACTTCCCGTTTACTGTCAAACAACTGCAATAATAAAATTGAGTTCTCCATTCAACAATACATAGTAGTTTCAACCATGTTCTACCATCCATCAATTAATAGAGTACCGGCATGTAAGTAATGTATATTTTATTTATTTGCTCATTTCATTTATTATTAACATTAATTTATTACAATCGAAAAGACTATTTTATAACAATTTGTGGGCCTTACCTTTTCTGTTTAAACTTTTAAAACTTTTATACCTTTTATTCAACTTACTCATTTAAATAAAACCACAGACATGTAATATTGGCATAATTATTGTAATTTACAACATCTACTTTGTTTATCGTTATTAGACAACACTCTAATATGGGCTTTTATTATTTCAGCATTTGTTTAACTTTGTATCGAGACCTGAGGATGCTTTGCATATTGTAGAAAGCGAAACCGATCGTCTGATAGTTAAATTAAATTGATTGTGAGTAAGTCTTATTTATTATTTCTTTACCTATTTGAAATGGACTCACACAAGCAACACATTCATGATTATTTAATAAATGCTTAAAAGGACAAAATATCCCTGATGATTGGAATATTGGATACATCAGTTAAATATTCAAGAAAAGGGATAAACGCAAATGCTCTAATTATAGGAGAATAACTGTTATCAGCTCAGTGGGGAGGTTGTACGGTCAAATAATAAAAGAAAGAATATAATCAGAATACGAAGACATAGAAGAACAAAATGGATTTCGTGCAGAAAAATAGTTCTGAAACTCATAAACTTCATAAACTCCCATATTTGGAGACCTACAAATATACCCTCTTTAATTTTAGTCTCACTGATCCTGGACCGCCTTTATTCATCCCTAATACAACATTTGTTGTTTATTTTAGTTTGATGTGGAAAGGAGGAAGATACACATAAGTGTTTCAGATATTGTTTTTGTGCACAGTCAACTGCGCACAAGTAGGAGAGGGTGGTTTTAGTTGGTAGGCAGTATAACAGGAAGGCCTCTGTTTGCAGGACCTCTTTCTTCTAAGGGGAAATGGGCTCGGATGTACTCCTCTACACTGAATTTGCTCCGCTATACTGAAAAAACAAATTTGCCTTGATATTTAATATTTTTTAAACCTTTAGCTTTGCTTCTTTATAAGATTATTTTTTCTGACACTGCTATCCTACTTACAAGAAAACAGCAATATTTAGTATATCCTGTTTTATATGTACCACTATATAAAAAATATATTCCCTAAAAATGTTAAAGTTTTATAGAGCACCGCATTCCTGAGTGGGCATAGCTTTCTGTGATCGCGGCTTTGGAGTTATTGAGAAGTTTTTAAGAAAGAAGGACTACGTTTTTATTCCCCAACAATATGCTGATTTTGTTAAACAATCATCCAAACAGTTTATTTCCATTCTGGTTAAACAAAATATGATCCTGAACTTTAGTGGTCACTGTGAAAGACATTTTAAAAAAAGTTATCTCAGATGCAGGAAAGCAAAGATTCTAGATTTCCAAATACCGAATTTTCCAGTACTGCAAAGTCATTTAGATGGTATTAAAGTCAGTATATCGACTGGACTTCCGAGTTTTCACTAATTCCAAATCTTGAGAAACCTTGACAGCGACGTCTCAGTTTCTTCTGATATTCCTGTCTATTGCAATCCTATACTTGTCAAAAAAGCCAAATATGCAGTTATAATGCAGTTTCGATTCGTTGCTATGAACCAAATGTTTTTTTACACCCGTCTTTCAAGTGATGCATCCATGGCAGAGAACCAGAAAACCGAATCATGGAACGGATAATGAAGACCAGGTAAATCAATGAAGAATGTCTTTGCCCGTGTGTTTAATGTTTTATTTATTTTTTCTGAATGCTTTATTTTTTTGATACCAACCTGTTTCTTTTTACAGATTTTTTCGTATTTGAGTAATAGGCAAACCATAGTCGTTTGATTGTTGTAACCTAATAAAAGAGTTTTTGTTCGAAATTTGTTTTGTTTTTCTCAAAAATGATGGTAAAGAAGCATAATTTCACGTGTTTGGTGCAAGAAAGATGCAGGTCCAAGTTTATTTCAATGCTTTTTTCTTATTTTTTCAAAATTTATCTACTTGAAAATAGTCTTGAAAAAGTATTGACTAAATCTGTTTGTCATCGATTGATATTATGTTTTTCGGATTTAGTCCAGACTGTGAGGCCGCTCCCGTTGGGAAAATGTTTCTGATTCGGTTTCTTCGCGGATTCCGGTTCAAAAATGTCCCCTGTAAACAAATCTGAAGGGTGCCGGGCGAAATTTTTGTGCAGAAATTGTTTAAACAATTTTTTTTAAACAAATTCCAAAAATATTTTTTTTTAATCTGTAAAACGTTTTTTAGGTTTTTATGGTCATTTTAAATAAAAAAGGTTTCTTGTCATTTGTCTCTAAAGTTGATAGTTTTCGAGTTATAAGCGATTTAAAGTCTGAAAAACGCGAAAATACGCATTTTTGAGGCTTGAAAACACATATGTAAATTATTATTTCTGAGGTTACCTAGTGTCTAAATTGAAGTTTAAACATTCAACTTCAAGATTGTGAAAAGTAATCGGGGCTTTTTTTAATTTAGAACGTTGTTTTTTAATTGTTAAATATGCGCGTACACTCGATTTTTCAGCCGCCGCGGCGCGGCGCGCTAGAGTGCGCTTCTATCGTACTTATGCATAGTTTACATATACACTTTCGCAAAAAAACCCGAACAAATCCTTGAAGTTTATTAACATAGTTTTTTCCATAATTTATTTATGTAGGTATTAATTATTGTCATTGGGCTAATTAAATAAATCAATTATCGCAATCTAATAACCGTATATAGTTTTTTTTTTCTTCCAAATTTGAACAATATAATTATTATTTATTGAGTATATCTTTATTTATATCAATTGTAAATAATATTTTTAAATTATTATTTAAATAATACAATGCAGTAAATATTAATATTAGTAAACTTAATTTTAAATTGCGCGGTGTTTAAAAACAATACACTATTGCAAAAATGCAAGTTTTTACCTGTTTAACTATCGCGCGCTCATACTTAATTTGTTATTACTTAAACGATCATTAGGAAGACTATTGTTTAATGCCCATTAAAAGGGTATTATATTATTAATGTGTCATTAAAAAAATTGTGAATGGATTTAAAATGTCTTTTTCCGTACCTCTTCTTAAATGAAAACTTACCGAAGAAAATTTAGTTTGTATTTTTTGTAATAACATCAACAATATTAAGTTAGTGCAAAAACCTAAAGTAGATTTTTACATAACAATGCAAAATGCTGCTCTTCGACGAAAAGACAGTGTGACTGAAAAATTTAATTTAATTTAGCCAATATACCTTGTACCTCTGACGCACTTTACCAACACTTGTTAAGAGCTTTCGCTAAAACATATATTTGGCGAAATGCCATATATTCCCGCTATCAAACTCTCGATTTTACACAATATGGATATTATATGCCTGATAGTGGTAGGTTGGGAAACCGTGCAAATGTAAAAAGACTTTTGTGAAAACAAAGATACTTTTACTGAGTGATATTAGTGTGTTATTTAACAATCTTTTGTACAATTATTTTATATAACTATTATTAGACTTTAAACGAAATTTATATTATAACTCAATTGATATAAATAAATATATACTCAATAAATAATAATTATTTGTAAGTATATGTAAACTATGCATAAGTAAGATAGAGGCGCACGGTAGCGCGCGGCGTCGCGGCGGCTGAAAAATCGAGTGTACGCTCATACTTAACAATTAAAAAACAACGGTCTAAATTAAAATAAGCCCCGATTACTCTTCACAATCTTGAAGTTGAATTTTTAAACTTTAATTTAGACACTTGGTAACATCAAAAATAATAATTTACATATGTGTTTTCAAGCCTCAAAAATGCGTATTTTTGCGTTTTTCAGACTTTAAAACGCTTATAACTCGAAAACTATCAACTTTAGAGAAAAATGACAAGAAACTTTTTTTGTTTAGAATGGCCCAAAAAATGTTTAAAAAAAATGTTTAAACAATTTCTGCCCAAAAATTTCGCCCGGCACCCTTCAGATTTGTTTAAAGGGGACATTTTTAAACCGGAATCCGCGAAGAAACCGAATCAGAAACATTTTTCCAACGGGAGCGGCCTCACAGCCTGGACTAATTAAAATAAAAACTTTTATTAAAAATCAGTTTTTTTTAAATTTCCCAACATTACTAAATATGGAGCTGCATCCATCTTACAACAAACTTCTCAATTTCTTTCTATCTCAACAATAAAATCTATATGTAAAAAATACTTACAGAAATAACAGCTAACATCTCTAGTTTTAAATTGAACGTTGTGTCTGTCTTGCGAGTGACGTAAATACGCACGCACAAAGAAGATTTTCCATAATACTTCTATTTAATATTGCTAAATGCTAATACGAAAGCGAGCGACTTGCCTGTTACTTTACTGGACAGTGGACGCGCAATTAGGTTCTTTAATCCCGGTACATCCGCCAGAATTTGCACAGTAATTATTCTTAAAATACGAGGGTGTTACCATAATTATTTTATTTTTACATTTTGTTATTTAATTATTATCAGTGTGTATATAAATTTTATTGTCATTACATACACTCTAATTAAGAAATTTGTAATATACAAGGTGATAAAAAGACTTAATTCTTAATACTTGTATAAATATTTAAAAAAAATGGAATTTTTATACTTAAATAGAAGTTGCATGTGTTTTTGTGGCATAATTAATGTATTTCAAAATGTCAAAAAAATAAAAGTATAGAAATTCGGCAAATATGTAATATCTATGCTTGCCTAGCTTTTGTTTTCTGAGCATTGTAAAAATACAAAACAGACTATGTGAACGACTAAATAATTTGGCTACATTCAAAAGGAATACAACATGTGAGATATTACGCATTAAGCCAAATATATGAAAAATATTTAACTATTGAATTTTAAAAAAGTTGATGTTAAATCCATGGTTTACTTGGTGGGGTGTTTATACCATTAACCATCCAGTTCTGATGCTCAATTTATTGAAGACTTGGAAGAAATATGTGATGCCTCATTTACTACAAACTAACGTTCTGTTAGTTGGTGATTTTAATATTGACTTGTTGGCTAGTAATTTCTATGGTGAAAAAATTTAAAAATTGTTTTCGGCTTATGGGATAAAACAATATATTATTGATCCTACCCGTATTTCTGATACTAGTAAAACTTTGGTAAATTATGTGCTTTCTAATCAAAATACTATAAGTGCTTGTGTTCACGATTGTCCAAAAATTACTAATCATTTCATTATTTTAGTAAATATCTCCAATAATAATAGTTATAATATTTTATTTTGAACCTATTCTATATCCTTCCATTGTTGGATATAGGTCTCCCCAGTTCTCTCCATTTTTCCCTATCTTGAGCTGTTCTCTGTCATGTGGGACCTCCTTGTTTCCTGATGTCATCTTTCCACCTCATCTGTGGTCTGCCTCTTGATCTCTTTGCATTCTATGGATGCCACTTTCCGATGGCATTGTTCCATCGTCCGTCTTGAAGACATTTATTTGTTGAACAGTATTTTTAGCATTTTTTTTTTATCGTGTCTCCTCCTTCTTTTAGCAGTTCCGCCAGTATTTTGTCCTCACCGGCCGCTTTTTTTCTTTTCATGTCGTTTATGGATTTAACAATTTCATCGTCAGTTATTTCTGGTAATACCTCTGAGCCAACATTTCGTATTTTCCTCGAGAGATTCTGTTTAGATGATAGTGGTGGGTCATTTTTAAAACTGTATAGGTCTGTGTAATATCTTTCTGTGATTTTTACTATTTCTCCTAGATCTCTTTCTTCATTGTCAGCATCTTTAAGCATGATTAGTTTTCTTTTTCCTATATTTGTCCTCCTTGTTTTTAAACTTTTGTTCTTCTCTACGATTTTCTTAATGCAAACTTCTTTGTATTTCTTTAAATTTTCCTTTATCTGTTTTCTTATGGTTTTGTTCAGTTCGGTAAACTCCACTGTATTTCTTTTGATATCATTTAGGAGTTGTCGTCGTTTTTTTAGCATATCTTGTGTTTAGCGCTTATTTTTTTTTTCGCTTCTGTTTATTAGCAATCTTCAGGCCTGCTTCTAGTAGGCCTGAATATTGCTAATATATTGCCATACTTTATCGTTTAATTCGTCTAGTTGCAAACCCTTTAGCTGTGATATGTCACTTCTTTTTAGCTGGTTTATGTATTGTTCTTTGTGTTCTTTAAGAAGTTCTGTATCTATCTCTTTTTTAGATGGTTTAAATTTTTGTGTGTCTGTTGTGGCGTTAATTTGGATTTTGGCTCTAACAATTCTGTGATCACTTCCTACGGAAATCATGTTTATGACCGTTATGTCTTGAATTATGTTCTTTTCTTTAGATAGGATGTAATCAATCTCATTTTTTGTTAAACCATTGGGCGCGATCCACGTCCATTTTCTCTGTGGTTTTTTATTGAAAAAGGGATTCATCGCATATAGACTGTTCGTTTCCATATAGTTTATTAATGTTTCTCCTCTTTCGTTTCGTGTTCCATATCCAAATTTGCCGATTTTATTTTTGCCGTTTATTTTTGCCGTTTTTAACCCGTCTGGCCAGCGTGGTGAGTTCACGGCCAATCTACCCTCCCCCATCTTATGACAGATAAACGTAAGAATTGGCCCTCAGTCCCAGCAGCTCCGAAGTCACCTTCCAAGGCAATGGTAGGATCAAGGAAAGAGCAGAGGGTGCTAAAAATCCCTGGGTTTTAGAAGATTGCCAGAAACAACGAAAACAAGCAACGGAACAGTTATAATATATCTGATGGTAATATATCCAAGTCTAGAAATTTATATAATCAAAACTTAGATCAAATCAAAACTAATCTTATCTTGTGTCACTTTAATTTAGATTCTGTTGATGTTCATAGAATTTAACAGGAAATTTTGCCAAATTGTGAAAATGTAATAAACGGCATAATACATATTGTAACATGCCAGTTTCAATCAAAATTACTTTGGTTTGATTATGAGGTGTTTAAACAAATTAAACAACGTGATAGGGCTTATAAAGATTTTTAAAAATGTATTGACGTAATTAAAAAACAACTTAAGTGGCAGGTTTTAAGAGACATAGAAATTAAGTAGTAAATATGTTAAAGCTAAAAAAAGGACGGTTTTATTTTAACAAGCATAGACAGGTATAGAAACAATCAAAAACAAATGTGAAATACTTTAAAAAAATTAATCAATGATAATAGTCAAGAAATGCCAAACATTGCAATCTTTGAAACTACTACTGACCTAAAACGGTTAACAAACAGCGTAGAAATAGCTAGCAGTTTTAATGAGTATTTTGTTGAAAGCATTGAAAATATTGTTCAAAGTATTGATAATTCTGGAACAAGGTGTAATGTAAATAGTAATCTATATTTAAATTTTGAAAAATTTGAAGAGCTTTCTACGCAGGATTTGCGAACAATTGTTGGCAAATTAGATAATAAATTCTCACTACATGAAGCGTTAAATTGCAGAATGGTAAAGGATGTTTTTGAAACCATTGGGCATGTTATGTTAAATTTAATTAATACATCTCTTACTACGGGTAGAATTCCTGATGTATTAAAAATAAGTACTATCACTCCTATTCAAAAAATACCCAACACTATCAAAGCTGAAGAATTCCAACCAGACAATACTTTACCTCCTATAGAGAAAATATTAGAAATTTCTGTTTATGAACAATTATTAGAACATGTAACAAAAAATAAAATTTTAATTAATAATTAATCAGGTTTTTGAAAACAATTCTCTTGCGAATCAGCGTTACAAATTACATTATGTCACATAAAGACAAATTTAGATAAAAATAAGTACGTAATTGGTGTATTTTTTTATTTAAAAAGAGCTTTTGAGACCATTGACATGACAATAATGATTTCTAAACTTAAAGAGTATGGTATAGGAGGTACAGTAATTGCGTGGTTAGAAAATTATTTACAAGATCGCCAACAGAAAGTTCGATTTAAAGACCAATTGTCATCTGCAATGGGTAGTAATACAGGAATTCCTCAAGGTAGTGTATTAGGCCCCCTTTTATTTATTCTGTACATTACCGATATCGATATTTTTGTAACGAATTGCCTGAATGATCTCATGATCTCATTCTGTAAAAGTTGTAAATATTTGGGCCCGTTTAGGTTTGGATCGATAAAAAATGGATCGAAAATATGGTCGCCTAACATCCCAGTCCAAACATTTAACTTTTGCGGATGCTGCGTTCGCAATGCAACACTGAGGTGCTTATTTTTCCGAGAATAATACCTTGCAACGGATGGATTGTGTTTTTTATTTAATGAAAATATTTTTTAAAAAGTGTACATTTTCGTTCTGTTTATCTAACATAAATTCACAAAACTCCATCCGGCTAAAGTGATCATCCGGAAACAATTGATGTGTTGGTTGTATCTTAAAACAGTGATACCCATTCCTTTTGAGAACTCGCTGGGCAGTTCGAGCATTCACGTTTACTTCCTTAGCAATTTGTACACTATTGCAGGGTTCACTAGCTTCCACAAAAGCACAAATATCAATATAACCTTCATGACTTTTTTTACACATCCCGAAGTTTGAAAATGTTTAATGGCATTTTTAACTGTTGTAACACTTGGTGGGGGTTTATTTTCGAAGGCAACAATAAATAAATGAATTACTTAGCGTATTGAATGACCCTGAAAGTACCATGTTACAAGTTACACTTTTTTTGGACGGTATACAACGTAATAGGCGTTTAAAATTTTTAATGTCAATGTGACTATTACGACAGTTCGTACCTACTGTGAAATGAATATAGAAGTGGAAACGTGTAACATGTCACAATGATTGCCATTGTGTTGTATGGTTAATAAAACAATGTCTTGATCTATATACTAAAAAAAAAGAATTATTTTAATACCTAATTTATTATTTAAAAAAAACAGTAACTACAATTTATTAATAAACATTCTATAAAACACACTACTCTACAAATGTTTCTACTTCATTGGAATAACATCGTTTTAGTTTACATATAGCATACTAAAAGCTAAAAGTTTCTCTGTCAGAAAATTGGAAAATTTCTTTTCATAAAATTTTACGTGCTTATAAATAGATATTTACTTTCCCTGTTGTCGTAATTTCCTCGATTAACAATTTTATGGTTAGCTCTGATGTCAATTGTCAAGGAAATTTGCATACTACTGAAATATTCATGATTGTTTACGTAACCAGTTATAGAATATCCCATATTGGTACGTAAAAATGATAAAGGAAATCCCTGAATAAATTTCGCTATCTACAGGGTTAGTTTTTAGTGCGATATTGGTCAATAATTCGGTTATGGTACAGAATATCCAAAAAAAAGACGTTTAGAAAAATGTAGACAATGATATTTACTGTTTGATATTTTCCAGGCTTAAAAAATGCCGAATTCTACAAAGTAATTAATAACTACGTGGCAAAGCAAATATACATACATTTTTTTAAATAAAACAACCTATATATTGTCCCATATTTAGATTCCTCCTAGAAACAATCTTCCCCAAAAACTCTGTTCCTTTGTATGGGTGGTGACACCAGAGTTACCTTCTTCTCATGGCTTGTGATATATGAGATTGTAAACGCTCTTTCGGAGAGCCCTCAGGGAAGTGGGTAAAAGAATGATTATCAATAAATCAATAAATTCTTCGATTGTTACTTTTGTCTTTATTAAAGATTTTCTTTTCAAAATCAATTTAAAATCAATAGTAGAACAATAAAGTGAAAAGGTTAATTAACAAGTTTTTATAACCACTGCAGTGGGGTTCTAATTACAGTGTCGTACTAAGAAAATTGAGAAATTTAATGTAATGTTCGATTTTACCAAAATTAAGAATAAATTTCCACTTAGCTGTTAGAAAGTCTATCTTCTTGAGTTCTGGAGACTCGATCCCAGGTGAGTACTTAATATTTATTATTAATATTTCCTTTAATAATCCGATGTTTTAGGTTCTTTCTCTCTTATGGACAATTGGATATCATCCGATCCTAACTAATATGGAAAACTGATAGCCAATCCCTTAAGGAGTCACGAGATTATAAATATAAGTTGAAAAGATTATCAAAATGGTTTGGGATTAAATCACAGAGTAAAATAAAAGGCCTAAAAAAATGTTATTATGTTTAAAACGTAAGTAGTTATTTATTTTTTCCAAAAGAAAACCTACCTTTGTTCAAATGTGGCCTTAAAGTGTTTCTAATACGAAATCAGTTTATAAAATCGAGTTTCTTTTAGTTTTAGAAAACAAATCCACACGATAGGTGATAATTGCTCAGCTTCTCACTGCTACAACTATTAAATTTTCGGAAAACTATCAAGAAAACTCTAGAAAAGCCGCAAAATTGCGTTGTAAGTTCTACATGAACCAATCCTTTTTCATACAAAAGACCACCAAAGAAAGGAAAAGAAAAAAATTAAAGATAAGTTTTTTTAATCTGGCGCCGGCCATTGTCCAGTAAGAATTTATTTAAAATAAGTTGTTGTACTACTAATAGGATTGAGATCTGTTTAAGATTACAAGAAGAAGAATTCTATCAAGCTATTTTTGACATTAACCTTTAAAATAAGAAATAGGTTTTATGGTTTGTTTATTTTCAATTTAAAGTTTATTATTCATTTAAATTTATACTTATTTTTGTTTTAGGCTGTACAAAATCAAGGAAAGAACGAATATATCATCTCAGAGACCAAATAAGACTTGGGAATGCATTCATTTTTATTTTAAATCTTGTGGAGTTCTTAACAATTATTTAGCCAAACTTAAAATAATAAAACTTTATTTCAATAATTTATTCTGAATTCTTTGGACCTGTAACACTTGGTTGGTAAACACAAAAACTGATCTTCATTATGCTTTTTTTACAAAAACTATCACCTTCAATTCCCCTGCTCCACTACCATTATGCTATCTACCCAAAACTATCCACTCAAAACCGACTTTGCTCACCCCCTCCAAAGCTCCTGGAACAAAAAATGAAGCAGTCCCTCATTAAAGAAACGTAAGCTTAAACAAGGTTGTAATGTTCAAACCTAACCTAACCTAGTTTAAAACAGTAGGCTTATTATAAACAGAATTACCGTGTCTGGACGAAGAGGTCGTTGACACGATGACAGTATAATACAATATAAGAGTAAGTATTACCATCGAGTTAAAATCTATGGAGAGGGCATCACGAGACTAAAAATGACCTCACTTCGGCCATATTGCTAAGAATATTGTTTTGACACTTTTGAAAGATCGTATTTGTTTGTTTATATTTGTTATTTTTCGAATATTTTTAGTTTTATAATACTTTTATAGAAACTGTAATAATATATTGTGATAGTGCATAATAATGGTTTCTTGTTCTCAACGTAGTTGCAGTAGCAGAAGCAATGTTAATAAAAAATTTTCAGGAATATCGTTCCACAGGTTAGTATACAAATATGTAAACAAAGTAATGGCCCGTACCTACTTCAGAGAATAAATTAATAGTATTAAACTGTATTAATTTATCTTTATGTATTACACATCGTGTTTTTAGTGTTTACCGCGGGATAAATAAATCATAATTTATTAAAAACGTATTGCACTTTTTTAGATTATGATTAAATCTTCTGAATAACTAGTCATATTTGTATAGTAGTTTTAATATTATTGAGTCTGACCCTGATCCCACCGCCATATTGGTATTAACGTTAGCCACGCCGACCTACGCCGACCTACGCCGTTTTTAATAGATACGTTAATAATGCTCATAGCTTCTCCATAGATTCTAACTCAATGGTATATATATATATATATATATATATATATATATACTTCTAGCGGTTAATATGGGCTCCGTACTAAAACGGTATTATACTAACTCCAGGAGAATATACGCCGTGTATATTATTATCTGAGTAGCGCTTTATGTAGACTCCGACCAATACGTCGGATCAAGTGGACTCCGTAATAGGATCAAACATTTTTGGGATCCGTATATAACTTTTCCCGTACACTTCTTAACTCCTGCGATGTTGCCAATAATTGTATTAGTAGTAGATTTTTAAATTTTATAGGTGGTACATTTTGGAACCTATTAATATGAACATCGAGTAGCGTAATCGTCTAACAGTGTAAGAAACTCTTCTGTAAGATTTTTATAATTTTTCAATTACTGCAGTTTATGGCGTGTAATATTTATTTCATGAAGTAGTTAAAATTAGACTATAATAATTTATAAATTAATCTTTAATATTATAATTTTTTGCTGTCTAATTTCAATATGTTGATTTTTAATTAACAAAATATTTGATGCATTAAAGTCGCGTAGCTATTTTCATCAAACATTCAATTTTAAAGCTATTAGTATAAAAGTCTAAAAAAAAAGTATAAAAATCTAAGGAATTTAATATGGATACACACGTCAGTGTGCTTTTCTCAAGTCTCAAGTTTCTCGAATCCATCAATCATTCATTGTATTTCTTATCAAGATTTTAAAGCAGGTTTGCTCCATTAGTCCATTTTTATTACTTTTTGTCACTATTTCTCCTTTTTCATTATCATTATCATTACGTGGCGCTACAACACTGGGTGGGTCTTCGCTAACTACAAATTTTCTTCAAGTTGATCGATTTTCCACGAATCTGTAATCAAATGAAATGTTAATATTTTGAGATATAATTGGATGTTTTCTCTCCATTGCTTACTGAGACGCCTAAGCGGCATTCTTTCTTCTGTGCTAACTTCCTTCCATACCAGTTTTAAAAGTTTGATATATTGGCGTCTATGCATGTGTCCGATCTACCTTTAGCGATTTATTTTTCTGAACAATATCGTTATAAAAGCTTTCTTTATTCCGTATGGGTTCTTATTCTATACGGATTTGTAGCGATATGATAATGAGGTTAAAACATTTTTCTAATTATTTTTATTTTAAATATTCGTACTTCTTCCTTATTTTTTTTAGTCAATGTCAATGATTCGCATCCATGTATTAAAATAGGTCTAAAATTTGAATTATGCTAAAAGTATTTAGTTATTGACATTATTATTAACAGTGATTATTTATCTAAGATATTTAAAGTGTTCCATATTTTTGAAATTGTAGTTGTTAACTTTAATATTTTATCTAGATTTATTAAATTGGTCTTTTCTGTTGATTTGCTTGTATTTGGTTTTCATTTCGTTGATTTTTCGTGCTCTCTTTACTTTATTGAAGATGTTTGCGGACGGGAGAGTTTCTTATGAGATCTATGTCATTAGCATATGCTAGGAGTGATTTGTACCTTAGGCCTTTAATGAATTACATCTTAAATAGGCGATATTTCCATTTTAGTAAGCTGTTCATTAATTTTTTGACTATTTGAATCGACAATCTGTATTTTATTCGACTGTTATATCACAGAGTTTCTTGGCGCATATTTTCATTCTTGGTTTTTTGTTTCCCGTATCATTATTACAAAGATTTTTCTGGAGATCGACATAGGGAACCAGGTGGTATGTACATGATGTTTTCATAACCAACATCGAAAATTTGTCTTACTGTAAAGTCATAATGATTTTACTAGGAAATATAGTGTTGTTTAATAATAATAAAGTTCAAGCAACAATTCCTATATGCAATACCTTGGTATGATATTTCTGCTCCCCGATACCAAGTAGCAGTCCCGAAAACATTAAAACTGCTACACTCATGTTTCCTATTATCCAAAAATTAGCCAGTCTAGGACTATACTGCCCTCATAAGTGAATAGAATATGTACGGAGGTTTTTGGCAATTTAATAGGATTTTGTGTATTAGAATATTATTTCTCCGAGAAAGTAAAGAATATTTATTTGCTATCCGAATATAATCCATAAATTAAATATTAGAATGCTATAAAATAATGCTACTAGCAGCAAAAACGGTATAATAGTCACTAATGAGAAAATCAAATAAATGCTTTTTAACATACAAAAGAAAGGATATAGAGTAAGGCATAACGTAACAATAAAGCTATATAATTTTGAAAGATTGCAGCGTTTTAGATATCGTAGATAACGTTGTCACATAAGAAATAAAAGGGAAAATTCAGGTAGCTAACTGATGTATATAGAACCCTTATAGCACTTTTTAATCCAGAAGCCTAATATAAATATCTAAAATCAGGATATATAAAACAGTGAACCAGTGCTAATGTGTGGATATGTAACGAGAACGTATTAATTAGATCAGGATTGCTAGAAAAGCCATCAGAGGTATTTCCCGACTTACAAAGGTCCGAGTACTAACCAATACCGAACGAAACTAATGCCAAGGTCAAACACATAGATAAAGATAGCAACGAGGTACAAGAACCTAAATCTCAACTCCAAAGTTGCGCTGGCTTTATCCAAAGGCTCTTTCATTAACTGCATTCCCAAGTTAAATTGGTAGGATGCCCCGAGAGAAAAAATGACCTTAGGATGTCCACGGATGAAGGGCGCAGATTTAGGAATAATGAGACTACTTACCGAATCATCATATTTATCAACACCTGCTATCCTACCTACAATCAATACATATCTGTTGAGGACTATCAAATTAATTACATGTAATCAAACGAACTAGGCTTAAAAAAAGTATCCTAGGAAAGGCACTTCGGCAATATTGACATATATTTTTAAAACGCCATTTATGTGGCTGAGTTTGCAATAGAAATGAGGAGACAAAAAGAAAGAAATGGTAATAAAATCTTGTTGCGTTCCGACTATACGATGACGATGATCTCTATATAACATATAGGAAGAAATGGAGAATAATGTCTATGTTCAATTTAGAACTCGTTGGTTTTCTCCCTTTCGAATTGGGTATGTATATGTATTACCATAGAAAAAATCAAAAAAAACTATAATTATGAAACTCTATCTAAAATAGTAAAATCGATAAACAAATTATATAAACAAACAGATTATATAAATCCCTAATATTTAAACAGACTGCTTTACAAAAGGTGAACGAATAAGCGTAAATAAATTGTCAACAAAATAAATCAGAAGAATATGACACAGTATATTGCTTAAAAAGAATTCTTATGTGACTATGCTAAAATATGATACGATCGGAAAAACGGCAATGACTTTTACAGCTGATTGCCACATAAATATTAATGTAACGCAAATATGATGATATTGCCTCGTACTGTTATATAGCAATTTGTTGTCACATTGCTGAAAGTTACTTGATGGAAATTCATTGTATCTAACAATAAAACAAGTATGCGTTTACATGTTATAGATTGTAACTGAATAAGTTGAGGAGGGGAAAACTGTTTGTCCCAAGCTGGTATTCAGAATTATGTCTGTATTTTGTAATTTGCCAATTTCCATAGGTTTAAATTTTCATGGATATCACTAGACTCGAGAGCAGTGTATGATTCCTTAGTATTGTGTTTAATGGATAGTAAAATAACCATCTAAATAATTATGTATTAGTTAATAACGTAACCTTTGTTTCTAACCCATTGTCAAATTCCTTTCTTACCGTGACCTAGTGTTGTACGTCTTTTTAAAAAATGCCTTGATGGGCCCCTAGGCGAGAAGAGAGTGAGCCTGTTTACCTGTCTTTTGTTTTGTATATTTATTAATATAAACTCAAACAACTATTTGTACCATGTTGAGTCTGGCTGAATGACTAAAAGTCTATGCCAAAAAAATTTCATAGAATCTAAAGACAGCTTAAGGCCTTTATTATAAATATACTTTTTAGTAATGAAAATAAGTAAATAGAACCTAGAATATCCATGTAAAAGGATGTAATCTTTGATCTCTGGGATAAACTCTGGAATACTTTGTCATTTTTTATGGAGTTCAACGTAGAAGCCTTCACGAAAATTTAAGTACTAATAAGAGCACCGCAATCGGGCGTACCTTGGGTAATTAATAATTAATTAATTGGTTAATTCTTCAATCACTCGTCCAATATGAGTTTTGTCAAATCGGTCCTTTTTAGGACCAACTATTCTATAGAAATAAAGTAAACTATATCTAGAGATAAAGACAGTTCATAAGCCTGATGAAAGGTGTAATAAATAAAGCAAATACTATATTGAGTAATTATATAAGCAAAAAGTATATTAACTTTACAATAACATGAATAATATGATTGTCACTTAACTGGGTATTATACATACGCTCTACTTTACTTAAGCTTATCAGACATAAACGCTTAACACAAATGTGACGTATTTCTAGTGCAGTAAGCACATAGAGGGCCAAACCTAGGGTATTTGGTATAAAACTGATCGCAGAAGATTACATAATAAGTGCCGGCAAAGAAGCAAAGAATAACTTAAAATGAGAGAGGACTCAAACTGGTCACTGCGGGAACCATGTAACTATGTTGAGCGTGGATCCACTATCCACGTATAAAATAAACAATATTACGTCTCCCGATTGAGGATCTGAGCACAAAACTAATTATAAAATTTTGACCAAAAATACTACAATGGCTAATATCTAAAGTCTGTGGACAAGCAAAGCAAAGACAAAGTTATTACTATGCTTTAACCTGGCAAAAACTCCAACGACCACAAAAGCTATCGGCCAATATATCTATTTATTTTGTCAGCTATACAAAATAAATCTGCACATGATCCTTAATATAAACCGATAGAAGAAGAACTCAAATTAAAAGACAAAAGTGGCTGTATATGACAGGGAAGATCGTGTACATCACAAATACTAAATCTTGCCCAACACAGCGAAGACGGGTATGAAAAATATCAGGTATGAGGAGTCGTATTTGTCAATCTCAATGCCGCTTACGACATCTTAAATTAGAGGGCATTTTTTCAATGTAATAAACTCACTTGTATTATCTGTGTATGCCTACACAACATAAGATTTTTCGTATCACTCAACGGTAAGAATAGCAGATGGAGAACGTAGAAGAACGGTCTTCGTTGGGGTACCGTAATCGCACCTACGCTGTATAACATTTACACAACCCATACCGGTAAATAGTAGGACTTTTATTATGTAGACGATACATCTATTGTTGCATAACCAAAAACTTTTGTTGCTAAAGTAGAGAAAAATCTAAATAATACCTTAAACAAAATAAAAATAGAATCTGAATCAATTTTAAGAGTTAGGTATGCTCCTTCAATGTTCCTAACAAAAACGCTTTCACAAATCTGAACATATAGGTACCTGAACCAATAGTGTCAAGAAATACTTAAACTCTGCACTTGCTATAAATACCTTGAAGATAGTTTCTATCACACTTTATTATTCACAGAACTTTGTTTAAAACTAAATGAAAACCTAATACTACTATAAAAATGAAATGAGAACCAAAAAAATAATATTCTCCGCAAACTTGTCAGCTAAAAATAGGGAGCACATTCTTCCACCCTTAAAACGTAGACTTGAACTTTATGCTTCTGCCGAATATACCTTGCTAGTATGGGTGACATCAACACATACATAATACGTAGATTTAGCTATAAATTAGTCAGTCAAATTCAGAGTACCTATATTAAGACTCACATCCCTACAATATCGTAGCTATCAATCCACCTAATATCTGAAGATAAGTAGCTAGAGAACGAAAGAAACAAAGTCTAGATTCTTAACATCAACTCCACGCATATCAGCCCATTTTATAACTAGAATCGAAGAAAAACCTGGCCAGATCAACACATCTGCAGGATATACAAAAAAAGTAAGCTGCTCCTCGACACCTGAACCCTCGAAAGAAACTTCCTGATGGTAGTTATTAAGACTCACATCCATACATAAGCTCTACAATATCGTAGCTATCAATCTACCTAATATCCGAAGATAAGTAGCTAGAGAACGAAAGAAACAAAGTCTAGATTCGTAACATCAACTCCACGCATACCAGCCCATTTTATGACTAGAATCGAAGAAAAAACTGGCCAGATCAACACATCTGCAGGATATACAAAAAAAAGTAAGCTGCTCCTCGACATCTGAACCCTCGAAAGAAACTTCCTGATGGTAGTTATCTTCCTTAAATCTGCCAGGAGGACTCCGGTTAACCTATGTGTATGTGGGGTGGTACAAGATTCATCACACTTTCTTAGTTGATTTTATCATCCAAATCGGTCTTTTCTGAAGGAAAAGGTTAATTTATTTGAACTAAACATGTAAAGTACAGTCAGTAAGCTATTACTTATAAAGTAAAGATCATTGCAAATTTGACACTACCTCCACTTATATTGATTACATATTACCCCTAAATAATAGATAAAATATTCAGAAATATGTAATGATCGTGAAGTGATATAATTCTTGTTAGATAAATTAAGAATTCTTCCCTTTTTAGTGCACTACTCCCATTTTTACACAAAAATATCTATTTTAGCACTATATTTCGAGATAACCGTCTATCCAGAATTATATGTAATACACAGATATAACTAGAAATAAAATAATAAAAAAGCTGTATACAAGATATCATAAAACAAGAGATGAAATAAAAGAAGTTTTTATTAAGAGGGTTCTTAAATAAAACGTATAAAGACATACTCACGTTAACAAAATACATTAGGAAATTTCCGCATATGAAACAAAATCCAATTTGGTAATGAAATCCTTTGGTATTTATAAAGCTATTTTTAGAAAAGCACGTACCTACCAAAAACAGGTAGTTATTAGTATACATATCTGTTACACACTGTAATGCGTATGAATGATAACAAAAATATGAAGTCTATATAAACATACTTTATTGAAAGAGGTAAAAGTACACTGCTAAGAAAGTACATTGTATTTCTTATACTTTCATTTTAATCCTCTCCAATCAAGATTTTTAAGCAGCTTCACTCCATTAGTCCATGTTTGTTGCTTTTTGTCACTGTTTCTCCTTTGTCTTTATCATTATCATAACGTAGCGCTACAACACTGGGTGGGTCTTCGCTAACTACAAATTTTCTCCAAGTTGATCGATCTTCCACGAATCTGTAATCAACTGAAATGTTATTTTTTTTAGATATGGCATTTTCTGTGCTAACTTCCTTCCATACCAGTTTTATAAGTTTCACATCTTGGCGTCTATGCATGTGTCCGATCTACCTTAAGGGATTTATTTTCCGGAACAATATCGTTCTAAGAGCTTTCTTTATTTAGTATGTGTTCTTATTCTATGCAGATTTGTAGCGATATGATAATGAGGTTAAAAAATGTTTATTGTTTTTCTTTCAAATATTCGTAATTCTTCTTTACTTGTTTTACTCATTGTCCATGATTCGCATCCATGTATTAAAATAGGTCTAAAGTTTGAATTATTCTCTGTATTTTTTAGTGGCATTATTATTAACCGTGATAATTTATCTTATAAGATATTTAAAGTGTTCCATGTTTTGGAAATTGTGATTTTTAACTTTAATATTTTATCTAGATTTATTGAATTGGTCTCTTTTGTTGATTCGCTTGTATCTGGTTTTCATTTCGTTGATTTTAAGTGAAAAATTTTTCGTGTTCTCTTCACTTTATTGAAGATGTTTGCGGACGAGAGAGTTTCTTATGAGATCTATATCATTAGCAGGAGTGCTTTGTACCCTGGGCCGGTTTTGGATTACGTCTTAAATAGGCGATATTTCTATTTTAGTAGGCTGTTTATTAATTTTTTGACCATTTGAAACGGTCCTGCAAGTGACAACAGTAGGTTCATTTAATTTTGCTTCGTAATAAACTTAAAATTATTCGGGAATTACAAGTTAGAAAATTCAACCGAGTTCAAAAAAAAGTATCAAAAGTTAAGTGCATACAGGTGATAGTAGTTAATAAAGAAAATACCATCAGACAAGTAAGATAGAACTATTTTAATAATTTTAACAAGTCTTAAGTAAATGAATAATTGAGTGAAAGATTAAAAAAGTGGTTTTGGCGAATGTTCGAAGGGTTGACCTGCTTAGGCATTCCTACGCGTTTTTTGTTTTTGTTTTTTTTTGCAGATAAGAAAGTAATTAGTGCTGACAAGAAATTAATGATCGAAATAAAAGCCACATAATTTTATTACAAAAATCCAGATCTGGCCTTAAAATAGATTTGATTAAAGTTGGGATTAGAATTAAATTAAATTAAAATAATAAATTGAAAGTAAATGTAATACAATAACTAAATCGAATGAACAGCAAAAGAAATAAGCCAGAACACGATAACTCATTCGACGAGGAGGAAGCCATCAAAAGAAGCAAAGCCACGTTAAGAACATCTCCAAAGGATAACATAAAAGAGAAAGAAATAAAAGAGCTGAAAACAGAAATGAAGGAAGAAAATAAGGAGATGAGAAGATATATAAATGAAGTTAAAGAAGAGATAAAACAAAATAACGAAGAAATAAAAAGCATAAAACTGGAAATAGAAAGGGTGAAGGAAGAATGGACAAAAGAGAAAGAAGAACTGAAAAGAGAAAACGAACTAACCAAAACCGATAACAAAAAGATAACGGAAGAATTAAATGATCTAAAACGCTCATTAGAAAGGTTAGACAAAGAAAAAAGAATATAATCATCACTGGATCAAAAATAGGCTCTGAAGACCCAAAAACATTGAAAGAGGGAATGACTACTATATTAGAAAATCATCTTGAAGTCAAAACCAATATTAAAAGAGCACAAAAAATAGGAACAAAAACATGCTTAATTGAACTTGAAAGCGAAG
Source organism: Diabrotica balteata (assembly GCA_918026665.1). NCBI lineage: Eukaryota > Metazoa > Arthropoda > Insecta > Coleoptera > Chrysomelidae > Diabrotica > Diabrotica balteata. Next base: position 17,506,542 of record OU898281.1, on the reverse strand, counting down.
AAGAAAAAACAACAATCTTAAGAAACAAATACAAACTTAAGAATGTGAAGATCGAAAAAATATGGATTACAGAGGATCTCACAAAAAGGGAGAGAGAGAGAAAATGGAAGCTTTAAGAGATAAAGCAAGAGAAATGAGGGAAAATGGAAAAATGGTCAAAATAGGATACAATAAAATCACAGTGGACGGCAAGGAATGGAGATGGTGCTATAAAGAAGAAAAGGTGTTGGAAATAGCGTGTTAAAAAAACTACCAGAGCAACATAAAAAGAACCAAGGAGAGGCCAAGCAACGAGTAGAGAAAGAAGACTTACTAAATAAACCGGACAATGATGACCAATGTTTAGTTTTAAGGAGTAATAGGAATAGAATTAGAAATAATAAAAATAGATTATAAATCAAGTTTAAGCCAAACCCCAGAAATGTCCCTAATAGAGACGCTTTCACAAATCTGAAGATATACCTGAACCAATAGTGTCATGAAATCCTTAAACTCTGTACTTGCTATAAATACCTTGAAGATAGTTTCTATCACAGAACTTTGTTTAAAACCAAATGGCAACCTAGAACCAGAAAAATAATATTCTCCGCAAACTTGTCAGCTCAAAATAGGAAGCACATTCTTCCACCCTTAAAACGTAGACTTAAACTCTATGCTTATGCTGCCGAATATACCTTGCTAGTATGGGTGATAAAAACACATACTTAACACGTAAGTATATTTAGCTATAAATTAGTCAGTCATCAGATCATCACATCTGCAAGATATACAAAAAAAATATAAGCCTGCAAACACCGGTTAACCTGTGTGAATGTGGGGTGGTATAAGATTCATCACACTTTCTTAGTTGACTTTTCCATTCAAATCGCTCTTTTCTGAAGGGACAAGGTTTATTTATTTGAACTAAACATGTTAAGTATAGCCAGTAAGCTTTTACTTATAAAGATCATTGCAAATTTGAAACTAACTCCACTTATATTGATAACATATTACCCCTAAATAGAAAATAAAACATTCAGAAGTATGTAATATTGGAGAAGTGGTATAATGCTTGTTAAATAAATTCTTTCTTTTTTTGTGCACTACTACCCATTTTTACACAAAAAATATCTATTTTAGCACTTAAATATTTATTTTGAGATAACCTTTTATCCAAACTTATATGTAGTACATAGATAAAACCAGAAACAAAATAATAAAAAAGCTGTATACAAGATACCATAAAACAATGGATGAAATAAAAGAAGTTCTTATTCGTCGGATTCTTAAATAAACTTACGAAGACATATTCACGTTAACAAAATACATTAGGAAATTTCCGCATATGAAACAAAATCCAATTTGGTAATGAAATCCTTTTGTATCTATAAAGCTATTTTTAGAGAACTCGTACCTACCAAAAACAGGTAGTTAATAGTGTACATATCTGTTACACACTGTAATGCGTATGAATGATAACAAAACTAAGGAGTCCATATAAACCGTCCAGACTTTACGCGAGAATTATACATCTTATAGCAGAGTTGCCAAACTATCAGAGCTTACTTAAACCGATATACATATGGTTCCAATATACAGTGAAGAAGATCTGAACGACCCCTATAATATATACACGTGAACTAAGCGATATACATTTATGATACAGGGATAATTATGGGCTCCAAAATTTTTTTAAAAATTCTGAAACTATACATGTTGACGAATCGACAGAGCGAATATTATGGAATGGTCAAGTGAGCTCCGTATATCGGTGTCCACTTGACCACGGAGCTCACCTGAACCTGAATTTTAACATGGGCGGAGTCCACTTTATGCCGTTAATATATATATAATATATATATATATATATATATAGGTATGTATATATATATATATATATATATATATATATATATATATATATATATATATATATATATATATATGTATTTAAAGATATTTTGAAATAGCACTAACTTTTAATGCACCAAGTACATAAAGAAAAGCTGAAGTTAGGTTACGTTGTATAAAAAATATTAAAAATATTCCTTTGACGTCATTTGCAAACGTCAAATATTTAATTTTAGCAGTAACTAATTAAAAATTGGTTAAAGACTGCTAATTAAGACAAATATTATTAAAATATGAAGTTAACCTAAAAAGGTCATTTCCTTATAAATCCATTGCACGTCATTAAATTTAAAAGTTTATCATTTTCGCAAAACGTATTATCGAGATAGACAGTAATGGATTTAATTAGAATGGCATTTGAGTAGCTCCTAGTGGCAACGTTGGAAGCAGTACCTACCAATAATTCCTAAATGGTACTTACACTCCAAAATTAAAGGTCAATTTTTCAGTGGTAGGTTTCTAGGGTTTTTCAGTGATATTTAATGTAATTTTTTAAGTTTTAAGCATAAAATATGCCTATAAATTTTACTTTATTAAGAAAATGATGCACGTAATTTAAAATTATTAAAAGTATTGTTACGGAATTTTTATGCAATTGGTTACACTGTGATCACGTGGAATTGACATCGATGAAGTGTCAAATGAATTTTGGGGCAAGCAAAGTTACTCTCACTAGCATAGTCTCATATTTGTAGCTCATATGAACATAATAGTTTGAGTATTTGTTTGTATATAATATATTTTATATATATATAACTCGCTTCAGCCATGTGTTACCTCTAGCCAAATTTAATTTAATACTGAACATCACAGTTATTTTACAACACAATGTATAATCTTTTATAACTAAATGTAATTTAAGGGGTTTTTACCCTAGTATTTTGGTGGCTCAGGAATTGTGACCTAGCATTTTTTCGATTTTAAAACCTGATGATGGACTGTGTGGTCCGAAAACGTTTGTTTTATTGATGTAGCCCTTTTAAGGGTTTTTTAAATAAATATACCCATTTACGAAGACTAACCTCTTTTTTGTGATACGTGGTATACAGCCAGCTACAGGAATTTTTTTTTCCTTGTGGATTTTGAATAATCTTTGCCTAGAATACGCCAGATTGCGGTGGTCTCACAAATACTGCAATCTTAATGGACGCTCCTTCTTTGAACCCTATTTAGGGTAAAAATCTAGGTATTTAACTGTTTTTTTTAAGGGACCATTTCATTGTTTATGTAATTATGTCATTATTTACTTTTATAAATGAAGTAGATATGAATAAATGTTTGTTAATTAACATTTATGCACTATTTTTGTTATTCCTATAAAATACTGATGCGACAAACAGACGTCCTTCGCAGTAAAATTGTAAGGTTTTATTATTTCTACTTAAATAAATAGTTGATAATCTTTAAAAAATTCTTAGTCGATATTCTAAATGAACGTTAACGATTAATTTATTGTTATTACTATCTATAACCTTCAGATATAATTCTGAGTCCTTCTAACTAATTACAATCTTTGTATACAAACCCTACTTTCAGTCGACGGTACAAGTAAACAGCGCAATAATCTCTTTTATGTAACTTAATTAATTTCTACGTAAACGTGTTCAAATTATCTACTGAAGTTTTATAGAAAAAAAAACAAGGTTATGAGATTTTAAAAATTGAACATGTGATATCCTACTTATATAGTTTTTTACTAATACTAGAACAACATTTGCCAATGTTCGTGCAAAATTTAAAAATAATCTGTGTTATTGTTTACAAAACAACGGAACCCACTTTGAACATTTTTAATTGATATTTTTAACAAATTTTCAGTTCAACAAAAACCTCGTTAAATTTTCCATTGAAGCCAAAGTTCTACAAGTCTTCCGTCTAGGGATTTGGAGTTTCTTCCTCAGCTCTGGAGTTTTCTAAATTTTTTGAAAGGAACAGTCGAGTTCGTTAGGGTTGTCGCTATTATTATCATCGCCATTAAGACTGACGTCACATGAACTATCTCTCACAGAAAATAACTAACTTTTCGAAGAACTAGAACTGCTGGATTATTGTGTCCTTTTTCGGAAACTTCGTTTTTTGGGAACTGTTGGAATCACTGATGCTTCAGCAGGTTCGAGACCAATTTGCATGTCCTCTTTTGGATCTGGACGCTGTGAAAGATGGGAAGGAGCGAATGATAGTCAGGAATAGATTCTGGATCAAAAGAATAAATCCCAGTAGCTCGGAATCTAGACATGACATTAACTGGGGATGCAGCTTTTGGCCATAACTTGGTGAAAAACTTGGATTTTTCCAAATTCATGTCTATTAATTGGTCTGTTTTTTTCCCCATTATTTGTCGACCAATGTGATTGGACTTGGTCATTCCAATACGACTCGAATGTTTTAAATACTGAGTTGTCAATAGGCTGAAGTTCATGAGTCGTATTGCTAGGTAAGCAGTACAGTCTAATACTGTGACCTTTAGCAACGTCACAAGTATCTGAATCTCAATGCGACGATGCTCCATCAAAAAGTAGAAGACCTCCTGCAGGTTTATATTTGGCAAAATGATGCAGCCACTTAATAAAGGTCGATGTAGTCATTGAGCCCTTGTCTGTCATCTCTACCGCTGTTCCATGTGGCAAATAATCTTCCCATTCTGGATTGCGTCTCTTTTCTTTGATAATAATCATTAGAGGAATGACCTGTCCAATTGCATTTCCACATGACACGATAGATACATTTTTCCTACGTTCAGAAGCAACAAAGTGTAGCCGTTTTTCACCTTTCTTTGCCAAAACTTGAGAGGACTTGTGGAGAGACAGGCAACAACCCTTTTCACCCATATTATAGATGAGCTGTGGTTTGTCAAATGCCTCTAATTCGGACATAATATTTTTTTAATTTCAGTTTGTAGTTCTTCCTGGATTCATTTGTTGCGCCTTCCTGCTGGCGGCCTCTGGGTTAGAAGGAATAACTTGAGGTTACTCAATACGAATGAGGGTGAGCCTTGTTAGGAACTGGGCCTTATTTGGTACATGTATCTTATACGTCTATGGTATTTATGTAGTGTTTGTGCCCTTGACGGCCAGCTACTACGCCATCTTTGTGTCTTCCTGATGATCTGATGCCATTCGGCCTTAGATCCCTTGCTATATAGACAAGTCTCTCACTATCCTTTTTTGTAACATACTGGTTTCATTCACGTCTTCCCAATCGTACAGTATTCATTATTTTACAGAGATCTCTTATTTGGTTATTTGGTATTCTGTATCTTAATGTTTATGCAGCAATTATTCTCAAGATTCTCATTACTGGGGCGCTAAATAATCTTTTTATTTGTGCTGTATTTCTATCTCTTAAATTCTCTAATTAGATCGAAAATTGTTCACTAATTTTAACATGTCAATGTTCGTTTGTGAGTCCAATAGATAGTAAGTCAATAACATTTCGATAATACATTGTTTATGTTTTAAAATAACATACATTGTATAAAAAGAGCACAGCTCCTAAGCTTTCTTTTCCTTCTTCTTAGGCAAAAATTTTTTTATAGCCCTTTTTCTATCCGAATTGTCGAATAAAGGCCTCTCTCATTTCTCGCCATTCATCCCTGTTGTGTGCTAGGCGTTTCCACATTGGTCCTGCGACTCTTTTGATATCGCCGCTCCAGCGCATTTGAGGTCTTCCTCTTGGTCTCTTCGCATCGTACGGTCGCCAGTTTCCGATGTCTTTGTTCCATCTACCATCTTCGAGACGTTCCCATTTTAATTTAGCTGCTTGTTACGCGGCGTCCTTTATTTTTGTTTTGTTCCGAATTGCTTCGTTCGTTCGCCGATCTATTAGTGAGATAACAAGCATCTGTCGTTCCATGGCTCGCTGAGTTTTTCGAATCTTGTCCATGTTCTTTTTTGTGAATGTCCAGATTTGAGCTCCGTAAGTGAGAACGGGAAGGATAGAAGAATCGAACACTTTGGTTCGAAGGTTTTGGGGTATCTTTTTGTCTTTCAGTATGTATGAGAGTTTTCCAAATGTGGCCCATCCCATTATTACTCGTCTGCTTATTTCGGTAGTTTGGTTTTCTTTGTTTACCTTGATATTTTGACCAAGATATATGTGTTCTTCTACATGTTCCACTTTTGTTCCTTGGATGGTTATCGTCGGTTGATCATCTTTATTCGACATTAGCTTAGTTTTACTCAGATTCATTTTCAGTCCTTTTTTTATGGGTTCCGTATGAAGCTCATCGATCATCGTCTTCAGTTCTTTTCAGCTGTCGGCTATTAGTACTACGTCATCTGCATATCTTAGATGGTTTTAAATACTTTCCGTTTATCGATAGTCCCTTCGTTTCCCAATTTAGTGATTTAAAGATGTCTTCAAGTGCGGCAGTAAATAGTTTTGGAGATATGGTGTCTCCCTGTCTTACTCCATGGTTGATTTTTATTGGCCTCGTTTTCATTCCGTTATCCATCGTGACTACCATTTCAGCGTGTTGATATATATTATGTATTAATATCCTATATCTAGAGTCTATTCTGCTGTTGATCAGTGCTTCCTCAATAGCCCATAATTATATGCTGTCAAAAGCTTTATCGTAGTCTATAAATGCTAAACAGATTGGTAAATTGTATTCGTTCACTTTTTCTATTAGGACCTTTAGTGTGTGAAGATGGTCGCATGTACTGAACCCTTTTCTAAATCCGGCTTGCTCTACTGGTTTATATACATCGAAGGGGACAATACAGATCTGTATTGTCCCCTTTTTTGTGTATTAATGTTGTATTAGCAGTATTCCATTCCTTTGGTATGTCTCCTTCAAATAGGCATTTATTAAAAAGAATTTTTAGGTACCTGATGACTTCTTCTCCGCCTTCTTTCAACATTTCTGTCAGAATTCCATCACTACCCGGTGCTTTATTTCTTTTCATTTCTTTAATTGGATTTTCTATTTCTACTTCGCTTATTTCGAGCATTACTTCAGAAATTACGTTTGTTATTTGTCTTTTCAGATTTTGCTTTGAAGAGTCGGGGGGATCGTTTCTTGAGCGGTATAACTCAGTATAGAAGTTTTCAACTATGTTTGATATCTGAGCTTTGCTTGTTTCTAGTTGGCCTTGTTGATTTTTCATAGTTATAATATTTTTCTTTCCTAATTTCGGTTTGGTATATTTCAGACTTCGATTTTTCTCTATCACTCTTTCTACATGTTCTTGTTGATGTTTTTTAATATCGTGTTTTATCTGTTTTCGTATGGCTCGATACTATGCTCGATACTAGGCAATAATACTACTTGTATATTAGGCAGGAAACTCTTAAAAGCAATTTGTTCAATTCTTCGTAATATAGCCAGCTGTAAATGTCTAGGAATTATACGGATTTTCTTGTTATTTCGAGCTGAAAGTTTTCTACCAATTCCAAAACTCAGCAGCTAGATATTCCATAACAGCTGCCGAGTATACATGAGCTCCAGCACCAACTCTTTCGGTATAATTTCCTTTTATGTATGGTATTGTTATTTTCCTCGTATTATTTCTTGTGAATGTTCCTTTGCGAATACCATAGATATTAAGTCAATCATATATCGAAGATACATCTTTTATGTTTTAAAATAGCCAATGAGTCAGATAAAATTAAATTATTAGCAGAATTTTTTACCAAGTAACAAAAACAAAATTTGTTTAATTTATTAATATTTTTTATTTTGGAAACGATGTTAAAATCATTAATAAAATTGTGGCTTATTCTCAATAAAAATAGCAAATTTCATTAGCTTAGCTGTTTAATTAAGTAATATATTTGTGTAAGATATGTATGCATAAGGCATAAGCAAAGAATATAGATTCTTTAAATATTTGGACACATTACAAAGTGATAGGTTAACTAGTAGATATGCAACTTATGTTGCGGTATCTAAAACGTAGACATTGTCTTGAACAAATCATTTGAGGACCATTAAAATTATTCTGTGACCATTATGCATATAATTAAGTTAGTTTATTGCATATATTTTATTAAGGTTTTAATATTTAGGTACATTAAAAAGTATTAGCAAAGAATATAGTATGCGTCTATATTTTTTGGTATTAGTTTCAAAGTAGAACAGCAGAAAGCTAAAGGAATAATTATTATGATACAACGATACAACGGATACAACCAAATACTAATAGATATGCAACTTATGTTGCGACCTTTAAAAATATTTCATTTCAATTTTATTTTCACATAACTAAGAGATTTATAATGATATACAACGTTAAATATACAATACAACATTTTAGTTTTATTTTATTTTTGCATTCATTATAAGTTGACCTTTGCTCTATTAACCAGTTCAAAATGTATTTTAGGTTATCTTTACACATTCCTAATTCTCGAAGAATCACTGCTTTTCGTTTGAGAGAGACAAGTAAATCTACATTGCATTGGAAGGAAAGAAATAATTACTTTGACAGATGTTAACTTGTGTGTTGCAGAAACAGACTTCGTCAATGTTGACATTTATAAACATATCGGCATCTTCTAGAACAATTAACAGTGGGAGTTTATGTTTTTGATGATGTGGAAGCAAATGTAACTTGATCGCAGCAGCCAATAAATTTAAGCCACGCCATTCAACTTAATCTACAGTAATTTTAATTTAAAATCCAGAAATAGGTCTTCAGTGGCAGCAGGAAATCACTACAAAATGGACCACAAACTTTATTTTGTAGTTTTCTGCTTAATTTCAGCAGTATTAGCAGTGCCAAAGGAGGAAGTTCATTCAGAAAAAAGAGTACATAATAAGGAATTAAGTGATAAAGAACATTTCGAAAATGAACACCACAACCCTGAATATGACCACGAAGCTTTCTTGGGAGCAGAAGAAGCAAAAACTTTCGATCAACTGCCCCCCGAAGAAAGCAAAAGGAGACTGGGGTATGTATTACAACACCACACCTGTATTTATATAAGTACCGGCATTTTACCGGTTATCTAAGATAAAATTTCACCTTGAAAATATTACCTTATCAATATTTTTTACATTGTATTTTTAATTGTTTTCTGTCATTGTGCTCTATATTCTATTTTTGGTGGGTAACGAGCATATCTTATTTTTAATTTTTATGAGGTCATTGATTTATTAATATCTTAAAATTATTACATTTTTCACATTAATAAATTGTGAACATTTTATAGCTAACTAAAAAATTTGATATCGACATATATTTGCTATTGTGTAATAGAAACAAGAAAGAAAACATAAAAGAACAATTTTATGTTTCAGTTGATAGGTAACGTCATCTTTATTTGTACTAAAAGTACCTAATTTTTTATTAGAAGTTGTACTTATGTTATTTTATGGATTTTACTGTATTGTCTTCTTTGATTACATTTCTACCTTTTGTATCTTTATTTTTTATATACTTATAATTTCTATCATGAGTCTACTCTTCTATCAGTTGTGTTTATAAATCTTCATAAATCAAATCTATTTTTCAGTGGTGTAATACTAGAAACAGGATCAACACTTTTTTTATTGGGTAATTATATCTATCTTTATCTTGCCATAATTGTTGTAATAGGATATTTTCACTAAGTTTAATGTCATTTTATCATATATTATACAAACATTTACCTGTTACTTAAGGTCTTTCCGATTGTAAGAAATCAACCATGGTCCAATGCAGGAGGTAGTGAATATTTAAGGCTGGCTTTAATACCAGTGGAATTCATTTTCAGTCTATTTATTAATTTCTTTATGTTTCTCCATAATTTCTATTCAAATATTTTCTATAATCTCAGTAACAGTTCGTTCATCTTTTTGCAAACATTTGAATTTTATTCTGCTGATACATGAATATTTACTGTTTCACTTTTATCGCCATATACTAGAGAGTTCTTCATTTATACAGACAATGTTCTTGCTTGATATAATTCCTACACAAAATTTTTCTACAAAGCAGATCATCTTTCTAGGATATGAAGATGAAAATAAAAAATCTTGTATTTAACATAGACAGGCTAGTGAGTAGTGCAGTTTTTAAAAATATCAATACAAATTCCCTCCAGTTTCTTTTGACTTTGGAAATATTCTTTATAAAGATCAACAACAATGTATTATGTGGGTCAACTGACAATTTTAAGCCCACATTCACTTTCTGTTTTAATTTTTATTGTTTTTAATAGTAAAATGACCATTACAGATGAGTTATTTAAATTCTTGTACAAGAAAACAATGAAATTGGTTGTACAACTTTAACATTAGTTCTCCTTTGATCTACTTTGGAAAATGTTATTACAAAAAAGAATGAGTTCATTAACCACTTCATATTTATTTACATTTGTATTAGAAAATTATTTATGATGACAATATAGATTAAAAAAAAGAAGAAATTATTTCATTTAAAATATAGACTGTAGTGATGAGCACATGAGTAGTTTTCCATTCCCATTGATGCTCACGAACACATGATTTACATGCTAGTCTTAAGCCACAATGTAAAAATCATGATGTCTGTACATTTTTATTTACATCCAATTGTTGATTTTTATTCTGCCTTTGGAATTGTATACCCAAATCGTAAGTGTTATTCAAAAGTAATTGTAAAAATCAATCTCTCCCAAGTAGGAGAGATATCATTCAAAATTCGGTTAGCTAATTTTTTTAGTAGGAATAAATCACTGCGATTTTTGCAAAACTCTAAAATATCCACATTTGGTTTATTCTTCCATCATCTTCCATATCAGTCTAATGGATATGGTTTTGGCGTGATGAATCTTTGAAGGCTTTTTCACTTCACAGACATTTTTTTGGACTATTTTAACCTTATAATCTTTGCTCATAGATAGAGATTCTAAAATAGTTTCTAGCTTAGCCTATACTGATTCCTTAATATTTGCTCACTAAGAAATTTTGTTTTCTTAAAATTTGGGTCCAAGAAATGCATAGTCCAGGTCCAGTTTACAGAGAAAAGAAATGCATAAATCAAAGCTGAACTAGTTAATATTTGTACTTAGTCTCCACTACCATTCAGGAATCAGGAAATTTTGGAGAGTTGAATTTGTTTATGGTCTCAAGAATGATAAACCATCAATATATTATAAATCATTATGAAAGTCAATAGGTTGATCATGACAGATTGTAATATAAAGATCCATGACATAGTCTCTAAACATATGATTTCTTACTATGAATCTTTGAAAGAAAAGAATTGAGGACCATATATGGTGGAGTTAACCAAGAGAGTCTGTAGAGAGAGAAGGCGATATAACGAACACTATAGACTTCTAAAATTATCTAAATAAACTATATACCATGGGTGGGCAACATTAGGTGAATAGATGAAAGTGGTCCTTCTAAAATAATCATGCTAAATAGGCTGGTTGGAAGATGAAGAAGAAGGGGGTGACCTCAAGTATCATGACTATATGCAGAACGATTTAAGGGAGATTAAAGTAAGAGGATGGAGAAGACAGACACTCAACAGGGATGGAAGAATGTTTTGAGGTAGGCCATGGCTCAAAAAGGGCTGTAGCGTCAACTGATGATGATGATGAAACTTATGATTTCAGTGAGTATATAATGTTATAATACACGAAGATTTGGATATGAAAAAGCAACCTATGTGATGGGTAGACTTGTGTCGGATTTGGAGAATCTTTTGTGCCAGTCTTACAACACAATCTGGAGGATTTTTTTGTTGATACATATTTAATCCAAAAACCTATGATTTACTTTAATAAATAGAAAACAGCTCTTTTAAATGTTTACACAACAAAGTTACTTACATTGACATTGGTATTTAATTTTCTAAACTTGGTTTCTGTAAAAATTGTAGTGTATCTACTTATATTCAATATAAATATTTTTTTAGAATAATAGCTGACAAAATTGATGTCAACAATGATGGATTTATCAACAGAGAAGAACTCAAAGATTGGATCAGATTTACTCAGAAACGCTACATTACTGAGGATGTTGACAGGCAGTGGAAACAACAAAACCCTGATGATAAGCCAACCCTACCATGGGAGAGGTACCAAACATTGGTCTATGGTTTTCTAGAAAATATGGATCCAGCAGAAATAGAAAATGATAGTACAGGTAATTTTCATTATAATTTTTGAAATAAATGTGTTTTGTTTGATAGTTTCTCTCTAACTTAGTAAATCTAAATCTAAATCTGCTAGTAAATCAATTCGATTGTTGTCTAGCGGGAGTGCATAATTATGAGAACCTGATATTGTACTTATTTCAATTTTTATGTGAGTGCTCACTCACCTCACTCACTAACCTCAATCACTCACCCTACATACTCACTTCACGTTCTCACCTCATTTACTCATCTCATTCACTCACCTAACTCACTTGATTATCTCATTCACCTCATTTACTCTCATTCAACTCACTCACTCACTCACTTCACTAAACTCATTCACTCCTAAATGTCTCTAACTCCATCAATTTTTCTCCGATTACTCTGAAACTTTTAACTGGATACTCTTAAAGAGTTATACTATTGAATAAAAAAAAATGCAAAGAATACACCTCCCCTCGTTAAATTCCCAGCAAGTCTATCATCAGTTAATGAAATTCAAGCAGAATCTTGAGAGGTTTCCTAACCTCACATTGAAATAGAAATATATGGAGATATAGATACTCAAACTATAACGGAGAAACTAATGAATGGCTTGATGGACAGTTTGACAACTACGAAGATTCTTTGGTTAATACAACAATAAAAACTGACAAGAATATCTACTTGGACATGCACCACCAATACTTTTTTACAAGTAACATTAATTTAATTCCAAGCAATACAGACGCATATAGAAGGACATTTCAAATGGTTGATTTGGTCATGGGTATTTTACTTCAAAACACTCCTGAAGAGGGCGACTGCATAAACTCCAAACTGTGGCCGTTGGTTTACATTTATATATTTAAAGGGAAGTGGAAAGGAGTACAAATGGAGCTATTTAACTTGCATTGCATTGCATGCATTCACGCTTAACAAAATTTTGAAGCCAATGATTTTCAAACTGTCGTTTTTTGTTTTTTTTTTTAACAATAAAATCCTTATTTTTAATTTTTGGTTTGCTCCAACACAACGAAAAACCCTCACGTAACTTTTTATTATACTGTTTTCCTGTCGAAAAATTTACAAAAATTTATTTTTTTATATTGTATATTACCATTTTAAATAAATAAGATTAATGCATCAAAAAATTATATAGGCTTCTCATACAAGAAGATGATGGCCAGAGACAAGAGACGTTGGAAGACTGCAGACAAAGACCAGGATGGTGAATTAAACAAAGAAGAATTTGCTGCTTTCTTACATCCTGAAGAAAATGACTATATGCGTGATCTGGTTGTTCAAGAAACGATGGAAGATATCGACAAAGATAAAGATGGCAAAATTTCAGTGGAAGAATATATTGGAGACATGTACAGGTAAGGCTTTTATGTATGAAGTATTTTTATTTTTATTTACGTTATTTAATTTTATCTATTATCAGTTTACTGTCTTGTCTTTAATTAAGATTTCTGGTCTTGACATCTGCTGATGTATGGTTTATAACCCACTCTGTTACTTTTTGAAATTTTGTAACTTTTTTTATCCACCCACACTTCATAATGATCCCTTCATTGTTGCCTTCTTGATAATCATCATTTAAATTTATTTTCATTAGGTAGAAACATAATGATATATATATATATATATATATATATATATATATTATATATATATATATATATATATATATATATATATATATATATATATATATATAGTATATAATATAATATGTAGTATATAATATAATATGATAAAAGGAGACAGTTGGACATGCTTCATCTTCTTGATAAGAAAATGTAATCCAGAAATTAAAAAAATCATAATATAGCTCCATCAAAAACCCCAACCACTGCCAAAGAACATCGCCAGAGGTATGCTAAATCAAGCTATATGTCGCTCGCACCGAGATCATCCCAGTACGACTCAACTGGATTCTAACACCGCCAAAATCAGAACGATCTTCTCAAACTCCATGAGGCGATTTGGTACACCGCTTTTGCCGGTTAAAATTAAATTCAAACGCAAAATTCGTCGACCTTGGATCTTCTCTCGCCTATTTGGATTTTTCGTTCGGATATTGTTTTCAAATCCATGTTTCGTTTGTATATTATTTTTAAATTCATATGGTATCGAAAGGGATAAGCGAAATAAAAGAAAAAAGATATTTAAAAGGAAGGACCTACCTTGTAAATCGGCAGTAAAAATAAAACATTTATAATATACTTAATGTTTAAGTTTGACAATACTTCTCTTCAAAAAGGGAGACAGGGGAGATCTGAAGAACTATAGGACAATCTTCCTGCTGTCCCAAATGTACAAACTGTTTATGAGAGTAATAACTAACAGGTTAACGCTGAAGCTCGATAGTTATCAGCCGGTACAGCAGGCAGGATTCCGAAAGGGTTACATTACAGCGGATCATCTTCTTACAGTCAGAACTCCAATGAATATCACTTTAACTTATACATTGTCTTTGTTGATTATGGCAAGGCATTCGACTCCATAGAACTTTGGGCAATAGAGAGAGCTATGAACAACTGCAGGATAGACTCCCGATACAGAATACTCATACATAATATTTACAAGAAAGCTACAATGAAAATACAAATAGATGCGAAAATCAAAGCCATACCAATCAACAGAGTTCGCCAGGGAGATGTTATCTCACCAAAGCTATTCACACTTGGACTAGAGGACATGTTCAAAGACATTAACTGGGCAGATAAAGGAATAGATGTTAATGGAAGTAAACTGACTCATTTAAGATACGCTGATGACATTGTAATATTCGCTACAAGTTTTGAAGAACTACAGACCATGATGACACAACTATTTCAAGCTTCGGAAAAAGTAGGTCTTAAGATGAACTTGGAAAAAACAAAAATAATGACAAATACACCGACCATTAGAGAAATAACGTTGAACGACATCAATTTAGAAACAGTAAGCGAATACATCTACCTGGGACAGATAATGAAAGTTAACAAATGAAAATTAAAATGCCGAAATTACCAGAAGAATATGGTTAGCGTGGGCAAGATTTGGAAAACTGAGTTTTATCTTGAAAAGCACTAAAATAGAACAATATTTGAAAAGCAGAGTTTACGATCAGTGTATCCTCCCTATACTCACGTATGGTCTACAGACGTGGACACTCACCAAGTCTAATATGGATAAAATAGTAAAAGCACAAAGAGCGATGGAAAGATCAGTGCTTGGGGTGAGACTTGTAGACAAAAAAAAAAACAAACGAAAATGGATTAGAGGCAAAACGAAAGTAAAAGATGCAGGAGAACATGCTGCCAAATTAAAATGTAGCTTCGCAGGACACAATTCTCGACTGAAAGATAAGAGATGGAACCACGAAATACAACAATGGAGACCATGGTTAGGAAAGAGAAGCAGAGGAAGATCACATATGAGATGGACGGATGATAAGAAGATCGGAGAACACAACGACACTTGAAGACACTTGATTGATTTGGGGGAGGCCTATGTCCAAAGTTGGATTACTTGAGGCTGGAGAAGAAGAAGAATATGCTTATCGTTTTCGAAGATTTTAAGACGCAATTCTCAAAATCGGAAATAAAAATCTTATGACATGTTTATGATATAGTGGACCAAAAAATGCTCCAAATTAAATAACACAAAAAAATTCAATAATATCGTTGACGTCGTGTCCAGAGACACGAAGAACAAACACAAAGTGATGATTTATTTGGACTTGAAAACGCTGAAGATTATCACAGGTATAAAGAAATGGGAATATTTCGGATCTTCTGAAACGATGTTATCACTGAATGCTTGATCTCGCTTATTTTAACAGACGAATAAGTTTCATTACACTGTCACTGGTTATAAAAAGTTTTTAGTCAAACCAACTGATTAGGGTTAGGTTCAAATGTTGATTTTATCCCTAATTTCATACTTATATTTGTATTATTAAATTACAGAAGCGACGAGAACGAAGAAGAACCTGATTGGGTAAAGAGCGAGCGCGAACAGTTCAACACCTACCGCGACAAAGACGGAGATGGTTACATGGACGAAGAAGAGATCAAAAACTGGATATTACCCCAAGATTTCGACCACGCCGAAGCTGAAGCAAGACATTTGATCTACGAGGGAGACTCTGACGCTGACGAGCAACTAACCAAAGAAGAAGTTTTGGCCAAATATGATCTTTTCGTTGGATCTCAGGCTTTAGATTTCGGCGAGGCTCTGACCAGACACGACGAATTTTAAACGAAACTTTTTACGGAGTTTCGAAGGTGAAATTGATTTATTTTTAGCTAAATATGTAAAAATGTAGTGGAATGTTGATCTGAAAGTGATTTTTTATTTTGTAGTAAATATTTATAAAAGACAGACTTTACATATAGGAATACTTTCAAAATTCATTTTACTTAAAGTTAACCTTAAACATGAAGTTTATTGTATTTAAAATATGGACGGCTTTTAATAGTAAAAGCGCTCTAATGTATAGGCCACACACACAACATCCAGATATTTTTGTTGAGTGATCCAAGCTTCTCATTTCGCACAGCTCTTGACGGTGAGATAAATCATTGTGTGATACATTGTTGCGGAAATTTGAGAAATAAGAAACTCACTACGATTAATGGGTCGGCTTTCGCTACAATATTATTTTTTGAAATGTGCCAAATTCCGTAGAATACTAAAATATCAATAAATCTAATACTATCCAGTAAAAAGTACATATTGAACTCTTTTTTAGGATTGCTATTGTTATGTTGTTCTTGTTCACTTAATTACGAATATCACTATAACTAATTACATTCAGAGTCCGCTCCTGCTGGCTTATAAAATGAGAACGAATTCTCGAAACAGCTGGCGGAGGGACGGAAGGTCAGGAATACTCGAAGGTCACCTCTTTTTTTGGAATTCGGTGATGGAGAGAGGCTTCTTGACTTCTCTAACGCACAGAGCCAATAAATACTGTTTTATATTCATCGTCATTATCATGGTGCTACATCCCTTAAAGAGCACCGACCTTCTTAAGGTTTCTTCGCCATTTCGGTCTGTTCCTTGCTTGGATTTTCCAGTTTTATATTCATCATCATTCAGCCCATACTCGTCCACTGCTGAACATAGGCCTCCCGTAGTTCACCCCACAAATTTCTGTCCTGAGCCGCCTGCATCCAATTTTGATGTGTCCGTTTCAGGTCATCCGTCCATCTTGTTGGTGGTCGTCCTCTATTCCTAAAGGCATCTTGTCTGGGTCTCCACTCAAGAATGCGTTTTGTCCATCTGCCGTCCTTCGTTCTCCCGACGTGCCCTGCCCAGTTCCATTTTAAGGTTGATATTCTTTTGATTGCGTCGGTTACTCCCGATCTACGGCGCAATTCTGTGTTGGGTATTCGGTCTCTCAGGGTTAATCCCAACATGGACCGTTCCATTGCCCTCTATGTTGTTCGAATTTTGTTTGCGGACGTCTTAGTAAGTGTTAGCGTCTCTGCACCATAGGTTAGAACCGGCAGCACACATTGATCGAAGACTTTTCTCTTCAAGCAGATGGGAAGAGCTGATTGGAAAACATCTCTTAGCTTTCCATAAGCTGCCCATGTCAACCCTATTCTATGTATTAGTTCATTGGTCTGGTTATCTCTACTTAAGCGAATTTCGTGTCCCAGATATTTGTATGCTGATGTTTGTTCTATACTTGTTCCAGCTATGTTGATGTTCTCACTCAGAACAAGGTTTGTCATCACTTGTGTTTTTGAGTTATTGATCTTTAAACCCACTTGTGTAGAGGCATGGTAGAGTCTTTCGCACATTTCGATGGCATGATCTATGCGGTCTGTTATCAGGACTATATCGTCCGCGAACCTGAGGTGACTAAGCTGCTCTCCATTTATGTTTATGCCCTTTTCGTCTAGGTTTGCACGCCTACACATGTATTCCAATAATGTTGTAAACAGTTTTGGTGAAATGGTGTCGCCCTGGCGAACTCCACGATGAATGTTGAACTTGTGTGTATCTTCATGGAGTCTGACGCATGCCGTGGCATTATCATAGATATTTTTGATGACAGTGGTTTAGCGGTGATCTATTCGGCACTCCTTCAAAGCTTCCAGCATCTTCCGGTGGTTTACTGTGTCGAATGCCTTCTCATAATCCACAAATATTAGGACGAGGGGTTTATTGTACTCTATACATTTTTCGATGAGGCTTTTAATAACTTGTAGATGGTTTACCAGTAACCAGTTTTATATTGGTTAAACATAAAAACATAATATAACATGTGGTTTAAGATGTTGTCGTCTGCATCATTTTCTCCTCTGTCGTCACATTTTGCTTCGTCGTCTTCTTCAGCTTAAGCACCTAGTACTTATAAAACTCATGGTGTTTAAAGTTCAATTTACTGGCTTGTAGAATCGGAAGCTTATCAACATGATCACATTAAGATTGGAATATATTTTCTGTCTTAATCTGTCCTTTCATACTTCTTTAAACTTAAAAAAGCTCTTTTGAGAGAAAGACTAGAATTTGGTATATTAGATTGCATTTCTGAATATTAGATTGCATTTGAATAATTTATATACCAGCAGAGATTTATTATTTCACTTATCATAATGCAAATACCGATCAAGAGGAACGTTGTGCACAATAGATTAGTGAAGACACAAAAATTTTTGGTAAAGAAGCTCATAGATCATATGATTTTAGATTTGATGTAAATGTAGAAACACTTTTTGTAAAATGGAACGATAATAAACGTCATCTTAACATCTTATTTTGATCATATAGAACTTCTCGCACAAGCTAGTAGATGGAATCACAAGCAAGTGTTGAAAAATTATAATTCATTCATAGGAGACATGGATAAACACTACCGATTTGTTGGAATACTATTAAAATCAGGACTAAAAAGAGATATTTGCCAATATTCACACGACTGATTGATTTGCGAAAAATAGTTTAGCGAAGTCTCATATACAAGATACAAAAACTCTTGGTAAAGAAGCGCATGCATCATATGATTTTCGATTTGATGTAAAGGCTGACGTAAGATGACAGCTGCCTTAGTTACAGTATCCTTTAATAAAGTACCTTATGTCTAAAAGAGAGTTATTAACAACACGTTGAAGAAAATTTTTATTTTGACAAATGACATTAAACATTTTTGAATTTCTGCAGAATATAACATAAATATAACAGAACATACAACAAATTTGATCAAATATCTTTATAAATAAAAGGCGTCTGGCTCCCTTCCGCACGGTCTTTGACAGGTTACGTCAAAATAAGGGATCTTTCAATAAAAGTTCACTGGCCTGTATTTAATTTAAAAACAGGCGTCCTATAATAAGGACAAAAATAAAGGACGCAAAACTGTATGTTATTTAAAAACATAAATGATATATCCTCGATATGTTATCCCTCATATCTGGGGATTTTTTATTATTATTGTTTTCCTCTTTTATTATTTCCAATAAAAATAGTAATTGCATTAAAATGCCACAAGAAAATAGCTTCAGAATAGTAGGAACAAACTCACATCGTTACATACATTTAAAATTCGGAGAATTTAAAAACTGACATAACTGACACTTCAAACCAGTAATGATTAAGAGTATATTTTTAATAAATCATCCCAAATTTTGGCATATGCAGATGATGTGGACCTAGTTGCCCGCACAACACGCAAGCTAGACGAAATGTATACCACCTTCTCAAATGCCTCAAAATCTATGGGCCTGCAAGTAAATGAGGAGAAAACTAAGATGATGGCATCAACACCCAACAATAGAGCCAGGAACATCGGTCCCCAATTCACGGTTGATAACTCTACCTTTGAAGTGGTTGACAAATTCACATACTTAGGCTCCCTGATCACCAAAGAGAACGCCTTAACGGAAGAAATCAAGCGAAGGATAGTAATGGCAAACTGATGCTATTTTGGACTGAGTAGACATATGAGAAGTAGAAACTTAGACGTAGATCTCCAAGGCAGACGAAGACCTTTTGCTTATATTTGAACGAAGGATCCTGAGAGGAATATTTGGTGGCATCTGTGAAAATGGTGTTTGGAGGAGGAGATACAACTACGAGGTATACCACAGATATAAACAAATATGTGGTGGTAAAGACATAGTATCTCTTATAAGAATAGGAAGATTAAGATGGGCAGGACATCTAGCAAGATCACAGCAGAACTGCCCTCCTAGAAGAATCCTTATGTCACAACCCGTGGGAAGCAGAAAAGGGGGTAGGCCAAAACTCAGATAGAAGGATGGTGTAGATTAGGATGGTAGAAAGATAGGAGCAGCAAACTGGCAACGGTTGGCAATGGATAGGACTGCCTGGCGTAATAGACTTGGGAAGGTCGAGGCTCTTTCATAGGGCTGTAGCACCATTGATGATGATGAATGATTAAGAGTGACTTGTGCTGCTAGATTTTAAAACGTGGAAATTGTCATGAATTAAAAATTGTTTTAAGTTTAGATAAACAGTTTACTTGACGCTTCGAGTTCCAGATTGGAAGAACTTTTATAAATTTAATCTTTAAATCGGTGGAAACAAAATAAAACTAAAATATCTCATTCAATTTGGCATGTTGGAAGCCAACAGCCTCCTTTCTACCGAATACTTGGACGTTTCATTGTACATGTTAATGAAAACAATTTAAAATTGTGGTGTCTGGATTTTGAAGGTGAGTCTGGCATTTGAGGATAATTTACTTGATTACTCGAAGAAAACTGTTGTGTTATTAATTCCATTGCAAATGATTTTGGCACTATTTTTCTTCAACATTCCACCACATTCATACCTAACTGCCGCTACTTTAAACTACTTACGAAGTGGTAGATATACAATATTTGTATATTATCACTTTTCCCATTTCTGCGATACTTACCACTTTGTGTATCAGTAGACTTTTCTACCTACTATTTTACATTGAGCCATATTTTTCTACTTCTTTAATGTTAAGTGTAATGCATTTTGTCTTATGTTAAAAATATGCAATATTTTAATATTTTATGTAACGTTCCTAAATTTAAATTTGTGTTTTTGTAAAATTTATTTGATTTAGGGTTATATGTTAATAAAGTAAATTGTACATATTATTTTTAAATTAAATGTTTTAATGAAATTTAACCTGTTTTAATGTGTGATTTTATTTTATCGTCTTCTTCTTTTTATGTAGACATGACTTTGTCAATGTACCTCCAGTAAGTTGTCGTTCGATCGTTTTCGTCGTCTTCCCACTGATTATATGTCTTCTTGTTGGGGAACCGTTTCACGCCGTCTTTATTACTCCAGTTCTTGTCATTCTGACCCGTCGTACTCCGTCGCCAGTTTCTTCTTCTACTGCACTACAACCCAAAATGAGCCTTGGCCTTCTTTATTTTTTGCCTCCACCCTTGTCTGTCTGTGGCTGCTCTTCTCCATACACGGACTCCTAAAAGTGCTTGTGCGTCGCTGCTTACTGTGTCTTCCCAGCGCTTTCTTGGCTTTCCAACTGGTCTCTTTCCCTGCATTCTGGCGTTCAGTGCTCGTTTTGGTAGCCTATCCTCTCCCATTCGTATCACATGTCCGGCCCATTGCAATCTTTGTATTCTAATGAAGTTTGACAGGGGTGTTTCCTTATACAGTTGATAGAGCTCGTTGTTATATCGAATTCTGAAGATTCCGTTTTCCCTCACAGGTCCTAGTATTCTCCTCAGTACTTTTCTTTCGAATGTGTCGAGTTTGTTTTTGGATGTTTCTTTCAGGACCCATGCTTCGCTGCCATAACATGCTATTGGCCGAATTAAAGTTTTATATATTCTCATCTTTGTATTTCGGTGGACACTTTTAGACCGAAATATATGGGAGAGGGCAAAATAAGCTTTGTTTGCCTGCGTTATCCTTTTTCGTATTTCTCCATCCTCTGCTCCATCGGCATATATTTCTACTCCCAGGTATGTAAACTTTCCAACCGTTTCAATGTCATCTTCATGTATAATGTATTGTGGGATTATATTTCTTCTCGTCTGTACCATTATTTTTGTTTTTTCTGTGTTAATTTCCAGACCTAGCCTTTTCGTTTGTGTTTTTAACTCTGCGTATGCTTCCTGTGCTCCTGCCGTCGCCAGTTTGGCAAGATACAAACAACAGTAGCAAATGGTTTTCTGTCAAATGATGCCTTTGTTTTTATATCGAAGAAAACCGGGGACTATCATGAAGGTATTAACTCCATATATTTCGAGAAGTGGTTCGATAACATTCTCCAGCGTGTAGATAATAACTCTCTCATAGTTTTGGATAATGCATCTAACCACATCCGCCTTGTTGAAGGCATTCCAACGATCATCATCATTTAACCCAGATCTATCCACTGCTGGATATAGGTCTCCCTCAGTCTTTTCCATGTATTTCTGTTTTGTGCTGTTTGCATCCAATTTTTGTCGATCCGTTTTATGTCATCAGGCCATCTTGTTGGTGGACGACCTCTACTTCGATGTGCTTCTTGTCTTGATCTTCACTGTATTATTCGCTATGTCCATCTGTTATCCGACATTCTAGCTATGTGCCCCGCCCAGTTCCACTTAAGGGTCATAATTCTTTCTATCCTGTCACTCCTGTTCTCCGTCTTATTTCCTTGTTCGTGATCCGATCCCTACGAGAAATTCCCAACATCGATCTTTCCATGGCTCTTTGGGTAACACAAATTTTATTTCTTACTTTCTTGGTTAGTGTTAATGTCTCTGCACCATATGTAAGTACTGGCAACACGCACTGATTAAAGACTTTTCTTTTAAGACACATAGGCAGTTCTGATTTAAGAACATAGCTCAGCTTGCCGAATGCCACCCAAGTGAGTGCTATGCGGCGGCTTAGTTCGCACGTTTGATTATCTCTTCCTATGCGTATCTCATGTCCTAAGTACTTATAAGAGGTGGTTTCTTCAATATGCATGCCATTTACTGAAATCTTTTCGCTTAACACAAGATTTGTCATGATTTGTGTTTTTGTGTGGTTGATTTTTAATCCAACTTCTAGGGAGGCTAGGTATAGTTTTTCCAGAAACTGCATCATCGGTTCTGTCGGCAAAAAGGACAATATTGTCAGCAAACCTTAAATGACTATGCATTTCTCCATTGACATTAATTCCTTTTTCACTCAGATTTGCGTTCTTAAACATAATATGCTCTAATAATGTTGTAAACAATTTTGGCGAAATTGTGTCTCCTTGTCGCACTCCCCGTTTTATTTTAAATATGTTGGTCTTTTTATCTGCCAGTTTCACGCTTGCTGTCCCATTTTGATAGATGTATTTTATCATATTTATATAGCGATGATCTATACGGCACTCTGTTAAGGCTTTTAACATATTTTGATGACTTATTGTGTCGAAAGCTTTTTCGTAGTCAATAAATATCATGACCAATGGCTTGTTATATTTAACACTCTTTTCTATTAAGTTCTTAATTACTTGTAAATGATCATTCGTGCCATATCCTGCTCTAAAACCTGCTTGCTCTCTTGGCTGATAGAAATCCAACTTACTTCCTAGCCTGTTGGTAATAACTCTTGTAAATAGCTTATATATTTGTGACAACAAGCTAATGGGGCGGTAGTTTCTAAGGTCGCTGGTATCTCCCTCCTTATGAAGTAAGATGATTTCCGCGTTGTTCCACTGCGTCGGTGTTATCGCTTCGCACAGACATTTATTGAACAGTTTAGCAAGTGTCAGTAAGAGCTTATTTCCTCCTAGTTTTAGGCTTTCGGTCATTACCTTGTCTTCACCTGGGGATTTATTGTTCTTCATCACCCGAAACGCATTTTTAATTTCGTCAACAGTTATGTTCGGTATTAATTCTGAGCCTTGATTCTCTATCTTTGGTAAAGGGCGTCTTTCATCGGATTCACTTGTTTCATAGAGTTGTCTGTAGAAGTCTTCCACTATTTTCACTATTCCACTGTTTTCACTATTATTCCAACGATGCTTGCTAGAAAATCCATTATGCAGAGCTGGCTGCGAAAAAAATGTATTTCATTTAGGGAGGAAAAACATGGTCGAAGCAGAACTAATGACAATTAAGCAGCATGGTGGAAGATATCGTCAATATGCTGTTGATTCAATGGCTAGACTTGATGGTATTACTATTTTGAGACTTCTTCCACCTTACCATTGCGAGTTAAATCTAATTGAATTAATTTGGGCTCAAATGAAGGGACATGTTGCTTGAGAGGACGTAACATTTAAAATTGTGTTTGTCTAAGGATGGACGATTATAAAAGCCATTGTCGTTTGGGACATACCGACAAATCTGTCGTTGCCGAACACGCTTTGGGAAGCGGAGAACATCGGATATAGTTTGAAGAAACGCATATGCTGGATAAAACATCACAGTACTACCCACGGTTGTATCGAGAAGCAGTGGAAATATAAAAGCACCCAAATAATTTTAATCGGATAGAAGAAGGACTAAAAATTAACAAAACATGGATATCAATATTAAAATCCACAAACACTCATCTCGCGAAATATAAATATGGCATCACCCCTCCTTCCTTCCTTTTCCTAATTTCTCATTGGTCTTTTGGTTTGGAATCTTGTAAAATATTCTGTATAAATATTAGTTGATTTCCAAAACAAAAGCCAGTCTACCTCGGCCTCTTCTAGAGCCCTCAACTCTTGGGAGCCGACTAGCGGGGAGAAGCTCTGCTCCACCTACCTTAGACTTTGAAGCTTTGTCTTCGCCTTCTACAAAATAGTTTTATTTTGATCATCTTTTGGAAACGATTCAATGTCCCAACAAAAGGGATAAGTGCCTAGGGTATTTCGCACATCAAATTCACGAAATATCCTAGAGCAGAGCGTACAGTGAGAGACGGTTTTACCGTCATATTACCCCTCCCGAGACGACACCTACGTAGTACAACACGGCGTCAGTTTCAGCTCACAAGCGAAGCAGTAAGATCTCCAGAAGATGACAACCCCTAGTGTTGGCGAAACATCGAGAACTAATCTCAGAAGACAACGCCCTAGCAGCCCGAACAAACAATTTAACAAGTTAGACGATGGCCCTGAAAGCCTAACGCATTTTATTTAGATGTTATCATACATTTGGATTTTTCTGCTGATATTATCATATTGTATTTCTTGGCTGTTGTATTGAAGATGTATGTTAATCTTTGGAGCTCGTCTTCTATCTCGGCGATTAATGCGGCGTCGTCTGCATAACATAATATTTGGAATTCTTTGTTCCCCATTCTGTAACCATGAGCTTTACGTACTACTTGTTCTATTTCGTCCATTATTATATTAAAGAGAAGTGGGCTGAACGAGTCATCCTGTCTGAGTCCGCTTTGTACTGATATACACTGTGTTAGTTTCCATTTATCTTTGTCTGTATTCGATTATTTAAGCAGATGTCTTCGATGGTTTATATAATATTGATCGGTATGTTTCTTTTATACAGTAGGTGTAAAACGTCTTCGACTTGAATGCGATCGGAAGCGTTTGTCAGGTCTATAAAACAGATATGCTGGTTTATTGTACTAAATGACTTTTTCTCTGATTTGTCTTCCTGCGCCTACGCAGGATCTTGTGGATCTGAATCTTTGTTGTTCATCTGATAAAGATGTTAGCTTACTAAACTAGATTATTTTCTTACCAATATTCCTCAATTATACATTTCAGGTTGCCGTGAACCACAATTTAGGTGATCATCTAGGACTTCATTTTAGTTTAAACATACCTGAGAGTAACAATACTGCTACATCCCAGATAACTACTTATATAAACTTATCAAATAATTGTTTGTCTAATCTTTTGTTGAGTCTTGATTCTGAGAATTTCGAAAATGTTTATACATATTCAAATTATGTAGATGATGCATATAGAGCTTTTTTGAACTCTGTCTCCTATCATATTGATACAACATGTCCTTTAATATCAAAACGCATAACTACTAATACCAACAGAAAATAGATCAATACTGAAATTCTTCAGCTTAGTAAAAAGCTGAAAGATTTATTTTGGCTAGCAAATGTTAGTGGTAATCCAGATTTAATGTATAACTATAAAATACAAAAGGCCGTACTTTATCCATAAGATAAAGGATATAAAAAAACCTCATATCAAAGTTATTTACATAATCAAAATAATAATAAAAGAAGGAAGGAGATATGGAAAACTGTGAATCGTCAAACTGGTAAAAACAAAAACAATTTTGAGTGGAGTATTACTGATAATAATAAATTATTGATACATTCAGAACACATAGCAAACAAATTTGGTGAGTATTTTTGTACATCAGTCAAACACACAATATTAAAACATTTCAATAACGATACTTTTAATGATTTCACAACTATGACAATTAACAACACATTTTTTTTTCTGAGGTCTCATTTGATATTAAGAATGCTATATCTTCCTTAAACTATACCAGCTCAGTAGGTATTGATCAAATCCCCACTAAAATAATTAAATACATTTCTTTAGATATATCTCCTGTTCTGTCTCACATCATCAACCTATCTGTCAAGGATGGCAAGTTTCCAAGTGACCTTAAAACGGGAGTAGTTAGTCCAATTTTCAAAAAGGGAGATCCATGTTTGGTTGATAATTACAGACCAAACACACAATATTAAAACATTTCAATAACTATACCTTTAACGATTTCACAACTATGACAATTGACAACACATTCTTTTTTTCTGAGGTCTCATTTGATATTAAGAATGCTATATCTTCCTTAAACGATACCAGCTCAGTAGGTATTGATCAAATCGCCACTAAAATAATTAAATACATTTATTCATATATATCTCCTGTTCTGTCTCACATCATCAACCTATGTGTCAAGGATGGCAAGTTTCCAAGTGACCTTAAAACGGGAGTAGTTAGTCCAATTTTCAAAAAGGAAGATCCTTTTTTGGTTGATAATTACAGACCAATCACCGTAACAAGTGTACTCTAAGATTATCCAAAAGTGTATTTGCTTTGGAACGCTGCTTTGGAACGAAAAAGGTATGTGGGTGCACTTTTTGTTGACTTAACTAAGGCTTTTGACTCTATTGACATTGAAATTATACTGCATAAATTAGAAGCCCTTGGTTTTCGGGGTCATTTCTTGAACTGGTTAAGGTCATACTTACAACATCGTAAATTCCTAGTAAAAGTCGATAGTACTTTAGCTGCTGACCATACAGTTCTTTATGCAGATGATTCAACAATTGTAGTTGACGGGTCTACTGAAGTCGAACTCATATCAAAAATGAACTTAGTAGCACAAGAATTTACAACCTGGTGTAAAAGAAACTCTTTATTGGTAAATGCAAAGAAAACTATTTGTATGCAGTTCTACTCGCGCTGTAAGCCATTCCATAGTTATAAAATCACAGTTAGTTCTGAGGAAATACCTTTTAGTGATACAATATTATTTCTTGGTAGCATGCTAGAAAGTAATATGACATGGGATAAAAATGTCACTAAAGTCTGCAAAACAATGAATAAGGGTTACTATGCGATCCTTCAGTTGAAAACTCTATTTAACACCAATCAATTGATAAGTGTGTATTATGCATTGGTTTATTCTTATATGGCCTATAATGTTGTCTTATCGGGAAACTCTAGAAACTCTTCTAGAGTTTTTATAACTCAAAAGAGAATTCTTAGATTGATATTCAATATTGATAATAGACAATCTTGTCGTAAATATTTTACAGGCTGTTGACTTTTCATGCTTTATATATTTATAAGTGTATTATTTACGTCAAAACTAAATTTCAAAATTTTACCCTCAAGTCTGACTTTCATAAGTACCCGACAAGACAAGGGAGGTTGATAAGCGTATGTAAACACTCCACAACTCTCTTTGAAACTAGTCCTGATTTTGCAGGATCTAAATTTTACAATTGTTTGCCACTTAATATAAGAAATGAAAATAATATTCAAAAATAAATTAAAAGGATGCTTGATCCAATTATGCGTTTACAACCTAAATGATTATTTTGACTTAATAAAAGACTTCAGGGAATGACGACCGACGGGTTCAGAGACGCTCTATATTGCATATCTTTTTTTATTTTTATATTAATCTATATTTTATTGATTTTGTTTTATGTAATTGTCCTATATAACTTGTTGATCATGCTTTATGTACTATATGACTTGTCCTATATCACAATGTGATCTGATGGGATTAATAAAGAATATTCTATTCTATTCTATTGATTTTGTTGGTTAGGACTTTTGTGGTAAGCAAAGTGCGGTATTCAGTAGATTTATACCTCTATAATTGTTGTGGTCTTCTTTATATCCTTTAATGAACATTGGTATCATTATGCTGTTTCTCCATGCGTCTGGTATCTTGCAGTGAAATACTAGTTTTTCCTAGTGAAGCTTGTTTGCTGGTATGCTATTGTATTTCTTCAATTCTGCCATTTCTTTCCGTTAGTTTGTGTTCACTCCCTGCATCTGCTAAGTATTGTAAAATTACAGCGCAGCGGGCTCGATACCGGTATCTCCAAGAAACCTGAAAGCTGCTCATTCGGCTAAAATCCATTCAGCCAACATCAAAAGTCATCAGCAAGTTATCCTTCCAAGCACATGAAACCATAAGTATCATTTTAAAATTAAAAAGGAAAAATCCCCAGGAGTTGGCTGTATACTATTATAGTTAAAAAACTCGAACATCAAAGTAAAAGACTTCTATTGTAATTATTATATCAAATTAAAAATTAAATTTAAAAAACCAAAAGAATCAAGTTCAAAATGTTTTCGGACTAACGAGTTCTTCTTTAGTGAACCTAAAAGCAAGTAATTCCACTAAATGAATAAAAATGTAGGGTAAAATTTTGATACTCTTCGAAAGAGTTTTCTACATTCGGAATAAGATTGATTGTACATTTTTTAAAAAGTAAACCAGGTAAAGACCTATTGAACTCTATGAATTTTAATTAAATTGTTTATTAAAATTGAGACAGTAGCTAGTATGTTTATTATTATTTAAACCTATTTGTTTACATTTTATAAATTGACAATAAAATTAAATTGATCAGAAAAATTGGAAGTTTATTAAAAAAAAAAAGGACAGAAATTCAAATGTGATGATAATTAGAGGAAGTTGAGAATGAGTTAATTAGTTGAAGAACTAAATGTGAAAGAAGAGAAAATTTATATTATAGACCACTATATGGGATTATAATTTCCTGTAGTGTAATTATAACTAATTATGTGTGAATAAGGTAATGTTAATGATGAATAAGTAAAAAGAATTGTATTGGAAATTTGATGGTCAACTGTAGGGTAGGTTGTATATGCGCAAGGGTAAATTTTGAATTGTAATTGTTGCAATATAAATATTATTTAAATTTGATTGAAAAAAGTAAGGGGTTTTTAGGATTATGGATGCTAAAAGACAGTATAAATAATTGAAAGAGTGGTAAGTTGATAATGTAAATTTTAAAATTAAATGAAAAATTATTTAAGAAAAATGGGGGACAATTAATGAGATCTGATGTGAAGGTATGTCAGTAAAAAGTATAAATGTGAAAACATATTATCTGATTGGATATGAAATCCTTTACGGTTTAAAAGATTATGAATGGGAAAGAAATTATCTATTGTTTGGTGTAATGTTATAACTATGAGATAAGATAAACTGTTATAGAAATTAAAGAAGAAGGAGAAGGAAAAATTCATCCATCAATGAAAGATTGGATGATTTAGAACATTACAAACGTTTATTTAATTATCGTTAAACGTTAATTAAAAAGTTTAATTATTAGATTTTGTTTAAATATAAATTAGAGAAAAAAGGGTAGTCTGATAAGTCATTATTATTATCATTAGGTACTTAAATCTTTTTCAAAAGATTTATTTCATGCTACATAGATTATGTAGCAGTTTTGTGGCAATCAAATCAATGGCTTAGTTGTTTTGTTTTATTTTTACTAATAAAAACGATGTCCCCATATAAGTGTATTTGTTTATCTTCCTTTCTTAAAGTAATATTGGGTGGTGCATTTTGTGGCATGAATAATTAGATGAAATTAGGATGAATCGAAATAATATTTTTCAAAGAAAAATGTTTCTAAAATGATGATGACATTAAAATTTTGTGCTCTCTACTGTTACAATACTAATTTATAACTAAAATGTTATGTATATATAGAAATAATAAATAGTTTGTACAATGAACTATAATATTAAATTTTTTAAATTGTAATTGATAAATTCCAATATAGAAATGATGAATGAACGAGTGTCTGCACATTCCCAATTCGAATAAATCCTGTTTTATAGTCGAAGATTCCTAAAATACACCTTCATGATGTCTTCGCCGTCTGCCGTTGTGGCCGTTGTTCTTCTCTTAGGAATGCAGTTTAGTGAGAGTGTTCGAGACAGGTCAAAGGATGGGTCAGATCAGTGACTTAACCGTATGAGGGAGGTACAGGATAAACATTGGCGGAGATAGGACTATTTAAGTTTGGTATAACGTGATGAAGATATCCAAAAATGTTCTTTTCATTGAAAATACTATCCAAAAAAGTAAATAAATAAACAAATTTACTCATTTTCGAAGTAAAAATAATCAAAAAAATTATTAAGATTAGTATTTTTTATAAATAAATCCTAAAATTATATGGAAATTATTTGACATATCTATAGAAAGACAAAAATATTAGAAGAGTTGTTAATAGAGCGAACAAAATCTTTTTCTTTGTTAGTAGTAATCGGTAGCGCCATCTCTTTTTAAGAATCAGGAAGTGTTGCCAAAGAAAAATGGATTCTAATATCTTGGTGTTTTATATTATATATATACCTCGCTTAGTCTAGCAAAAGATTCCAGGCAACTCTACAAATTGGAATGTAAAAATGCATTTTTTGTTAATGATATACAATATTTTAGTAGTTTATATGCATTAACAACTGTTTCTATGACTTTTTAAAATCTGTTTTGTATCATATAAATTGTCTCATTTTATTTAGAAAATACTCCCAATATTCCAAGTCCTTTCCACTTGAAAATACAAAAATTATCTAGAAACTTTCTCATTTCCTTATGCGTCTTTTTAGTTTTGCATACTTAACGGGATAAGTACTTATTTTAGATACTTTAGCGGAAAGTAGCCTCTAATATGGGTTAGGCATTATTAAATTTTAGATTTTCTTCGATACTTTTTAAGCGTTTAGTAAAAAGACACAGAAAAAATAAATTACAAAAGGAAATAGGCAGAGTATTTATAAAAAAAGATTTCTACTCAATATTAGAGGCACAGGGTATCCTAACATGGGATGTAAAATTTCAAAATAAATTTAATAATTTTGGGTTTTTTGGATTAAAACTATTTATTCATGAAAATGACATAAAAATACATCTAACAAAAAAGTATTTTTTCTTAAATGAATTAAAAATCTAGTTATCTAAGAACAACACACAATCAATTTATTTATCAGAGCAAAACTCACAAATATACCGGTTTCTTTCACACCCAGAATAGGTACTCAACGTAAGCCCATTTAAAACAACGCTGACACATCACCCATTGTTCGCTTCTGATATCTTCAGGATAGGGAGTCAGACAAAAAAATACAGTTAAAAATAAAGTTTTCTACCAGATCTACATCTGAATCTTGATAGTCTACTGTAGGGGCAAAATCTAAAGATCAGGAACTGCTGGATCTTCTTTTACGTTTCTATGGTTTTTCCTGGACCACTGACAATTTCTTTTTTTGTTAGCAGGTTTTTTTGTTTATTTCTTTTTGAATTTTTCTACTAACGCGAGAAGTTGAAGGTAATTTCTTTTTTCAATACTGCTCTCTAATTCACCTTTGTATGGAGTGCTTGTTACAACGGCAGCTTTGCGACTTCTTGTACGCTTTTTTAGGATATTTTTTGAAGCTGTTGGAATAGACATCAAATCTGCAGGAGTAACCGGTTTTTCAGGGGTTTTTCTTCTGGTACATTCTTATAATATTGCTATTTCTCTACTGCTATTCCTTCTGCTATTCCTTCTATTTCTGTTTAGGGAACCAGTTTTCTCAAATCCAATAATTGCTGTATCCTTGGTCGCTGCTTTTATATAAGCGTTTCCAAAATGTTCTCCTACTTGATGGCCTCTTACAACACGTCACGGATTCGGCCTAAGCTTGTAATCTGCGTGTAATAAGTTTTGAACGATGAAATAAATGCATCTCTAATGGCTGCATTTATGTGTGGAATGCGGTGGAAGGCAAACTATGTGTATATGGTTTTCTTGCGCTATAGTTATTATCTCCAAATTTTTTGTATGGGAGTAACAACTATCAAGGATCAAAACCACTGGATCGTCAGCGCCAGGATTTGTTATGTTAATAAAATGGCGGAGCCAATTAACAAAAATTTCTTGTTGAATCCAGCCATATATATGACACGCATACTTAGATCTAGGCGGAGTGCCATTCATTAGTTCCATTTTCATACTCTTCCGGGGAAAAAAATTAACAAGGCATTATATATTGGGCTGTTGCGTTAAAACACATAAGTGTGGTTAACAAAGATCCACGTTTCGGTGAGGTGATTGCGCCAATTTGTTTTTTTTTTCCTTTTTTTCCCTACAATTACACCACTGTGTAACATAAACCCTCAGAGGTTTATGTTACACAGTTCGAACTACACAGAAGAAAAATAAAGAGGCGGCAGTACTGGAAGAAACATTACATTGAACAGTCAAAGACAGATCCTACTCTGGTAGTCTTAGAATTTGACTACGGTCAAAACTATCCTATCCCCAAACTCAACGTAAACAGCCAGTTTTACAAAAGAATGTTTTGGCTATATGCTTTTAATATTCACAATCACAAAGATGATTTATCCTATTTCTATTGTTTTATGGAAACACAGGCAAATAATAATATTAATTCTGTTGTATCATTTTTGTTTCACTGTTTAAACAAAATTTTGTTAAGTATCCTGATGTAAAAAATATAGTTCTATTATCAGACGCAACAGGTGGCTAAAACATGAATGCAACTTTACTTAAGTTTTGTTCTTGAATTTCAAAAATTCGTAAGGTTACAATAACATACTTTTATCCTGTTAGAGGCCATTCATTTTCACAGTGCGACAGAAACTTTGGGATAGTGCGCTCTAGTATTAAGAAAGCAGAAAAGATTGGAACTGCCAAACTTCGAGATGTTAATGGACCGATCCAATATAAAAGACTGGGAGACAGCCTTGGCTCCTTTTTTCAAAAAAATTCCAGTTTCTATTCATGAAAAATTTACCATCATGAAGTATGTGATGATAAAGTTCAATCCAAATGGAACAATCCTCACTTCTAAAAACTACCACCCAACATTCACTCCCTTCCAGTATACGAACAGAGTGAGCATTGAAAAATGAGAAGAAGTTCAATCTTTGACAGTTTCTTTTCCAGAAGTCAGTGAGGCAAAGATTAAGGATGTGAGAAGTTTGTATAAATATTTAGACATATATAGTGTTGAATGGCTTGAGTGTATGCTTAACGAGAAACAGTAAATGATGCTACTTTAATATCTTTTCCTTTCCAATGTATTGTTTTTTAATAGACCTTAGTATAGTATACATATTGGAACATTTATAATGGTATTTTCTATCTGAATTGTATAAAAAAAGTTTTCTAATATAGCCCGCTGTTGATTTATAGTACTTTGTTATGATCAATAAAGGAATAGCAGTGCAATTCTAAAAGATGTTAATATATTTATTTGTTTCACCCATGATCTCACAGTACAGTTTGTAGAAAATAACCTTAAATCACACAAAATAAATGAAAGTTAGAATAATTTGCACCAAAAAAGTCTATTTCCGGAAGAAGGGCACTTAGCACTCATATTTAGACATTTAACTGTATTCATAAATATATTACATACTACTAAAGGCATTTAAAAAACTGTAGCCAAGGTTATATAAATTATGTAAAATATTATCACACAAACAACTTCATAAACGTGATTAAGTTAAATAAAACTTAATTTTAAATTGTTCTCATAACCACCATTTTGGATATGTGCCCTTTGTCCGGAAATGTCCTCAATTATTAGTTTTATTTTTGCATTTATTTTTGTGAGTACGCCTCTGCAAAGCTTGTCTTCTAGGATAGTTTACGTAGGTGATAGAATATTGATCGAATTTCATGGCCCTTACGCTAATGGATCCGTGGTTTTCGTTATGGGATAAAGCTCTTAGATTTGTAATTCCTGTGCCGTACTTGAATATTACATTGTTTACCAGTTGCATCTAATTCTAACTAAGTTTGATGCCGTTTACGATGCACTGGAAACTCAATTCAATAGGGAATAATTTAGCAAGCTTTGGAAATATGGATCGTTTGACCAGGATGTATTATAGATTTATGCCAATACAAAACACTATAAAATGTGATGGTAATTTAATAAATTAAACAGTATATAATGTGTTTAGTGTTCAGTTTTCGTTCCATTGTAGTTATATTGAAAATAATTGTTGAAAAATATAATCTTGACAAAGGTAAACATTTTATATCACTGTCAATCAACAAGAGTTGATTCATAGTTGTCAAAGGTGTTCGGTAAAAACGACTTATTTCAGCATAACCCGTACGAAAGCAATAAGAGTTGGTAAATCAGCTGAATAAGAAGGATAAGGAAATTCCACGTTACGGGAAATTATGCGATCTCCAAAATTGTCTTCCAGCTGTTTTAAGGATGTTCTTGTGTTATGGTATATGCATTTTCCCCGAATCAGTGTGTATTGAAGTGGATGTTTCTGAGAAGTTTCTTCTTCTTAACGTGCTCTATCAAGTCCCATTGACGTTGGCGATTAACATGGCGAAACTGTCTCTGTCTCGAGCTATTCTAAAGAGTTGCTCAGCTTTCCTTATTCCTGTCCACTCCCTGATATTCTTCAACCAAGAGGTCTGCTTTCTACCAATTCCTCTGCGTCCTTCGATTTTACCCATCATAATAAGTTGAAGAATATTATATCGGTCTCCCCTTACTACATGTCCAAAATATTGTGGTGCATATTTTTAATGTCCATGCTTCGACACCGTATAAGAGGACTGACCAAATGTAGCATTTAACCATGCGCTTTCGCAGTTGAAGTTGCAAGTTATCATTACAGAAGAATGACCTCATTTTTAAAAATGTCGTGCAGGCTATCTCGATTCTACATTTTATCTCTTGATCTGAATCTAGTTGTTCAGTAATATGGCAACCAAGATAATTAAAACTGGACACTCTTTGAATTATATGACCATCAACATAATAATCGTGCATCTTGATGTGCTAAACGGCTAAACAACATGTGTTTTATTTTTGAACAGGTTATGTTTAGGCCAAACTCTCTTCCCACTGTATCAATGGTATTTAAAAGGCATTGTAGTCCATTTATGTCATCACTTAAAATAACTGTATAGTCTGCATATCTGATTGTATTTATCAGAATTCCATTAACTTTCACGCCTCATTCCAAATTATGCAGCGCTTCTTTAAATATTCTATCTAAATATAAATTAAATAACAGTGGGGATAGTATACAACCCTGTCTGACACCTCTTTGTATTTGACATATTTCTGTTGATTTTCCGTTTATGCAAGCTGTCGCTGTTTGACGTCAGTATAACTTTTCTATGAATCGTATGTCTTGACTATCAACCCCTTTATCTTTTAATATTGTAATTAATTTGTGATTCTGTACTCGATCAAAGGTCTTTTCATAGTCAATAAATACAGCAAAGACGTCTTTCCTTTGATTTCGACATTTGTGCAGTAATACATTTAGTGCAAAGAGGGCGTCCCGAGTTCCCAGTCCATTTCTGAAGCCAAATCGTGTTTCATCCTGGTCTTCTTTACATTTATCTCTGATTCTACTGTGGATGATGCGTAGAAATATTTTCAAAGTGTGGCTCATAAGGCTTATCATTCTATAATAGCTACAGTTTTTCGGACGTTGTTTTTATGGTAGTGTTATAATTTCGGACTTTAACCAATCTTCAGGGATATCACCAGTCGAATAAATATTGAAAAACTTGATCAGTATTCCAATGTTCTTCTCATTTATAAGCTTTAACAACTCTGTCGGTATGTTATCAGGGCCAACGGCTTTCTTGTTCTTTGCTAACTTTATAGCATGCAGTATTTCTGATTTTAGTATTTCTGGTCCTTTACTTTCAACTAAAGTCTCCAGTTCTTCGGGTCTATCATCATTATACAGTTCACTTATATAATTACACCAGGTTGTTTGAATTTCATGTTCGTCTATTATCATTTTTCCCGACGAATCGGTTATATGTGGAGTTTTCTTATGATAAAGACCAGCTACTTCTCTAACTTTTTTAAACATATTAAACGTATCATGTTTTTCATTCAACTTTTCTACTTCCTTGCATTTATCCTCCATCCATTTTTCTTTAGCCACCTTTATTTTTTGTTTAATTAGTTTTTGTTTTTCCTTGTATTCTGTCTTGTTACCTTTCAGTTTCCTTCTCTGCTCCATTAATTTCAGTATTTCATCAGTCATCCATTGTTGTTTTTTGTGCCTGTGTAACGTTGTTGAATATTTTTCTATTACTTTCAAGGTAAGGTATTTAAATGTGTTCCATATTTCTGTGTTGTTTTCATTTATTGGTTTCTTTAGCTCATTGTTTGATGTTTAACCATTCTAAATGAAGAAAAATATTTGTCTGTCGTTTAATTTAAGATGGACGTGATATACTTTAGAAAACAACACAAATTTGAAGGTATCTTGTTCTGTAAAAATACAAGAACCATCAAATTGTGATGGTTCTTGTATTTTTACATGTTCAGAACATTGTGGTCTCAATCTGCCGTGTCAAGTGACGACCGGTCTTACTACTACTACAATGTTCATTTAGAGGGATAGATACAGGGTTCTTTATTTCGAAACAGTATGCACGGAAACAGGCTGAGTTGGATGGGTTGGGACGAGTGGTCGCTGAAGCAGCGGTAGCCATGTTGCTGGTAGTCTTTTAGCGTCATCGCAAATGTTTAAGCTGTTAGGCTGTTCAATGTCGTTAGCTTCACGAATAATTCTCACATTTAAGGAGCTGTTGAAAACGATGGTTTTTGCTGTTTAGAAATCTATTTTGTGACCCGTCTGAATATGATATTGGGCTAGGGCTGAAGTAGTATCGAAATGTTTTACAGATATATACTGTTGTGGATTCGTCGGTTTGTCTATCCTATGTATGTACGTGGGCAGCTGAAACAAGGTATCTCGTAGACACCATGGTCTTCATTGAGGATTTAATCTTTTACGGATCTGACAAGATTGGACAACTTTGAGTGGGTAGTGGGTTTTGATGTTCAGAGGATTAAGAGCTCTACTGATCTTGTCAGTGACACCTTTGATGTAAGGTAGAAAGATTTTGGGTTGATCAGGATGCAAGGTTTCTTTTTTGGATGGAATGAGGTTTTGATCTTTTTGAATGCTCTTATTGATTTGGGTTTTGTGGTAGCCGTTTTGTAACAGTGTTTGTCGTATTGAATTGAATTCGGATGATCTGTGATTGTTGTCGCAGTCTTATAGAACGGGAAATAAGACTGTTGATCACTCAATTGATTTGGGAGAAGCGATAATGTGTTTGGGCATTGAGATAACGGATTGTATGGGTGGGTTTCTGGTACACGGAATAGGAAAAACTGTAAGGTGGGTATATTACACCTGGGTACCTGGGACATATTACACGTGGGAATAAATATCAACTGTTGCAACTAATTATGCAAGGAAAGATTGAAGGTAGGCGCAGCATAGGTAGGAGAAGAATGTCATGGTTGAGAAACCTCAGGGAGTGGTTTGCTTGCACTTCCATACAATTGTTCCGAGCGGCAGCCTCCAGGGTCAAAATTGCCATGATGATAGCCAACCTTCGTAGCGGAGATGGCACGTGAAGAAGAAGAAGAAGGTGGGTGATTTTGAATAGGAATATCAAGGAATGGCCAAGACGCTTTAGACTTAATTTGCATCGTGATCTAAATACTGGGATGCATTCCACTCAGGTAGAAGAGGAAGATATCTAATGTGTCGTTACTATTGGGCTAAATGACTAAGGTGTCATCAACGTACCGTAACCAGCAGGTGGGTTTAGATTTGATGAGGACAGGACTGTTGTTTCGAATGTTTCATGTAGATATCAGTTATTACGGGAGAGAGGAGGATCCCATTGGGGCACCTTTGATTTGACGAGAGAAATGGTTTTCAAATGAAAAGTATGTATTAGACATGCAGTGTTGTATTAAAGATAATATGTCTTGAAAGATTTGATGTTTAGAGTCAAAGATGGACATGGTTTTCACGATAGGAATGTTGGTAAATAAAGAAACATTGTAAAAAATAAATAGTATATGTAAGGGTAAAATAGAAATATTTTTGAGAAGATCAATGAAATGAAAAAAAATTTCGATAAAGGACGAGACGTTTTCGGCCAATGGTTGTAAGGATAAGGCGAGATATTTTGCCAATCTCTGAGTGGGGCAGTTGCATGCACTGACGATGGGTCTTAAGGGACATTGGGCTTATGAATTATTGGAAGGCCGTATATTCCTGGAATTCAAGATGATTTTTCTCTGGGTATAAGAAATTTTTTAATGTCTGGAGTTAATAAGTAATTTTAATGCCTGGAGTCTGAAATAATTAGAAGAGTTGAGAATGACGGTGATATTACCTTTGTCGGCCGGAAAGATGACAAAGTTCTTTAAGTGCACGTCTTTTTGAAAGACTGATATTTGACGGTGGGGGTTTTATTCTACTATTTAAAAAAAGGATAAAAAACAGCTAAAAAACTACAAAAAACTTGTTAAATCCTACCCTTAAACGTACAACTTAAATTTTACAAGTACTAATAAATCAGAGAATAAGTTTAGAGATGAACAACAGGGTTTTCGTAGTTGAAGGTCGTGTACAGATGCAATATTCATTATAAAGCAAATTGCTGAGAAATCACTAAAGTATAATAGACCAACATTTCTGTATTTGATTGACCTAAATAAAGCGTTTGACAAAGTGAAAGATGTAATCTATCTTCTATATAATATAGAAGTTGACCTAAATATAATAAAAACTATCGAAAACATCTAGCAAAACAACAAGATGGAAGTTAGAATAGATGGACAACTTACAGAGCCTATAGAAACAGGCAGCGGAATAAGACAAACGGACTCATTGAGCCCCATGTTTTTTAATTTAATCATAGATGAAATCATCAGAAGCGTTAACAAAGGAAGAGGATACAGAAAAGGAAACAAAGAATTAAAAACACTTTGTGACGCAGACGAGGCAATATTGATAGCCCAAGATAGTCTGCAAAGACTGGTTCACAGAGTTAACATAAGAGCAAAAGAATTTAATATGACCATCTCTTCTCAGAAAACTAAAACAATAGTAGTTAGCAAAGAACCAACCAGATGTAAAATAGAAATTGATGGCATCAGTATTAAACAAGTAATGGAAATACAATTCTTGGGAATTACCTTGTCCAGCTATGAAGACCTAGACAAAGAAGTGAGAGATCAAGTTCAAAAAGCAAATAGTCTGCCAGGATGCTTTAAAAACACTATATGCCGAAATAGACACATTAATACCGATATGAGGTCAAGAATTTATAAAGCCAGTGTAAGAGAAATAATGACATGTGCCTCAGAAATAAGACCCGACACAGCCACAACGCAGAGGATACTGGAAATGGCAGAGATGTGAGTACTGAGAAGAAATACAGGAAATACACTAAGAGATCGAAAGAGAAGTGAAGACATTAGAAGATAATGTAACGTGCAGTGTATAAATGAATGGACACAAAATAGAAACAAAAAATGGAATAACTACATAAGCAGAATGGAGGAGACTCCTGTCGTCAAAATAGCAAGAGATAAGTCATCAATATGCAAAAGAAGTATCAGATAACCGCGTAAAAGATTGTTGTCACGGAGTGACAACCTTCCATAGAAGTATTATTCGGCCAATGAACAAGCAGAATTGTTTTTAAAGAGGAAGAAGAAGAAGAAGATATATTTTCACAAATAGAATACAAAAAACGTCATTTTTTGCTATTTTAGTAGCAAAAAAGTACATAAATATAATTTGTTTAAGGAAGTTCATTAAACTGTCTAATTAATAATAAACAGATGCCAATTTATAACCAATGCGGTTGTGCAATGCGATATATTCAGTGTTATCAATTATTGAAGATTATTGAAGTACAACAGTGGAATTACATTAATATAGGCATCTGAATATTTTATAGTCCTAATGAATCAAAATGCCGTAGCCTAAATAATAAATAATTACTAACGCACATTAATCTATATCACCCTTAACTGTAGTACATATTACTCTAAATATATTTTCTTGTGGCATTTTAATATTATTTACTATTTTTATTGGCTTTATTGGCAATTAACCACAATTTACGTTAAAATACGATTTCCGAAGTGGAAAGCGAAACATAATACTAGTGCTCCATAATCACCAGCTTCTTATAGTGCAACTGAAAATGCTGTTAAAATTGTAAAAGTGCATAATAAAGCTCTATTTCCTGGTAAAAAGTCAGATTTAATCGTCTGTAGATTATTATTCGATTAGCTATACATTGTACACCAGGAGTGAGCCAAAAGTAGTCATGTTTCGACGATATTTGGACAATCCAACCCAATCGAACTGAACGCGCTCCATCGACAGAGGGATGCTTACGCCCAGATGAACGAGAGTAACGACACCCCCGCTTCTATAAAGATGCATTTAAATTATATTTTAGTTATTACAATACAGGTAGTTTGTTGTTTATAGTGTTTGATCAATAAAATCACATGAAATTCTCAAATTCTTCTTCCTTTACTACAAGCTTTTACATGGTCCTTCGAGCCGGATAAATAATTATTACCAGCTACCAGCACAACTGTAAAGAAAACAACATCTTTATTTCTCCAAACACGACACCATATTTGCCGGCTAACAGCCCCATGAGGCTGCATTTTACATAAAAACTGGTTGGGTACACTAAAACTGGATAAAAACAAGGTCAGTCCATTCCTTTTATCATTTTCAAAACATTTACAGTCTCTGTTTGATTTATTTTATATGGTTTTCAAACCAAATTAATATATTTTATTATTTCTAATAGTGATATAAATTACATTAAATCTTACTTACTCTCGTATTTATTGTGAATGTGCTAAACTGATTTTATTATACCAAATTTTAACTAATACAATGGTTAATACATAATATTTAAATATAATATTTATAATAATATACATTACATAATATTTTTAATAACTAAAACATTTATCGCTCTTGTCTCTACTTGAATGAAACATATTTTTTATTTATTTTTACAATCATAGTTCATCATCATTTTATAGAAGCTTACCTAGATATTTATTTCTTAAACAACAAACAAATTTTCGTAATTTTTTTCGTACAGATTTACTGTATAATATAAGTACATTACATACATTACACTTCATCCCTTATTTATTTTATTATTTTACATCTTCACATATTAAAACATGTCTGATCTGAACAAAACTAAGAGAATAGCCGCTAAAAATGCTCTTATTCGCTTCACAGCATATTTTAGAAACATAGAGCATGATAAAACTATCGACCTCGTAGACTTAGAAAATCGGTTATCCAAAACCAAGGAGTTAGAGATTTTTAATGAGGCTCAAATGCTTATTGAAACTGATGACCCTGACTGTGAGAAAAACTATGATACAATACATGCCATTGAAAGATAGTCTTTCGAAGACAGATATTTTAAAATAATATCGGACACTAAAAAACTTATCTCATCTTGACAAGCTACTGAATCGTCTGATTCATGCAGTGTCAATAATTCAATAGCAGCTGGTCCTACAAATACAAGCAATATTAAATTACCTCTATTAAATTTACCTACATTTGATGGAACGTTTGATCAATGGCTCTTCTTTCGCGACGGTTTTAATTCCATTATAAACGATAACACTTCACTTTCAAATGTACAAAAAGTTTCATTACCTACGTCTTTCTTTACGCGGCATAGCTGGCGACACTATTAAATCTTTGCAAGTCTGTGATGCTAATTACGATATTGCTTGGGATTTACCAATTGAAAGATTGAAAAAAAAAAACAATTACTTGTAAATAATCATATTAAAGCCATCTTTAATTTACCGGTAATTACAAAAGAATCAAATCAAGGTCTCAGACAACTTCTAGACAATACTCAAAAACATTTATGCGCATTAGAAGTTTTGTAACGCCCTACACAACACTGGGATGATTTTATTATTTACTTATTAACAATAAAATTTGATGACTCAACAAGATGCTCTAGGGAATCACAAAACTGTACAGGCAACGTACCAATTTTAGATGACTTATTATTTAAGTTTTTAAAAGAACGATGTCATATTTTAGAATCATTTAGACAACTATAATGACAATAAACAGGACCGAAATCCACCACGTTATAAACATAACAAGACTGACACGAAATCTTTTGTCTCTAGTACAGAAAAAGTTGAAATGTACTTTTGCAATAAAGAACACAAAATATATTAGTATCCTGACTGTTTAAAACTAAATACTACTAATAGGTTAAACAATCCAAAACGTTTACGTCTATGTATTAATTACCTTGGCACAGGCCATCCTACCAAGAATTGTCGTTCTGCTGGTTGCAGAAAATATAAAAAGATCCACCCCACTATCTTACACTTTTCGTCTCAAATTTCATTATCTTCCAATATTCCAAACACTAGTCTAATGAATCTCCTTCTATCTCGACCTTCTCTTCAACTCATCATATCAGTTCAACTATCTACACTCTTTTTAAACCGTCCATTTTACTTTCAACTGCTGTTGTCAACGTATTTGGTAAGTTTGAATGAATGAATGAAAATCGTCTTTCAAGATTTCAAAGGGTGCAATAGTTATTACAACACTTTTGGAAAAGGTTATCCAAAGAATACGTATTCACCTTCAGCAGTGGGTCAAGTGGAAGGAGAATTGCCAACAGCTGATTAAGCTTGGACGCATGGTTCTGGTTAAGGATGATGGAGTTCCTCCCTTAATTAAAGTAGCAGCTAGGTAGAATTTTGAAAACATACCGGAAGTGGCAATATTGTGGTATTACTTAGAAATATACGTGGTTACATGTATATTTCTCGTATTATAAAATATTATA
The DNA here is from genome assembly GCA_918026665.1 of Diabrotica balteata. Classification (NCBI taxonomy): domain Eukaryota; kingdom Metazoa; phylum Arthropoda; class Insecta; order Coleoptera; family Chrysomelidae; genus Diabrotica; species Diabrotica balteata. The sequence continues at coordinate 17,463,448 of OU898281.1, read as the reverse complement.
TTATTTCACAATTATTCCAGAAATAAAAATAAAACGTGGCCATAGGTAGGCTTGTTGCATTTTAATATTATTGACTGCTTTTATTTGGAATTAATAAATATAGTAAATATTGTAATACATACAGTTGTTGTGTAAAACTACTTTAGATTGCGTATTCGAATTTCATTACACTGCACTGTTTTGTCCAAGGCAGCCCCTGGTGTTGAAACGGCTAGAACGGGGCGGTTTTCTAAAGCTGAACGAATTAAAGTTGGAATTGCACAGTGCTTTCCTCTATCATCAACCATATTATCCTTCATCTCTACGATATGACGAGAGCCGTAATATTTGAAATGGCATTCTGATTGCATATTGCGTATGCGAATATAAGGACTTTCTGGACCGAAATTAGATGCATGAATAGGAAATGAGATACTGGAGAGCTTGGAAACGATTAACCAAAAAAGTAAAAAAACCCTTTGTGGATATATGCTTGTACGTATATTTTTGAGCAGTAACGGATTTGTTCGCTGACAGATTATGTGGCTGCTTGTTTATAACTATTTTAACGTTTGTAATTATGTAAATAATATATTAAGTACTAAAAAAACTATTTTTTAGGATTTTGACAAATAAATAAATTTATGCAAACACCTTCAAGAAAAAGCTTCTTTTATTACTAAGTACAGATTGCACAAGTTAGGAGCTAAGAAATTTTATGAACTGCTTAAAAGAACAAAAGCTAATGTAGTTAAGGTATCTTTTGGCATGGAACAAAACCAGCCTCTTCCAAAACTCGACAAATTTTGTTTTATAATCTTACTTTTGTATTGATGGAAGATACACAAGATTCTACTAATACTTTTGTGTACACATGGACTGAAAACCAGAGTGGGCCAGGCTCCAATGAAGTAGTTTCAGCTCTGTATAATTTTTTGAGGATTTTGGAAGACAAGTTTAAAAATGATCCAGCGAAATCATTGACACTTCAACTGTTTTTTGATGGTTGCAGCGGACAAAATACAAATCAAAATGTTTTTGGTTTCTTACTTAGTTATGTGCAGACTTCCATATTCCATAGCGTTAAGTGATATTCAGCATTGCTTTAAAATCAGGGGATATAGCTCTATGCCTCTTGATAGAGTATTTGGACGTTTTGAAAAAATATTTAGAAGAAAAGAAACAATAATTGAACCAGAGGAGTACTACAAAGTGTTTGCATATTCAGCTACAGTTAAAGTTTTACAAAAAGACTGGGAACTTTTTGATTTCATGGATGCTGCAAAACGAGTTTTATTGAAGAAGCTCCCGTTTTTGATGCGTGAACGAGTTTTTTTCATTTTCAAATAAAAGTAATAAATACATTAAAGCAAAAAATACTTACTGTGGTGATTCTAGTACTTTTAAAGTTATAAAAAAGGATGCAATTTGCTGAGAGTGTACAGTACAGTGAAGTCTATGACATTAGTGAATCATGTAAGTGAAAAGAAGAAAGAAGATGTGGAAAACCTTCTCAAAGTTATTTCATTATCTGAAAGTTTAAAAGACTTTATCAGCAAAACTTAAGGTGTATAGGTATTGCCGATGATCAAGTAGTCATCGCACAAGATGAAGAAGATCTCAGCTTTATGCTCAGAAAACTAGAAGATGAATATAAAAACAACGGAATGGAAATAAACTTAGAGAAAACCGAATACCTAACAACAGAAAACAAGGATATGAGAATCTTAGAGATAAACGAGGGAAGACAAGTAAATGGAACAGATAAATTCAAGTATTTAGGAACCATAATATCGAACCAGAGAACAACAGAAGAAGATATGAACAACAGACAAACAAGAAACTGTATAAGACAACTAAATTCAGTGCTGTGGGATAAGAACATTACGATAAAGACAAAAAAGAGAATATATAATACCCTGACAAGAAGTATCCTGACATATGGGTCCGAAAACTTGACAATAAACAAGAGAAATAGAGGTAGAATAAGAGCAGTAGAAATGGAGTTCCTGAGGAGAAGCTGTAGACTTACAAAAAGAGACAAAATTAAAAACGCAGAGATTAAGCGGAGAATGGGAGTGCAATCAGACATAATCGACTATATAGAGGAGAAGAGACTATCCTGGTACGGCCACATCAGAAGAGCGGATAGAGGACGCTGGATAAACAAAATCACAGAATGGAGCCCGATCGGAAGAAGAAAGAGAGGAAGACCCCGAAGGTCATTCAGAGACGAAATCGACGAGGCTATGGAGAAAAGAACCCTGCGAGATGGAGACTGGAATGACAGGGAAAATTGGAGAAAACGATTGAGTGAAGGAAGACAGTGAAAACTGTGGAAATCCTTAGTAGTAGTAGTTAAAAGACTTTATAATACTGCAATTAACAATGTGCAAATTGGTTCCAACGATAATAATACTGTAGTGTATGATGAACTAGAGACTTTTATTTGAAAGATTTTTCTACTGTACTTTTCAAATTTTGACAAAAATTGGAACAATTGATTTTATCATTAAAATCAATAAAAATTAATTTTTAATTATTTAATTAGTTAGTTATTAAACCTTTGTTGACATCTCTGGTTGAAGACAAGCTCTGATTATCAATAAACTTACAAATAAATAATTAAATGAAGTTGTCTCCCACATGAATTTTCCAAAAGCCACTGACTTAAGGTCGTTTTAAAAAAAACCAAATGTTTAACTTCTTGAAAGCCATGATTTTGTGTTCAAATCTTACTTTCAATTGTCCTGAAACAAGAATTTGAACCTGCAAATTACATGACTGATTTTATTCCAAAGTAACATTTAATTATATTCTTAAATATAGAAAAAATTTGTTCCTTAAAAATTTACTTTCTTACGTTCCTTAGAAATTTCTTTAACAAATTACGACTGGCCACAAAACTACAAAATGTGGACCAAGAAAATGTATCAGCGGAAGAATTACACCAGCAATTTAAAAAATGCATTAATGAGGCTGCAAGTGAAGCTTTGAGTTATAAAGACAAACATGAAAGAAAAAAATTAAGAATGGTGGTGGGAGAATATGCAAACGTTAGTCAACAAGAAGAAAATTGCTTATCAGAAATGGATGTCAACGAGAAAGGAGGAAGATTGCAAGATATATCAAAAATTAAATCGAGATATAAAAAAAGAAGTAGTGAAAAGTAAAAAAATGAGATGTGGGAACAAGAGTTGGGCAAGCTTGGAAGGTGATAAAGTCTCTCCGGAGAGAAGGAAAGGAAAAATCTAACTTGGAGTTAATAGATCTGAAACAGTGGAAATACCATTACGGGGTCTTACTAACAGAGGATAGATGTAAATTCCAAGAGATCGAAATGGAAGAAATATCCGAACACACACAAATAATTGAGATAACAACTCCAGAGTTAAACGATGCCCTCAAAAGATCGAAAAACGGTAAAGCAGCAGGACCTGGAGACATTCCAATTGAGTTGGTAAAGTATGGACCAAAAATATTACATGAGATGTTGGTTTAACTATTTAACAAATGCTTAAAAGTACAAATTATCCCTGACGATTGGAATATTGGATACATCAGCTCAATATTCAAGAAAGGGGATAAACGCAAATGCTCTAATTATAGGGAAGTAACTGTTATCAGCTCAGTGGGGAGATTGTACGGTCGAATAATAAAAAAAGAATAGAATCAGAATACGAAGACATAAAAGAACAAAATGGATTTCGTGCAGGAAGATCGTGCACTGATGGTATATTCGTTCTGCAGCAGGTAATCGAAAAACGGAAGGCAAGGAATCTATCCACTCACCTATTGTTTGTAGATTTAGAGAAGGCAAACGCTACGGTACTTGAAAAAACTGTTTCAAACATTGACGTACTATTGAAAGTAGGTTCCAGTAGAGAGTATGTGAATGCTACCGCAAATATATACAAAAATGCAAGAAGTGTCGTTAAAGAAGGAAACTGAATCATTTCCAATAAAAAAGGGGCTTAAACAAGGATGTTGTCTATCACCGACCTTATTTAAAATATATATTCCATAATTGCTAGAGCAGTGAAGGAAACAAGTATCCGAAATGGGAATAGACATAGGAATGTCTAACAACCTTATTTTTTCGCAGATGGTCAGGTAGTCGTAGCGAATGATGAGGAAGACATGGACTACATGTTTAGAAAACTAAAGAAAGAATATGAAAAATGGGGCCTCAATATGAATATATCAAAGACAGAGTATCTTAAAATAGGAGACGACGAAGAAGATCCAGAGTTAGAAATTAGAAACACAAAAACATGCAATGAATATAAATATCTCGAATTTATAATATCTAAAGAAGGCACTACCAAAAGAGACATCCAAAATAGAACGCAGCAGGGAAAAAAGCGGTTAACATTCTAAACTCTCTACTATGGTCTAAAGATATTAGACAAGAAACAAAATTGACAATTTATCGAACCTTGGTAGAGCCTATTATGACTTATGGGGCAGAAGTTTGGCAGATCACGAAAAAAGATAGAAAAAGAATAGAAGAAGTAGAAACGGATTTTCTAAGGAGAGCGTGTGGTGTCTTCAAAAAAAGATCATATAGGGAATGAAGATATTAGAGAGAGGATAAATACTGTAGACATAATTGAAATGACACAATTAGTGTGGTATGGTCACTTGAAGCGAATGAATAAACATAGATGGCCAAAGAAAGCTTTAAATTACATACCACAACAAAGAAGAAGAATGAGAAGGCCTTCAGTTGCCTGGGAAGAAAATGTACGGCATCTAATGAGATATAGAGCCATCAAAGAAGACGAATGAATGGACAGAGAACGATTGCGGTCGAAATGCGGAGTCGGCAGAGACTGTAGGAACCTCGCTTATATATATATATATATATATATATATATATATATATATATATATATATATATATATATATATATATATATATATATACAACTTTACTTTTTTGACTTAAGACTTTTTGGAATCACTTCTTCAATTGTTATGATAGTTACGGTGACTGTCAAAAAAACATATATATTTTTGCAATTTCCCTGGTCTATAAAAATAATGATTATGAAAAACATGGAAATAAATAAATATTCGATACGCTTATTAGTTTTATTTCTTATATTGGATACTTTTTCAGACAAATACAATGGCTACTACTTTTCAAAACAATTTATAAGATAAAAGCATATAATAATAAAAATACTATCCTTTTCTAGATGGTACACTTTTAAACCGACTTAGCATATTTGTTGTACAATTATAAACACTCTCACTCACAGAGTTCACCAGCAATATAATTGGTATAACGACGAAAGAAACACAAGAACGAAAACTACCAGAATCAAGCCGCTGTTCTTCGTCGCCTTCGTTTGGATTAAGTTCACTGTCTTTGATCACTGCAAAGTCTTTTTCATTTTCTTTGGGTGCCAGATGTAATATTTCATCACACCGGTAATTAGAATGTAGACTAAATCCATTTTTATTCTTCATGTTGAAGCTGAAATCAATGTTTGATAACAATGAAAATAAACTATATTTCTGTTAATTAGTTTTTAGGTTTCTTACTTGAGATAGAGTCAAAAGCTGACTTTAACTATCTAATAAGCGTCTCTACCACTCCCATATGATTATTTATTGTTTATACAGTCTACGTAGTTAGTTTAACTAAAATCTACACTAAGAAAATCTTCCACTGTACACTAAGCTCCCGAATAAAATTATAAGTGCAGTGTAAGACGTTAAAAATGGGCTGTTACCTCTGAATTCCTCTATTTTCATGAAGAATTTGTAATAATTAAGTTATACTTTACGTCCACTTATTATTAGGGGTGGAAACAATTCCTTAAATCGATTAAAATAAGTTTAAATACGTTAAGTAAAGATTGTTTAGTGTTTTAGGATATTCTTCGTAATCTTTCAGAATGTTTAAAAGCTTAAAAAGTTCCCGCAATTACGATAATATTAAAAACATTTTTTGATGTCAGCACTTTGGCGGTTGTCTGTAATCTTTAAATATTTGTTTAGTGCTATTTTCGGCACTTCGAAATATGCTGACTACGTTTTTGATGTTACACCAGCCCCTCACGTCTCTTAGCCAGGAATATTGTTGTCCTTATGGAACTCGTCCAATTTGTTTTAGTAGAAATATTTCTTTCTTAAACTGCATTGATCTTGAACTGCATTGATCTTGAACTGCATTGATCTTGAACTGCATTGAACTGCATTCATTTGAGGTATGCTTCGTCCACCAGTATGTATCTTGGCTGGCAACAAACCGATTGCGATTTCGAAAGCTACCTTGACGTTTTGCTAAACAGCTCGCTGACGACAGCTTCAACCTCGGTACTAAATGGCTTTAATTGTGGAATGAAAACGCTTCCTACGAGATTAGATAGATCCAACAAAAAATGAGTAACTGCTCGATCTCTATCTCTCAAACCCTGTTGTGAAATATTCTTAGGTAAATCTTAAGAGTATGTGGTGTGTAGGTCTGACTACCGTCATATATAGAAAGTACATTTGTTTCATACTCCATGATTTTCCACATAATCCTTCGACATACCCAAAGAGAAAGCTTCACTTTTACTCCCTTGTGCGCCAGGATCGAGATCAAGTCATCCACTAGGAGTGACTACAGCAAGGGAGAAAGTACGTCCCATTGTGGGCACCGCTTAGCTGTTTTTGTCACAATCTTTTCTCTTTGCACGTCTGTTAGAATCTCCTCCTCCTCCTCCTCTATCCTTTATCCTTTGTAAGGATGTGATCCACAACAAAAACATCTCAGTAGGAGACAAAGATATTGAGCCAGTTGACTCCTATAAATACTTAGGCCATGACATCAGAATAAGTCGAGACAACCAAACAATCGAGCTGAAAAGAAGAATAAACCTCGCTTGGGCTGCATTTGGAAGGATGAAGGATATTTTTAGGTCTAAGATTCCAATGTGTCTGAAAAGAAAAGTATTTAATCAATGTATTTTGCCAGTGATGACCTACGGCACAGAAACCCTAAAGCTCACAAGAACAACAGTGAGTAAACTACAAGTTGCGGAAAAAGTAATGGAGAGAATTATGTTAGGGATTTCTCTACGTGATAGAATACCCAATGCTACTATACGCAAAAGATCAGGAGTAGCAGACGTTATTGAAAGGATAACAACACTAAAGTGGAACTGGGCAGGTCATGTAGCAAGATCAGTTGATGACCGGTGGACAAAAAGAATTTTGGAATGGAGACCCCGAATACAAGCTTACAGAAATAGAGGTTGACCCTCAACGAGATGGACAGATGACATAAAAAGAGTGACTACAAATTTGATTCAGATGGCGCAAAATCGGACTAAGTGGAAAAGCATGCGAGAGGCCTATGTTCAGCAGTGGACGTTAGAGGATAGTTGATGATGATGATGAAGGATGTGGTGATGTTATGGTATTTGACGTATGGCTGCTACCCATTCTTCTCTCTCCTGGGTGCGGCGTGCTGTCTCAGACAGAGAGTAACCGGTAGCGCACTTTATTTGGTCTGACCATCGGAGAATGTTAGAATATAGCGCACATAAGTGGTACTGTGTTAACAAAAGAGTTTGTAGTATACACTTTCGGATGGAAGATTATGAGGATGCTTTAAAAGCTAAACTATTAAACATACAACCTAAAAAGGTGAAAAAAGATAGTAAGTAGGTATAGTAATTTAAATGTTCAGTAAAAATGTGTTAATTCATTGATTTGGGTTATTTTTGTGATTTAGTTTTACAAAATAAGTAAAAAACAAACAAATATCATTAATAATGACTATATGTATCTAGTTACGATCAAAACTTTTAATTCTCTCCTTATTTCTAATGAAGATGACGTAAAAGAAATAAGTATGAGATCAAAACGCATGGCCAGGAAAGAAAACAAAGATGTTGTTGAACATATAATTTTACAGAAAACTAAAGAGGGGCAGATAAAAGTAATACAAATGGATACTCTTACTTAACATATTGATTTACAGGAAATACTTTCATGTAATACCGAATCAGAATTAGATATACTAAAAAGAGAATTAAGGAACATAAAAGAAAAAAACGTGAAACTTCAACAAAAACTTCTAGAAAAAGAAGATACTGAAAAAAATAAATCATCGATTAGAAAACTTGAGATATCTAAACTGGAAAGCGAAACTAAGATTGAGGAAAAGGCAAAACATATTTATCAAATCTAGTAATGTAATCAGATATTTTTAAATATGTTGAACTTAAGGAAAAAACTACTAATTCTGATATAAAAATATTTAGTTGAATCTCTTTCTTAGCATGATTTACTTGTTAGGAGGAATTTAGAATAATGCACTAAGTACATGTATTATACCCAATTCAAAATTATGGACTCAAAATAATTTAAAAAAAGTAAATTGAATTCAACCCATTATTCTTCTTCTTACGATGCCTTATCCTTAAGGACGTTGACCATTACATTTGCCCAATTAATCTTATTTGTAGCAGCCCTGAATAGTTCTATGGAGGTCATGTTCGTACATTGCCGTAGGTTTTTAAGCCAAGAGTCTTCTTCCTGGTCCTCTTTTGCTATTGACTTTGCCTTCGATTATAAGTTGGAGCAGTTCATACTTTTGATTTCTTATGATGTGACCAAAATATTGTGTTTTCCGTTCTTTTATTATAAGTATAAGCCCTCTTTCCTTATTCATCCTCCGCAAGACTTCCGCATTTATCGTATGGCCCATGTAGGATATTCTTAGCATTTTACAGTAACACCAGAGTTCAAATGCTTGGATTCTTTTTTGTGTTGCTTCTGTCATTATCCAAGCTTCAACACCATAGAGCAAGGTGGAGAAAACATAGCACTTAAGTATTCTAGTTCTCAATGAGATGCCCAGCTGGCGGTTGCATAGAACTTTTTGCATTTTGTAAAACATTGTACGTGCCTTTTCCAGGCGTATTCTTATCTCTAGTGAGTGGTCCCAAGTTTCATCAAGATTACTTCCAGGGTACATTGTTCTTGTTACTCTTTCCAGATCTGTTCCGTCGACGTTGACCTTCACCCTTCTGTTTTGGTACCTGCTGATGACCATCGTTTTTGTCTTCTTTGTATTCAATTTCATTCCAAATTATCTACAGGCTGTCGTAACTCGGCCCATTAAGCGTTGCAGGGCTTCATCGTTATCTGCCAGTATGACAGTGTCATCAGCATCTCGCATCTTATTTATACATTGCCCGTTTATAATTATACCATCCGAATTGCCTTCCAAAGCTTTCTGAAATATCTTCTCAGAGTAAACATTGAACAGCAAAGGTTGAACCTTCTCGATATTGATTTTTCCAGATGTTTTGCTTTTTATTCTGATTTTAGCCTTTTGTTCTTGGTAGATGTTTGAAATGATCCTTAAGTCTTTATCGTCGATATTACATGACCTTAAAATATCTATTAGTTTATCATGTTTCACCAGGTCAAACGCCTTCTGAAAGTCTATAAAACACAAGTATACATCAGAATCGGCATCTCTACGTCTTTCAACTAGCACACGTATTGAAAAAAGTGCTTCTCTTGTTCCGAACCCATTCTTAAAACCAAACTGAGTTTGACCGGTGTGTTCGTGTAGTTTATTGTATACTCTATTGTTTATTACTCGTAGGAAAAGCTTCAAGATATGATTCATCAGGCTAATAATCCTATGGTCTTCACATTTCTTGGAGTTTCTCTTCTTTGGTAGTGGTATAAATACCGATGTCAGCCAATCATTTGGTATTATGCCTGTTTCGTATATTTTGTTAAATATATCTTCCAGATTTTTCGTTCTTTATCTGATTTGCCGCTTGGATAATTTCTTGCTTTGTGATATAAGGTCCAGTCGATGCCTCCTGCATATGTTCGTCCTCTCCCGGTCTTAAAACATCTCTTCCACGTATTCTCTCCATCTACCTATTTGATCTTCTATGTTCAGTAGCGGGTTCCCATGTTTATCTTCCATGAAAGACGCAGGAGTTTGTTTAAATATTTCAGCGGGTTCTTTTACTTTTTTATGTAGATTGAAAGTATTATGTCTTTGTTCCAACTCTTTAATTACCAACCCAATATTAATATAGTATATTTATTTTGCATGCTTTGGTCAAAGTCACATATTATATGTATACACATGAAACAATCTATTTCTTATTTAATTAAGTAGTAGTGCTATTCTACTACATATATTTAGTTGCAATTATATTCTACAATTTCTGTAGGAATCTCCAACATTTTTTAAAGATTGAATGAAATAAATAGTCATTAAAAGTCTTAAAGTATTTTTTTAATATACATGGATTAACATATTTTTAATCAATGCTGCTTTGCGAGTTCATTTCAACCAGTAAAAAAAATGAATTTGAATGTAGCATTCTCACTGACGTCATTCCCGCCATTGGATTCTCGACGCTAATTGGTTTAAAGTTATCAGACAACCCGCCTATTTGCTAACTTTGGATACACATTAGTATACAGCTCAGATTGAACTCAGATAGTGAAATTCGATCGTGAGGGGTCGGCAGGTATCGGAAATTTGGATTTTACGATCATGGGCATTTTCTAGTACCTAAAACAAGGTTTTTAAATTTGATTTTAATTTTACCACGATACATAACCACATAGTAAGGTAAGTGAAATAGGACGGGTGGGGAGAGTGATGTGCATGAGCCCTATGGGTGGCGCTACTAGTCACTTTAGGTGGGGGGTATAATATAGCGGGAGACGCATGTGCGGTGGCGAAATTTGATTTAGATTGGGACGTCATATTGCAAATTGAGTTTTGTCTTTTGATATTATCATCTTAAATTATAAAAATTGTGTTTTACCATCGTTGAAATGGAACAAAATAGAATAAAAGGTAAAACATGTTAAAATTCCACGAGGAAACTAAGTTCCTGTAGCTGGCTGTATACCATATATCACAAAAAAATTTTGTTTTATATCCTTTATAAAAGGTATATAAAAATGCCCCAAACGGGCTATCACAAACACATTGCAAAACGTTTTCGGATTAATCAATCCATTATCAGTGCAAACGGTTGTACATGCTAGTAGCCACCAAAATATATGGGTCAAAACCCTTTAAATGTTTTAAATTTATAGTTGTTTTACATTATTAGTAGTTATAATTTGTGATGTTTAAGTTACCGTTGGATAGGTAACATGGCAGCGTATGACTCTACATGAGTAAAATGGTCCTGAGACGAAGTGTCTACGAGGACCTGTTGTTATCAACATGGAATAAGTTTTTATTTCTTATTTTATGATTATATTTGCTTTCCACTAAAAACATTTTAAACTTTTTAAATGTTGGCACCTAAACTTCAGAGTATATTTTTTGAATTTGCCGCCTAAAATTCAGAATTTACGTTTTGAATTTGCCGCCAAATGAAATTAAATTCGGCCCGTCCGTATTTGGCGCTAGAAACTCTCTCCCAAAACTTTATACGGGAGTTACCTTACTACGGAGATATATACTCTGAATTTTAAGTGCAAAAATTTGCTTTCGACCTGTAAAAATATTTTCCTCTTTTACCTTTTATTAAAAATATACAATTTGTTCTAAAAAAAACCTATATAAATATTTATCAGGCTATGATTCAGCTAGTTTTGAAATATGGAAAACCGTAGGTAATATTAACAAATATTTCTCTTAACCGAAATGATGTAATGGGGAAAAGGCATTGGTTTGGAAGTAATCGTACGGGCACCTATCTGGAACGAACGAAGAAATAATACCACCAAAGCGTTGGGATTGCACACTAGATCATATGAATAAAGTAAAGACAGGAAAAGATGGCGCATGGTCGGGAAATTAAATATCTAGGGAAAATATACTTAGGTCTGATATCTATCAAGTTATGCGAGTCTTTTATTGAATAATAAAGCACACTTTTTTTAGTGTACCTATTTTTTCTTACAAAATCCCACAAAAAATGTTTAACGATATTTTCCAGATGTTTAACAAATCTGGTGAAAATATACAAAAACAAACACAGAATTATTTTAAGCCGCAATATTGGATTTTTTTAAAATGAATTAAACAAGATAATATGTGCTACATCCATATACCTCATTATGTATTAGATAAATAATAATATAAATCAATAATTTACATGATTCGGTTACGAATATGTCAAATAATAAATAATAAAATTCGTGCAAATTGAATTAAGTGCAATAGGTGTGTATATGTAATTAGTGAAACGTACTGACAAATGTTTATTTTACTATTTCAACTGCTGATATTTTTTAATCCTAAACACTCCGCTTCAGTTCAAATAGTTCTTGTTTTGTTAGTCTGGAAAAACGTCATATATTTTACATCATTCTCCAATATAAGCCAACAACAACTCCTTATAAAATGCCACGATAAAACTAAAAAGTATAGAAAAGGTTGATGGCTTCGGTGAAGATCTCTTCCAAATCTTCTAATCAAACATGTTGTAATCAACAGCTAAAAAATTGGAGAATATAATTAGATATTCCCTTAGAGACAGTTATTACACGAGTATACGTCTGGCTTATCGGCTGAGGAAGAACAACACCCATTTGGTGTGGACGATTAGAGTAAATAGCAAATACATGCCAGAAGACGTGATTTGTGCCAAACTAAGACGAGGAGTTTTCTCAACCAAACAAACAGATGACGGGATTGTTGTTTTGAAATAGCGTGATAAGAGATATATTCGAATGTTATCAACAAAGTCCTCGGCATTGAAAACGCTCCCTAATGAAAGTAGAACGGGACGAACTATTCAGAAACCAATATGTATTTTTGACTATACCAATGGCAAGTCGTCCATTGATATTAGTGATCAAATGACTACGTATTCCTCTACATTACGGCGGTGCACGATATGGTACAGAAAACTTATGTTCGAAATTATTTGGGGGACGAGTTTGGTCAATGCTCATTTCCTGCATAAATAGAACCCTATCCGTAAGAATTTTGTGAACAGGTTATATCCTCAATGCTTGTAAAATGTTTTACAGAAAACATCACTATTGCTGGCCCATCTGTAATCATAAAACAGTATGTGCGTCATCTAGTAACAATTGTCCAAGATGGTATTCAATCAGAGGGCGTTGTTCGGAGTGTTACAAGAAATACGTAAGGAAATAAGTAAAAAATGCTGAAGGAAAAATTGTGAGAGCATCTCAAGTAAACACCAAATGATCTGTGTGTGACATTATTATTTGTAAAAAATGTTATTATGCAACGCACTTAATATCAAATCAATTTTTTTTAGTGTAATACATATATATTTATTTTTATTTTAAGAATTCGTATATTATTGTTCTTTACCACCCGTCTTTTCATGTCTAAGGCCAAACCCAGTTATACCAGGAAATTGGCTTAGGCCATAACATTATTCACGACATATAAAAACTGAAGAAACTGTGTTTTTTTAGGAGACACAACAGATTGAACACAATGAACCATGTGTATATTTTTCGGTACACAGCGTTGAGGACAGTGTGTATCTAAAAGGATACACTGGTGCTTAGGGTGTTAAAATTAATTAGGCAAGAACATTATTTTATAGAACTGTATTGTGCTACGCAATAAGTACTACATTTTGGCGGGTTATACGGGCAAGGTCCATTTTACTTTGGTTATTTACTTTGTTTATTAGGTAATTACTATTTAAATGGGAATAAGCCACAATTAAAGGTTAAAGTACGTTTATTGGTGATTGAATTTCCACTTCAAAAATCGTAATTAAATACAAACATTAGTGGGTACTCCTTTTTTTTTCGGATTATTGGAGGTGTAACAAACGTGAAGAATAATGTTTTGGTGGAGAAGTAGTGGACTGCTAAGAAGCTGGGGGGTTCAGAAGATCGTCTGTGTGAACGATATGTAAGGAGCGCACAAAGGAATTTGGGAGAACTTTGCCAAGATTGTCAGACGAGGTACTTCAGGGGTTACCAGCCATACAATAAGAACGGCTCTTTATCAGCGTTTTGGCGTGCAGTGCTTCTTCTTCTTAACATGCCATACATCAAAGTGCGTAGGCGACTATCTCATTACTAGAATTCTGTTCTTGGCGGCGTGACACAGCTCACCTGTATTGTGTATTCCTGTCCATTCTTTAATATTCCTTAACCAGGATAATTGTTTGCGGCCGGCTCCTCTCCTACCTTCGATCTTCCCTTGTAGGATTAACTGTGGTATTTCATATTTTGCTCCTCTCAATATGTGCCCAAGGTAACCAATCTTGCGTTTTTTTAATTAATTCAAAGAGTTCTCTTTCCACGCCGGCTCTATTAAGGACGTCATCGTTTCGAACTCTATCCATCCAAGGTATGCGCATCATTCTTCTCAATGACCACATTTCAAATGCTTCAAGTTTGTTGATAGATGTTTTTTTCAAAGTCCACGTTTCCATGCCATAAAGCAAGATGGACCATATGTAGCACTTGACCATTCTGTAGCGTATTTCGAAGTTTAGGTGTTGATTACATAGGAGCGGTCTGAATTTCACAAAAGCTTGTCTTGCCATTTGTATTCGGGTTTTTATCTCGTGTTGTGGATCCGATTGGTCATTGATTGTGGTGCCAAGGTATTTAAAAGTTTTCACGCGATTTATACGATTGTCACCTATGCATAATATCGGGTTTTCTGGAGGGTTTCTGCTAATGACCATATATTTCGTTTTCAAAATGTTGATTTTGAGGCCATATTTTTTACCTATGCTATTCACCCTATCAAGTAATAATTGCTGATCTTCCAAATTATCAGTTATAATCACTGTGTCGTCCGCATAGCGTAGGTTGCTAATTGGTATGCCGTTCACCTTAATGCCTAATTTCGTATCGTCTAATGCTTCCGCAAATATATTTTCAACATATAAATTAAAAAGCATCGGAGAGAGTATGCAGCCTTGGCGGAAACCTTTCCGGATTTCAAATTCATCCGTATATTGGTCTTGATCAATCCTTACCTTTGCCATTCCTTGTGCAGTGCTTAACTGCGATATTTAATAGGGAATGATAGGCAAGAAATCTTTAGTATTCGTTTGGCTCTGTTGTTTGAGTCTGCAATGGTTCTTAGGACACACCTCCTGCTGAGTGATAGGGTTCTGTTCTATTTCCGTTTAAATAGTAATTACTTTAAAATTCTTTAAGAAAATAGCTTAAGAAAAAATATTGTTTATTAGGAAAATAAACACATTTTAAATTAAACTTACGTTCCTATACCACAGCGACAACTTATTTGATGGCTATTACTGAATTTTTAGGATTTTTGGCAAGATTCTGAATTCTGAAAGAATATGTACTACCGTATTTTGCATATTTTTGTAAAAAAAGAAGTGACTGCTACGGCTGACTCCAATTGGTGCCAAAGTAGTCACATTTTATCAACTTAATATTAGAGCCAGACAAGCTTATATTTACATTTTTTTAAACGTGTAGCGACCTTTTTACTAAACATTTTCACTAACAATAAGTTTGTACTTTCAATATTAAAATAAATTTCCGCATTCGGTGTAATAAATATAATTTTACATAATGTAACTAACGTAACTAATTCTCCAGGCCACAAATGTAATTTTCATATTCTATTTCATTAAAGTTTAACTTATTATGAGTGTCTCCGAAGTTTCCTATTATCCCACACACAAATGATGCTTTCAAAGTATATGAGGATGGCAGGATGACCCCAGACTCTAATAATCACTTGAATATATCTGACATTTGGGGCTTATATATCACAGAGAATGGCCGTTTGCGTTTTGTCACAGAAGCGTTGCTTATTAATCTTTTTGAAAGGTGTAAAAGATCCTTTTCATTCATTTTAACCATAGAGGGGATAAACCTCGGTTTTATATAACTTTATTCTTTATACCGTACAGCAAAAATAATCCAAAAACAATTAAACACACCTACCGTACTAGAACTACTAGATTTAGAAGCTAGTAAGTCGATACTTAATGCAGAAGTATTACTATATTGCGCAAAGGGTCACATTTTAGGAAAATCTATTTGAAGTAAAGGCTACTAAGGCTTTTATAAAATAAACAGAATTGTATTGTTTAGCTGATGGAACTGTTTAAAGGAAAGGAAAATAATAATCAACACAATAACGTACCTGAATTAAGACACAAAATAGAAATTAATTTTCAGTAAGTAGAAATAACCATAAATTTACTCAAAAATAGAATGTCAGGACCAGATGGAATAACCAACGAGCTTACAAAACACGGAGAAAAAGTGTAACCCTAGAGATAACAAAACTTATACAAAAACTAATATTGCACTGCAAGATACCAGACGCATGGAGATACAGCATAATGCTACCAATGTTCAAGGAAAAAGATAAAGAAGACCACAACAATTATAAAGGTATAAATCTACTGAACACCGCACCTAAGCTTACCACAAAAGTCCTAACCAACAAAATCAATAGACTAACAACTTTATCAGATGAACAACAAGGATTCGGATCCGGAAAATCCTTCGTAGACGCCGTATTTGTACTAAGGCAAATCACATTAAAGGTCATCGAGTATAAACCAGCATATATATGTTTTCTAGACCTGACAAAGGCTTTTAATCACATCCAAGTCGAAGACGTCTTACACCTACTGTATAAAAGAAACATACCAATGAATATTGTACAAACCATCGAAAACATCTACTTGCATAATCGAATATAGGCAAAGATAAATCGAAAATTAACACAGTGTATACCAGTACAAAGCGGAGTCAGACAGGGTAACTCATTAATCCCACTTTTCTTTAATATAATAATGGACGAAATAATATAAGCAGTACGTAAAGTTCATAGTTAAAGAATGGGCAACAAAGAAATTCAAATATTATGTTATACAGACGACGCCGCATTAATCGCCGAGAGGGAAGAAGAACTCCAAAGATTAATATACATCTTTAATACAACAGCCAAAAAATACAATATGATAATATCAGCAGAAAAAAACCAAATATATGACAACATCTAAATACCAACTACGAAGTAAAATCGAAATTGATGGGAAAATATTGAAGCAGGAAACAAGGTTTAAATATCTGGGAATAAATATAACTAGATACAGAGATGTTGAAAAAGAAGTAAAACAACAAAGCTTAAAAGCAAGTAAAGCGGCGGGATCTATTATTAACACAATCTGAAAAAACAAACACCTAGGACAATACACAAAAACAAGAATCTATAAAGCAGCAATTAGACCTATATTAACATACACGGCGGAGACAAATCCTGACACATCTAAAACGGGGCGACTACTGTAGCGTTTTAAATTTGTTAATATTTAATATCTATATAATAATATAAATTCTGTTTTAAATTTTGTAGTATGCCCCTGGGTTGTTTGTTTCGTTGTACGCAGTCAAAGTTAACAGGAACTAGTTTATGTATGTGTTTAAAAATTGCGTTTTATTTTTTTAACTAGGACGTTAAAATAATCAAATATGTGTTATTTCTACCGATTTTTCAGTGAATATTTTAAGGTTGTTTGACGAAATAGGCAAAATATAGATATTTTTGTCATTGTAGAAACATTCAAGTCCCCCAATATTCCAACAAAAGGGGATGTTTGTTGTCGGTTCGGTGTTGGGTGCGAGGGACTATGTTTGTTTAGATTAAAAGACTTGAGGTGAATTTGATTTGCGTAGGGATTTGTAAAATCTAACGCAGAGGTAGTGAAGCAGAGGCATTGAAAATAGAAAGGCGTTTGGAGGCTTTGAATCAACAGCCGATTTTTTTGTGTAATGTCTTTAGACCGGTCAAGGTGATGATTTACTCTTTTGAAAAAATTGCATTTTAGAACAGAGTAACCACCATAAGATTTGTGCAGTATACCGGAAACTGATAATAACTGAAATTTGAAAGCTGTATAATATACATACAATATGTCCCAGTCTGAACCTGAACGTGCGCTTGTAAACGTGCCTGTAGTGAAGATGAGTGGTAGAGGAGCAGGCTCCTCGGAGATAACTTGTCAAACGTACTTGGTGGTCCGTTATTCCACCTGCGTGAAGTTGTTTGCCCCCACAAGGATCATGGAATCACGGCAACACAGGTACTGCGGGAGAGTGGAGCCCCAGGTTATGGCTATCATGCCACCCTCATCTGGAGACGGACTAGCAGGGGAATAGGTTCTGCCAGAAAACGATCGCCTTCGGATGCTGGCGATACCCTTTATGAACCTACTTTACCCAAACGGGGCTGATTGGGTCGTCAGTGTTCGAAGGTCTTCAGCCTTCACCAACCGGGGAAGGAATCTTCGTTATCCATTTGTATTAACCCGGATTCATTGATAGGTACGGGTTCCAGGTTTTATTGGGCACCTCGGGCTTAGAATCCCGCTCGCAACGAAGATGCGTCCTACCAACGTGGGATGCGTGGGGCGGGTCTGCACCTAGGCCAGAAGATTGCGTAATGTTTAGGATTTATAGTGCCCTGGGAAATACAATCCGCGTAGTGATATCGCCTTTAAATTCCCACCATCCAGCTATTCCGTTTAGGTGAGTTGGGCACTGGTGTAACCGGCAAGGGGGCCGAATGGCGGATCGTTCTTAGTATGAATGTATTATCTGTGGTGGCAGACAGGGTTGTGTTTTGTCACTCAGTCTTTTTAGTCTATACTCTTAAGAAACCTTTATTGAGGCTTTGGATGACAGATAAATTTACAATATCTCCAGACACAAATAAATCTATGTTTTTTCCTTGGCTTGGACAATTGTCATTCAGCCAGTCTCCATCAACATAAGTTTTGTTAAACAAATAAATCTAGTCAGTGAAGCAAGTGACAGATTTATATAATCGTTAAAAGATGACCTCTTTAAATTAAAAATCGAATTGTTTCAGCATTCTCACAAAATTAAATGAATATTGCCAAATATCAGGGTGGACTCTTTTCAGGGGCCATCCCTGTATACGGATATAATAAAATAGGGTTAATTATAAGGATCGTTTATCAAAAATCTTAAAAATAACTATATAAGTAGATTTTATCATTGTTCTATACCGGCATAACATATCCTACGCCATTCCATTCGTAGCGCCTCTGCCTACATCCCGAAGCTCCAGTTTTAAAATTAAATTATAGATGGATTGTCTGCATATCATACGATTATTAATTACTTCGGAGATAATGGGAGACTGGGATAAGTGATTTCCTAGAGTTCATAATTATTTTACGGTGGGATTATCGTAAATTTTGCTAGGGTTATATGGAAAACGTGCGTAGAGAACGTCATTAAGTATTTAGTTATGTCACTACCAACATAATTGTTATCGTAATAAACTAATTATATGAGAATAGGGTTATTTGTGGAGTAACATTCAGAGTTGCTTTGGAAACTGGAATACAGTCATTTGGTGGTATAAGTATTCAAATAATTAATATTAGCTAGAGGTATCAGTAAATAAATAGAGTTTTTTTACTGAGCACTGAAGACTTGCGATATGTATTTTTTTAACCTATTCTCTATCCTTCCATTGTTGGATATAGGTCTCCCCCAGTTCTCTCCATCTTTTTCTATCTTGAGCTGTTCTCTGCCATGTGGGACCTCCTTGTTTCCTGATGTCATCTTTCCACCTCATCTGTGGTCTGCCTCTTGATCTCTTTGCATTGTATGGACGCCACTTTCCGATGACATTGTTCCATCGTCCGTCTTGGACACGTTCATTATGTCCAGCCCATTTCCATTTAAGTTTTGCTGCTTGTTCTATCGCGTCTACTGTCTTTGTTCTGGTTCTGATCCACTGGTTACGTTTTCTATCTTTAAGTGATATACCCAACATTTGTCTCTCCATCGCTCTTTGTGCCTTCCTTATCCTATCCAAATTGGCCTGTGTAAATGTCCATGTCTGTGCTCCCTAGGGGAGCACCGGTATTATACAGGAGTTATATACCTTGCTTCGTAAGTATAGAGGGATTGTTTGATTTTTTAGAACGTAAGAAAGTTTGCCGAACGCTGCCCATCCCATTCTTACTCGTCTCGATATTTCGGCTGTTTGATTTTCTCTGTTAGCTCTGATTGCTTGTCCTAGATAGATATACTCATTTACCTGTTCTATTTTTTCTGTTTGTATTTTTATTGCCTCTTGGTCTTCCGTGTTTGTCATTACTTTTGTTTTGTTGAAATTAATTTTTAGGCCTTTTTGCAGTGATTTTTCATGAAGTTCATTCAGCATTATTTCCAGTTCTTGTCGTTCCGAGGAGATCAGGAGTATATCATCCGCATATCTAAGGTGATTAAGGTATTTTCCGTTAATACATATTCCTCTGTTTTCCCAATCTGTTGATTTTATTATGTCTTCGAGGGTCAAGGTAAACAGTTTAGGTGAAATTATATCGCCTTGTCGGGCTCCTCGTTTAACTTTTATATTATTCGTTATTAATTTGTCGTCCAGAATTACGGTCATGGTTGCGTTTTGGTAAATATCATGTATCAATTGTCGGTATCTTAAATCTATTCTACTATTGACCAGAGCTTCTTCAACCGCCCAGTGTTTAATGCTGTCGAAAGCCTTTTCATAATCTACGAATGCTAAGTACAGCGGAAGGTTGTATTCATTGGTTTTCTCAATTAAGATTTTAAGCGCATGTAGATGGTCGATTGTGCTGTATCCTTTCCTGAATCCGGCCTGTTCCACTGGTTGGTAGTTATCAAGTTTATATGTTAGTCGGTTGTTTATTATTCTTGTGAAGGTTTTATATAGTTGTGACAAAAGGGAAATAGGACGGTAGTTGTTTAGGTCTGTTCGGTATCCTTTCTTATGTATTAAGATTGTGTTGGCATTTCTCCATTGTTTAGGTATTTTACCTTCAAACAGACATTTGTTGAACAGTATTTTTAGCATTTTCTTTATCGTGTCTCCTTCTTCTTTTAGCAGTTCCGCCAGTATTTTGTCCTCACCGGCCGCTTTATTTCTTTTCATGTCGTTTATGGATTTTTCGATTTCATCTTCAGTTATTTCTGGTAATACCTCTGAGCCAACATTTTGTATTTTCCTCGAGAGATTCTGTTTAGATGATAGTGGTGGGTCATTTTTAGAACTGTACATGCGATATGTATTAATCGATCTAAATTTAA
The DNA here is from genome assembly GCA_918026665.1 of Diabrotica balteata. Taxonomy (NCBI): domain Eukaryota; kingdom Metazoa; phylum Arthropoda; class Insecta; order Coleoptera; family Chrysomelidae; genus Diabrotica; species Diabrotica balteata. The sequence continues at coordinate 17,442,406 of OU898281.1, read as the reverse complement.
AGTAAAAATAAGTAAATAAAAGTTTTACATTTTTTTCCTGATCCTCTCTTCTGCCTTCTTGATTTTAAGCATTTTCATGTTTTGTCTTGTAACGTTTCAAAATTCCGGAAATCTTGTCTAAATTTAGTTTAATTCATTAAATTTGATTAAAATTACCCTGTTCATTACTTTAATTTCTGTACATTTCTAGCGAAATCGTTTTGATAAGACCAGCAATTCAATTTCTATATCGAAAATTAATACCTGCACAGATAAACGCAAATCACTTTAGAATCATATGAGATTACAAGCGACTAATCCCAATAAATTAAATTTGTTACGTCCCTCCACACATATTCTTATTTTTATTAAGTATTTCGTATTATTTTATTTTATATTTAATTATTTTATTAACGTGTGTGTATGTCTTACAATCGTAAATTAATACGGCCCTGGACAGTCTACCCCTACTATACTTAAGTAAGGGTATGCGAAGCTACGAGGCTACACACAAATCAATTTTGAATAGAGTCTTGTATAAATCGGCGCGCTAAACAGTCACAGTATTATTTGTGTAAACAAGAGTCCTTGAAGCCACCCCGAGTCCTGAGTTGTCCCAGTGCACTGTGGAAGAAGCAGACGTAGATCAACATCACAGGTACCGTAATTTGATTGCATACACACACCATATACATATTTATATTAATTGATAAATTTACATAAAACTTATTTACATATTAAAATTAATACCAGCACCTAACTAAACAACTATGTACAAGTGTCTTTTATAGTATACATTTGTACATTTGGTCCTTCAGACGCCCAATTAAATTAGTTTAAAGTAATTTATTCAATTAAAAAACGATATCAAATTATATATAAATTTTTAAATATTTGGCAAAAGCTTCTCAAAGATCGTTGAAGGTCATTCAAAAGTCAGCAACGGTAGAATATATACATCTGGCATTACAGCCCCTTTAATCCCAAGTACGACTGTACCTGCTATTGTTAAATATAAGCCTTTACAATTTCTAAAATTCCTACAAACGCAAGGTCTCTGTACCTGACTTAAGTAAAAGCGGTTAAATACAATATCTATAGAATTTCTTATGAATACTAATTAAGAATTCTTTGAAATCGGGTGGTTTATAATCTTATATATTTTGTATAACTTAGGAAATTTTTAAAAACGCAATATTTATTGAACCCTTTGGTTTTAAAAATATTTTATGCGTGTATTTCTAGTTACAATTAAATATATATATTAATTTTGTTTAAATAATACTTGGAGTGTTTTTTTATTTTTTTTTTGTTTGCTCGATTATACAGACTCAAATATAATAAATATTTTTAATTATTGATACTTATTGAGTTTTATAACTTTAAAAGTATCACATATACGAGTACATACTAAACTTATTGAGAATCATTCTTTAAAGGTTTTGTTGTGTTACATAAATTTATATTTCTATAAATAATAATGTCTTCCAGAAGTTCAAATAGAATTATTCGTTTGCGTGCGTTGAGAAACGTTGAAATTTGTAAAATTAAACAAATGGAAAAACTGGCAGATGAAGTATTAGTTGATGCTTCATTAATTCCAGGATTTCTCTTTTCTGCAAAAGATTACGAATCTATCAATACTAGTTTTAATGATCAACATACTGAATTAATTAATTTAATTGCTGTTGAGGAAGACGTAGATTTAGATACGGAAGAATTAATTAGATTTGAATTTGCTAATAGTATTAATAAAATAGCTTCTCTTTATTTTAAACATAATGCATCATTGAGCAATACTGCTAGTGGAACTCAAAATGTGTCCGCTGATCCACATATTAGATCAAAAACTAATGTAAATCTTCCTAAACTAAATTTAAGTATATTTACGGGCGAGATTACCGATTTCCCCACATTTATAGATTTATATAATGCTCTTGTACATAATAACTCTGATCTTTCTAATATAGAAAAGTTTAGTTATCTTCTGCAATCACTTAAGGGAGTACCTTACAATTTAATTAAAAGCATTAAGCTTCAAGATTCTAATTATATAATTGCTTACAACACCTTAATTGATCGCTATGAAGGTAAACGAGACTTATCTAGAGCATTGTGGAAAAATATACAAAATGCCAGTGTGGTTAAAACTGATGATCCTATTTCACTTAGAAAGTTATTAGATATTTTCAATGAAAACCTAGCATCTCTAGAAAAGTTACTTTTTTCTCCCTCTCAATGGGACTTCATTCTAATGAATATACTGATGGACAAATTGGATGTAGAGACAGTTAGAGCTTTTGAATTACACTTTGCTTCAAAAAATGTACCGACTTATGAGGAAGTTTATAAGTTCGCATTGCAGCGTTGCACTTCATTGGAATCTTATAAAAGACAAGTGAGCAAAAATGTCAAATTTGCCAATTCCGATAGTTCTAATAACGTAAGGTATTCATCTCGTCAAACTTCTACATTTTTGACCAGTTCTGTCAAAAATAAATGTCTATTTTGTGGTTCGGATCATGCTGTGTTTAAATGTAATCAATTTCTTGCTGAATCACCTCAAAAACGTTTTGACTTTGCCAAACAGAATAAATGTTGTATAAACTGCTTGTCTAAAACTCATGTTACGGTCAAATGCCTTTCTTCCAAAAGATGTACACATTGTAACAAAAAACATCATACTGCTCTTCACTTTGATAATCTTAATGCGAATGATCAATCTTCTTCTTCTTCTTCTTCTCATAACGAGGTTGCTAGTTCGTCTACCGATCCCATGCCTTCTATTTCCGCCTTATCAAATACTTTAACAAATAATGTCTTGCTAGCTACAGCTACAATCTATGTTCTAGATCGTTTTGGTAAAGCCTTGGAAGTTAGAGCCTTGTTAGACAGTGCGTCTCAAGCTAACTTCATTAGTAAAGAATGTGCAGACAAATTAAGTCTCCCTAAATTCAATGCGGCTTTATCGATACAAGGTCTTGATAGAATGTGCACCCCAGCCAAATCAGGCGTAAAATTGAACATTTCTTCGTCTTATGACATAAACTTTCATTGCGAGATAGATGCAATAATTCTTCCTCAAATCTGTCAAAACATGCCAACTGTTCCAATTTCTTTAGACAACTTGACATATCTTCAACATTTAAGGTTGGCTGATAAAATGGCACATATTCCTGGTAAAATTGATGTTCTATTAGGCGCAAATATTTTTCCTTATATCTTAACAGGGGGAATTATTAAAACTCGTAATGATCAGCTTTCAGCTCTTGAAACAAGTTTCGGTTATGTTTTGATGGGAAATATTCCACCCACAAATATAACAAATATTCATTCCTTTTTGACGTCATTTTCTGCTAATGATTCTGAGCAATTAGATGCGACATTGAAACAATTCTGGGCCATTGAGGAAGTACCAGAAGTTAAATCCTATTCTCCGGAAGACTCGTTCTGTGAGAAGTTGTATACTAATACCACGTATAGAAATGCCGAGGGCAGATTTGTAGTAAATCTTCCTTTCAAAAACGAAATACCTTCTTTTGGCGACACAAAACGTTTAGCCTTACAAAGATTTAGTTCTTTAGAGCGCAGATTTGCCAAAAATGAATCACTTAAGATTCAATATTCCAACTTTATCAAAAGTTTCATGGATAATCATTATTTAATTCGTATTCAGCCAAGTACGGCAGCAAATAATGCTTATTATTTACCACACCACTGTATTTACAAGGAGTCGAGTACTACTCCATTGCGCGTTGTGTTTGATGCTTCCGCACACGCCCCTAACTTTCCGTCTTTAAACGATACCTTATATTCAGGTCCAAAATTACAAAATGATCTTGTAAATTTATTGCTTAAATTCAGGTTTCATAAATATGTCTTTACTGCAGATATTAAATCCATGTTTACTCAGATTCTTATCACTCCTGAGCAACAAAGATTTCAAAGAATACTTTGGCGTTTTTCTGAACAGGAATCTATTGCTGAATACGAACTTACTCGGGTTACTTTCGGTGTGTCTAGCTCACCATATCTTGCAATTCGTACCCTACAGCAGCTAGCAGTCGACGAACCGGACTTACCTGTGGCCTCATCTATACTCCTTAAAGATACTTACGTAGATGATGTGGTGACAGGAAAGGATTCTTTAGAAAATAGTGTTCTTGCTATAAAAGAATTAATATCTTTATTGAAACGTGGTGGATTTGAGTTACGAAAATGGGCAAGTAATGCCCCTCAGTTATTCTCTCTCGCTAATATTCCTTTGGAGCATATTTTGCAACAGTCTTTTTCATTTGACTTAGATCAATCTTCGTTGAAGGTATTAGGACTTGGATGGAATCCATCATCTGATGATTTCTTTTATAAAATTTTACCTCTCCAAGCTTCCTGCACAAAGCGAAATCTCTTAAGTCAAATAGCTCGCATATTCGATCCTTACGGTATTCTCAATCCTGTCACTTTGATAGTGAAAACTATTATTCAACGTCTTTGGCTACTTAATTTAGATTGGGATGCAATACCACCTTTGGAAATTACTTCAAAGTGGGAACAATTTAAAATCGAACTGCCTATACTGTCTAAGTTTTCTATACCTCGTCATATTTCTTTAAATGGAATTATTTCTTGTGAGCTTCATGGATTTTGCGACGCTTCTTTACGTGGATCTTCTGCTGTTACATACCTTCGTGTTTGTTATGATACAGGAGTCATCAAAACTTATTTCCTTTTAGCCCGAACAAAGGTATCTCCTACCAGGGTTCAAACTATTCCTCGTCTTGAGCTCAATGCAGCAGTAATTCTTAGTAAATTATTATCTTATATACTGCAGACTCTCACTATATCGTTTAGTAGAATTTACGCATGGTCAGATTCGACTGTCGTTCTCCATTGGATTAATTCACAGCCCTATAAATGGAAAACCTTTGTCAGTAATAGAATTTCTTATATTCAAGACAGGGTTGCTTCAAAACACTGGCGATATATTCCTTCTTCATTAAATAGTGCGGATCACGGATCTCGTGGACTTTTCCCTGAGGATTTCTTAAATACTCCTGCTTGGTGGGTGGGTCCGGAGTTTCTTCGCACTACTGAAGATAACTGGTCATTCTCCTTGACCGATTCTATCGAACACAACTTAGAATTAAAACAGAAGAGTTGTCTTTTGTCTTTTCCATCTGACGAATTTGTCGATGATCTCTGTAATCGATTTTCTTCCTTTTCAAAATTAAAACGTATCTTTTCCTATGTTCTTAGATTCGTTGGTAACCTAAAATCAGCAAATCAACGAACAGTTGGAAGGCTTTCCATTCAGGAACAAAGTAATGCCACTAATCAACTAATTAGATTAGTGCAACAAAGGTATCTTAAGGAGGAAATAGAACAAGTAAAGGGTAATACTGTAAAATTCAAATATTTGAAAAAATTAAATCCCTTCTTTGATTCACATGATCTTCTAAGAGTGGGTGGAAGACTTAGCCAGTCAGAATTAGCGTATGACAAGCGCTTTCCTCTTCTTTTACCTTCCAAAGGTAATTTTATCAAATTACTTATTTCAGAAGTTCATATTGTGCATCTACATGCAGGCATTCAAGGTACACACTTCGCCTTGTCACAAAACTTTTGGATAATTTCATCCAAACGTGTTATTCGTAGTGTTCTTTCAAAATGTCTTTCCTGTTGGAGACTAAAACCTCAAAATTATCAGCCACCTATGGGTGCTCTTCCCGACGTACGGATATCCAAGGTCAAACCATTTTCTTGCGTAGGCGTCGATTTTGGCGGTCCTTTTCTGATAAGAGCCAATAAGCTTAAAAATGCCAAACGAACGAAAGCCTATATTTGCCTATTTGTATGCTTTGCCACTAAGGCTTTGCACTTAGAATTGGTATCTGAACTTAGTACCGAGGCATTTTTAGCCTCATTCAGACGTTTTATAGCACGTCGAGGACGTTGCTCTGTTGTCTATTCTGATTGCGGAACAAATTTTGTAGGCGCAAAATCCTATTTAGAAGACATCAAGTCACATTTTGATAAAAATGACGTCATTACATGGCATTTAAATCCCCCTGCAGCTTCCCATTTTGGTGGATTGTTTGAAGCGGGTATAAAAAGTGTAAAAACACATGTGTCTAGAGTCATAGGTGAACAGGTTTTAACCTATGAAGAATTCAATACATTACTCATACAAATAGAGGCTGTCTTAAATAGTCGTCCCTTATGTCCTGTCAGTAATGATCCAAATGATTTTTCAGTGTTAACACCTGGACATTTTCTTACACTAGAGCCTTTAAAGATAATTCCCGATCGAGATTACAGTGATGTTCATTTAAATAGGCTAAGTCGTTGGCAATTGCTGCAACGATTACATGCAGACTTTTGGCGAAGATGGAGCAGAGAATATTTACATACTCTTCATCAACGCACAAAGTGGCATAAAAATGAGGGTAATCCTAATATAGGTACTCTTGTACTAATACGTAATGAGACCAAGCCTCCCTTACAATGGCAAATGGGTCGAATTAAAACTTTAATTTTCGGTCAAGATGGTATTGCTCGCGTAGCTATCGTACAAACCGCGAAAGGTGAACTTAGGCGACCTTTGGTGAAGCTATGCCCTCTGCCTTATATTGACTAAAAATGCAAATATGCATTTTGGTGGGTGGGAATGTTACGTCCCTCCACACATATTCTTATTTTTATTAAGTATTTCGTATTATTTTATTTTATATTTAATTATTTTATTAACGTGTGTGTATGTCTTACAATCGTAAATTAATACGGCCCTGGACAGTCTACCCCTACTATACTTAAGTAAGGGTATGCGAAGCTACGAGGCTACACACAAATCAATTTTGAATAGAGTCTTGTATAAATCGGCGCGCTAAACAGTCACAGTATTATTTGTGTAAACAAGAGTCCTTGAAGCCACCCCGAGTCCTGAGTTGTCCCAGTGCACTGTGGAAGAAGCAGACGTAGATCAACATCACAGGTACCGTAATTTGATTGCATACACACACCATATACATATTTATATTAATTGATAAATTTACATAAAACTTATTTACATATTAAAATTAATACCAGCACCTAACTAAACAACTATGTACAAGTGTCTTTTATAGTATACATTTGTACAAAATTATTTAATTAAATAGCTTAAAAATTGTAAGAACAACACAAAAATAAAATTGTCTGATGATAAATCACCAAATCATGATAAATGACCAAAATTTTCTTACTATATATCTTAAACTAGCAAGAGAAAAGAAAATTTATGCTAAAATTCGTGGCAGATACTTAGTCATAAATAATGAAAAACATTCTGCTAAAGACTTAAGAAATATGGAAAATGTTGAAAATGACGATGATTGTCAATTAGAAAAACCTAAACCACTCAGTGCACCATAAGCACTAACACTTAGTTCTAACATTTTTTAAAGACATCATCTCACAATTTATCTTAGCTACTACCAAGAGTTCCTCACAGAAAGAAAAGACTACCCAAAAACTAAACCTTAAACTGATAACTACACTAACTGAAAAACTGACAAAGGAATCAGATACTGATAAAAATAAATCAGAAGAAAAGAGTTCGGAAACGAAAAATATTATAGACCATCGATAAGTACTAAGAGGAGTGGAGAAGAAAATAAAACTGAAGCCAAAATCAAGACACAACTCTACTTCGGGTACCAAAGAAAGAGTTAATACTCGGCAGCAAAGCAGTAAGTGCTATAATTTTGTAAGACAAATATTATTATTCTTTTATTATTCGACCGTACAACCTCCCCACTGAGCCGATAACAGTTATTTCCCTATAATTAGAGCATTTGCGTTTATCTCCTTTCTTAAATATTGAGCTGATGTATCCAATATTCCAATCGTCAGGGATATTTTGTCCTTTTAAGCATTTGTTAAATAGTTAAACCAACATCTCATGTAATATTTTTGGTCCGTACTTTACCAACTCGATTGGAATGTCTCCAGGTCCTGCTGCTTTACCGTTTTTCGATCTTTTGAGGGTATTGTTTATCTCTCCGGTTTTTATTTTTATTATTTTTTCTACTTCTTCGTGCGACTAGAATTACTCCTGTTCGTCTGCCTCTTATTCTGTTTCTGTCGTTGTTGACTGTACATTACCTTTTTGGCGGCCTTCAAACGGGTCTTCTACTATACGGCTTGTTGTTTTTACAGATGTTCACTAATCCATATGGTCCCATTCGGTTTACATGTTCGTTCTAGTTTTTCTTTCTAGTTTTTCTTTCTTGTTTTTATCCACCTGTTAACATTTTAAATTTTGCATTGTTTGCGTATACTTTTGTTGGTTTGCCTGTCCCGCTATTGATCATGAACATGCCCGCTATTGATCTTAATACTTTCATTTTGATATTGTTGATTTGTTGTTTCGTCTTTCTTGTATCGGTCCTTGTCTTCGCTGCATATGTTAGGATTGGTCTTACTGATGCCTTGTATACTTTCATTTTGCTTTCCGTGGTCAGATATCTATTTCTCCATATGGTTTCTCGGAGGCAACCACTTACTCTTACCGCTTTTGATGGTTGCCTTGTGGTCTCTGTTCTTACATCCCTGTCACTGGTGATCTCTACTCCTAGGTAATTGAAATTCATTACTTGTTATATAATTTTGCCACCTATTTCTAGTTTGCATTTACCGATACATTTAGTTTTTTCTACTGATATTGAAGGTGTGGAGCTGCCTTTGTAGGTCATCTTCGTTATCAGCAATTATTACTGCATCATCGGCATAGCATTATATTGAATAACAATGGGCTGAGCGAGTCTTCTTGGTGGATTTCTCGTTTTAGTTCTATGCATTCTGTTTGTCCTGTTGGCATTATAACTCTAGTCTTGTTGTTCTTGTTAATTTCATTAATTGTCCTTAATATCTGATAAACTATTTTTCAGCTTGTAATAAACTGAAGATGTCATTTCGCTTCACCCTGTTAAAAGCACTTTTTAAATCTAAGCCGAGACTTAGCAACACAGAGTCCAGGAATGTGGCTTTTCCTACGAGGTAAACATACTATTTTTCAGCAAATCGTTTAAAATTCGACAGATATTGATTGATTTAAAAAAAACGCGATAATTTTATTCCCAAATAAATGGTGCTTTGAAATTCCTAATAAAATTACTTGGGTTACTATGGAAACGTATTGAGGTTGAATTGTCAAACTTAACGCTTATAAATTTAATTGCTGGTGTTCTCGAAAGTAAAATGATAAGTGATGATGAAATTTCCATTCCTGGGACTCCTCCAGAGCTGGTTGAGGCAGTGAATACTGCTTCATTAGAATTATTGCCAAAGAAATCAAGAGAAAAGTACGAAAATGCATACAGACGTTTTATGGATTATCGCATGAGTAAAAATACGAGTTCTTTCTCAGAAAATGTTGTAATGGCATACTTCCTAGACCTTTGTTTAAAGATGAAATCTTCAACATTATGGGCCAATTATTCAATGCTGAAGTCAACCCTTGCACTTAAACACAATGTAGATATATCTACATACTCAAAACTTCGTTCTTTATTGAAACGGCAAGCTCAAGGTTATAGGGCAAAGAAATCTAAGATTTTAACGAAGGAAGAAATTGAAAAATTTATCCAGGAAGCTCCAGATAAAGAAAATTTAATGATTAAGGTAATTTACAAGGTTTTAATTTCTATTTAAATTATAGCTTTATTTATTTTTTAGGTGGCTGTAATATTTGGTATTTCTGGGGCCTGTAGAATGGATGAGTTAGTCCGAATGACTGTACACGATATAGAAGACTTAGATTTTAAGCTTTTAATCAGCATACCTGATTCGAAAACCAACAAACCAAGATCATTTGTAATTAATCAGATCTACTTGAATGTTTATCGAAAGTATGTTTCGTTAAGACCAGAAAATATGAACAGTGACCGATTTTTCTTTAAATATCAAAGCGGAAAGGGTTGTAGACAAGTGGTAGGAATTCATCAATTTAGAAAAATGCCCAAAATAATTGCTACTTATTTGAACTTGGTAAATCCGACAGAATATACTGGTCACTGCTTTCGTCGGTCTTCTGCAACAATATTGGTTGACTCTGGTGCCGACATAACTAGTTTAAAGAGGCATGGCGGATGGAAGTCATCAAACGTTGCTGAAGGATATATCGAAGAATCGCTTAACAATAAGGTTGAGGTGGCAAATAAAATTTTCACAGTACAAAATATTCAACAAAATGACACTTCCACCCTGCATGTTGTCCAAAATGTTTCTCATAGTTCTAAGAGTGTTCTTCCAATGTTCAATAATTGTACTAACTGTCAAATTACTGTAAATATAACAAATTGATCTTAAAAATGTATTCAGCAATGACTTGATGTTTTCAAAATATCAATGAATTCCTTATAAGCAATGTGTTTTCTATCATTTATGTAGAACACTAACAACTGTACGGAAATATCATTTCCTTACAGTAAGGAAATGACATTTCCTTACAGTAAGGAAGTCCTGACTTTTTCTTTAAGAAATTTTGACAGGAATGTCAAAATTTCCTGGCGATTTGCGGAAAACAATATTATTATCATTATAAATACAGGTCATTCAATGTGTGTGACGACTCGAACATGTCGGAAAAACTACTTTGACAAAATTCATAGATAATAAGGTAATTTTTTCCGGATACTTTCATTATCAGTAGCAAATACAACTTTTCACATTGCCTGACGGAGCTTGCTTCTCGATTTTCCTGTCTGACGGTTAAAATATTTCGCGAAAATTTGAGGAAAAACTCCCCTGTACCAGAAGAAGTCGCAGAGGGAAACCATCTCCGGAAACCGCCCATAACTCGGCCTAATGAAGCGATACTTTAAGTTTGGAGAGAGTATGTAGAACAAATCATAAAGTGTTTTACTCTAAATTCGTTTATGATTGCTTGAATATTATGAACTTTGTTTTAGAATAAGATCAAAATTGATAATATAAACGACCAGACAAAATAAGATTTAAAGTATGTCAAAACTGTAGAGTTGGATAATCCTTTGTATTTTCATTCTGAGATTGCATTTCCCAAAGAAAAGTTACAGCTTTGTCCGTAATATACGTCTTAAAAAGAATGTTCAACAACTCGTTTACTGCCTCTTTCACAAAGAACGAAAATATTCAAGCATATTTCAATTTTAAAAGTGTGTCTTACACGGCAACTTCCTAATGGTATTCAAATTCAAACCCGAGATGGGCCTTTTTGGCTTCCAGCCGTAATTTATCGCGAAAAGAACAGGTCGACTTGCATTTTTAAGGCCAGCTAACTTACATTTTTCTTCTCGAAAGACTCGGTTTAGTTTCAGGGTAAAATTCTTGGATTATTTTTCTGAGAATAACATGTTTATTTAAATAGGTTTTTCTTAGAAAACTTTCCTGGGTCATTTTTCTTTTGATATTTTAATAATAGTTCATCGTTAGCTAGAAACTCTAGAAAACTTAGAGAAAACTTAGAAATAGAGACAATTTAAGAGCTTTTAAGAATTTACACTTTCCTTTAATAAATCAATATTAAGATTAGGGCACTTAAGATGGGGCAATATAAAGATTTACGAAGGCACACGCAACAAGCAAGTATTGTCGAGAAACTAACGACCGCCTCTAAGATATTCACGAGATGCAAATTTATTCTATAATATAACTTTAATTCTATAAATGCCCAGTATTCTTCACCTGTTATGGCTCCATTCCAAAAAGAAGGTCTAATAATGGAGTTATTATTAATTCCTGCTAACACATTAACCTTTTGTCGACACTGCTTATGTGCCTCCACATTTTTAATTCAACCTTATAAGACTTCTTCAAAACTATACATTGGCCAACATACGGCATCTCAATACTTGAGGAGCAAAGTGCAGTTTAACCAGTCTAGCAATCTACAAGTGCAGTATCTTTCATATCATCGTTATAAACTAACCATAAGACAAAGGGCAATGGAAAGGTAAACGACTATCAGATATGAAGAAGAATGACTGGGTAAGGTCAAAAACAAAAGTCGATCATATCATAACAAAAATTGTGAAACTCAGAGGGAGATTCGCAGCCACACTGCTAGACGAAAAGAACGTTACAATGCAACGCTGAGGACTCTGAAGACCAAAAGCTAGACAATCAAAAGAAAGACAATAGATAAGGTGCGTAGATAATATCAAGAAAAGAGCCAAAACAAATTGGAAGTATGTTTCTTACGATAGAGATCGATGGAAGGAGTTGGGAGGGGCCTATGTCCAAAAATAGACGGTAAAAGGCTAAGAATAAGAAGATACGAAGACATTGACTTCACTATACAAGTCGAAAACACAGTCAGAAGGCTAAAAAGAAGAAAGGGCAGAATCGGCATAACACATACATCTCCCGAAGAAGTCAAAAATCTAATAAAAGCGACAAATGCTAAAAAAGCTCCAGGACCGGACAACATTGGTAACAGAGCACTCAAGAACCTACCAACAAAGGGAGTAGTATACATCACAAACATCATTAATAGTATACTAAAATTAAGATACTTCCCGGACAGATGGAAGGAAGCTCATGTTATGATGATAGGAAAGCCAGGAAAGGACGGCACTTTTCCACAAAACTACAGACCTATTAGCTTACTATCATCAGTAAGCAAAATAGCGGAAAGAGTCATATTACATAGACTAAACGAAGAATCGCTAGCTTTGGGATCTATTCCAGAAGCTCAGTTCGGTTTTAGGACCGAACATTCATGTGAACTACAAGTTTTGAGGCTGACAGAATATATCACTAAAGGTTTCAACGAAAAGATGTACACAGCAACGGCGTTCCTCGACGTGAGTAAGGCTTTTGATAGGGTATGGCATCAAGGTCTGCTCTATAAAATGAGCAACCTAGGCTATAGTGAAGCGATGACATGTCTTCTTGCGTCATACCTAGCTAACAGAAGGTTCAGAGTTCGAATAGGTTCAACCCTATCTGAATTAGGGACCCTGGAAGCAGGTGTGCCTCAGGGAGCGGTGTTATCGCCTTATCTGTACACTATCTATACAGCTGACACTCCGACAGACCCGAGAACTATGGTTAGCCTATATGCGGACGATACAGCCATAGCAGCTAGCAGTAGAGATCCAAACCTAGCTGCCAGCCACCTACAAAGCGCTTTGAATAGATTCCAAAGATGGTGCATAAAATGGAAAATTGCACTAAATCCTGACAAGACACAGGCCGTTGTGTACAGACACAGAATAAGGAGACCAGACAGGGAAATCACTATAGGAAACACCCCTGTAGAATGGACGAACGAGGCCAAATACCTCGGAGTCATTTTAGACAGAAAGCTTACTTTCACGGAACACGTAAAACAAACTGTCTACAAAGCAAAAGCACTAAGAAGTCAACTCTCTTCGCTAATCGGCAGAAAGAGCAAACTTCGCTTTAAGACAAAAATGAGGGTAGCTAATAGTATAATACTACCCTCCCTAACATATGCATCTGCTGCATGGGAACACACATGTCAAACGAATAGGAAGAAAATCCAAACAACACAAAACTGGATAATCAGAGAAGCACTGAACCTACCTCAATACGTTCCACTGAGGTATTTATTCAGGGACTCTGGACAGAAAAGAATCCTAAGGACAATGGACGAAAGAGCAAACACCATTTTCAATGGTCTCGTAAATTATCCAAGCAGGACATTAAGAGAGTTGACAAACTACGACATAAACACTAGAACGGTACATAAACGGCCAAAGCAACAACTTATTGGATATAGAGAAGAAGGATAAATGAAGAAAGAGATAGACACAGAGCCGACTACAGAGTATATTAGACAGTGGGCACCAAAAAAATATAGTATATAAGAACAATATACACCGGGGTGTGTGCAGGCACTATACACCCGGGAATGCACACCCCACCACACGCACACTTAGGTTAGATTAGGTTTAGATTAGAATAGGGAAAACAAAAAACACAAAAAAACATATACACGGAGTGTGTGAGAGCGTTATACACTTGGGAATGCACACTCCATAGTTAAGGTATTAGCATAGATAGACTTAGTTTTTAAAAAAACAAAAATCGCTCACTGTCTAATTAATGTCATGTCATCTTCAAGATAAACAAGAACACCCGTTACATCACAAAAATTTACATAACACAAATAAGAATGTATAAAAGGCCCGTCAGGCACTCTATACCAGCCAGCAGGCACAGGCCCTTCAGGCAGATCAAATATTGATCAAACGCGGACTCTGAGCATCGAGGTCATGTGCGGCAAGCATGGGCTCGGTGGCCAGGACTCACTTCTCGAACACCCAGCCGGCGAGGAGAACAAAATTTTTATTTTGTCAAATCGGCGACTGAGTGAACGAGCACACACATTCTTTTCCAGACAGAGAGCTGTCGGTCTAGACCGATGGCTCTCTGTCTGGAACACACGCTCTTTTTTAGGGACATGAGTCCCGAAGTAAAGCTAGAGTAACTTCTATAGAGTCAGTAAAGTTAAATAGGGAGAAAAGCCGACATGTGTGCTACCCCTACAGTTAGGTGGCCTAACCACAGTCATTAAAAACAGAAGGTGTCTCATTACCCAAGACACCTTACGTAACATTCAGATCATAAGCCTCCTCACGTAAGTCACACGCTGAGGAGGGGTGGAGGAAAAGCCTGGGGGTCAGATAGGTACCACCTCAACTAGTGAGGTGTAACCGGTTTGATTTTCGGACATGTGGATCCCACTCCTACAGTGGTATACACATGTCCCTAGGGGTAGGGTTGATCGCCTCGCGTGATTGTGTGTGTGTGTGTGTGTGTGTGAATAAGAAGATGTAATGTTGCTTTCAACATATGTCACAACAGCATGCACATGGTGACAACTGACTCTTAGAAACTACACTACCTGAATGAATTTCGTGGAGCATAACTGCATCAACGTCAAGCCCTCTAGATACGTATTCGTTTTTTGTTTTCGTAGTACTTTCTATATTTTTAGTCGACTAATCTTAAAAAAGTTTCCAAGGCTTCTAATCAGATGGTTAGTTTAGCTTAGGCCACTTTTTTCGTAAAAATTAGTTAGAATAAAAATCTTTGGACTGGTTTTACAACTTTCAACTCATTAAGCATAAATCAGGATGTATGTGTGATATTCTGTAAATATTCTATCTATTATATCTATACGTATATCTATATATTAGTATTATTTTTTATTATTATTTTCTTACTCATATGCTCAAAAATTAGGCGTTAGCGTATTTTCACCACATTTTTTACCTAATTTAAGATGACTGCTTAAAAATTTAATATTAAAAATGTTCACAAGGCTATTAATATTATAACTTGGCTTTTTTGGAAGAATTATCCCAGAATAAGATTTCCATATCCTGGAAATAACTCCTTGCATGAATTGCATTGAAGTGTGAAAGCTCAAAGCTCTTAAAAGGAACTTCAAACTGTCGAGTTCTAATGAAACCCTTTATGAATAGGAAGCTGGGATAGAAATATTAGGATACGCTCGTACTTGCTTTGCGAGCCATTTAAACTGTTTAAGCGACTACTTAACAACTTTTCATTCGACGGGAATTGCTTTCAGTCTCTTGTCTTGTTAGTTGCGGAGGAGAGAAGACAATCTTAGTCATTTCAGAGGCGGGTTTACGCTGAAACGGAATGAATGTTGCGATTTGTTTTTTTATTGCGGTCGTAACTTCTGCAATAAAACATTTCGAAACGTCAGCATTAATAGGACAGATGTTTGTTACGATTAGAGATACTTGAGAAGACCCTAAATGGACTAATTGTTGAGTGTTTAACTTTAGAGGCTAATTCAGACTGGAAAAAGAGATGAATACAAAAAAATCTGGAAATTTTATAACACAATAAATTGGCTTTTTAGAAATTATACGTTAAATCAAAATAAAACTTTTTTAAAACTGCAATGGACGATCTATTTTACTTAAACATGAGTATAAAAACACTGGAAAGTATACTACTACTTATACGTATATTGAGTGAAAGGTTTTACTAATGTAAACAAAGGTTTAGAAAATAATACACAAAGGAACTTGGAAATCATCCGACAACGAAACCGTTAACTAGATAGATCACATCCTAATATATGAAGTCATTTTTCCGACCTCATGAATGTCAGAAGCTACCGAGGTCCGAACATAGATACTGATCACTTTCTTGTAATGGTAAAAATCAGAGGAAGAATATCAAACCTAAAGAAGAAACATATGAAACAAGACCAAATTAATGTTGATAATCTGCGCATTGAAATCGTTGCGAGAATAGGTGACAAATGGATGAGGAAATAGAGAGTCTGGAAGCGGGGAATTGTGGACAAAATGTAGAAACATAGTAACTGAAAAGCCATTGGAAATATTGGGAAAACCAAACAGATAACAAAAATAGAGCACACCTAAAGACAAATCAAGCTAGATGTACAAGAAGAGCAAAGAAGGAATACTGGACATTAAGAAGGAAAGAAAGATTACATAAAAGAAAAAAAGGCAATTTAAAGAAAGGCAGGTAGAAAACATAGAAATCAAACTGAAACGCAAAAGTTTTACAGAAATGTAACAAAATAAGTAAAGAGTTGTTTAAGACAAGAATAGAGAACTGTAAGGAAAAAAAGGAAATATCCTAAGTTATATGGCCAATCTGAGCGTTAAGTGATCCCTGTGTAAGACACTTTAAAATTAATAATCCGAAATCGGAGACATCCATCCGCCTGTAAAATTTTTAAAAAGACACGATCCCAAGCTTGACGATTAACATCGTAAAAATCAACGGAATATTAATTGATGAGCAACCAAACATATATTTCTTTCCATATGAATTTAATTACCAAGTACGGCAAATTTAAATTTGCCGATGATTTATTTGGATTGGTGATTGGTCGCGGTTTTTTGATATATTAAAAGTTTTTTTTTAATTAAAGTGTAAACACATTCAGGTAAATTAACCTAAAAAATGCAAGCTATGGTAGAAGCTGTAAGTATTGATAAATCTGATATTATAAATTATATTTTGCAAAATGAATTTTCATCTATTCCATCTTCCTCTTTTTCGCGTGACATATCAGAATTATGCGACGTTTTCTCGATCTTCTGCAATATGGAATAACTGTCCTGCATATGGAATAACTGCTCTATTCCATAAGAAGAACAAATTGTTATTAAAAATAAAGGGCGTCCCTTGCCTAAAATGTTCCAGCTTATAAATATTAGTAGGGGGAGTAAGGGAAGTAACAGATCATTTTCAGATAATGTGTACAGCAAGTAGGTACTCATAGCTTACCGGGAGTGAAATAAAAAACAAACTTTTCTGTTGGCCTTACATTTTATTTTCGACAAATATGGGCAAACCTGGTTACGATAATTTAAAGAAATTATTTAGGGCTTTACATAAACATGATACTTTGAAAGATCATACATACAGCCAGATTAAATTAGATTTATCTGTAAAAGAAAATATCTATGTTTCATTAGATAATGCATAACGTGAAAATGCTATTAAACATAACGAAATTGTAAAAAATAATCACGCAGTTTTATGTCGTTTAATTGATATTGTAATTTTTTTAAGTTTTCAGGAATTATCATTTAGTTAGGGGACACAATTAATCGGACCATTCGTTAAATCAAGATAATTATAGAGAACTATTAAAAATGTTTAAGAAATACGATTTGGAATTTTCTAATTTACTTTCTGATTTGGAGACATTTAGCTGTGTATCTAAAACAATCCCGAATGAATTAATATAATTAATTAGCTGCATTTTGAGTGACGTTATTGAATCTCAGATTCAGGAAACCATTTGCTTCTCACTAGAAGTAGACATATAATGTCATTCACGATTATCAATTGTTGTTCGATACGCGATACGTGCTAATATTTGTGAGAGGTTTTTAGGTTTTACAGACGTGAGTAAAAGCCATAAGGCAGAATATATTTTTGATGTTTTAAAGGACAGATTAAAATTTTTAATATCAAAAATAAATTGGTAGGACAAACTTATGACGGTGCTGCCGTGATGTCTAGTGAATTGAATGGTCTCCAGGCAAAAGTTAAAAGTATTGCACCGCAAGCTTTATTTACTCACTGCCATGCGCATAGAATCAATTTAGTTTTGTAGGATACATGTAAAAAAATTAAAGAATGTCGTCTTTTTTTGCGAGTTTAAGCGGATTTGCTTCATTGTTCTTAAGCTCGCCTTAACGGACTAATGTTTTAGAATGGTTTGTTTCGAAAAAAATGGCAACAGTTTGTCAGACGCGATGGAATTTTAAATCTCGGTTAGTTTTCACTGTAGCAGATTTTCGTGAACAGCTTTTGGAAGTTTTTGATTTTATTATTGAATGCGACGATTTTGAAAGTGATGATATTTCGATCCCTGAAGCAATCATTTTGAAAACTTTATTAAATGATTACTCTTTTAAAATACTTTTAAATATTTTTAAGAAAGTGTTTACTCAAACCGATTTGATATTCAATGTTGTTCAAAATCAGTTAACTGACATTATCCATTCCAAAAATAGAATAAAAAAACTGCTGCAAAATCATAGGTATTTTCGTAATGATAGTAATTTTCAGTACATACGCAGTGACGTTTTGGACTCGTTTGATATTTCCGAACCCCCCAAAAAAAGACAAAGGCGTGCCACAGAAAAACGAGTATATTTTGAAATTTTGGATACTATTATTATGCAAATAGATACTCGTTTTTCGAATTTTGAAGATTTACAAATTTTTTACCTCTTTGATTCAAAATTAAAAATTAAAAATGTTAATTAAAAATTTTCCATCATTGTTTAATAAAATAAAATTAGAAAATAAAATAAAAGTTTTATATACTGATCCAAATATTTTCGGAAGGTAGGATAAGTTACAAGATATGTATAATTTTATACAATTCATTACAACAAACTGTTACTGAAATTAATAAATTATTGTCATTAATTCTCTCATTACCAACAACGTCTGTCTCAAATGAACGAGATTTCTCTTGTCTCAAAAGAATCAAAACGTATTGTTAAAACACCATGAAACAAGAGAGAATGTCAAGCTTGTCTCAAATGTCAATACAAAAAAAAAATTTAAAATCTCTCCAAAACTTTAATAAATTTTACGATGACATTATAACCCATTTTGCTACTTCCAAACAACGTAGACTAGAGTTAATTTATAAACATGTTTAGGCTCTAAATTTATAGGAAAAACAAAAAAAAAAAAACAAAAGAAAAACCCAACAATCTCCTATAATGATTGAAGTCTTTATTAGACGGTATACCTATCTGAGGAGACAAAAAATACCTTGCCGACCTTGTCTTTCAAGCCACGAGTCGCCACTGTAAGACAGATCCTTGAGAAAACGTTAGAATTTAACATTGAAATCCATCACCTATTCGTCGACTTCAAGGCCGCATACGACAGTGTTCAGAGAACAGTACTATAAAGTCAGATTTTAATTATTTTATCGAGGTGTTAAAACATGTTTTAATCAGGATACACTCAATTTAGTTTCTGTATCTTTCATCTTGTGAGTTCCATGTGTAAAAACGTCCTGGGTGCTGTTTTCCTCTTTAATTCCTTTTTACAAGATTGCATTTGTAACGACAAGACTACCAAAGAGAATTGATTTAATATTGTGAAAATAATACTTCAATCAACATTTCCACAATACCTTGCAATTCATCGTCCTCCACACGTCTGCTTAATTTCGAATTAAAATCCCCGATTATGATTGTCCTTTCATGGGCTGGTAGCGTTAGATGGTATTTTCCAGATCTCGGTAGAAATTGTTGACTATTAAATTTCCTTGTAGGCTCGTTGGGTATACACCTTAATGACGTTAAGGTTCATTGGGTTCATTGAAATCTCTACTTATTAACATTAATTTATTTTTCTTATCCGTTAAAATGTCGTATAAAATGTCAATGTATTCTTCGTTATGTAGTTATTGTACTTATACTTGTGTTAATTTTCCATTGTAATTCCATTCTACATTATTAATGATTGAAGGCAAAAGGGAAGTAGGTCGCAAACAAATGTCGTGGCTACGGAAAAAAAAAACTGGCGATCTTTTGCATGCCGCAAAAAACAGACGTATGGCCTTAAGATAATTTGCCACTGCACTATAAAAATAAGAAGAATGACCATTTTATTGACTTTTATTTCAAAATTTGACTGCATTAACTTTTCGCCTACTGATTTACGTATATTGTACGCTAAACTAGTAATTTAAATAAAAAGTTAAATTTCAAAATGTAAAATGTTAAAAATGTTGCATCTCTGATCCTTCGCTCTCTCTAACAACAACTTCGGTTATGAGCAGCACTAATCCCAGTAGGTAATTCGCTAACGTAATTTGATGCTCCTTTGTATCTCGCTGAGGACTAAATCCGTAATGTTTAATCTGTGCTGCATTGTTAGTTACCAATGTAGACGGTCCATAATCGTGTAGAACTGTAATAACGGCATATTGCACAGGATTGCATTAGATTATTATTAACATAACATGAACTACTTTGTTAGTTTGTTATGTTTGATAACTCAGTAACTAATATTTTATAAATAATTTTCTAGATCTGTTAGCGGTTATGGAAAATAAAAAGAACTGAAATTGTTCGTTAGAGCTAAAAGATATAGACCAGGGAGGATTTGTTTTCAGGTGGATGTGTGAGGTGACGTTCTGATTATCGCAGAAAAAAATGTGCGATAACTACAGTATAAGAGCGGAGGCGATTGCCGTACGGTGTACAATGCCTTAGCTAGATATTAAAGTGAGTACGCACACATTTTCAGAGGTGTTTCCTTTAACGTATAATCGAAGTTTCGTAAGTTGTAAGTACAGTAATGTCTCTTGTTATGCGGATTATTTTTATGTTTTTTTGGATATATTTAATTTCTGTCGCCAGAATGAAATTATAATGTTGTCTATCCCACCTCAGAGTTCTCACCATACTCAATCGTTGGATTTAACATTTTTAGGGCCATTAAAAATTGCGTGTTATAAAGAATATGACCTTTTTTTATTAAAGCTAACAATTATGAAAAACTAACACCTTTCCACATTGCTGTCCTCTCTACTTTACGAAAGGTTTTTTGAAGGTAGCCAATGCAGAAAAGACAATAAATTGGTTTGCAGCTGCTATTTTACAAGGGCTCCATCTCCCAATATTGCCGGATCATCGGAACTCAGCAAAATAGGCAAAAATAACTCAATTATTAAAGACAAAGAAAATTTGTCTATAAAAACATTTAATCATTTTTCTACGGTCTCTCCTGCTCCAGAGACATTTTCTAGCCAGTCAAAACAAAAATCTAAAGTGACACAAAAGAAACACTCACAAATATCAACTTCAACGCCTATAATGACTGAATTGAAAAATTTGGTACTAAAAAAGTCATTAAAAACTATTCCTCCGAAGAACACAAAAACTAGAAAAAGTAATAATACCAAGTTATTCCACAAAAGAGAAG
Organism: Diabrotica balteata; assembly: GCA_918026665.1. Classification (NCBI taxonomy): domain Eukaryota; kingdom Metazoa; phylum Arthropoda; class Insecta; order Coleoptera; family Chrysomelidae; genus Diabrotica; species Diabrotica balteata. The sequence goes on along the minus strand of OU898281.1, from coordinate 17,420,950 downwards.
TTTTTGTTGATTCTTCAGATTCAAACGAGGAAGTTGATCCAGTTTGTGACGATGAAGATGCTGTTAAAGAATTTATTATGGAAAGGGTAGCAAGGAACAATAATGAAATCTGTCTCATATGTCAAGAATTCGACATAAATATTGAATGCATAATGAAATTTAGTTGCATGTACTGTGTAATGGTGTTGATCTGGCTGAAAACTATATTTGTAAGTTTTGTTAATTTACGGTTGTAATTAACGATTAGTTGTATAAAATTATACATTTTTATACACTTTTTGTGATTTATTTTTAAGATATCTGGTCACCACAATACGGTAATACCCGCAGCTTTCATGTAATACCGTATTAGTATTTTACGTTAGTGTAGAAAAATAGCATGGACGATGCAAATAGTTTATTGTTGTGAATTTTGATAGTACATTTATTAAATATTGCCTAAGACACAAATCAACTTTCATACATATAATTTTTTTGAAAAAAAAAAAGAAAACAATAAATTGCTGCATAGGTGTATGGCAATTGACTCCTTTTCCTTAATAATAATGGAATTATCCTCCCCCTCAAATAGGTCGGAAATATTAATATCTACAGAAATTAAAATATTTAAAAATTACTAAAAACATTGTGTTTTTTTACTTTTCTTTTTTCTAACTTTAAAACGATCCATTTTGGACAAAGTCGTAATTAAATAAAAAATAGCGATAATTTAATTTTCTATAAGATACGAAAAAGAGTTTTAATGTATTAGCCTTGCTGCAAAATAGCAATAAATATTGTTACGATAAATTCTGACCCAAAACTGTAAACATATTTATTACTAATATTCTCATTCATTCACGAATTTTCTAGGTGATACCTACCTGACAGACGATGGGTTCCCCTCCGCTATAAAAAACAACAATCGAGCTTTCTGGAGACAAGCCGATGTAAAAATACCAGTTTTTTTTAGACCATTCGCCGCTCTGTCTAAGACGAGGATGCCATCGAACCTTTGACGATGTCCCATTTTAACACATGGTTTCATATAAATAACAGGGATTTTCATTGAGAAGTTCAGTCAAAAGAAGATCGCGCTCGTGTTTTAAATGTAACGATCGTAATAATAAATTATTATTGTAAGATAAATTATTATAAATAAACTTGAAATAAATTAAGTTTGTAAGTGTTATAAATATTGAACCTTTAGTAAATTAAAATAAGAACAATAAATTAGAAGTACTAAAAATATTGAAATCGTAGGCTTCCACGGCCAGAGTCAGAATTATAGTTTATTCGTCTTCCGGGTTTGGACCGTGTCATTTGTGAGTGACCCAAAAGTGGGTTCATCTCGACGTTTCGCTACAATTGTATGTAGCTTCTTCAGGAGAACAAAGAAAAAGAAAAAAGAAAACAAAAGAACAGGAAGATGGGTAGTTAGCAACGGTAACTCAGTTACTCAACGCAACCAGAGGCGAATACTAACTACCAAGATGGGCATTTGGTCACAGTAACTCAACTACTCAGCCACATAATTGACCAGCGCGCGCTTCTTGACGTTCGCGCCACGAAGTGTGCCGATACGTCCCGACACGACAGGCACCGCGACTATAAATAGAGCGGTAGCGGAGTAATCGTCGGATTCACTCCCCGCCTCTCGACGCGTTAGTGTTCTGAGCTGTTGGACGTGAATCCCTGTCCTGGCATTTGGTTTTCACCTCTGGCTGCGTTGAGTAGTTGAGTTACTGTGACCAAATGCCCATCTTGGTAGTTAGTATTCGCCTCTGGTTGCGTTGAGTAACTGGGTTACCGTTGCTAAACTACCCATCTTCCTGTTCTTTTGTTTTCTTTTTTCTTTTTCTTTGTTCTCCTGAAGAAGCTACATACAAGCTACTCACAAATGACACGGAAGACGAATAAACTATAATACTAAAAATATTATAATATATAAGAAAGGCAAGCTCTTTCTTATTCAATATTTTTCATAGATTGCACTTAGGAACTTCATAACTTGCGTAAAAATTTTTTATAATATAATAAAACAATCCATCTAACTTCATTAAAATCGATTAAATATGTGAACCGGTCATTTTAAAATCCACATATACTTGTTGTATGAGAGTAAGAAAAGTGAGTAAACGATGCAGTGTTGAATGCTTGCTTTTGAACTTTTGGTACATCCCTGCTAGAAGTTTCCACAGATAACCATGTTTTTCTATAATATTTAGACTATCATAATTTAAAATCCTTTATCAAGTTACTATTTTCAATCAAAAATACGGTAAATCATTTTTCTGACTCGATAACAATACTAGCTGCACATACTCCCTGAATAGGAAAGTACTGAACCACATTATAGTTTGAAATATATCAAGTTAAACAAAAACAGAACACATTCGTACCGTAGTGTGGTTTTAGTTTTGACCCAGACATCTGTCCCTGAAAATATAAAGATGTTTTAGCTCTTCACATAGAACTTTCTATTTCGTAATAAAATCAACAGTGAAGGAACAAACCTCAATAGGGCATTTCCTTCCTGCCCCTTCATGATATGGGTACAAGAAGGACTTTCCAGTTATTATTCTTCTTCAAGTGCCGTCTTCGTTCCGAAGTTTGGCTATCATCAAAGCTATGCGTATTTTTGATGCTGCAGATCTAAACAGTTGGTAATTGGTGCAATAGTACCATTCTCTCAAGTTTTTCAACCATGAATGCCTTCTTCTTCCTATAGATCTCTTTCCCATTATCTTTCCCTGTTTAATCAATTGCAGCAACTGGTATTTATCTCCCCTCATAACATGTCCCAAATATTGTAGTTTGCGCTTTTTAACAGTAAGTATCAGCTCTTTCTCTTTCCGCACTCTCCGCAAAACCTCCACATTTGTTACTTTCTCTGTCCAGGGTATTCTTAATATTCTACGATACATCCACAACTCAAATGCTTCTATCTTTTTGGTATCGATCTTTTTCAATGTCCATGTTTCCATCCCGTAGAGGAGAACTGACATAACGTAACATCTCAAAAGGCGAATTTTAAGTTTTAGACTTAGATCTCTTCCGCAGAACATCTTTTTTAATTTAGTAAATGTTTCTCTAGCTTTCTCTATTCTGGTTCTGATTTCTTCAGAGCAATCATTATTTTCGTTGATAACAGTTCCCAGGTAATTATATCTTCTTACACGTTCGATTCTTTGATTATGCACGGTTATGTCAGGGAAGTTTTGTGGTGATTTAGATATTAGCATTATTTTTGTTTTGCTTATGTTAAGTGATAATCCGTGTTCTTCACTGCATTCTACTATTTTGTTCATTAGTATTTGAAGATCTTCCCAAGTTTCTGCGATTAGTACCGTGTCATCGGCATATCTCAAGTTGTTTATTCGGATGCCATTTATCTTAATACCTATATTTTGATCCGAAAGTGCTGTGTTTATAATGTCTTCGGAGTATAGATTGAATAAGGTCGGTGAGAGTATACAACCCTGTCTTACGCCTTTCTTGATCTCGATTTCCTCCGTTGTCTCTTGCTCTATTCGGATATTTGCTTTCTGGTTATAGTAAATCTTAGAGATAATTCTAATGTCCCTTTTATCCAAGTTTTTTTCTACTAGCAGTTTCATTAAGTGATCGTGACGAACTTTATCAAACGCTTTGTTGTAATCAATGAAGCACATATATATATATATATATATATATATATATATATATATATATATATATATCTTGGTTTATATCTAGACATCTTTGGCATATGACGTTAAGTGCAAATAGTGCTTCTCTTGTTCCAAGCCCGTTCCGAAATCCGAATTGAGTATTACTAATATCTGCATCTAGTTTTCTGTTAATTCTTGAGTGGATTACTTTGATGAATACTTTTAATGTATGCCCCATTCAGCTTATAGTGCGGTAGTCAGTGCACTGTTTTGTATTTGCCTTTTTTGGTAAGGTTACAAAAGTTGAAAGTAGCCATTCCTTTGGTATTTCTCCTCTTTTGTAGATGCAGTTAAAAAGGTCGAGTAGAATATTCACTGATTCGCCTTCTACAAGCTTAAGAAGTTCTGATGTGATCTGGACCCGGTGATTTACCATTTTTCATTATTTTTATAGCGTATAATAGTTCTTCTTTAGTTATTTCTGGTCCTTCGTCGCCTTGCAAGTTATCTATATTAGGTTCTTGTCTTTCATCGTCGAACAATTCTTCTACATAGTTCTTCCAGGTCCTAAGCTTTTCTTGTAGATCGGCTATTAGTTCACCATTTGCGTTGCATAGGAGATTGGGATGTTTTCGTTTTTGTGTACCTGTCAGTTCCTTTATGTTTTTATGTAAGTTAAAAGTGTCATGTTTGAGATGTAGTTCTTCGATTTCCTCGCATTTTCTTGTATAAAAATTTTCCTTTGCAGTTCTTATTTCTTTTCTGATTTGTTTGTTTACTTCATTATATTTTTGGCTGCATTTTCCCTTTAACTGTCTTCGCTCTTCCATGAGACCTAAAATTTTTTCTGTTATCCATTCTCGTCCTTTTTTCTGTTTCTCTTTGGTAAGCATTTTCTGGGCAGGTTTTATTTATTTATCCAGTTATTATATCATGAATATTAAATACGTTGATAGTCAATTATTGCAGATAAAAAGTTTTCTCTCCTGGAATGTACGAGAGCATCAGATTTTGCATATAATTTACACATTTATACAGAGCACATAGTTCTGCTGTGATTTCTTTCACTTTATTATAAAATTTTTTTGCTCTACGCAAATGGACTATTTTTTCAGCTGTAGCTACACGTTCTGTAGTATTATTGAGAGTTTTTTATTTGAGGTTTAAGTCTAACTCTTTAGATTTACAGCACGCATCCACTTGTGGCCTTCCAAATGAAAAATTATAATTCTGCTTGAACAGATTTAAGTAAAATTGGTATTTAACTATCAAGTCGAGATCTAGCGCCACAAACATTTCAGGTTTTCACATATTCTCCCCTGGTAGAATGTCCTTTTTTTCTGGGGACAGAACTCAATGTGTTCTCGAATTTTATAATAGTAGAAGCAGTAGAAACAGTAGAAACGCCAGCTATAGCTGGCGTTTTTTACCAGGTAAATCTTTTGGCTATTTACCAATAACTAATAAGTAACATACAAGTACAACATACCACTGGTTCTTGCATTTGTCGATTACGAGAAGGCTACGAGAAAGCCGAATAGATGACAGGTACACAACACTAATCAAAAACATCTACGAGAACGCTACATCAACTATACGACTACACGAAGACACAGAAAAGTTCAGCTTAGGTCGAGGAGTTAGACAAGGAGACAATATTTCACCAAAATTGCTCAGCAGCTCTAGAGTCAATATTTAAGAGCACTCAATGGCAAGATATGGGCATCAATATAGATGGAGAAAGAATAAATCACCTAAGATTTGCAGATGATGTTGTATTAATCGCAGATAATCGCTTAAAAATCTGCCTGAAAGAGCAGGATTAAAGATAAACTTTGAGAAAACTAAACTTATAACAAATCTCGTAATGAGTGAAAATATAACTATTGACAATAATACTATACAACAAACAGACACTTACAAATATCTGTGATACGAAATCAAAATAAGCAGAGACAATCAAATACATGAAATACAGAGGCGAATAGGCCTAACATAGGCAGCATTTGGCAAATTAAGCCATATTCTAAAAAGTTCAATTCCCATGTGTCTCAAGCGAAAGGTTTATAACCAATGTGTTTTACCTGTACAAACTTATGGAGCAGAGACTCTAACACTCACGCAAAAATCTGCGAATAAACTTGGAGCTACACAACGAGCCATGGAACGTGCAATGCTGAACGTGAGCCTTCGAGACCACATAACAAACCAGCAAATCCAGATCAGGAGTTCAAGACGCCATCGAAAGAACCACGACGCTTAAGTGGAACTGGGCAGGGCACTTAGTCAGAACACAAGATGGAAGGTGGACAAGACGTATTATGGAATGGAGGCCCAGAAACTATAAAAGCAGCCAAAGACGACCACCGACTAGATGGACCGATGATATAAAACGTGTAGCGGGAAACTGGCTATAGTTTACAAGCGGCTCAGTGTAGACAACACTGGAAACAACTGAGGGAGGCCTATGTCCAGAAATGGACGCAATTGGCTGATTGATGATGATGAAGTAACAAATAGGACGTACTCTGTTGTCTGTTATCCCATGTACTTTCTCACAAAATCTTTTTACATACATCTTTTTTGCCAGAAGAAAACAATATTGAATATATGTATATGAGGAGCAGTGAGGTTTTCTTTTTTATATGTTCTCCCTGAACTGGACGCATCCGAACAACAGTTTTAGGTGTAATAAAATTTTTTAAATACGTATCTTTTTCATCTTTTGTGGTAAATCCTCTGAATTTTGCATACACTTCTAACTTTATTTGATTTTCGACTTGAGCAATACACTTCTTCCTGCATCTAAAATAACATATAAGCGACATATAAGCGACTTGAGCAATACACTTCTTCCTGCATCTAAAATAACATATAAGCGACATTATAAGGGACTCTGAATTTATGAAGTAAAAAATACTTACTAGCAACTTTTGCCTTGTTCAATTTTGGGAGCCTGTTTCCCTTATAATTTATATACTCTACACCTTGCGCCCGAGCTTTTTTTAACTATTTCTCACTTAAAGGTAACATTTTTTGCACCTTTTTAACGTCTTCTTTTTGATTCTCGTACGTCGGTATCCATTTTCACAGACAAATTTCCGACAAAATAACATATATCCCGGATATATGTGGTTTTCAGATGAACTCAATATTTGTGGAATGCTTATCTCACTAACTAAGGATGGGATTAGTGTGATTTGTTCTCGAAATGATGATAGAGGCTAAATAAATTAAATTAAATTCAGAAAGCAGCGTTGGAAAAGACTCAATAAGACGCCTTTTTTAAGAAAAAAGTTAAATTACGTGAAGTGATTTCGGAGATACAAAAATTGACCAGGATTTGTGACGAAGTTATAAACAATAGGATGGTAATCGGTATCGTTAACTATTACCTTTATCATTCAGAGCTCTTCCCTGAAAAAAATTTTCACATCTTCAAGATATTCCTTACTATTCCAATATAGGTATATTATAATAAAAAAACGATTCATATTGCGCGCGAAAATAGCAAACAACCTGTATTAATGAAAATTGAATTTTAAAGTTAAAAATCGGTAGTCGTAAAAAAGTCTATTTACTCGGCTTACAATGAAGTAATACTTTAGTTTTGTTATACATTTATAGTGGTTTATTTATAATAAAATTAAACTATATATTTTTCATACATTTACTTTTTTTTAGAAAATTTTCCAAACGTATATCTAAATACAAATATCTACGGTCCGTCCCAAACCCTTTTTTCAGTGCGTCATAGTTGTTCAAGTGACAGAAAAAAACGTGAGTCGCTTATTATTATACATAGAAATTAGAAAATTAGGTATCGTTTACGGGTATTCGCATATTAAAGCGAATTCTACTTACGAACGTATAATTGGTTGGAGTTTAGAATATGCTAAATAGATATCCAATCAATTATGCATATAAATATAATTTGACACAGATGATCTTGATAATGACAGTGACAGTACTTTCACAACAACTGATAAAATGATAATTGCCATTCCAGGTTAGTATTTTCAGACATTTTAACTACAGTGAAAATTAAATTCTGTATTTATTGTCATAAAAATATTTTAAATATTCCGAGATATACCGAGAATGAAAAAGACTAATATTAAAATTATTAAATTAGTTTAAATTAGAAAATGAGGCTGAGTTATCTTTACTTCAGTTTTGTCGCTCGCGAATCAGATTGTGAATTCCGGAATGATATTGTGGAAATATCTTAAACTAATATCTTTATGGATATTTATATGTATTAAAACGGTTCTTTTTAGAACCACGACATTTTCTTGAAATGTAGGATATAATTGATACCAGCCACATATCTAGTGTAATCATTGATTTTCAAGAATCAGATTCTGAATGGGATTATAGATTGTTTGAAATATAATATTCATTTTTGTTATTCATAAAAAAGAAGGTAAACTTACATTCTGTATCTTGTTTTTTAACTAAACTCCATTAACACGATTTCATCTGGATATCGGAACTGGTAGATTAACTCAAGAATCAACTGCTTCACTATTTAAACTATTTATATTGTTTTTTAACTAAACTTTATAACCTTCTTTCATTTGCACACCAAATCTGGTAGAATAACTCAAAAATCAACTGCTTCACTATTTAAACTATTTCCACTATTTAATGACAACTCTTCACAAAATTAAACTATTGGCTGCCACACAAACTTATCAGAAAATTCCTTATCCAAATATGACTGATTTAAATCGATATTATTTTATCGCAGGAATGTTTACTTTGATGCCTTGCAATTGTCAGTAATTTTTTTTACCTTGCAGTCAACTCTTAAAAGATTCTAGGAGGAAGCGTTATTTTAAATAAACAAACCTTCCAATTCCCTAGTGTTTGTAATAAATAATAATAAATCCATAAACAAATCTTAGCTAATTAAGCACTTTCCATGGAATGTATAAAATAGAACAGAATAGAATAGAATTATGACAAACTGCTATGCATTAAAAAAAATAACCTTTTCACGTTTAGCCGATTACGATCCTGCAACTGTCAGATTTAACTAAAATGTCATGCAATAATTCTCGACATTCTTAAAATCCTATATGACGTCAAATTTAGTGACGCACTGAAAAAAGGGTTGTATTATCATTTGAAAGCTGTATAATTATTTAAATAATCTTATCGTTGTCTTGAATTAGCAAGAGTCATATGCTTAATAATAATAAATTAAGTATTATTTTAATTATTTTTTATCTCTCTAAATGAATATATTTTCAGCAACAGTGTTAATTTATTTGTAATGCTCCTTCGAAATCTGGAAACGAGATTTTTATTGGTAAATGTAATGTTGGTTGCATATGAGGTAGCCTCCACGTGATTTGAATAGTAGGTAAAGATGTATCAAGAAGACCCCAAAATGCATTGCATTCTTTTTGGAACAAGTAAGACAAATAATAAGAAAATAAATAATTAACAACAAAAATAATTTGTACAAAATATGTGATAATAATTTATATCTGTAATCAGATAGTTGGATACTAAGAAGAGAATGCGATTATCTGTAAAGATGATAGAATTACAGTCTTTCGTACTGTGCGGTGTGAGATAAATTATTTGAGTATTTTAGTAAGATCTCAAATATGTAAACACGCATGAGATAATGAACATAGGGTTCAATGGAATGATTCAAATATAGTCCTAAACGAAACGGATGGTAAAAAGAGAAAAATCAAAGAAGCGGCTCTATTTACCGATATTAAAAGATCTGGTTACCCATATTAGGTAAAAGAGGAAGTTATTAAAAGGAAAATACCAGTATTAGTAAGTCAGTAACATATAGAGGATACATCATTTCTGATTTTTAAATAACAAACATATAAAATGAGAATTTGGTGTTTATTGAAAGTAAACTAAATGCACGACCAAATACTTACCATGTCCGGATAGTATTATGAGGTTTTTTCCTGATTTTCTCCTTATAATTTACTATGGAATCACAAACAGGAGAATTTTACTGTCATCATGGCATGTGTTTGTCTTTTTAAAAACGAATTACATGCTACGATTTTTTCTGACGGATATTCTAAAGTTAAAGTTGATTTCATGTAATCGAATGAACTATCTTACAAGTAAAGTCGTCCCAGGAACGCATCTCAACAATATTGGCAATATCATTTTAAAGTCTATCGTCTACTTTAAAACGTATAATGTATGTCTGAATTGTCAATATAATTGAGTCAGATAAAATTAAATTATTCGAAGAATTCTAGTATTCTAGTAGAATTCTTTACCAAGTAACAAAAAAACAAAATTTGTTTTTTACTAATGTTTATATTTTGAGAACGATTTCTGAACGAGAACTGTTCGGTTTCTGGCAACATGTTGCCATCTTTCTGATTTTAATATCCGTAAGTCGGTTTCAACTCCATCTAACCACCTAATTCGCGGTCGGCCTTGGCTTCTTCTTCCTACAGGTGTTTCTGTGGTTAGTTTTTTAGCAATCGTATTTTCTGGCATTCGTAGTATGTGTCCAGCCCATCTAAGTCGCTGTGTTTTAATGTTAACGTTATGAAATCTGGCTCATCAAAGAGCTGATACAATTCAAGATTATATCTTCTGCGCCACTGCCCTTGGTCGTTTATAGCTAAAAATATTTTGCGGCTTATTTTACGCTCAACTATTCCCAAAAGTCTTTCATCTTTCTGCGCTAGAGTCCATTTTTCTGCTCCCTATGTGAGGACCGGCCTCAGCAATGTTTTGCATATAATAATTTTAGTTCTTCTTTGAATGTTTCTTGAGTGGAAATGCTTTTGGAGGCCATAGTATGCCCTATTTGTAAGATTTATTCGTGTTTTAATTTCTTCGCTTGTGTTATTGGTAGCAGTCAATAGCGACCCAAGGTATGTGAAGTTGTCAACACGTCCAAAAGTATGACTATCGGATCCTTTGTAACCAACATGTACTTGGTTTTGTCTTCGTTGATGACTAGACCGACCTGTTTCGCCGCTGTTTCCAATTCTAGGAGATATTGGACATATCCTGTGGGTATCTAGGAGATACCCACAGATAGTAACTACTTTAAAATACGGCAAGAAACTAGCTTCAGAACAATATTACTTAAACGTTTCGGCTATCTTTGCCATCTTGAATAAGCACAGTAGTTATATAACTATTACTGAAGACAATTTATATTTATGCCTGCAGTATTTCCTATAGTTTAATAATAAAATGATCGTGGATTGTTAAAAACTAGCTTCTAGTAAAATTTCCCCATTTCACATAATGATGTAATACGAAAAAAATTAAAAATAATTGTTTTGAATTATTCTCCGTTTATTATACATGAAAATTAAACTTTAGCCATTTTCTGATTAAAGTTAGTCGGCTATTGTTGTTGTCCCGAACCATGTCCGGGTAAATGAGTTAGTTAGAGATCGTCATTTGCATACAGGACACCGGCGGGATTACGTGCATCCTTTTGTATTATTTAGCGATTAACTGGAGCTGGTTTTGTGTTGACTAGCTTTTCATAAAAAGACTAGATAGTAGTGGTAGCCTCCCTTTACGTTAGATCTGGTTATAATAAAATAAAACGTTAATATAGTTTTTAATAAAAATTATTTTGATGTATTTTTTAAGGATTTTTTTAGAAGCAAGTAACTGATATAAAGCTAGATATACATAAAAATACTGCCATCAAATGCTGAACGTAAGCCTTCCCAAGGTTTGTGCTTCATTGTTTTTTTATCCAGTTTCCAGCAATTATCTTTATGTCTTTGGTTCATCTACTGGGTGGCCTTCTACATACGTATGTTTTGTGTCTCTGGTGCCATTTTTTTTATCTACAAGAAAAATAAGAATCCTATGACAACAACACTTATAAAAAATGGTGTCATAACACATGGTTACCTGGTGTCATTCAGCAACCGACTTACTTGTCAAAGCTGTCAATCATAAGTGATAGTCCATTATATACTCGCCCAATGCCATCAATATTCTCGCAAAAGACCGGTCACTGTGGAATTTCCATTGTTAGAGCCTAATTTTAAAAATCTATGGCAAAAACTTCGATTTTAAGTTTTGGCAACAAATATGAGGCATATGAATTATGCCTAAAAAACGCTGAATTTAAACTTTTATATTACAAACGATCTAAAACGTTTAGAACTCATTCTTTTCGATTAAATAAGTACGTTTTTCGAGACTACAGAACTTTTACTCTAAATATCACCCAGTGCTTCCTTCGTAAAAGCATTTTTTGTGACGTGAGATCTTTTGTAATTTGAAGTTTAAATAAATCGTTTTTAGACAAATTTCAAATGTTCCCTATTTTTTACCAAAACGTAAAATTAAAATTTGATGTTACATTTTTGGAAGATTATGCTCTATCAATGTAAGTTCTATTACTGCCCAACTAAGGAAAAGTGCCGTAAGTGCAAAAATATTGAATATTGAGTTATATAGGATTTCGTATATTTTCAACCATGCAGAATTCAATGGGCTACTCATAATTGCCGTATCTCCAACAGTGATTAAGATAGAAAAGAAACTTTTGTAGTTTGTGCATAAAAACTTTCAAAATAGTGAGCAAGACTGTCGTAAGTACAATAGTGTTACGATAAATATGACTCATGCCCTAAATTGTAAACATATTTTTCTAACAAGTATTTTTTGAGTAGGTAATAATTAACGGGTCTCCTCTGCTAAAAACCTTACTGGCTTCCATACCCTTCGAGAAGGTTCAGCAAGAGTCACCGGCCGAGTTCTAGGGAACTCCAGATAACGGCTATTAAATATATATAGATCGAGACTTTTTTTCGTTACAGTTAGTCGCGGGAATTGAAACGCGGGAAATAAATGTAGTATATAAATTAGAATAGTGACAATGTAAAATAAATTGGTGTAAGATTATATACAATTTAAATAAAGACTTTAATAAACAAAGTTTTAGAACATTTGATAATAAATAAAGTTAATAAATTAGATTCATTAAAATAGTTCAATAGACTAACCAAGAATTCAGTAACTCCTTTGCACATATTGCGTTTATGCTCAGTATACTGGACTTAATGCAGTCTTGCATAGCGGTTGTTTAAACGGCTGATGTATATACTGCATTTTATTTATGTAAACTGTAAATTGGGAAGATATGTTTGTAGCAGACGAGTTTGCTAATCATTTTCTGTGTTATACACATTTTTACCCAAAATTATCTCAGCTAAATTTCTTGTTTTAAACATTTTTTCCACAGCATACAGATTCTTGAGAAATCGAAGTTCCCCTAACGAGGGGGTTTTAGGACGAAGCCTGAACGTAAGAGCGGCATACTTTTTTGTATTCTTTTTAAGAACGTCAAAAAAATGGTATTTTCAGTAAAATTTAGCTTGTTCGTATAATTTTTAAAGGTGAAATCTTTGACGACTGGACTGTTAGTAATGCTGATCGAATAAACTTCGCCCTAAAATTCCTTAAAGATATACAGATATATTATAAAATATTTCATTGTACAATTTCATTGTACGATATTTACTATTTTGTTACATACTATGTATTGTAACATTATTTCTTTTGTAATCGATTTTGTGCAAGAGGTGTTAGTGGTTGAGGACATTAATTTTTAATAAATTTTTTTTTTTAATGAATTTGCTACCTTAGTGAGATTATATTATTAAATTACTAACAACAAAGATTATTGAGGACATGTTGTTTCTGTTGTATTAGTATATAATTCCCGTAATAAAATTCAATATTTCGATTAAAACAGTTGTTAAATTTCATTTGCTAGGAACACCCTCCCAGTTAATAATATTTCACCTTGGTATCATTGCCGTGGCCCAATTTTCTCTATTTATGTCCATCCCCGTGGCAGAGGCAATTAAACCAGTTAATTAAACCGTAAACTGTTTTGCAAAAGTTTCGATCTGCCGACGCCCACGTAAAAACCAGCAAAACCTTTTACAACAAATTAAATGCTGTATTTAAATAATAAATCACCGAAGTTCAAATCGATTTTATATTTATTAATTCATCCCTGCTACGGTTACCCGCAATTAATACTTTCGAAATAGGTTTTGGGAGGGTTTATTATCTTTGAGAGTGCTTCCTAGATATAATGTTGATGGCGCATAAATAACTTTGGAGTTGGCTTTTAGAAGTTTTGCTACGCATAAAAGTTTTTGGAAGATTGACAGTTAACAAATTTATGCGATGAAGCACACGAATTACAACGCTATTGCAACTCTACAACCGTTGTATTCGTGTAATTATGATTTATAATCGCTTTCTACGAAACACAAGAATGATCAGAGGACAAAAAAAGTGTTAAACGAACTAATAAAAATTCGACACATTCTGAAGGAGCAGACTACTTTCGATCGCTGTTTGCTAAAAGTGGCGATAATAAATTAACAACAGTAGAAGTGACGACAAATTACGAAATACAAAAGGAGAGGTACAGGAAACATTTTTCTTCTTCTTTTGGTGCCTGTTCGTTTCGAATATTCGCGATCATTCTGGCTATAATTATTTTATTAACTGATGCTTTAAATAGATTAGTTGTTGTTATGAAGAACCATTTCCTCAGGTTTTTTAAACATGATATTTTTCTTCTCCCAATTCCTCGCTTTCCGAATACTTTGTCTTGAAGGATTATTTTCAGTAATCTGTATTTGGTGTCGTTTCTCATTATGTGTCCGAGATATTCTAACTTTCTCTTTTTAATCGTATACATCACTTCTCTTTCTTTATCCATTCTTCGTAGTACAGTCTCCTTGGTTATCTTGTCCGTCCACGATATCCTTAGGATTCTTCTGTAGAGAAGATATAACATCGTAAGAGCCTTACTTTTATCGCCAAATTAAGGTTGTGGCTTTCAAAGAGTTTGACCATGTTGTTGAATGCACTCCTAGCCTTCTGTATTCTACATTTTACTTCTCGTGAGTGATCCCATTGTTCGCTTACTATTGTTACAAGATAGTTAAACTGTTTTACTCGGTCCACTGGTGTATTCTTGATGATAAGCAGTTGGACGTCTCTAATTTTATTTTTGCTGATGACCATAAATTGAGGCGGTCGACGTGAGAAGGGCACATAGGCTTATGTGCCCTTTTTACGCAGAATGGCTATTTAGGTCCGCCATGTTTTTCCCTTTACAATGGTATAATTTTCATTTATTTATCTTGAAAAATGAGGTTGGTCGAACTGTTTGAGTATTAGGGTGCAGGATGTTTTTTCAGATATGTGATTGTTTATAAACGATTTCTGCAGGTGTTTTGTATCTTTTTCTTAAAGTGCCTATCCGTTCGCGATGTTTGCGATCATCACGGCTATCTTTACTTTGTTTACTGCAGCACGGAACAGTTCAGTGGTAGTCGTGTTATATCACTTTCGTAAATTTTGAAGCCAGAAAATGAGTCTTTTTCCCGGTCCTCTCTTACCATTTACCTTCCCTTGGAGAATCAGCTGGAGAAGGCCGTAGTAACGTGTTTTGTAAAGGAGGACTATTTATCGCTTCTCATTTGTTTCGATCACTTGTCATGTGTCATATAATATTAATATATTATAGTGAGGGTAAAGTATCGGTGTTGTTATTCTGATAAGTTTTATTCTATTATATTATTACATCGAGTTTGATTCTGATAAGAACTATGATACGTATTGAAGAATATAGTGATTCATATCTGTGTCAGGAAAGAAGTTTAGTTCCAAGTCATTCAATTTAATTACTGACTGCTGCCAGAACAAATGCCATGAAAACCTGCCTCTTGATTTTCAAGTA
Organism: Diabrotica balteata; assembly: GCA_918026665.1. Classification (NCBI taxonomy): domain Eukaryota; kingdom Metazoa; phylum Arthropoda; class Insecta; order Coleoptera; family Chrysomelidae; genus Diabrotica; species Diabrotica balteata. Next base: position 17,405,560 of record OU898281.1, on the reverse strand, counting down.
GATCTTTTTGATTGCTTTTACAACTGTCAGAACAAAAGTTTCCAAGATAGCCAGTTGTCTAGCTGTATAAACCTGACTGAAGATCCCAAAAGTTAAAGGAAATCTCTTAACCCAAAAACACCAAGAGCTTACACCTGAGCCTATCGTATGTCTGTAAGAGAAAACACTGTTTTAGTGTGTTGCAAGTTTATTTTGGACTTGTTTCAAATTTCAATAAAACGCATACGGATTATTCAAAAAAAGATCTTGTTGGGAGATTCTTTTGAAGAAAAAAGAGGAAAACATTTGAATAGGCTTAGAAACATTTCAGATGACGTTGTTGTGTTAATGAGGGATCACTTGGCTAGTGTACCCTATGATGAAAGTCATTACTGTAGAAACAAGAGTAAGTTGCAATATTTTGACAATAATTTGTTAAATATAAAATCATTGTATGTGTTCTTCCAGACTTTCAAAGAAAGAAAAAAGGAAACTCTCAAGATGTCTTATAAAACATATTATCAGTACTTTAAAACTAAAACAGATGTATGCGATTATTTTCCTATTCTGTTCGCAAACCTAAAACAGATGTATGCGATTATTGCCAATATTGCAAGATCAAGCTAAATATTAATGATAAAGACCCATGTATGCCTTTTTTTTTAAATCCACGAAAGGAAAGCAAATAAAAGAAAAGAATTGTGTAATATGTATATTACTAAATCCAAAGAAGAAAATTCCTCGCATCTGGTTTTGGAGTTCGACTATTCTCAAAATTTCCCAATATCAGAGCTAAATGTCAATACCCAATTTTACAAAAGAATGTTTTGGTTGTACTGTTTTAACATTCACGTTTTTAACGACGACTCTAGTTACTGCTATACATTTACTGAGTGGGATGGAAAGCAGAATCCTAATTCTGTGTTTTTTTTATTTGATTGTATTAAAATACAGATAAGTAAATTTTCTATCAAAAATCTATTGTGTTGTTATCCAATGCCGCAGAAGGACAAAAAAAAAAGATTTTCATCGTGGTTTGCAAGAGTATTCCAAATAACTGCCATACAACTGTTTCCGGTTAGAGGCCACAGCTTTTCCCAATGTGACAGAAATTTCGGTTTGATCAACAAGACTATTAACAAAGCTGCAGCAATAGGAAGTCCTAAGCCATACCTAACTGCTATGGTAACATGCAGGAAAAATCCTGCGCCATTTGAAGTAAAAATAAACAGTGACCTTCTTCAAGATTGGGATTCTTTCAATAAACCTTTTTTCTTGCCTAAACCAGTGTCCAGAAATAAAGGATTTATATCCAATCATATCCAGAGGCATTTATATCCAATCTGGTTTTACCATTTTTAAAATTTTTCCATTCAACCGAAACATTTTCGAGGAGCACGAATTTCTTAGTTCATATGTTACGGATAGACCACCAGTTGCCGAAGAGTCAACAAATAATCAAAATACCTTCGAAACTAATATTTCCTCAAATATTTATGTAGATGCTCTAGGAATGCTTTCAGGACCAACGCCCGTTCAGCGCCCGTTTCCAAAGGCAGCTGCGAGGAAATTTACGAAGAAAGGAGGTAAGAAACTAGGGCGCTGTAGGATAGTTACATATACCCCAGAGAAGAACGAGATTAAACTGATGGCGCTCCTTCAAGAATTTTGTTTCAAAAAAAACAAAAAGCAACCAAAAAGGTTCTTCAGAAAGTATTTCTGATGAAGATGTAATAAAATAAAGCGAAATAATGTTCGACGACTCACTAGATGACGTGGATTTTGCCAATGCAAAGATAGATAGATAGAAGAGGAAGATAAAGATTTTCTTGAGTCTGGCAACAAGCCCTGCGTGGGAGATTTTATTTTAGCACAAATTGCAACAAAAAAGACAAAACGATATTTTGTTGCTAATGTCGTTAGAGTGAATGATGATGGGTTTAAAGATAGATACCTAAAAAGAGGTAACTTTGCCGCCAAATGTGTTTTCGAAATGACACTGTCTATGACTTGCCTGACGAAGATATGGTGATGAAACTAGGAACCTCTTCAGTAGTGAGGGGCACTGCCAGAAGAATTGCTGAGATGACATTTTCTATCGATTTGTCTGCATTTAATGTCCAATAAATAAGCGTTTCAAAGTACACATACTTATGTTCTAAAGTACCAACCTGAGTGTGTACTTTGAGACCTTTAGGATATGGTGAATTTTTCTGTATTAATAAGCATATTTGTCATTAGAATTAATCATGGACGTATAAACACAGATAGACTCAGTTATTTACCTAAAATTGTGAAGTCAAAATTATTTGAATAGGTCACATTCTCAGCACCTTCAACTGTTGTCACGTTTTGTTTTTAAAATTTCTTATTCGCGAGTAGCTGAAAATATTACTCCGTATTTTATACTCTACAGGTGCTATCAAACCAAAATAATAATTTATTGGTTAGATTAATATATTTAATTGTAATCAAAATATAAAGTATATGCATAGTGTGCATTATCATTTAATAATAATGTATAATTTAGATATCAATCAATTATTTTATATGTAGAAACACTGAAAACTATTTATAAATGGCAACGGTTGTTTACATTTCTCTGTCTTATGGATCTACGTCAAACTTCAAATGCTGTTCCATGTTTGTTTACTTTTTAGTAAAAGTTGTTTTTCGATATTTTGGCTATATTTTGAGTGATATTTGTAAAAAGTGATATAAAATAAACGAAATATTTACATCCCGATCTCTCATTCCATTTGTAAGTACATAAAATTTACATTATTTAAGATGAGGAAATGAGGAAGCGTGTTTGTTTACATTTTAATAGGCGTACCATTGGGTTTATTCATGTTCATTAATGTATTAAATAAGATATAAGTTCATGAAATTAGTAGACATTTTTAAATTGTAAGTAGACATCATCTGATTAAAAAAGATCTATTAAGTACCTTTTTAATTTAATATTTCTCATGTATTTTTTTATCTAGGTTTCCAAATAATATTGACGATCGAACTATTTTGGTAGCAAATTTAGGAGAAAACATAAAGATTTTTTATTGTAGCATTATTTTGATACCTATTAAAAATTAACTTGAATTCAACTATATTTTATTGTATTAATTTTAAAGCAAATAAAATTGTATTTTAATTTTTCTATAAAGACGTACTTTGTTAATAGTTAAACTCTCGTTTTTTTAAATTCTTTGAACGTGTTTTTATACATTATTGCTACTTCCAATTTTTAAAATCTGAATAATTACCCGCGAGTAAAAATTCAAGCACGCTTATGCTCATTGCGGAAGCATCACATTCTATCGAAGCTTCAAAACATTGTGTGTTAAAGGTTTTCTTATTGCTGTGTCCATCTATGTTTATACGTCCATGGAATTATTATTTAATTTTTTTTTTGATTTCTAAAAATATACTCTATTTTAAAAAAAATCTTAGTTTCAAATAAAATTTAAAAACTACTAAAACCTGGTTTTATTTAAAAACCGTTCCAAAGTACAAGCCCTTATTGTTTTTCTATGAGGTGCGAAACTAAAAATATATTTAATGAAGCTAGAGCAGTATTGAAATCGATTTTCACATAATTTATATTCATTCATAACTTCTCTAACGACTTCAATATCTGTGGCCGTATTAGAGTAATAGTTTCGTATCTTGAGGTTTAAACATTAAATCAATAATTTAATTTGCAATTTGCGGTTAATTTCTAAAACAATTTTAACTCCAATTCTATTCGCAGTAACTAACAGTTTATAATTTTAATTACATAAAACTTGTATCTAATTTCCAAACAATATCCACTTGTTCGCGAAACTGTACTCATATTACTGATTGCAGTTCAGGGTCCATTATAACTAACTAACAAAATACGAAATGCTTTTTGAGTTCCACAAGTTTCTCAGAATTTGTAGTTTCAAATATCATTAATATGCATGTAATTGGTTGCCTTGGGAGCAGTAACTTCCGCAACTAATTAGCCAGTGTTATTACGAACTAAAACATGGTCTTGAGAAGCGGTTCCAATTACCCAGCTTCAAACCGGCATCATTGAAAGTGCTAAAAATTTGGAGAGCTGGAAAAATATTTTTAATTGGACCCTGCTGGGAAACTCGCAAATGGAGGGCTGGAGTTTTAAAAATGGATAATGGAACTATTCTTTAATTTATAGTTAAGGTTAAGTTTAATTTATAGTTAAGGTTAAGTAACACTAATTGTCTATAATTTAACAAAAATTTTACTGAAATAATGGCATCTCCTGAGGCAAAATATTCCGAAAGAAAACTAAGGCTGCGTTATAATTTGCGAGTGGAACTATTTTAGGGTGAACTACATTAAAGGATAGAAAAATATAGAAAAATCAGGATAGGACTTGCAGTCTTGACAGTCTTACAGGTAATAATATTAAGTTGGTAGATCTCCTTAAAAGAAGAAGAGCAAAAATTGCATTGATTTTAGAATCGAGGTATAAAATTAAGGAAGCCCACTATAATACTATAATACAAGATTTTGTTAAGCCCTACTTTTTATTCGAATTGCCGAATATAGGCCTCTCCTAATTGTCACCATTCATCTCTGTTGTCTATAAGACGTATCGACATTGGTCCTGCAGTCCTTCATATGGCCGTTAATTCTTGATATTTTTATTCCATCGGCTATCCTTAAGACGTTCGTTATATCCAGCCCATTTCCATTTCAGTGTAGCTGCCTGTTTAACAGCATCTTTTACTTTTGTTCTATTACAAATGTCTTCATTGGTTTTATGGTCTTTGAGAGAGATACCCAGCATCTGTCGTTCCATACCTCTCTGAGTTTTTTTGATCTTCTCCATGTTTATTTTAGTGAGTGTCCAGGTTTGAGCTCCATATGTAAGTACAGGTAGGATACAGGAATTAAAAACTTCGGTTCGCAGTTTTTGAGGTATATTTTTATCTTTAAGTACGTATGAGAGTCTTTCGAATGTTGCCCATCCTATTTTCACACGTCTGCTTATTTCGGTAGTCTGATTTTCTTTGCTTACCTTGACATTTTGACTCAGATATGTATATTCATCTACGCATTCTATCTCCGTCCCTTGGATGTTTATTATAGGTTTGTCATCTTTGTTTGACATTAGTTTAGTTTTGCTGACATTTATTTTCAGCCTTTTTTTAGGGATTCTATGTGTAGCTTCTCAATCATCCTATTCAGTGCATTCCACGTATCGGCTATTAGTACTACATCATCTATGTATCTAAGATGGTTCAACTATCTTCTGTTAATAGGTATTCTCTTATTTTTTCAGTCTATTGACTTAAAGATATCTTCTATAGCAGCTGTAAATAATTTTGGAGATATTGTGTCTCCTTGTCTTACGCCTTGGTTGATTTTTTACTGGTCTTGTTTCGATTCCATTACCCAACGTCATTTTCATTTCAGCTTGTTCGTAAATATTATGTATTAATATTCTGTACCTGGAGTTGATCCGGTTGTTAACTAATGCTTCTTTTATTGCCCACAATTCTACGCCATCAAAAGCTTTTTCACAATCTATAAAAGCCAGACATAATGGGAGATTGTATTCGTTAGACTTTTCTTTTAGGATTTTTAAAGTATATAGATGGTCACAGGTGCTATACCCTTTTCTGAATCCGGCTTATTCTACTGGTTAATATCCATCAAATTTAATTGACCTATTTGTAATAATTTTTGTAAAAGTTTTGTAAAGTTGTGAAAGAAGTGAAATTGGTCGATAATTTTTCAGGTCTGTGGTGTCTCTCTTTTTGTGTATTAGTATTGTTTTAGCAGTGTTCCATTGTTCGGGTATGTTGCCTTTGAATATACATTAATTGAATAGTATTTTTTAGATATTTGATGGCTTCTTCTCCGCCTTCGTTTAGCATTTCAATTGAGTTTACTATATCAGATTTTTTCTAGTTGTCCGTATTTATTTTTAATGGTTATTACGTTTTTCTTTTCTAGTTTCGTTTTGGTGAATTTGAGACTTCGGTTTTTCTTTATCACCTGTTCTATACGGTCTTCTGGATGTTTTTTAATGTTCTCTTTGATCTGTTTTCTAATTACTCGATTAAGTTCGTTAGCTTCTGCCGTGTCTCTTTTGTTTTGTCTTAGAAGATCTTTCCTTTGTTTCAGCATATTTCGCTATTCTACACTTATTTTGGATTTTCGTTTTCTGTTAGCGATTACCACTTATGAGCTTATATTTAATAGTTCTTTTGTTACAACTTCATTGATTTCATTTAAGCTAAATGTATTCATTTAATTTAAATTTAATTTATCCATACTAATTTGTCGATTACGAGAAGGCTTTTGATTCTGTAGAGTTTGAAACAATACTGGAAGCCCTAAATCAAAACCCAATAGATTACAGGTACACGACACTAATCAAAAACATCTACGAGAACGCTACATCAAATATACGACTACACTAAGACACAGAAAATTCAGCTTAGGTCGAGGAGTTAGACAAGGAGACAATATTTCACCAAAATTATTCACAGCAGCTCTAGAGTCAATATTTAAGATCACTTGGGCATCAATATATATGGAGAAAGATTAAATCACCTAAGATTTGCAGATGATGTTGTATTAATCGCAGATAACATACATGATACAGTTTCTATAATGCATTCGCTTAAAAGTCTGTCTGAAAGAGCAGGATTAAAGATAAAGATAAACTCTGAGAAAACTAAACTTATAACAAATCTGGTAATGAGTGGAAATATAACTATTGACAATAATATCATACAACAAACAGACACTTACAAATATCTGGGACACGAAATCAAAATAAGCAGAGACAATCAAACATATGAAATACAGAGGTGAATAGGCCTAACATGAGCAGCATTTGGCAAATTAAGCCATATTCTAAAAAGTTCAATTCCCATGTGTGTCCAGCGAAAGGTTTATAACCAATGTGTTTTACCTCTACAAACTTATGGAGCAGAGACTTTAACACTCACGAAAAATCTGCGAATAAACTCGGAGCTACACAACAAGCCATGGAACGTGCAATGCTGAAGGTGAGCCTTCTAGACCACATAACAAACCAACAAATCAGACAAAGATCAGGAGTTCAAGATGTCATTGAAAGAACCACGACGCTTACGTGGAACTGGACAGGGCACTTAGTGAGAACACAAGATGGACGGTGGACAAAACGTATTATGGAATGGAGGCCCAGAAACTATAAAAGAATCCGACCACCGACTAGATGGACCGATGATATAAAACGTGTTGCGGGAAACTGGCTATAAGCGGCCCAGTGTATTTTCTTTTGTTCAAAATAGATGCTAGCGACTGTCATGCTTAGTGCTGCTACTAAATTGATCGCTAGTAATCAACTATTGCTTCTGATGTTGTGTAGATTACGCCTTTGTTACATTTCTGGAAAATCTTCTGTAGGCTTGCTACAGGTCTTCTAAGAACTGTTCTTTTATTTCTTTTGGTTTGTCATCAGGGAACGTGCATTAATCAAACTGTAAATGAAGAATTTCCTTGAAGTGCAAATAGTAAATTCTTTGACTGTAGTTTTTAAAGGTAATAATAAGGACTTATGTATGTGTTGACTTGGATTTAAAGCTATAATATACGAAATGGTTTCTCTTGTCAAGAGTGTCGGTTCCGGTCCACTCCATTTACTGTTGTGTTAAAAAAATTCTTCATGAGCTCAAACCGTTGATTGGACATCTCTCTTTCCTAACTAGAAGAGAAGCATCGATTATTAGAAGCCTCTAAATTAATCTGACCAAAACTTGTCCATGATTTCTTGATGTTCTTGAGAATTTGTTTAACTTGCTCTCATTTGTATTAACCTGATCATGAAACATATCTAGGTAAATACAGACTAATCTACAGTGGAGTAGCAAAAGAAAACAACGCCAAAGAAGGTGTAGCCTTACTAATACACCAAAGGTACCAAAATCACATCAAAGAATATCAATACATATCAGAAAGAATAGTAACTGCAAAGATAGGAATGGAGAAGGAAGACCTGAACATCATCGGAGTATACGCTCCCAGAAAATAACAAGCCTTAAAAAACAAAGGAAGCGTTTTTAACCAAGTAATACCCGGCATCAAACAAAAACATAACGACAATGTTAAAAACGAAAATGAAGAACTGATGATCAACTTCTGCACGAATAACACGAATAACGAACTAAAAATAAACAACACATGTATTGTTTATGGGAGAAAAACAACTTAAAATAATCTGCTATGCAGACGACGCAATACTACTCTCTCAAAGTGAAGATGATTTACAACGTAAGCTGCACCAATTTGATATAGCCGCCAGAAAATATAACATGTTAATTTCCCCAACAAAGACAAAATGCATGGTTATAACAACAAATTTACTAAGATTTAAATGGGAGCTGGAAGGTCAGATAATAAAAGAAGTCATGGAGTTTAACAGATGGAGACACATCCTCATCGACTGCAAATCATTCATTAACATGTATAAAGCATTGGACTTGAAATTTACTCTTAAGGAAATGCTCAATAACTCTAAGGAAGTGCGCAACAAATGCTCTACAAAGATCACGAAAATTATACTGTTTTTAAAAACCGCTCAGCAAGATTTAACTTAATACCCAATAACATACCAAACTAAATAAATAAAATAATTTTATTTTTGAAAAGATATTTTTTTCATCGAGTCTGTATTAATTACAATTGTAAAATGATAACAAAATGGCGTCAGAATACTACGATTTTATTTTTATAATTATATATGCACAGTTTTATATTGTGAATAAAACAAAAATTTATTAGAAATATTTTACAAATTCTGCATATTTCCTATTGTTACAAATATGTTAACATACCTTTTCCATACAAATATTAAATTGGATGAAATACAAAACAAGCATGTTAACAATTTGGTAGACATAACTACTTGTAATAGGAATTTATTTGGTAGTGTTGCTAATAATACCTTTAAATATAGTGGAAACCTATTATATTATTGCTTTATGTAGCAATAATTTCAAATGACAAATTTGATATGTAATATTTAGTTTAACTTTTGTACTTGTTACAGCGACAAATATCTGCATCCCCAACGAAAAATAAAAAATAAAGGAGTAACTAATCATTTGGTGATTTATTTTGAAAAAACATCTATTAGAGTAGGGGAGACCGGTCTTAAAACGGCAAGTGATATTATAATTTGAGTCAAAACCAAAAAGGTGGTGCAGATTGGCATACGGCTTACCTAAAACAGCACAGTACTCTTTCAATAAGAATCCTTGAAGCAAAGCGAGCTTAGCGCGCGCTTCAAGTTTCAACAAAGACAATGATGAAAAGTTCTTTTGCAATTTACAAACGGTTCTAAATCATCAAATATTTAAACCATTTTAAATTTTTAATATGGACGAAACAGGAATTACACCGGTCCAAACGCCTAATAAAGTTATAACCAGGCGTGGATTTAAGCAAGTGGGTAGCATAACTTCTCTGGAAATAGGTTCATTGGCTACTAAGGCTCTAACAGCTATAATTCTATTTCATATTTCATTATTTTCTCACGAAATAATTTTAAAGAGCATTTTTTGAGTACTTGGCCCCCTGGACCAGCTGAAGCTGCAAATCCTTCAGGGTGGATTCTTATGCCATTGTTCTCATAAACTGCAGCTGCTCGATCGATCCCTCTATGGACCTTTCAAGAAGTAGGTTAATTAAACCTGTGACTCGTAGATAACTAACAATCCTGGACGCACTATGGCTATATATGACATTCTAGCAATAGTTCTAGTAGCCATTAACAGTTACACAAAAAAAACATTATGTCAGGATTTTGAGTCTCTGGAATTTCTTCAGTTATCAGAGATATCTTTGAAGATCACGAGTTAGGCCAGGATATGCTACTGATTGACCTGATCCACTAATATTGAAAAATTCCATCAATCAAGATGGTTCTAAAGTGCAGTCAGATTTGTTAATTGCATCGAATCTTCCCGAAAAGGCGTCTTGCCAAAATCAGCCGCAGCGGGGGTTTCAAAGGAACTTGATGACGTTTTTTTTTTGTAAAAATAAACCCGATTGTCAAATAAACTGTTCTAAGCTCACCTCCTATCATTCCATTAAAATTAAAGCCTTTACCAAAAGCTCTAGCTAGAAAGGAACTGAATATAATGAAAGAAAGCATTATACTGCAATATTGTCGGATGCACTTGTAAAAAATGCTCTTGAGGAAGAACAAAAAATACAAAAACCGCTAAAAGCTATATCAAAACCAACCAGACCGCCAAAAGAAACTAGATACAATGCACAATTTGCAAAACGTGGGCGCATGAGGTTTGTGCTGACCATCGTTTTATTTTGGGAATTGGGAATGTGAAAAAGAAAAATAAGATCACATAGGCAAATTTTGAGTGGCAAGACACCTCTCTGGAACGATGGTTAAGGTTTTAGCCGGAACACGGTTAATCCGGCACTACCCTGGAGTCTTCTGGCTTAGTATCCCACTCGGCCGAAAGATGCCAGCGTGTCTTGTTGCACCGTTTTGTTGTCTTGTTGTCCTGCACCGTTGCCTGTCAGAATTCAATGTATACCTTCTTAGGCTCTTACTGGAATCTGGCAATACGGCAAGTAAAAAAAAAAGAAAAAAATGTTCACTGTCTTTTTATATATGTTTTATTTTTTATCATTTGCCGTAACTTTATAAATTAAATACATAGATACATTTTAATGATATCTAGATGTGGATAATTGATATCCAAGATTGGATACACTGGTACACCCAAATATCCTTACGTTGATAATCTGGTAAACACTATAACTTGTCATATAAATTCAAATTGCTTCAAATAATTTTTTGTTTCCCATAGGTGAATATCTCTTCTAGGATACATTTTTTTTATAAAATGTATTTTCATTAAAAGACTTTTGTTTGTATACAGCTCTCTACCTCAAAAAATTGCCTGGAGAGGAATGGGTTAAAGCGATGGTCTCCAACAAACGCAGTACACGACGTATAACGTTACGCCATACGTCGCGTCTGTATGCTTTATATAATAAATAATGGATGCGGTGTCTTAACGTAGCGTGCAACTGATGTACAAGCATACGTACGCGACGTACGGCGTTATACTATACGCGGTGTACAGCGTTTATTGTAGACCACCACGTAAGGCTAAATAGGTCAATAACGTTTATTATTGTTACGATAATAAATATTATGGCGTATAAAACTGTAAATATATTATGACTAATATCTTTTCTATTCAAGTATTTTCTAGATCACGCACCGGCCGGCGAAGACGCAGGTAATAACTGATCGGTCCAATAAAAAAAACTAGCCTGAGATCCCGATAACTCGAGGCAATTCTTGTCAACACCGCCACAACCAGTCTTCTCCAATGATCGAGTCAATTCATGTCTGCTTCTAGGGGATTCGGAAAATAACGGAGTTTTATATTTAAAGAAGGAAGTCTGTTGGTTGGAAAGAGTTAGTCAAAAAGAAGTCCGGGCTCGCGTTAAAATTGTATCGCACGTAGATAAATTATTAAGTGTAAAATAAATTAGTAGTAATAAAGACTTTGATAAATTTGTGAGTGTTATAAATATTGAACCTTTAGTAAATTAAAATAAGAACAATAAATTAGAATTAATAAAGGCATTATTATTACATTACATTACATTATATTATATTATATATGCTTTTCATTTATTCTCTTTGTTGTTAACATTTCGGCATTGATGTCATAAAAACAAATTAGTAGGAAAGTTATGACATAATTTAGTTATCTTTTAATATTAATTTAATGTAATAAAAGAATAATGTACCTCGAATAAAACCTGTCTGGACAATACTTAAATATAATAACGCGCTTTGAATGTTCGTAAAAGTTTGTTGTGCAATTTGCTAAGCAAATTATACCAATCTAATTTAGACATAAACACATCGACATCGCTAAACATAATTATGGACATAAACAACTGAAATTACAAAGATTGTAGGATCAATTACGACATGAAGATAATAAAGTAAGCATATTCGAGAAGTTTATTTAGCTGAGGAATAGTTATCGGTCGTGTTGAAAAACCCTTAAATAAATTGACAAAAGACTATATGCACATAACATAAATCAATGTAAAAAATTAAATATATAAGCACAGAATAATAAACAAACAGAATACCCACTCTCCACGGAAAATTAAGTACGCGCATCTCCTTCGCGCAGACGTTCCGCCATGTTTTAGGAGGATTTTAAATAAATTAGTGTTGTTTATGTGGTGTGCATGGAAAAATTAACCAGGTTTATTTGACTTACGGCAATCATAGACATACTATACAATTATATTAACATTGTTAAATATAATAACATAAATATAATATAATTAAACATAAATATAAACAATTACATAACCAAACAAATCATATGTCTGTGTCCTCCTAAAACATGGCGCGCGTGCTGAAAAACTTCAAAGGCGGCATCTGAGAGTGGCCCTTCTGATTGTTTATTATTCTGTGATATAAGTATGTTTTGTACAAGTTTATTAGTAGAAATTCATTATGGCATTTATAGTATTCATTAGGGTGTAGTAAAAGAGTACCAAAAAATGCCCTATTTTAATTATCAATTTTTTAGTTTTTTAATACTTTTGTAATGCTACTTTTACTTTTACTTTTACTTTTGCTAAACTTAACTGTTAAACTGTTAAAATGAGTAGGTCAGTATTTTTTTCTAGAAAAACTTAAGTGTATTTTAAATAATAAATATATTGATTTTTCTGGTGACCTGTATATTTTTGTACTTTTTTAGTATTATTTTGTGAATATGTTAACTGCTTTGCTTCTAATTTCGTTTATATTTGAGTTATTAATGAATGGTAGCCCATTTTCGATGCCAGCAATAATGTTAAACGTAGGAAATTTTTGTAAAGCTAAAAAAAAGTTATCTTAGCTAAAAGTTAGTTAGCTAAAAAAATCCCAAACAACTGGAAGGAATCAGTAACCATTATCCTACACAAGAAAGGGGATAAAGCAGATATAAAAAACTACCGTCCTATAACACTCCTCAATGTAATGTATAAACTCCTAACAAAAATTTTAACCAATAGATTAACGACAAAATTCGATGGATACCAGTCGAAAGAACAAGCTGGTTTTAGAAAGGGATTCAGCACAAGTGACCATTTACTAAGTATGAAAATACTTATAGAACGAGCAAATGAATACCACATTCCTCTATATATGGCGTTCATTGATTTCGAAAAGGCTTTCGACAGTGTCGAACATTGGGCAGTGAAAAGTTCTTTGATTAACAGCCGAATTGACTACAGAAAAACGGAACTAATAACCAATATATATATATATATATATATATATATATATATAATATATATATATATATATATATATATATATATATATATATATATATATATATATATAAGGAAGCCAAAACAACAATTAAAGTATATGAAGGAACAAAATCATTACAAATAAGTAGAGGCGTGAGACAAGGTGATACAATATCACCGAAACTTTTCAATCAGGCTCTTGAAGATACTTTTAAAAGATTAGAATGGGAAAAAATTTGTGGACAACGCATGAACCATCTAAGGTACGCTGATGACATCGTATTGATAACCGATAAAAAAGAAGAATTATTTGAAATGATGAAATAACTGGACGTAGAAGCTGGAAAGATAGGCCTTAATATGAATTACAGCAAGACCAAAACTAACAAGATGAAATAGAACAAGTTAAGGATCTTGGTCAAACTATAAAACTTAACAAAGAGAATCAAACAGCAGAGATCAAGGGACGAGTTAGACTGGCATGGGCGGCATTTGGCAAACTAAGCTACATTCTTAAAAACAAAAGATATCCACAGCATCTTAAGACCAAAGTATATAATCAATGCGTACTCCCTGTTCTTACTTATGGTTTCCAAACGTGGACATCTACAAAAGCAAACATGGACAAAATCATAAAAACCCAAAGAGCAATGGAAAGACAAATGTTGCACATAAGACTAATGGATAAGAAGAGAAACGAGTGGATAAGAGAGAAAACAAAAGTGAGGGATGTTAGACAAGAAGTTGCAAAATTGAAATGGAGATTTGCCGGACACAATATAAGACAAAGAGAAGACCGATGGAACAAAATTGTTATAAGTTGGAGACCGTGGGAATATAAACGAAGCAGAGGAAGGCTCCAAATGAGATGGACAGATGATATCAAGAAGCACGTGGGCTCTAGATGGATGATTGTAGCGACAGACAGAGAAGAATAGAAAAGGATTGGGGAGGCCTATGTCCAAAGATGGACCGAAGAAGGCTAATTAGATAGATAGATAGAAAAAAAGTTAGGACCTAAACTTAACCCTCTATTGCAAATTACTCTTATATATGTATGTAGAATTTACCGTTATTAATTTTTTTAATGATCCTATTTTTGAGAAAAAAAATTTGTGCCCACTTGGAAACGTTAAGTGCAAACGAAACATTTTTAAATATTGTGTCTTAATGTGCGATGAAGGTTTGCATAAGTATAGGCACTTCCTCTGTGAAATTAACCTAAAATGCATATAAAGAATAGAAGAGACATGAAAACCATAGTAAAAAGTTTTGAATGAAATAAAAAAGAAAATCAAATTAATAAAATGTCGTCAAATGTTAAGTTATTCTGGTAATTTTATATTAACATCTTCACGCCTGTTGAAGATACAACAACTTCATTGTCTAATGTAGTTAGACTACATATGTACAAAATCCAAAATATCAGTATGTACCTAGATATAAACTTTTTTATTTCCTGGGTTTGTCGGAATTTGCCGAAACGTTTAAGAATAAATAAATAGTTTTATTTACAACAGACCAGACCGACGAACCCAGGAAATAATATCATCATAGATTATTAAAATAATCATCGCAAAGTCCATATTCATATTCAGTCCACCAGATTGATACTATTTTATCTTGTATATGAATTAAATGTTGAATGCTTTTTACAAATCATAGTGCTTAACACAATGTACCCCGATCACCACTTGATAACGAGTTTGCACCCTTAATTACATCCCATTCGTACAACCGAATGCACGCATGACGTCATTTTTTTAACAGATGGCCTTCGTCTGAGCGAGACACCCCCTAGGCGAAGGGATAAAGTGAGAGAGGAGGGTTGCAATCTACTGGCTCTTTGTTGTCTGGCAGGGCATTAATTTTCATCATTTCGGGGGAGAGGTCCCGTAATGAGAGTAACAGAAAATTCGGAATTAAGTTCGAGAGGAAGTTAATTTAATAACCTTTTACAATTTTCTTTCCTGGGTTGCCGTTGGATTTACATTGAGAAATTAGTAAAACGATTGCTTTTTTAAACACAAAGATTAGTTGAAAGTACTACTATCTTCATTAAAGGGTTAGTGATCATCGTGAGTATTATTATTCTGTTACTACTATACTACTGCTCTAAATGTTGGTTGAATGATCATTTAAACCACTTTGTCAGATTGCTAAAGCATGCGATTAATTTTCCCCCAACGCTACGTTTTGCTAAAATCTTTCTTTTTACAGACAAGACAAGAGAAGGCATGTGGTTAATTTCTAGATTTGTCCAAGGCTTTTGATACTTTGGATCATAATTTGTTGCTAATAAAACTTAAGGGGATTGGTATTCGTGGTGTAGTTCTAAAACGGTTTACTTCCTACTTAGAGAATAGAAGACAAAAAGTAAAGATAACATCTAATGGACTTGTAAACGAATCAAACACATTGGATATCCATTATGGTATCCCTCAGGGTAGTGTATTGGGTCTTCTACTTTTTATAGTATTTATTAATGATATAGCTTTGGTAATTATTCACTGACTGGCGTTAACATCATCAGTTATGCGGATGATACCAACATTCTAGTCACAGGAACGTCTTACCAAAATTTTCAAAATAAAACTACAACTAAATTAGTTTTGAATAAAGAGAAATCAAAGTATATGATTCTTACGTCAAATAATATATTAAACCATCAAGCCACTATGAAAGCAGCAATAGATAAAACAGACTGCACGAAGTTGCTGGAGGTACTTCTAGACAGTAATTGTAAATAATCAAACCACATTTCTAATTTGAAATCCAGATTAAGTAGCGCATATTATGCATTGAGAATTCTTTCTCGTCTCTTTCATACATCAATATTAAAAACAGTATACTTTGCCCATTTTTACTCAATAGCCAAATATGGCATTGAAGTCTGGGGTTGTACCTCTAAATTAGAGCAAATATTCGTACTTCAGAAAAGAGCTAATGATAATGTATAAAATGAAATTTGGAGATTCTTATAGATGCATCTTTAGACAAAACAATATTCTTACAACTCCTGGTCTGTATATATTTTCGTGTATAATGTATTTGCATAGCAACATTTATGAATTTAATAAATTTCAATTTAACCATGTTTATTCAACAAGATTCAGGGACAATCACTTTATGCTTCCACAACATCGTTCTGTTTTATTGGAAGGTAGCACACATTATGCAGCTATAAGTTTCTTTAACAAGTTACCAATAGACATACGAATGAATTTACATCAACCAAACTTCCGGAGGTGTGTACATCAATACATTTGTGAGCTAGAGCCATATTCTAAAAATAGCTTTTAAGTATGTTTTATCATGTTTATTAATTTATATACTTTTAAGATGTATGTCTGTAACTTTGACTTGTCTCATACATGTACTTTGTATAATGTCGCATGTGATCATTAAATTTGACTTGACTTAAAGATAAGTTGCAAAGAATCTTCCTAAAGCTGTTGAAAGAGCTTCTGGCTTTTTCAATACGAGTTTTTATTCCGTAGCTATGATTCCAAGTATCCTTAATATTGCAGCCCAAATAGCATATATTGTATATACCATTAATTTTTGAAGGTTCACGTATGTAGAACAAAATTTTGATAATCATTATATGAGATATTTTTTATTAAAGATATTTGAGTGTGAATTTTATTTCAATGTATAATGTTGTATCATATATGTTTTTTATTATTCCGGTATTCTTTGGACCTTACCTATCATATGTAAAGCATATATGTTGAAGCACGAGTATAACTATGAGACAAGAAAATTAAATAGTTTGATAGAATCATAATTGCATCATTTAAGTAACTTTAATTAATTAATTAATTAGCTAATTAAGTGCTTGGCGCACCTCAGATTTTTAATATCACATTAATATATATATATATATATATATATATATATATATATATATATATATATATATGTATATAGATTTCTATTTCAGCGAGCAATTGCTACGTATTCATAAAAACAGGGAAGTTTTCATTAGCACTTTTATTAAGTACAGGACCGATCTCGTAATATTTGGGAAGAAATTTATTAAATGTTTTCCATCACTTACAATATTTATTCTTGTATGAAACAGTATGTCACAAATAATTCATATATATATATATATATATATATATATATATATATATATATATATATATATATACAGTATGAATCAAATGTATGGAATAAATTCATTATTTCAGAAACATACGACTTTTAAAAGAAATCTTAAAACACGTCAATGTTGACTTTTGAATGATCATCAACTGATCTATATATGTTGGAGATTACGTCATCAGTGTCGGCGTAATGACAGAATCGACGATTTTTTTAATACAAACCACGTTCACGCGACAGCTCACTTGAAAGGTCTCTTTATCGTCTTTGCAATAATATAATCACTTAAATATTTATTTCTACGGGGTTCACCAAAATTATGAACTTTGTTAAGTAACATGGAATTACAATAAATATTTATTCACTGAACTAAAGAACACTAAGGAACGCCACTGAGAATAAAACATAATAGTGTTTTTTGCTGGTCCCGAAAAGAAATACATTGATAACAAACAATGCTACATTATAATCTGAAATTAATTATTGTAGTAAGTAGTCCAAGTTATTTTTCAAAAATATTTAAATCTATATTGTCATTAACTCGTCTGTATTTGTCAACGATCTGTATAATCCGACAAGCGAGAGCTGGCGGGTGAGCTGCGCGAAAATAAAAAAGGAATTATTCTAAGAGAGATAGGAGAGGTACTTAATCGCGATTATAGGTATATAGTATAGGTACTTAAACAGTTATACACAATGTGAACTCCTAGCCGACTGCAATAGAAATGAGCAATCCCTTCCACTTTTCAATTTGTTCTACACGCAACCCGCCAGCTCTCGCTTGTCGGGTTATAAATCTGCCAAATATTAGATGCCAAATTTTGACTCTTCGAGTTTTTTGCCGACATTAATAGCAGCATTTACTAAAATGAAACTAACAGAATTAGAATGAATCGCGATTTTAATCATGATTGGTTATAGAGATAGAGTGAGGACTCAAGCAGAAGTTCGTAATTTATTTAATGCTAAATACCCAAATCGCGAACCAATTACTCAATTACCATTAAGTAAAATTGAAAAAAAAAATAGAGAAACGAGGAAATGTTAAAGATCTTCCAAGAAGTGGTAGAAAATCAATATTAGAAGCCAAGAAACTGGACGTTGTACTGGCGTTTCAAGAAAATCCCATACCAGTTGCAGGCAGGCCGCACTAGATAATAATGCCCATCAACCAACTGTTGTAAGAGTGCTAAACTAAAAAAGGAGAAGTGGCATCTGTACAAAGTACATCTGGCCCAGGAGCTATTAGATGACTTTGATAAAAGAATCGAATTCTGCGAAACTGTTATGGAAAAATGTAACAGATATCAGAATTGCATACAAAATGTATTTTTTTCTAATGCAGCGTGTTTTATGCTAAACGGTCACGTAAATCACCAGACATATCCATTCTGGGCAAGTGAAAATCCACATTGTATGGAAGAGTATAGGACATAATATCCCGAAAACGTAAATGTTTGGGCCGACATTATAAACAATTTAATTCTAGGGCTATATTTTTTTGAGGAAAACTTCTGCTTCTGCTTATATAGAATTTCTTCAGGATTATCTGTGACCACAGCTGAATCAGCTATTTTACAAATAGAAATGTTTTGTGGTACCAATATGATGGGGCTCCTCCACACTATGAATCGAATGACCACCAAGGTCTCCAAATTTGACTCCGTTGGACTTTTTATTGTGGGAATATTTAAAGAACAGAGTATATCAAAATCGACCGAATAATGTAGAAGAGTTGAAGGAATACATCAGACCGGAAATTGCACAAATTACACCTGAAGTCGTCGAAAACGTTAAGAAAGAATTTATTGCCCATCTTTCACATTGTATTATTGCTAAAGGTCGTCAATTTGAACATTTATTGTAATTTAATTGTATTTAAGTAAACATTTATTGTAAGTTAATTGTATAATTAAACCAACAGTTTTGGTTAACCCTGTAGAAATAAATATTCAAATGATTATATCGTTGCAAAGGCGATAAGGAGACCTTTTAAATGAGCTGGCGCTTGACTTCGGTTTGTGTAAAAAAAAATTAGGCAATAACATTCTCCATACTTGAAAAATATGTGGAATTTTACAGGGTGATTAACTACGTGGTATAGCAAACATATAATTTTTTAAATCGGACCATATATATTTTTCTAAATTTGCATTTTTCTCATATTTCTTGTTCTTATAGTATTGGGTTTTGCATTATTATACAGAGTTTTTAACAAGTTATGACATTTTTATTTCGAAATTCCTATGAAATCAATGCCATGTACACAGTGATGAGTGCCTTACCACCCAGCTTTTTAACGTAAGAGGTAGAAAACACAGTTAACTTGTGAAATAAAAAGAGATGAAACTCGTAGAGGTGGGAAATAATCGATAGAAACCAATAATTTACATTACATTACATTACCACTATCGATAGTCTCATACTTTTAGACGTTAGCTTCGAGCTAAATCACCTCGTACATAATTATTATGTTTGACGTCGTATGTGTGACGTTTTTCCATTTTTTAGTTTTGCATAAAGTAAAAGCTGATTGACCACAATAAAGCAAATATCTGAATAAAATAATTTAATTAATAGAGATTATTTAATCTACAGTTTTAAATTATTAA
Source organism: Diabrotica balteata (assembly GCA_918026665.1). Classification (NCBI taxonomy): domain Eukaryota; kingdom Metazoa; phylum Arthropoda; class Insecta; order Coleoptera; family Chrysomelidae; genus Diabrotica; species Diabrotica balteata. Next base: position 17,385,530 of record OU898281.1, on the reverse strand, counting down.
CCAAGAATAATTTCTACTATGATTTGAGGAGTTTCATACACTCTTGTCACGATATAATTATGAATCCTTCGTGGATTAGTGGTAAGAATTCGACACTGCGATGCAGACGATTAGAGTTCAAAACCCACATGTGTTTTCTAGTTTTTTTAATAATTTGAAATTTATGTCAGTCGTTACTAGTATTAGATGTGTTTAAAGTTAAACATAAATATCTTATTGAAAAAAGTGTCGTTTAAATAAGTAAAAATTCTACAAAAATAAAAAAAATATTGTAAATAAACGTATTTACAATTGTCAATTGTTTTGAAATTCATTATCTGTACAGAGGAATTGATATTAACACTGAGAATTTAGTGATGGATTTGACATAACCAGTCATAACCGGATTATTTTGCATTCACAACTGAAGACAGTAAAACTGAAATTGAATTTGAATTATTTTGTACTTCCGTTTTATAACATTGGAATAAGAATAAATTGTAAATAATGAGTTTTTCGAAAACTTGTTACCTAATATTATTATGTATCATATTTTCTATTATTTTTTTATTGATAAAACAAAAAATTTATCCTTGGTGAGAATTGAACCCCAATCTTCTTGTCAATAGACCACGTCTATTACACCAATTCCACATACATTAATTGTTTTCGGACAGAACATACATAACTTTATTTTAGTAAAATATTTCAGTTGAGTTATTTTTATTTATATAAACTTAAAGATTTATAATTTAAAATCGCTACTAATTAATGTTTTTACTATAATATATCTTAATTTATTGAATTATTTATTCTAACATCAGAAATTATTAAAATAAAATATTTTTGAGGTTATCCGTCTACTTATGACTGAAGTCAAATAGCCACGTCTAACATCTAAAGCTAAAGGTGTGAGACTATAAATAGTGGTAATGTAATGTAATGTAAGTTATAGGTTTCTGTCGATTATTTCCCAACTCTACGAGTTTCATCTCTTTTTATTTCACGGTAACTGTGTTTTTTATCTCTTACGTTAAAAAGCCGGGTGGTAAGGCACTCATCACCGTATAAATAGTAATACATAAACAACTATTTATTTTATATAGTGTAGTTATAAGTCCTTATCGAAAATAGCAAAGATAGCCGAAATGTTTAAGCAATAATTTAGTGTTTTATTTATAACAGTCCGACAAATATATGTGTGCATGGCATGGCAGTAAGATTTAAAAAAAAAATGGGTTTTTTAAGGTACACTTAAGGGCAAGCGCCCACCAAAGTGGCGTGGCAAGTAGCACGTAGCAAGTAGCACGCGTCTAGCATGTTTCTTAAAATGTAACCAATGAAAACAAATGATTAGAATGAATGACGTCACTGTCATTTTGGTGTACGCTGAATCATTCGTTTTCATTGGTTACATTTTAAGAAACATGCTAGACGCGTGCTACTTGCCACTTGCTACGTGCCACGCTACTTTGGTGGGCGCTCCCACTTAGTTTAACCAATCCTTAAAATTAAGTGAACGATCCGATTGTATATATATATTCTACATGGACAACTTTTAATAAATATATACATTTCTAAAAGCGTTGGAGATAATGCTACACAAAAATATCAGTGGTGACACAAAAACGGTCCTGTTATTTTCGCTACAGCACATAAATGAAACGCTACACTATTGTCTGTGGTTGGTTTAGCAGAAAAAATCTTTGGGGTTGGCACAATGGCAATAAGAGATAACGATCTCGATAGAAGGGTTCTAGTACGTTATTTTCGTCGTTAAACACTCGGAGGTTTATAATGAACGGACGATTTTAATCGCATGACATTGTCTCATGGGAATTGATGGTAATATTGTGAATTGTCAGATGAATCTAAAACGCTAATATAATGATGCTAATTGTAATGTCAGTATTTTGTTGATTTATAATGCAGAAACTGAGCTTAATTGTGTTTAGTTGTGGAATACGAATTATTTTATATTACTACAATATCGTGACACATTGTAATTGCTGTTTTTCTACCGATCAGAACATTGTTTTGAAGCAAGCTGTGTTTCTAACCTATGTAACTGTACTTAAATACCTATTATCTTCCCTTAATCCGGCGTCACTCAGGTGAAAAATGTGTGTATAATCATCCAAGTGGGGTATTATTAACCCCATTTAAAATTGATTGGGAAAAACTCAACAAATATTTCGAATACGAATTTATTTTTTTAAATATCTTATTTGACTATCTGTCTTTCTTATCTATTCCGCTCCAACAGTGAATGACTTCTCCCATTTTTTCGGTACCGTTTTCTTTCTTTTTCGTCTCAGTCATTATCATTATATCTAGTTTCATTCTTTCGAATTCCGCTATTACCTCTCTGTCCTTTGTTCGCCATCCTTGTACATTCCATGTACCGAGTGTGAATTTTCTCTGGCATTTCTTTGTTGTTGTTGTTTGGTAGAGTTTTGAAACTGGGCTTCTTTTACTTAAAGCAAAACTGCCCTCCCCCCCGTATCCGATGGGGCTCCCTCCTTCAGAGGTGTGCGTTACCACCCGGGGATTAATCTTTGTTTTTTTCATTTTGCCCTTTGTCTTTCAGCCCTTGAGGTTTTTTCTATGTGCCAGGTTGCTAACGCCTAACGCCACAACCCCCTTTTGGAGGACCTGGTATTCAGCCGCCCACTTTGGGTCAGACGCTGTTCGTAGCCGTCCACTCAGGATCAGCCGCTACTATTGATTTTATACAATCCCTAAAATCCAGGGATGCCACTTCAGCCATCCACGCCGTACCGAAGGTCTTCTTCTCCGCCGTGCCTACCGTTGTGGTCTTCACCTGTATCCCTAGGTAGGGGTCCGTGTTATACCCAACAGAACTGGGACCCAAGTTTTGCTGACGACCAAATAGTGATCGCACAAGACGAGGATGACCTGAGTTTTAGGATGAGAAAACTGAAGCAGGAATATATAAAGAATAGGATGGAAATAAACCTAAAGAAAACTGAATACCTAACAACGGAGAATACAGAAATAAAACAACTGGAAATAGACGAAGGTAAACAAATCAAAGGAACAAACAAGTATAAGTATTTAGGTTTCATAATATCAAACAAATGAACAACGGAGGAAGATATAAAAAATAGACTAGGACAAACAAGAGACTGCATACGAAAATTGAACCCGGTATTATGGGATAACAACATCAGCATGAAAACAAAGAAAAATATATTTAATACCATGACAAGAAGTTTCCTCACCATGGGTGTGGAATTGGACAATAAATAAGAAAACCAGAAACAAAATAAGAGCAACAGAGATGGAATTCCTAACGAGAAGCTGCAGAGTAACAAGAAGAGATAGAATAGATAACATGGAGATTAAGAGGAGAATGGGAATGAACTCCGACATAATAGACTACATCGAACAGAAGAGGTTAAGACCCCGAAGATCTTTCAGAGATGAAGTGGACGAAGCAATGAGAAGAAGAAACCTACAGGAAGGGGACTGGCTAAACAGGAAAAATTGGAGAAAACAGTTGAGTGAAGGAATACATATATATATATATATATATATATATATATATATATATATATATATATATATATATATATATATATATTGACTATCTAAGTTTTCATAAATAACAGCAGTTCTTTCCACTGTGCTAAAGTTGACCGCGTATTAGGTAAAATTTACAAAATAATAAAATTCCTACAAACAAAACACACTAGATACATAAAAAATTCACAAATAAAAGATAATGATTCAAAATAAGAGATTTTCTAAAAAGTTTTTTCAAAATGTTCAAATAAAAATATTAAAAGGTTGGAAAAAAGACATTGGATATCCTAGCTTGAAAAAATAGGTTTTCGTTTTTCTAGTTGGATCATTGTGTTTCATCCGCATTACAAGCTTCATCCACCTAAGACCTATTTTAATATGTTTTACGATACCAGGTTTCTGGTATATTCTATAAAGTTCGAGGTTGTCCCGTCTTCTCCACAGTCCATTGCTATCCAGTGATCCGTAGATTTGCTTTACTTTTTGTTAGAGTCCAGGTCTCTGAACCATATGTTAGAACTAGGCGTATTAAAGGAGGAGATTTAGCCCAAAATAGCGTCCGCTGGCCGTGTAAATTCTGCGGTTTATCTCTAAGGTAGTATTTTTTTCAATGTTAAGGAGCGCTTCATGGTATTCAAATTCAGCAAGTGGTCGTATTATTTGTGGATGCGTGCTTATTTTCATATACTTCGTTTTGGTGGCGTTTATTATTAAACCCATTTTTGTATGATTCTTTTAATGCTACATATGCCTCTCGTACAGCAGCGTTTTCCGTTCTACCAACAATATTGATATCATCAGCATAGGCAAGCATTTGCACCATTTTATTATACATCTAACCAATGGTTGTAATTTGCGATATACGTACTGCTTTTTCCAGAGCCAGATTGAATAGTATACAGAAAAGAGGGTCTCCCTGGCGCAGTCCATTATTTGTTTTAAAAGGTTCAGACTGTTCTCCATGAATTCGCACTCACATTAAACTTTTTTAAGAGTTGGTTTTTGTTAAATTTTCAACTGATTTGGTATTCCTAGCTCTTTCATTGCTTTAAACATTTCTCTCTATTTGTAAAGTCGTAAATATGTAATGAGTAAGTAAATATTCTAGTATTTTTTCTTAAATTTGTTTCAGGATTGCAATCTGATGAATTGTCGATTTATCACCGTTGAAACCGGCCTTGTATTTTACTACTATACATTCTGAATATGGTATATAATGAATAATAATATTAATAATAATATGAATAATCTGAATAATAAAAAGAAGAAAAACTGCTTGTCTGGGTCATATATTTCGAAATGTCAAGTGCCAGTTTTTAAAGATTATTATGAAAGGGAAGACAAAGGGAAAACGAGGCATAGGAAGAAAGATATACTTATGGCTTAAAAACATAAAGAATTGGACAAAACTCGATGCCAATGCACTTTTTAGAGCCGCACAAGATCGAGAGGAGTATGCCAGAATTGTCGCCAACATCCACTAATTGGATAGGGCACCATAAGAATAAAAAGATATGGTACCTTACGGTGACATAGTACTGTGGAAAATATTTTATACGCTGCATTTAGAAGTGTAATTCCTTTATGGTTAGAGCATTTAAAAATATCTTTTTTGTGTAAATGGTGCAAAATATTCCAATATTGCAAGCATTGGGGATGGATTTCGGTGTCAATATTTCTTTTATAAGCTGCTGTAATGCCATTATGGTATTGTGGCTACCTTATTTATATAGTTGAGCTTGGGGATTATCTATTCCGGATAATTTGTTTCTGGCTAGTTTTTAACTGATCTTTAACTTCAAGAATCGTTGGTGGTTCCTCTTCTCTCTCGTCTGTTCCACTTACCTAATCTCTTTCGTCTTCCAGGTTTTTTCTTTTTCCTTTATATTAAGTGCCTTGTAAAAGTATTGCAATAATCTATTCAATACATCTTTCCTTGTTGTTAATAAGTCGACATTCTGACTTCTACATTGTCTTGTGGTTACATTGAATTCTTTTCTGTTAATTAATACTGTTAAGTATGCAATGCTCTTAATTCTTTCTATTTATTGATGTTTTCTCTATATTTAAGCTCACTATTTACATAACTGGTTTAATTTTTCTTTGTGTATTTTCTCTCTTTTCTTGTCATTTCTTTGTTTGGTAATTCTTTACAGTTGTTCTAATTTGTCGGGAAAGCATCTTTCTGTAGGCTTTATTTTTTTCTTTTTTTGCATTCATTAATTCCATTTCATTAGCGTCAATTTTAGTAATTGTGAGAGACCCTTTTGGAATAAAATCCAATATAATTCCCTTCATTATCTTTGTACTTCTTGTTTTTTTGCATATCTTATTTTTGCATTTTCTCGTAAGGGTCTCAATTTAGACTTAGGCTTGCAATCTTAATATTAGACAGGAATTCCTTATCTCAGTTTGGAACAGGGCTTCCATTCTTAATATGTCCTTGTGAAGGAGTACTTTATTTTTTTTGAGCTTGGCATCTACCTACTTGTTTTTCTCTAAAACTAAACATAAGGACATCGGTAAGTCAGAATTCAGCAGAGGACTTCAGTTATTTTGCAGCTTTTTGTTATTTTGTACACTTTTTTAAGGGATATTTGATGCTTAATAGTATCATATGCGGCCGTTAGTTCAATGAATACTACTCCGGTCTTTAATCCCTTTTGATATACGTCCTTGATGTACTGGGTATTCAGCTAGTACATAAACTTCCTACTATTTTTACTCTATAAGGTATTTAATACATGGAATGGTTCTATTCAATAACAATTCTTTTGTGCAGATTGAATGATAAACACAGGGCGGTAGCTTCTTGGATCCTCTAGATCCTTTTCTGGTTTTAATACAGCGATTTCTTTATATTGTCGCCGTAGTATCTATATATTATTAATAAGATTATAGCAATTTGTAGATGTATCTGTGCAAAATGAGTATACATTTCATACCTGTTTAGTATCTGATTGACTATTTCACTTATAAAGATATATTAGTTCCAAATACCTAGGTATAATAACTTTGTTATCTAACAATAAACCATCCGTATTGACTTAATAGTTATAAGAGAGAAGTCAATTGTGTTTCTAAATTCTTCAGTTAATGGAGTTGAGTTATTACCTGTCAAGACTGAGCCTGTTAGATATTCAATATTTAGAGTAGCAATTTTATGAAAAAGTGATGAATTTTTTACTTTAACCTTAGATTAATAAATATGAAATGGCAATTTCGGAGAAGGCCAAAACCAAACAAAACCTAAACTTTTTAGATACGTCACTTCCAAGCAGGTGGTATAGTGTATACGGTATTAAAAGGGAGATAAATCTGATAATAAATATAGATAAAAGTGATTTGGGAATTTTCCAATATATAAATTTGTTTTAAGACAGTCGATCTTTGTATAGGACGCAATATTAAATACGGCAAATTGCTTTCACAGAAAAAAGGTAAAATATCGTATTAAACACTCCTGAGAATGCAAAAAAGGTTTTCAACTGGGTTATTTTGTATCGTATTTTTAATTTGTAATAGATATTTTATAAAGGATCAAAAATATTTCATTTTTCTTCGCGTGCCATATGAGAACTATCCGACGTTGGCGATCACCATTGCGAAGGCTTCTCGATCTCGACCGAGAAAAATATTTTATGATTGGTTAAATCAATACTAGAGGTATTAGGAAAGATAGATAAAATTTAATTCCAATTTAAAACTAATAAATTGACCTAGTAATGTAGTGAACCCCCTCTGTGGCTCATTGGTAAGAGCGCCTACCTTTAAACCTAAAGGTCGTGAGTTCGAATCTCACCTGGGTGGAAGTTTTCGTTTATTATAAAAAAATTAATAAATGAAAAAATTTCTATCCTTGTGTGATCGGTACTCACCGGAGGGACCGCAGACGTTCGGATACAATTACCGTCTCTTAGCAAAGACAATGACGTCGACTTTGCTAAGTATCAAGACAATTACTCGACACACACAAACACACACACACACACACACACACACACACACACACACACACACACACACACACACACACACACTACATTAATACAATTATCTTGATTGAGACTGGCTGAATGACAATTGTCCAAGCCAAAACACACACAAAAAAAAATAGTAATGTAGTGCACGGTAAGCCTGTATAATGGGTTCACGTTTCACCAGTCCATTTAAGAATAATTGATATGAGGTTGAATGCTCGAATAAATGAACTTTGAAAAATAAGGCAATTATATCGAGCACAAGTTTAATTAAATCTTGCCCAAGTACTTTCGCTTAATATAGCATCTTCAGGGGCATCTGAAATAAGCCAAAGAACGTTTTTTAGATGAAGGAACTTAATTAACTTCAAAAAAAACTTTAACTTTAAAAGTTATTGGATGATAAAAGTTTTTTGTGATTAACGTTTTAAACTTACTTCGTCAAATATGGGCTATCCAGCAAGCGTAGAATGTGATGAATATGAATGATAACATAAAATTTCACTTATTTTAAACAAACAGTTTAAAATAAGTTAAAATATTTCTACGCTCTACATTCTTTGGCGGTACCAGGAGAGAGAATGAAGTGTAACGGAAATGCTAAGGTGACATGTGACATATGACGGGCATTCACAGTCATGGATATGTGATCTGCACATATTAAAATTCTGTGTAAGTAGACTGCCATTGACCAAAGGTCCAACTAAAACTACTATAGAAAATCAGCTTACGAAATATGACATATAGAATATTTTGATTTAACTAGATTGCATCATCCAGATGTCACACTCACACTACAGACCGGTAATTAAATGGCCATCAGGTGAAGAGAAAATAGAAATTGAGAGAAACTTTTGGGCAAAACAATTTTCCAGGTGGTATTGGAGTAATTGATGGGAGGCCACATTAAAATAGACAAACCAGTAAATGATCCAGACTCATACTTAAACAGAAAACATTATTATTCTATTCAGATAATCGCATACTAATACATGCATGCATTCAAATTAACATTATGTAAGTCATTTAGTTGTTCTGCTACTTTTGCCTACATTATTTACATTTTATTTGTAAACTCCCTACTCTATCTGTGTACTTTTTTATAAAAATCTATCAATGCAATGACAGTGTCTGGTTGTGTGTGGGTCCAAGATATACTGACTGAAACACTTGTCTGCTCAGAGTGCATATTTTACAAACGGTAAACAAACCACTGCAGAAAGAAACCTATTGAGATGTCATAATACTCTCAAAACTCAAAATTCTCATTGCGCAATATATGAATCAAGCATCGACCTTTGTCATATTATTATCTTTGTTTAATATATTTTACTCTATAGCAATAACATGGCGAGTTTACGTTCCATGAGCAGAACAGAGATATACTATACAAAACAAATCGCGAATGATATCATACATGTGCAAAATAGTAGCGAACAAACTGTGTATTAAAATTACTATTAGTAAAGGTGAATGTCTACATAAAAACAATCTGATAAGATTTTTAGTAACATTGTTGGATGTAAATCAAGCTTTTACAATTAGTATTTCTAGTATTTAAACAAATTCTAGTGTATAAATGGTCTATATTGGAAAATGGTAGGTATAAATCAACATTCTGTTAAAGAAAGAAAATTAAAATAAAGGAATAACGTATACCAGTGTCGTGTTTTTAATACAAAAACAATTTACCCGTTCTAAAACATCAACGTCAGAAAAAACAAGCTGGTCGTGGTTTAATTGGCAAGTGGCAATCACTCACCCAGTTTACATTACTACCACTCCTGCATTGAAAAATAAACTGGAATACGGTAGAAAACACATTACCACCACCGATACGTTACCCTGCCTGCGATGCCTGGCAAACAACGATCCATATTGATTCCCTACTTTTTTTCTCACATATCAAACAGATGTGAAATTTTCGGTCACATTTCCCCCAACGAGTAAACATTTGAAATGAGCCCCATTCATCGTATGATAATGAATTTCATGAAGTATGATTAGTAATAATCCAACAGTTTTATCAAGAGCAACAATTTAGAGGGCAGGTATGGAGTAAGGATATATAAGGAAAACATTTTTACTATTGGCGAAATGTTATATAGGTTAAAGTGAACATTGTGAAAAAATTGACAATATTAAAATTATTTTAAGCAAGAACAATCCTTTAACTACGTTTAAGCAGTATTTTTGAACAATTCGTTTATTTGTAGAAAATTTGAGCAAGTAAAAACAGTTGGTTAAATTAAATTGGAAAATAAATAAATTAATGAAAATTTCTAAATTTGTATTAACAATAATAATAAGAATAACGATAAACACTTATTCTTCGCATATTCTATACATAGTCCATATGTCACAAATGCTAAAACACTAATTTGACATTAGTGGAACTAGTTGCTTTTATTGTTCATATTAAAGATGCTTAGATTTATTCAGGTTTGGTAAAGAAGGTATATTCAGGGCAAACATTTTAGAAACAATGTGTTGGAAAATGAAAAGAAGTCGTAATACAATTTGGAGGCAGATGACCAGTATCAATAAAGACACTGCTATTGAAATACTTGGAAAAACGCCAGGAAAGAAGTTTGAGAATAAGGAAACCTGGTGGTGGTCTAACGAAGTTTAAGAAAAAATAAGAGAGAAGATCAGATTATATAAATGGACAAAATTACACGGTCGTCAAAAAGAAAGCAAAAGAGGTAGTAGCAAAAGCTAAAGCAGGTGCGTACGATCAATTTAATACCAGTGAAGGAGAAGCCATGATTTATAAAATAGCAGAACGTAGAGTAAAGAAGATAAAAATTTTAATCAGATTAGATGTATCCGAGATTAAAATAGTAATATACTAATTAACGATAAGGATGTCAAAAGGAGATGCAAAAGGTACTTTGACAGATTATTAAAGGAAGAATTTGACAGAGAACCAGTTGAGTTAACCGAGAAAGTAACAGCAATGATGACTTCTATTCAAAGGCAAGGAGTTTCCTTTGAATATGTAAATATTGTGGCATAAAAACATGTATGAGGGGGTATTATTTTTTATTTAGCTTATGGCATTTCGACACATCTATAATATTTACAATAAATATTACAATAAACGTTAAAATTGACTAGATATAAAAATACTTACATCATGCCCAGTTTATAGGCAAACGTCCAGGTTGTTTATACAGATTATCGACTCGATAATCGCAAACAGAAAGTCTTGTGAACTGTCCTCTTAGGCTTGCTGGTGACACTCCTTCGTTATGTGATTGATATATTGGACCTCGCCGCAGCTGCATGACGGTGATGGTAGCTGGCCACATTTGTGCAACATATCTGCACATCGACCATGTTGAGTTCTAATGCGATTAAGTGTGCACCAGGTGTTACGTGGTGGGTCAAATAAGGAGGTGTTTGTGATGCAAGGTGTAACTATATTTGGTTGAATTGCCGACCATTCATCAATTCATTTGGTGATCATGTTAAACCCTGTGGCTGCAGCTGATTTTAAAGTTTGTATTGGAGATTTTCTGAAGCGCAGTCGACTTTTGGTTGCATCTTCTATATAGTTATGAATCGGCAGCGCCATGTTGCTAAAATTCTTGTTATATTTTTGATAAGCAGATTGAGTGGGCGAAGATGTGGTGGTGGTATGTCGTTCAGCACTGGTAGCCAATGTATTGGTGTAGATTTGGTTACTTCAGCGATCATTCTTATGATGTTATTTAGCTGAACATATATCTTTTTAACGTGAGCACTGTTGATCCATATTGGCGCGCAGTATTCGGCTACAGAATAAACAAGAGCTAAGCCTGAAGAGCTGAGTGTGGATGTCGATGCCCCCCATGTTGTAGCGCAGAGCTTCTGAGTGATGTTTTTTCGGGTTTTTAGCTTTTCGGTAGATGTACTTAAATTTTTTCTAAAGCTTAACGTTCTGTCCAAGGCAACGCCTAGATATTCTGAGATATTCTGAAAGTTTATTGTGATTGAGTCGTGTGTTATCAAAGTTAACGTTAACGTTACTTCGGTGGCATTGGTCTGATCTCCATTTTTGAAAAAAATTTCCCATAACCTCTAGGTCTTTCGTCAGAATCTCTTAAGCTTCTTTAAGTGACTTTTTTTGGGTTAGTAATGCCCAGTTTTTAGCATAGCCAAACTTTGTTGATGTTGTTGTCGGTATGTCTGCGATGTAAAGGCTAAAAAGCAGCGGTGCGAGTACCGAGCCTTGTGGCAGACTATTTTTGAGTTTTCTGTATGTGCTTACTTCAGATCGTATACTTACTTAGAATACTCTGTTGGTGAGCATATTTTCTATTAATTTAGCGGTGAATTTGCAAGGAATAGTGCATAAGAGTCTATAGGTTATTCCTTCTCGCCGACTGTGTCGAAAGCTGCTGACATATCTATGAACGCAGCAGAACTCTTTAGTTTTCTTTAAAAGCCGGCTTCTATGTAAGTACAGAGATATAACACCTGGTCTGTGCAACCTCGATTTGGTCCAAAACCTGCTTGCTGAATTGGTATAGCTTTGAGGATTGTTGTGCTTTTTCTGTTAAAAATTAGTCTTTCGAGTAGTTTATACATTATAGAGGGTAGAGCAATTGGTAGATAGCTTTTTGAGTGGTCAGCTGGTTTATCCGGTTGGTTGGTTGGTTGCTTCCCCCAGTCTGCTCTTGAAAAGTTCCATCTTGGTCTTGGAAATGACTTAATTAGTAAAACTACAGGGTAATATTCAGTGGTACTTAATATATGCTGATGATATAGTGTTAGTAAAAAAATAGTAAAAGCGACTAGGAACAAAAACTGAAATAGTGAAGATTGTGAAAATTTTAAGTACCTAGGATCGGTGTTACAGAGTAATGAGGAAATAGATAAAGACGCATGCAGTAGAATTAGGTTTGGATGGATCAAGTGGAATCCAGTGTGAGTATCATTTTGAGTATTTTGTAGTTCATATATTGTACATTATCTATACTTTATTCAAAGTTCTCGTGGATGAGTATCCCAACTCCTGAGCTTACATGTTCTTCTTTTTCTTTCCCGTTGTAGACTAATATGTAATTTGGATATTTTATAGTTCCTTTAACGTTTTTTCTTGCCTCTGAAATTTCGCATATATCGATTATGTATGTGCTCAGTTCCATAAATATTTTTTGTTTTCTGCTTCTTTATGATTTGATATTTCAACATGCCAATCTTAATATATCCTTTCTCGTTGTTATTTCTCTCGCCGTTTTCGTCGTAATTTGGTTCTGTCTTGTTTCTGAGGCTTGTTGACCGGTTCTTTAAGCACTGATTCTTTTTTAAGATAAGTAGGTTAATAAGCTTGCCTATCAAACCTCCACTTTTATCCGGGCTTAGGACTGGCTGTGATAACTACCAAGCTACTCGATGCAACCGATAGTCATCAAAGACAGTGTTTTACGTTTTATGTTTTAATTTCCTTTAAAGCGAAGATTTGTCCATTATTTACTCATTCCTTCTTCATCATCATCTTGGTGCTACAGCCCTTAGAGGGCCTCGACCTTCTCAAGCTTTCTACGCCATTCTGTTCTGTCCCTTGCTTGAATTTTCCAGTTGCTGACTCCGATCTTCTCCGCATCTTGTGTTACCCCATCCATCCACCTCAGCTTTGGTCTACCCCGTCGTCTCATTCCCACAGGTTGCGCTGTTAGAATCTTTTTTATCAGGTTCGATTCAGGGGCCCGGGCTACATGTCCTGCCAACTGCAGGCGGTTTTGCTTAATTATAGTGGTAATATTTTTACCACCAAACGTATGCTTGTAGATATTCTGCAGTTCGAAGTTATATCTACGCCTCCATATTCCGTTCTCACAGACCGCTCCAAATATCTTGCGTAGCACCTTTCTTTCAAAAATGGATAGAGCGGATTCATCTGTTTTCGTTAGCGTCCATGCCTCTGATCCGTATGTGAGAACGGGGACTATCAGTGTTCTATACAGCCTTATACGAGTTTTTTGAGACAGACGTTTGTTAGCTAAGTACTTTGATAGACCATAATAACACCTGTTTGCAATTATTATTCGCCACTCATTCCTTCTAAACCCGGCTTAATATTCTCCTACTTTACTACCAGTATAAGTGTTTAACGTTTTCATAAACACTGCATCAAATTCACATAGTTTTCAATAATTCTTAATATAACAAAGACCATTTTTTTGTTTTACTACAGCTAAGTGATCCATAAAAGCGTAACTTTGGTGTTCATTGTTAAAAATCGTGTCGTAAATTTTTATTATGCATATTCTAATATATTTTAACCCAAGTTTAGCAAGTGATTTGACAGGATATAGTCTTATTTTAACCCTGTATTTATTTCAAATGGCATTTAATAGTACTCCAAGAAAGGTGATTGATATATGTTTAAAAAAGAAAGGTGTGAAAACTAAACTCAGGCAAGCCATTATGAGTATATACAGACATACAAGGAACATAATCAGAACCGATAATATGCAATCCGAAGAGTTCACAGTAAATGAGGGTCTACGTCAAGGAGGAGTCTTAGGCCCCATACTGTTTAACATTGTTTTGGATGACATAATTAAAGAAACTAGAGCAGAAACATTGAAATTATATGCCGGACATAGAAATCTAGATGCAATGTGGATCTCAGAGTGTGCATACGCAGACGATCTAGTGATATTTGGGATAAATGAACAAGCACTCAATCGAAATTTACAAGTATGGAACACTGCACTAATTAAACGAAATTTGAGGATCAATAATGAGAAGACAAAAGTAATGGTATGTGAAAAAAATAGAAGACAAACGAAGATAACACTTAACGGAAATACACTTGAACAAGTCGATACTTACAAATACTTGGGAGTACAAATAGAGAACAGAGGAACTGAAGAAACTGAAATACGTTCCAGAATAGAAAGTGATGCTCGGATGTACCACGCAATTAAAAGTACGTTTCTGTCAAAAAAAGAAGTATCGCAAAAAGCCAAAGTGACCATATACAAGACGGTATTTGTGCCGATTTTAACTTTTGGTAGTGAAAGTTGGACGCTTACCGATAAGTTAAAATCGAAAATACAAAGCATAGAAATGAAGTTTCTTAGAAGAATAATGGGTATAACCAGGTTAGACAGGATTAGAAATGAGGCAGTCAGAGAACATCTTAAAGTCCAACAAATTATTAAGAAAATTGAAGAGGCCCAACTAAGATGGTACGGACACATGGTTAGAATGAATCAAGAAAGACCAGTTAAAAAAGTATGGGAAGCCAGAAGACAAACCAAGAGACCAAGGGGCAGGCCAATGAAGACATGGAATGATAATGTTATCTCAATCCTAGAGACACGAGGAATCAGCAAAGAACAAGCAAGAAACCAAGCAAAGAATAAGAAGCAATGGAGGAAAATTGTACATGCAACTAACTGAAGACATTACACATGACACCTTAGGGTAAATGGGTTTATATAATATAATTATTTAATATAATCATATATATATATATATATATATATATATATATATATATATATATATATATATATATATATATATATATATTTATTTCAAATGAAACAGACGAAAATCATCTCCATATAAACCCGTTTCTAGTTGTATGTATGCATGATAACAATGACCAATTTTTCCTCAGTTTATTAGTAAGACTTAAAATGATATTTTGCAACATAAATTCAATAAAGCTACACCCCTCTAAAAATCTATTATATACTGGTATTTTGATCTTGCCTCTAATAAAAATACGTTAAATTTTATAAATATTTAATTTGATGAAAACAGGTATTGCATTCCGGTCCTGTCGAACAGCAGCTACATCAATTGTTCCGACGGTGGAATAAGGCACGTGCACATTAGACCAGTTTTTCGAGCAGTTTCGCCCCGATCGTCCTTGCATCTGCCCTGTACAGATGTGCACGCGACAGGACACACCGCCGCTGTCCTTCCTCAAAGGGAAAACACCCTTTATGCAAACAGATGAATGCAGCGCGAGGGGGTTGGCTTATCAGAACAAAGTCTGATGGGGATTTTATGGATCAAATTAATGATTTTATTTCATGTGAATAGGATATACAGTGTGGATTCTTTTAAAAACTACAACAAAAGTGGAATGAAACTGTTTCTATGTGATATTCAATTTTTTCGATTGTTGACAATAAAAATTTTTATTTCAAACCCTTTATAAAAGGTATATAATAAAATGCCCAAACGTGCTATCACAATTATATTACAGAACGTTTTGGGAATGTTAATTCCATCATCAGTGTAAACGGGGTATACATGCTATGAGCCACCAAAATATATGGTTAAAAACCCGTTAAATGTTATAAATTTATAGCTGTTTTACATTATATATCATTACAAATTAGGATGTTTAAGTTACCGTTGGAATTGGTAACATGGCAAGGTATGACCCGGTATAGGTTATATGGTCCTGAGACGAAGTGTCTTCGAAGACCTATTGATAACAACTATTAATACACACGTATATAAAAGGTAACCTATATTTACTGCAAAATCACACCAACTCATACTTATTAAAATAGCAGATAAAAATTCATAAGTCAGTTTGACTGTTCTATTTACTAGCAAAATGTATTAAGTACTCTTATTGCAGTCTGCTTGTACTATTTTTAAACACCAAATATACAACTTTATACTTATATCATGAGTAATTGTGGAAGAGCTAAACGCATTTTAGAACTATGTTTACAGACCGCTGGAATAAAATCTGGTATGTATTATATTGTAAAAGCTATTATATTTTGATACTATAAGGTTGTCATAAATTATAGATTAAGTTATCAATAAATATGATTATTTACTAGAAAAATTTGATTCTTTGAAATTTTCTAATTGGTAACGTACTGAATAATTTTGTATTTTCACATTGTAGGTGAAATTGTTCCTGTGCCAGTCGAGCATGTGCAAAACTTGATATTACCGAGAATGGAGACATAGTCAATTATCAATAAAGGTGATTACCCTCATGTTCTACCTATTTTAATTTTACATTATTGTAATTTTTAGATGTAACTGAATAACAGTCAATAGTAATACTGGAAAATAGAAGTTTAGAGCTGCAAAATCCTTTAATGTAACTGTTAAAAATTTCCATGTGAATAGTAAAATTGATATGAATATTCAACCTACCAATAGTATAGAAATAATTAAAAATTGTGTCTCCAAGTCAGAGATGTAGTGCGTTCAGGTCCTCCCCTTTTTTAAATTTAATGTTTGTTTCGTCCCTCTTTTAAGTGTTTTCTGTGTGTCCTAAATTGTCATTAATTGTTTTAATTTTAATAATTTTATATACTGGACTTTACAGTCATTTGCCATATGTAAGTCAATAGAACTTTATCAAAGAAATTTGATAATTACAAGTTGAAAGAATTGCACACTCACACAATTTGTACATCTAATCTCATTCATTGTCATACTTCTGTCACCTTTCAGTAACTGAGAAAAAGCTTGCTAAACCTACTCAATCTGTGTTACGGCTTTCTAAGCCATTATTTGGCAGTAATCGTAATGTGACAGCTGACAATTGGTTCACGTCTATAGAACTAGTTCAGTTGTTGAAATCTAATGGCCTAAGATATGTATGAACTATGAAAAAGGTCAAAAGACATATTCCTCCTGAGTTTCTTCCTCAAAGGCATATAGAGATTGGTTCAGTTAGATACGGTTTTACAAAAGACATTACCCTTCTTTCGTATGTTCCTAAAAAAACAAAGCCATCATACTATTATCCTCCATGCATCATAGTATAGCCATAGATGAAAAAACACAAAAACCAGAAATAATTAGTCTGTATAATATGACGAAAGGCGGCGTTGATGCTTTGGATGAAAAATGTATGGTTTACAGTTCGTCCAGAAGAACGCAACGTTGGCCAATGGCTATATTTTACAAAATACTAGATATGAGTACAGTTAACGCTTTCGTTATGTATCAATGTTATAGAGAATCCAAACCCTTAGACAAGAAAGATTTTATGAAGGTACTGGCTAAAAGCTTAATTGAAGCACACATGAAACAACGAATGTATAAGAGCAGACTCCCGACAGAAATAAGAGAAAACATAAAGCGAATACTGTGCGTGGTTGAACCTCCTTCTATTCAAGAAGATCGGTTAGCAGTTCGAAAGTATTGCTACATTTGCCCATCAAAACTTTATAGGAAGACATCTTATTTATGCGTCTGTTGTAAAAAACCAATTTGCTTGATTTGTTCTAATAAAATATGCAGAAACTGTAACGTTCAAAAAGAATAAAAAAAAATAATCCCATTTTTTTGTCCTTATTTACCCCCTGCACGTTCCGTTACGTTTAGACTACTGATGATAATTTTTATTACCATAGATTATTCAATATTTTTTATACCTAATATTAAAACCATTTGTACATACCAAATTTAGAAATATTAAAAAAAAAATTAAGTTTTCCGACGTAACACCGTACTTTATTTATTTGCAACTTTGACAAAAATGTTAATAATAAGAATAGTCAGTAACAGAAAGAACTAAAAAGGCAATAGGATATTGCAAAAATGCCTAAAGAACAGATTATTGTAAACAATGTGATAAAATAATTATTTAAATTTGAATGAGACCAGCATATTTATGATGAGTCCCGGAGACTCCACGTCACCGGTTATGTTCCTAAAATCGGACGTCACCGACGGGTTAAAATGCCACAAGAAAATAGCTTCAGAACAGTTACTGCTTGTTTTTTATTTCTACAGTCACAATAAGATTATAAAGAATGCAATGTATCAACAAAAATAACACCATATACGTTTTTTAGTTTCTCTACAAGTTGTTTTATTGAACAGTAAAACTTTAAACTGCTCTCTTGTAAAATTTACCAATTTTTACTGATGACGGTATTGCAACAGAGGTGCGATATAGTATAATCTGACACTGTATAAATAATTGAATACGACCAGATACAAACGAATCTCAAATTAATCATCTCCTCAACAATCAATAAAAAATTAATATTCTATATTATGGTCGGTGGCATAATGCTACTAGAATTTGAGAAGCTTGAAATGCAAATTTTTTGATGGGGACAGTGGCATATTAATGCAATAGTGTGCACACCCTATAGTCAAAGGGAATTGGGAGTTCTTTAATGGCCGTTGTCAATTTCACGCGCCGGGGCAATCAAAAAGCTTTCGTTACACACGTGACAACATGATACGTTCTGTTTGTACAGGAGGCCGACAAACAACGTAAAAAATGTTTATTGTAGACCGCAATTGGTGTGAACTACAATTTTTACGAATTTCAGCTGTTGTATTTGAACAATATCAGATAGCTAATTATATATTATACTCATAACACTAAAGCTCGTTGTCTATTAAAATATTTTTTATTTTCAATTTGGTGGATTGATAACTATTATTAGGGTAATTCCGTATAAGAGTATGCACTTAATATTAAAAGTGCGACACTTTTTTATTTTTACGAAAATGGACTATTTATCATTCCTCACATTGTTAATCAACCATTTAAAAAGATGTTTTAGAATAGTTTTAAACCATGTTTGTATTCAAATAAGAAATATTTAATTTTGTTTGCGAAGCTGCTAATGCTTACTCATACACAAATTTGCATAAAAGTACGCATCTATATGTTTAAGAGTACGCACATTACTGAAGTGTACAAAAATATTAAGACATTTAAAAAATCAAATTTTATTTTAAAATAAACGAAAAAAAGGAATACGAAAGGTATGTTTTAGAACTCATTTTTATTTCACCTTAAAATCCATTGCTACTCCTCACAGTTAAAACACACGAAGTCTGCTGTTCCCGTCCGGAGGAGGATGGGAAGGATACCGAGAACAAGAAGAAGGCACGAGGCAGAAATCGTACTCTTCCGGAAAGTACGATTTCCGCCTCTTGCCTTCTTCTTAATCTCGGTATTCTTCCCGTCCTCCTCCTCATCCTACACCTTTTTTAGCGGCGGCGCCCCTAGTCTTCGGAGTCCAACTGAAGTCATACGAACGAATACTGGCATTCAAACCAAACAAGCATTAGCACCCAAATAAACAAACCCACCCTTGAAGAAGCATAGAGCTTAAAACAAGGTAAAAACGCAATTGATTGACGTAAGTCCTACAAGATTCGTGTCACCAATTCTTGCATTGAAAGCAGATGATCCAGTCTTCAACAGAATTTGAATATAATTCATTACATCCTGTACACGTTACATCAGGTTCATTTTCTTTATGCCCTTTTTGAACTTTGCGCAATGATTTACTACAACTAGGCACTAATTTTCTTTTAATCGTTCCGTCTTCTTTTTTTGTTCTACTTCTTTGGTTTTTTCCAAATTCTAAAGTTTTTTTGTATATGGACTACTGAAAAGTATTTCGAACTTCTGAGATTTTGTTTTGCGTCGATTAGGCTTTTCTTTAATTTTGGATAATGATAAAATCTCTGCTGCTGACACTGACATATTTAAGCTATTAGTGCTAGCTTGTGATGATATTAATGCACCATCTTCGCATTCGATATCAAGATTAGCCACATCGAGTGGCTGTGTAACGTGAAAAGAGATTAGATCATCTTTATTCTCAAGCTGCTTTGTAGGGGGTATTACTTCAGATGGTATTGGAAGCTGAAGTCTATTATTTCCTTCTTCTACACGGACTCCATTTGAAGTATCATCTACTACCGCGCTTACTGGATTATCCAAAGGTACTTCGGTAACATAGTAGGGGTAAAATCCATGTCATGAAACTGATCAGGGTTAAACGGATATATTCCCCATGCTTTAAAAGAAATTTCGGCCTTTTGAATATTTGCCACAGAACCATAAGCAGTACTAAATAATCCAGCAATTTGAATTGTGAAATTACTTTACCTGGATTACTTACCATCCACTTGTCACATTCCCTACTGTAGGTTTTTTTTAAGGACAAAAAAAACAATATACAGGGGCTGTAGTTTATGACTTGAATGAGGCGGTAGAGATTAAAGATTGATGTGATCCTCCCGGCAATATTAGCTTGCAGGTCACGATGAGAGCTGTGATTGTCGAGAAATAAAAGAACTCTGTTTTCAGTACTGAGTTTGGCAAACTTATTAAAATGGATTTACTACTTACAAAAAAGATCCGTGTTGATACATCCAGATTCTGAAATGAATTTCAGAGTTTCACATGGTGCATTTAAAAACAGATCTTCCTTTTTTCTTTTTCTGGGAAATATGAGTGCTGGAGGAATATATAGTTACCTGTGGAGTTCATGCAACATACAGCCGTTACAAGTTGTTCACGATCTGCACTAGCTACCTTCATTACAAGTTTCTTTCCCTTGCTCGCTAATGTCTTGGCTAACTTATTAGGCACAGTTGATAAACTCGATTCATCCATGTTATATATTGAACTTGGAAAGTATTGCCTTAGTTCATAAAGATTTTTAAGGTTATCGTAATATAGAGGTGCGTACCCTTATACACATGCGTGCTCTTATACACACTTACCCTATATATAACATTTTAAATTTTGTTATAAGTTCATTTAGTAATGACTTTAAGTTCGTTTCTAACATTGAATATACTGACACATGCAACTAGATGGTTGGTAGAGAGCAAGTCGTGGGTTCGAAACTAGCTTTTGAGATTGATACTTAGTTCAACAGAACAAATTACTAGAGATAAGATAAATTATGGTTGAATATTAAAAAAAACAATAAGCCATTACCTTCAATAAATGTTTGAATACATACAACACTAAACAATGAACGGATAAACAATCATCCAACATACAATTGCATGCACAATATGTGATCAGTAAAAAAGCAGTTAATAAAAAAAAATTTAATACAATAAAAATCTAATCTTTATTGGAGGACTTAAGTGTTAAGGGAAACCATAAATCAAGTATTTTATTTTAAATCTTAAACTAGGAGTATATTTAACAAATTAACAAAAAAAAAACTCCTTGTAACAAACAAAAACCAAACGGTATAACAAAAAACGAAATTGATTTCATAATCACAAACAGAAAAAATATTGTCCAAGATGTTAGAGTAATTAATAAAATCACTTTTGGGAGTGACCATCGGTTGATTAGAGCAAATATATTAATCATCATTAGAAGAGATAGGAGAGCAATGATAACAAAGAGGAATTCTAATAAATAGAAATCGATAGAAGATAGAGTAGCTTATCAGAATCCAATAACTTTAGAATTTAAAGAAGTAAAACATCTCAACAAAAATAAATTAGACATAAAGGTGACAAACAAGGGAATAAAAATTTTTGAATTTGTATCATCCCAAGTGTCTGATGATGAATTAGGAATATAAATGTATATTTGAAAAATATCAAAATATTTTCATTTTATTTACAGTTTTATTAAATGATTTATTGTAATTCTGTCTTGCTCCATGTTAATGGTACAGTTTGTCCAGTTTTCCAAGAATTTTCACACGCTATGGCAATTTTAAATACATTTAATAAATCTTGTCCAGTTATAAGAAGTTTATCTTTTCCTAAAACAAAAACAAAATAAATAAAACCGTTGTGCATAATACACTAACAAAAAAAAAAATAAAGATTTTGACGTTGCCAAAATCATATTCATAATTCATATTTCAATTGTAAACAATAGGATAGAGGCGAATTTGCAGAAGCCATTACCAACCTCTATTAGAGATGGCACCTACAGAAGAAGAATATGACACCAATACCAAGACTCTCTCAGCTCTAGACAGCTCCCTCAGATCTGTACTTTCAATCGCACAGATTCTACAAACCTTGTTTAAAGACACAGAGATATCTCAAACATATCGGTCTATAAGAGGAAATTCAATAAGTCACCCAACAGCATAAAAGATAGCGATTTAAATCTTATTTCGGAGCCATCAACGATCTTAAAAACATGGAAATCATACATAGAAAAATTATTTGCATCTGACAGGACTGATGATCACCTATATGGAGAAGGAGAAACAGGACCCATTATATCGGAGATAGAAGATGCCATTGCGGCACTAAAAAACAATAAGTCAGCAGGTCGGACAATGTACCCTGCGAAATATTAAAGATTCTATGTACATCAGACAAATAGTAACATACTAATTGACCATGTAGAATCTTATGTGTACCTTGGCACCAACGTAAATGCAAAATGGGAACAGGTCATAGAAATTAAGGCGAGAATAGAACGAGCTAGAGCAGCATTTAGCAATATGAAAAAGCTCCTCAAAAGCAAGAATTTGTCTCTTCCCCTAAAACTACGTCTAGTTAAATGCTATATTTTTCCGATCTTGCTGTATGGCGTGGAGGCCTGGACGCTGACGGAGACGCTAACGAGAAAACTAGAAGCATTTGAAATGTGGGTGTACCTACGCATTCTTCGTATATCCTGGACCGAACATGTCACAAACATAGAGGTACTCCAAAGAATCGGAAAGGAGAAAGAAATCGTGAATACAATTAAACAAAGAAAGCTTAATATCTAGGCCACATATTGAGATACGATAAGTACCGTCTGCTACAATTGATTGTCCAGGGAAAAATAGACAGTAAGCGAGGGCCAGGCAGGAGAAGACACTCGTGGCTCCAAAATCTGCCGAAGTGGTTCGGGCTCACATCGGTCGAACTATTCAGAAGCGCCGCAAACAAGATCAAAATTGCCATGTTAATAGCCAACGGCAACGGACAGGGCACTTGAAGAAGAAGAAGATCGGTCTATAAAATCAGAAAGCCACGATAGTCTAGACTGGCTATTAAGATAGACAGTTATGTAAATTATATAAGCAAAAAACAAATACTACCGTATTTGAACAAGCTTTCAGGGATATTTCAGATTTATTCCATTGTGATAAGGAGCTTTATATCGACAGTAATATGACGATGTCGAATATAGCTTATGTTTGGGAGCTCTGTGCATCGATTTATTATCTGGAATTCACCCAATTAAAAGCATTGTTACTCAATATTACTTGAGTGCAAAAATACTAAAAACGAAGCAAATTGTTGAATATTAACCAAGAGCACAACAGAGAAATAAAGGCAGACCTCAAATCAGATGGACTGATAATATCAACCGAATAGCTGGTCGCGAATTGATGCAAAAAACCCGAACAGAAAGAATGGACACATCTAAGGAAGGTTGATAACCGACGATGGATGGAATAGCTGTTAATGATGATGATGACAATATATAGATGCACAAAGATATATAATTAAAATTAAAGTTAAATATACGAGACTTATATTCATTCTTTATAAAACCTGTCGATAAATTTGAATCGAATAATATTAAAAGAAAATTTTTCTGTTCCGTAAAATAGCAAAAGCCTATCTATATAAAAGACCATATTATTCAGTGAAAGAGTTTCTTAATGAATATTAAGAAATTATATGTCTTTATGTACCTACATATGTGGACGATACTATCATAATAGCAGACAACCTCCAAGACCTCCAAAAGCTAATGAACAAGATAGTTGAGTATGGAGAAGAATATGGATTATCAATAAACACCAAGAAAACAAAATTTATGAGGATATCAAAAACCCAAAATAATGGTGAAAGCCTGACAATTAACGGTAGTGCTTTAGAACAAGTCAAAAACTACCACTATATTGGCACAATAATTAATCACACAAACGATTACTGCAAAGAAATCAAATATCGAATAGAGAAAGCACGTACAAACTTCAATAAAATGAGAAAGGTACTTTGTGCAAGAGAACTAAAATTGGACTTGGGAGTTAGGCTGGGAAGGTGCTATATTTTCTCGACTCTGCTTTATGGGATGGAAGCATGGACACTTAACGCGTTGACTGCTAAAAAGAAGAATCCTGAAGATATCATGGACCGAGCATTAACAAACAACGAAGTCATGAGAAGAATCAACAAAAGAATGGAAGTATTGGAAACCATCAAGACACGAAAGCTGCAATACCTGGGGCATGTTATGCGTAATGAGAGATACAATCTACTTCAATTGATAATACAAGGGAAGACTTGGGGCAAGAGAAGTGTAGAAAGAAAAAGAATCTCATGGTTGCGTAACTTGAGGGAATGGTACGAATGCACATCAATTGAACTATTCAGAGCAGCAGCATCTAAGATCAGAATAGCCATGATGATTGCCAACCTCCGTCGCGGAGATGGCACGTGAAGAAGAAGATATATGAAGAAGATATAGAAGAATATGCTAAACTTGGAAGAAAAAATAAATTACACTTCATCCGAGGTCGGGAAGGGGGGGCTTCAGGGTAAAAATCGGTTTATCGCGATTTTCGGCGAAACTATAAGTGCTATGGAAAAAAGTTAAATAACAAAGTTGTAGGTAATAAAAAGATCTACAACTTTTGTATTTACACTTTTTTCACATAACCTCAAAATTTTTGTGGAAAATTCAAAAAACTAAGTTTTTGATTTTTTATCTTTATCTTTAAAAAAAAAATAAAATTTTTTTTACGAAATTTAGTGAAAACTTGTCTTAGTATGTATCAAATAGACTGTAATTTTTTAGAATTAACCCTCTAGTGCATGAATTAAATTTTAAGTAAATAAATTCCTCATAATTTTAGAATAGAAAAATGTGGTTATAAAAAGTAGAAATTTATTGTTATAATTTAATTTAGATAATAAAAATAAAGCCTGCAGCCTAAAATGGGTTGGCCGCCTATAGGCAGACTTGTGCAGTAAATGCATAAAATCGTAGCATGTAGTAGTTACTTTTATTAAAAACAACAATGGATACAAAGGTACAAAAATTATATTAGTGTGTCTAACATATGATGGAAATCATAAAAACAGGTTTTCGTTGTTGAATTGCACAATGATAAGTTGCATTTAACACAAAATGCTTGTATTTCCAAAGTGCATTTTGGGAATTTGCATTTTCTTTTGCCAATTCGGTCCTTGAAAATGCACCAATGACCAATCTGATCGTAGCGGACATCTTCGGTTGGCAAGTATAGTTTCTTTTTTGATTTTGGAGAATCCTGAGATGTTGAAGAGCTGGGTCGCCCAACCTTTCTTCTCTCTGGCACTACTCCGTACTTGTATAGCGATTCAGCAACTTCCGTCTGAAACATTGGGAGTTCGAGTTTTTGCCTGTCGGGATGAATTCGATAATACAGTATGTATGCATTTACCATTGCTACATCGATGAGATGGTAGAAGATCGGATTACTCCATTTTTTTGTTTTCATTCGGATATGATACCTCCCTAGTAATCCATCCATCAAATCGACACCTCCCATGTGTCGATTATATTCTGTAATAATATGAGGGCAATCTACTTCAATGTGCTTCTTCTCTTTTTTGTTCCACCTTCTGGCCTTTTGTGGTCCTGTGTCAATATTTCTGGATGCAAATCGCTTGGTGCCAATGTAACTTGACAGAAGTCGTACGGTTTTAGTATCATGCCACAATGCCGACGAAATATCGATCCCGTAAACATTACCAACGTACTCCTCTGAATACCCGCGGTTCACTTTCTTTTCAGTTAGAGCAGCATCAGTAGAAAGTTTGCAATTGGGTACACGATTTGCACGTACAGTGCCTAAACTGTAAATTCCTCGGCTGCGAAGATATGTACTAAGACCTAACGAGGTGTAAAAATTGTCAAAATACACAATGTGGTTAACTAATTAATGTGGAATATGTTTTGACAAACGAACCACGACGTTTAACGATGCCCCAAGATCTGGAACGCCTTCAAGAAAAACGTTATCACCAGCACCCCAGTAAACTTCAAAAGCATGTGAAAAACCAGTAAAGTCGCAAAGAGCAAAAAATTTAAATCCCCACTTATGAGGTTTATTTGGCATGTATTGCCGAAGAAAAGTTCCAGTCATTTTTGTTGCGCACATTTTCTCGTTAACACAAAGCCGGGAAAGCATTGGGACTGACACGAACCTTTCGTTAAAATGTGTTATAAGTGGGCTTGATTTTTCTCGATTGCTGCAGAATTCTCATTAAAATGTAGATAACGGCGAATTGTCTCAATTCGCAATACTAGCATTACCTGGCGAATTTGTTCAAATGCATGTCTTCCCCAATAAGATGCCCCAATAAGAATAAGATCAAAATGCCGATAAACTGGCGAAGTTCAATTGGATCTAGATTGGTTTGCAGAGCAAGCTCATCTAATAGTTCGTTGTTCACAAAATAACTAAAACAGTCATATGGTGTGTTCAAAGCACTCAAATCGTCTGGCAATTGTTTTTCTCCGTGAAATATCAATTCGTTGATGTGTAATTGAAGGTGTTTCTTCTTCCAAGTAATGGACTTAAATTCTTGACTGTTGTTCTTTATTGTCATGACGTTTCCAGTAAAGTCTCCTGAAGTAGAAACACTTCGTCCGTCTTCTTCTTCTTGTTCATCTGCCAGTTCTGGAGATTGAGGCCGTTTCGGACAGTTGGAACTACGATAAGCAGCTGTATCACTTACACTAGGTTGAGTTGGTACAGTTTCTGCAACTTGTACTTCGGAGATCTCATCTAAGGTCTCTGTTATTGATATATTCCCAAGCGAAGTCTTAGGTAGCTTACTAATCGCTATCGCTATCGAAATCCCCTTCTTCCTCATCACCGGTGTCGTTATCAGAATCAATGGAATCCAATAGGTTTCTAATGTCCTCATCCGACATTGTTGACAATTTGTAGCATTTTTGCGCCATTACTAAAAAAAAAAACACTCACTGTACCATAATACTTAGAAAAATAACATAAAGAACAATAGGAAAAATACTAAAAAAAAAACCATAATAACAATTTTATACACTGTAATGCTTAGGTCTGCCTTGAGGCAGCCTCTAATTTTTTAACTGTTTGTAATAATTTACTTTATTTATCGCATAAACTAACACTAAATACCTAAAATATAGGCTAACAGGTACTCACCGTAAATTTTGTACAACTCTATGTCCTTTAGAAGTATTTTTAAAAACTGTTTATTTACACAAAGCAATTATGCGTCCGCTTCCGATGAAATCATAACTTCAACTGAATTTTGCTGACAACGAACACGTGCAGAGACGTCAAAATATATCTCATTGTATGCGGTAAACACCGCCTGTAGACGGTTCAGTGCTATACGGTTAAAATAATATTGTATGTACCTGAAATCACAACTTAAAGAAAGCCCGCCTTGAGGCGGCCAAATGCACTAGAGGGTTAAAAAATTTATTTTTTTACCTGGTATTGATTTATTATCGAAAAAGCACCCTAATTTTCAATCGAAAATTCACGAGTCAAAATATCAGCTTTTTTTAAAAAAGTCGGTTGGCTTTTTTTCGTTGAAATCTCTACTTTCCGATAGTGTAAAAAATATAAATTACTATGGGAAATGTTCACAAAAAAACGAAGAAAACTCGAATGAAACAATTTCTTTTTCATCATTATGTACAATTAACTATAAACTATTATCATACTTGTGGAAGTTTGCAATGAAATGTAAGATTTTTGTAATGTTTCCAGATGTAGCTGGTTTACAACTATTACATAAATTTTTCAACAGATAATGATCCCTTTCCGGAGAATGATAACATTATGTCAATATTGTCTGGAATTATTGGCACTACTTCTGTAAATTGTTACGAAGCGTATAAAGAAGGAGAAAAATCTTTACAAGCTATTCTAGGAATGAATTTTGGCAGTGTCAAATTTAAAAAAAAAACAAAGTGTTGTTTCTAAAAACCGTTCAATCTTCCGTTAAAGTAAACGGAGATATTATAGCAATCGATCCGTTGCACTGAATGCACTGAAAAATATCATTGCATTTCTGCATTGTTTTAGGTTGCGATACAACATCTGGATTTGCCGGGAAAGGAAAGGAAAGTATCGTAAATTTATTATTAGAAGCTAAAATTTGTCAAATTTGGCTAACATTTTCTATGAAAAAGATGCAAATAAACAAGATATCGCAAAAAATGGATTACACTTAATCAAAACTATTTATAAGTGCAAAAATGATAAGCTAACACTTAATCGTATTGACAAATCTCCCACCACAGAAGGTGCAGCAGAACAACATTTTTACAGGGCATATTATCAGCTTCAAAGCAATGCCTTCAAAGAGGCAAAAATTAATGATCTAAAAAATATTATGATAAATATATATATCATAAATATTGTAAGATTGCCTATGACAAAAATGTAATTAAACATTTTTAAACCAGCCTTTTAATTATTAAAAAAAATCGTGTAGCAGTCACATTTTTTAATAAATTTTCCTTTAAATCCTATATTGAATATTTTTAACAGCTATTTTCACATGTCTTTTTGCAATCTTAATGTTTTGTGGATTTATAATTTTTTTTTTATCAATGTATCATGAAATCTTAAGCTACATGACCAATTACATTTTTTACAATATCAGAAAATACAGAATTTTTTTACAAACAAAAAGCCCACCGACTTTTTTTAAAAAAGCTGATATCTGGTGCGTGAATTTTCGATTGAAAATTAGGGTATTTTTTCGATATTAAATCAATATTAGGTAAAAAAATAAATTTTTCAATTCCAAAAACTTACAGTGTGTTTGGTACATACTAAGGCAAGTTTTCACCAAATTTCGTAAAATTTTTTTTTTAAAGATAAAAATAAAAAATCAAAAACTTTTCCACAAAAATTTTGAGGTTATGTGAAAAAGTGTTTATACGAAAGTTGTAGATCTTTTTGTTACCTACAACTTTGCTATTTAACTTTTTTCCATAGCACTTGTAGTTTCGCCGAAATTTGCTATAAATCGGTTTTTACATTTAACCCCCACCCCTCCAACTTCCCGACCTAGGATGGATTTTTCTTACAATTTTAGCATATTCTCTTCTTTTTCCAATTGGTTTCTTAGGCGTGCGTAGTGCCAAGTGCGTAGGCGACTATCTCATTACTAGAATTCTGTTCTTGGCGGCGTGACACAGATCACCTATATTGTGTATTCCTGTCCATTCTTTAATATTCCTTAACCAGGATAATTGTTTGCGGCCGGCTCCTCTCCTACCTTCGATCTTCCCTTGTAGGATTAACTGTGGTATTTTATATTTTGCTCCTCTCAATATGTGCCCAAGGTAACCAATCTTGCGTTTTTTAATTAATTCAAAGAGTTCTCTTTCCACGCCGCCTCTCTTAAGGACATCATCGTTTCGAACTCTATCCACCCAAGGTATGCGCATCATTCTTCTCAATGACCACATTTCAAATACTTCGAGTTTGTTGATAGATGTTTTTTTCAAAGTCCACGTTTCCATGCCATAAAGCAAGATGGACCATATATAGCACTTGACCATTCTGTAGCGTATTTCGAAGTTTAGGTGTTGATTACATAGGAGCGGTGTGAATTTCACAAAAGCTTGTCTTGCCATTTGTATTCGGGTTTTTATTTCTTGTTGTCGATCCGATTGGTCATTGATTGTGGTGCCAAGGTATTTAGAAGTTTTCACGCAATTTATACGATTGTCACCTATGCATATTATCGGGTTTTCCGAAGGGTTTCTGCTAATGACCATATATTTCGTTTTCAAAATTTTGAATTTGAGATTTTGACGTTTTCAATAGGTTTCATTCTACTATAATTTTTTTGGTTTAAAAAATTATCGACCCTGGTCTATTAAGCTTCTTCAGATTCAGCATTTACATAAATAGAACACACTAATTAAATAATAAAGAAACAAATCAAGAAAGAATGAGAACGGATATACGTCTATCGATAAAACAACATGTAAGTAAGATAAATACCCAAAAAACTTACCTTCGAGTACGTTCATGAAATGTTCCAGTTCTCTTTTGTAAGCATCTTGATATCTAGATGCAAAACTGTAATAAATTGGAGATTTCTTTGTCATTTCTGGTTTATATTCTTCAAGATTTTGCATTGGACATTTATTTTCAGCTTTGATCATGCCTTTCTCACCAAACACCTAGCATGAAAATAATTTTTTTAAAGTTATACTTAATTTAGATTAACAATTTGTTGTAAATATTACCGTTGTTCTTTCATTTCACTTTTATTTATGGTAAATTATACTGGAAATATAATAAGATCATCTTCTTTGAAAATGCTTCTAACCAAATAACTAATTTATTTAATTACCTCCAATCGCTGATCATATCCATAGACACACTGTCTACTTATATCAATTATACCAAGTGCTCCGCTATCAAATGCCATTATTATACTAACAGTATCAACGTCATTGATGTTGCGTATTTCTGGAATATTTGCGTTAGCGAAAACAGACACCTTGTTGGGATATTCTCCGAGAACCGAAATAATTTGATCGATGTCGTGAACAGCACAGTCTCTAAATATCCCATCTAAAAGCACACTATATAGATACTTATCCAATATAATTTATCTAAACTTACCTGATGTTTTAAGATAATCTATGGAAGGTAATGGAGAATCCCTAGCACAAACTTTTACTGTTAGTACCTTGCCTACTTCTCCTTGTCTTACTTTTTCTTTTATTTTTGAGTATGAGTCGTCAAATCTCCTAAAAAATATTAAATCTTGGCTTGTTAATTTCTTGAGATTTTAATTTCTATGATCAATACGTTTCTTTAACAAAATATGATAGATTGGCTTCAAGGTATAAAAGTCTTTAATGATTGATATTATTTAAAAATATTAGGATAAAAATAGAAAGTGATAAGATTTCTTAAGAGATGTAAACATAGAAAAAGTACCATATGTTTTTTAACATCGTACAATACAATATAAAAATCTCGAAAATAAAAAATCCCGAAAACAATACAAAGAACTAACGAGAAAATCCGAGGTACTCTTTCGAATATATAACACCATAAAGGCAATGAAGCCGCCTTTACTTGGTAAAAAGGCAAGTACTCAACACAGACACACACACACACGCGCGCGATTATGTAACGCTATAAAAGTCACATATTTGTTATTTTTACTTTAAATAGTTATTTTATTTTAATTTCATTCGATTTTAATTATTTATTAACTTTTTAACGATATGCATCGCATCCCCACCAGAAGTTCCTCTTCCATCGATGAACGCTAGAGATGGAGGGCCTTCGACCATATAAAAAAGCAGCCGCCGCAACAGAAAGGCGAAACTACTATCCTTTACTAATACCAAGGAATCACGGAAGAAGACCGGAAACCTACAGACCAATCTCACTACTGAAAACAATGAGAAAAATACTGGAGAAAATAATTTACAGAAGGCTACTCATTCTGAGTACGGGGCCTCGGATGAGTCCCGTATCGTTATTTTTAAAGGGCCTAGAGTGTACTCATTCCCATTACGGGGCCTACAGAAGGCTAATTAAATATTAAAATTAAATATACAGGAGGACCAGTTTGGATTCAGTAGAGGAAGAAACTACGAATTTTAACTAGCAAGAGTTATCAGCGACATGAATGTCAGATTTAACAGGAAATAGAAGACAAGGCACTTATCTACAAGATGGGTAGAGCTAGATTATCTCAATACCTAGTTAATATATACGACACATATCTAACTAATAGAACCTTTTTAGTTTTCGCCGACCAAAAGACGTCCAGACTTCAAGAAATCCAAGAAGGGACGCCTTACGGCATTATATTCTCGCCCACTTTTTACAACAGTATTGTTTCAGACCTATTAACAAGTCCAAGAACAAGTACAGCCCTCTACGCACACGACACGGCGATATATGCAACATGAAAGAAGACAGAAAAATAGTCGAAAACATAGAAAATCACCTCGGAGGAATCACAGAATACACCGAAAAATGGAAAGTCACGATCAACACCCAAAAGACGCAATTCATCATGTTCACACAGGAGACAAGTCCACCAGTAGTGAAAATAACAATGGTGGGGGGGTAATCCAATCAGAAGATTCAGTCAAGTACCTAGGAGTCCATCTCGACAGGACACTCAACTTCACGAAGAACACTCAACAAATCAAGGTAAAAAGAAATGCTCCAGAGAAACTAATACTTCCGTATATTGTTAGGTCCAGTCCAAAAATGAAGGCCAATAAGATCTAGTTTTACCAGGCCTACGGAAGATCGGTACTTTTGTACGCTGTGTTAGTATGGAGATTCACATCGGAAAAAAACTGAAAGAAGCTAAAAGCTACAGAAACATCATGCTACAGGATCATAGATGGATCCACATGGGAAGAAAGATTAACAAAGGCAAACATCAAAGAAATTCTCCAGTATACACCACTAAGGGAGGTGACTATGAAAAAGATACTTCTTCCATTAAGCCACGATAACCACAAAGACCAGAGATATCCTTGCCAAGAATCGGATCCAGAGGATATACAGATCAAAATATAGACTGACCACTCATATGACCATCGTCTAGCCGGGTGGTTGCCGAAGACAGCCAATCAGGAAAGTAGCTTCATTGCCGAAAATAAGTACCTACAGAAAAAGACGCCAATGAGTCCAGGACAGAAAAATTCAAGATCCGAGAGGAAGTAGTATAACCAGTAGATGGTGTAGAAGCGGGACGTCAAACGTAAAAAATAGATTTACTAATTATTTATTTTTTTAGAACTTCTTCTTCTTCCTATTTATAAGTAATTTTGCTTGTTTATTGGTGCATTAATACCTCTATGGAAGGTTGTCGCTCAATCTTTTGCGCGGTCGTCCGATACTTCTTCTATCGATTGGTGACTTATCTCTTGCAATTTTGACGACACATGTCTCTTCCGTTCTGCTTATGTGGTTATTCCATTCTTTTTTCTATTTTGTGTCTATACATTTACACACTGTACGTTACATTTTCTTCTAATGTCTTCACTTCTCTTTGGATCTCTCAGCTTATTTCCTGTAATTCTTCTCAGTACTTATATCTCTTCCGTTTCCAGTAGCCTTTGCTTTGTGGCTCTGTTGGGTCTAGTTTCTAAGGCAGATGTCACTATTGGTCTTACACTGGCTTTATAAATTCGTGACTTTATCTCAGTGTTAATGTGTCTGTTTTGCCATATAGTGTTATTAAGGCATCCTTTTAGTCTATTTGCTTTTTGTACTTGATCTCTCACTTCTTTGTGCAGATCTTCATAGCTAGACAGTGTAATTACTAGGTATTTTATTTTAATTATTTGTTTAATACTGATGCCTTCAATTTTTACTTTACATTTGGTTCGTTCTTTGCTGACTACTATTGTTTTAGTGTTATGAAATGAGATTGTCATACTAAATTCTTTTGCTCATATGTTAAATCTGTGGACTATCTTCCTCTATCAATATTGCGTTGTCTGTGTAATAGAGTGTTTGTATTTATTTGTTTCCAATTCTGTATCCTCTTTCATTGTTAACGCTTTTGATAATTTTATCCATGATTAAATTGAAGGACATGAGGCTCAATGAATTCCCTTGTTTTATTCCTCTGCCTATTTTTATAGGTTCTGTAACTTGTCCATCTATTCTAAGTTCGATTTTGTTATTTTGGTAGATGTATTCGATAGTTTTTATGATATTTAGGAAAGCTTCTCTATAACACAGAAGATGGATTACATCTTTCTGTCTTACTCTGTCAAATGCTTGTTTTAGGTCAATCAGACACAAAAATGCTGGTCTATTATACTCTAGTTATTTCTAAGTAATTTGCTTTGTAATTTATTAGCACTTGTAAAATTTTAGTTGTAAGTTTTAGCGTAGTATTTAACAAATTTATACATCTCTATTTTTCTGGCTGCATCTGTTTTTTTAGTACTGTCGTTATTAATAGAAAAAACTTTCCATGTTCGGGAGGTTAATTAGAAAAAGTGTTTAGCGCAATCATATAATACATTTGCAGATGTATTTCTAATTAAATGTGTATGAAATTAGAGAAAATATAATAACTAAAATGTAAAACGCCACGAGAAAATCAGTAATCTTTAAATTTGGAACAAATCACAGTTAAAAGGCATTGGAAAAACGTCATTCCAGATGAGAATTTTTGTTAACATCATATTGTCTATTTGAAAAAGCGGGGAATCAGCAGACGCCACGAAAGGTCTGTTGTAAACCATCGATTTTATTCTTACAGTGTTAACCTTTACTTAAGCTAACTAAAATAAAACTCATTGCCTTTTGCTGTCGTACTCACACTATAAAAATAGGTGAATGATACGTACCTGTTTAAATGCGCTAAGTAATGGTGTATTAACCTTTTTGGATAAATCAATTAGAGCTTTAGTTTCTTCTAAAGTAACAGCTACAGGCTTTTCACAGAAAACAGCTTTGTGATGTTCTAGTGCTGATCTCACTATGACTTCATGTGTATAAGTAGGTGAGGCGCAAATTACAAAATCAACCCTAAAATAAATTTAAAAGATAAATTTAATTTTTCATACAATTTTATAAATATGTTCTGTAAATATAAAAAGGTTTTAATATAAACTTACACAAAAAAGTTCTGCTTTTTGCGCGAAGTATACGAAAAACCACTCTTTACTATTAAAACATAAAACATTTATTCTAGAATTACCAAATATATTAATACTAATGATACACAATATATTGTGATGATACCATAAACTCTAACAGCTGCACTAGATGTATCATCATCAATCAGCCAATCGCGTCCACTGCTGGACATAGGCCTCCCTCAGTTCTTTCCAGTGTTCTCTACACTGGGCCGCTTGTAGCCAGTTTTCCGCTACACGTTTAATGTCATCGGTCCATCTAGTCGGTGGTCGTCCTCGGCTTCTTTTATAATTTCTGGGCCTCCATTCCATAATACGTCTTGTCCACCGTCCATCTTGTGTTCTGGCTAAGTGCCCTGCCCAGTTCCACTTAAGCGTTGTGGTTCTTTCGATGACGTCTTGAACTCCTGATCTTCGCCTGATTTGTTGGTTTGTTATGTGGTCTCGAAGGCTCACGTTCAGCATTGCACGTTCCATGGCTCGTTGTGTAACTCTAAGTTTATTCGCAGATTTTTGCGTGAGTGTTAAAGTCTCTGCTCTATAAGTTTATACAGGTAAAACACATTGG
Organism: Diabrotica balteata; assembly: GCA_918026665.1. Lineage (NCBI taxonomy): Eukaryota > Metazoa > Arthropoda > Insecta > Coleoptera > Chrysomelidae > Diabrotica > Diabrotica balteata. The sequence goes on along the minus strand of OU898281.1, from coordinate 17,350,099 downwards.
TTATAAACCTTTCGCACTAGATGCATACATAGGAAGTATTCTGAACTGAAGTTCTATCTCAAAGGTAAAACGTTGCGTAAATTTTATTGTAAGGATTGTCAGAATGGAATAAAGCTTATTTCTAAATTGCCTGTGAAAATTGATCATATAGAGCTTCTTCTTCTTCTTTCAGTGCCTATTCGTTCCGAATATTGGCAATCATTCTGGCTATAATTATTTTAACTGCTGCTTTAAATAAATTCGTTGTTGTTGTGGAGAACCATTTCCTCAGGTTCTTCAACCATGATATTCTCCTTCTCCCAATTCCTTGCTTTCCGAATACTTTACCCTGTAGGATTACCTTCAGTAATCTGTATTTAGTGCTGTTTCTCATTATATGTCCGAGATATTCCAACTTTCTCCTTTTAATGGTATACATCACCTCTCTTTTTTTGCCCACTCTTCGTAATACGGTCTCGGTTATCTTGTCTGTCCATGATATCCTTAGAATTCGCCTGTATAGCCACATCTCGAAGGCTTCAAGTTTTTTCTCCATTGCTTCAGTTAGTGTCCAGGATTCAACTCCGTAATACAATATTGAGAAGATATAACATCGTAGGAGCCTTACTTTTATCTCCAGATTAAGATTGTGGCTTTTAAAGAGTTTGGCCATGTTATTGAATGCACTCCTAGCCTTCTCCATATAGAGCTAGAAATTAAATATTTAAAAAAATCATCAGATTCTGTTGACAGTAATGACTGTAACACTAGGAAAGGTGAAGAAATCATAATATATGATATGATTAAGAGACATAGTTGTGCTTCTAACATAATTGTCTGTAACGTGAATGAATCAAAAATGGAAACGCAAGCAGGACATGATCCTGAAGATGCAACAGCTATTGGGAAAATATTGAATAATTTTAATATTGGCAAAAATAATTTAAAAGTGTTTCTTTTGGGAAAATGTGTGGAAGACAGGATTAGGTCACTCATGAAAAGAGAAAAGTGAGGCAGGTTAAGTGACAATTTTTGTAACCCCGGTTACTCTACTACTAATATATTGAACTGAAACGAAAAATATTGCCATATTTGCTCAATAAGTAAATACAGTGGAGGTTTTATGCTATATTATTAATTTATCATATTTGAAAACATTCCACTTGCGTGATAATTACTGGTGCAAAGTAATAAAAGTTAATTTAAAATCCTTGGTTTACTTGGTGGGCATTTATACCATTCATCATCCAGTATTGATGCCAATTCATTGAAGATTTGAAAGAAATATCTGAAAAATCAATCACGCTTTGAAACTAGAAATTCAGTCAATAGAAGATTTACATTGACGGCACCAAAATCCATTTTGCTTTAATCTGTACCTTCTAATAATTCCAAGGCAAGACAGACGATGCTAAAGATGTAAACAGAGAAAATTGGGAATTGTAAAAATTGTATTCCACAACATATCTCCTCGTCTAAGCAAAAATCCTTCTCGAATTGGTAAAATGTTACTCAAACAACATATCAAAAATTTATAATGTACTTTTGATTGATATAAGTTTTAAATTATATAATTTCTATCTTTGAAATATATTTGTAGAGAAATCTTAAACACAATTAAGCCGCTTTGGTTACCTTTAAAATTTTTACCGTTTTTAAATTTATTACTGAATGAAGAATATGTCAATCAATTTCTTCATACAAATAACTTTCCTACTTTAAGGTTAAAATACTTACTTTGAATCCACAAAAACTTTATTCATATCTTTGCTGGTTAAGAAGGAGGTTTCACTCAAACATCTTTTATAACTTTTTTTTATATTTTCCAATTTGTTAACATCATCGTCAACGATGTATAAGATATTAGCTCGTCTGTTTCCGATTAGATTTAATAAATGAATGGTACCTAAAATAAGATTCTATTCTGTATTTTAAATTTCGCAGAGAAGGAGTTTACTTTTATACATTAATCAGAATTTGAGATAGTAGAATTTACCTTTGAAAATATTTCTACGCATCATCCACAGTAGAATCAGAGATAAATGTGAAGAAGATCAGGATGAAACACAATTTGGCTTCAGAAATGGACTGGGAACTCGGGACGCCCTTTTTGCACTAAATGTATTACTGCAGAAATGTCGAGATCAAAGGAAAGACGTCTTTGCTGTATTTATTGACTATGAAAAGGCCTTTGATCGAGTACAGCATCACAAATTAATTACAATATTAAAAGATAAAGGAGTTGATAGTCAAGACATACGATTCATAGAAAAGTTATACTGGCGTCAAACAGCGACAGCTTGCATAAACGGAAAATCAACAGAAATATGTAAAATACAAAGAGGTGTCAGACACGGTTGTATACTATCCCCAGTGTTATTTAATTTATATTCAAATAGAATATTTAAAGAAGCGCTGCATAATTTGGAATGGGGCGTGAAAGTTAATGGAATTCTGATAAATACAATCAGATATGCAGACGATACAGTTATTTTAAGTGATGACATGAATGGATTACAATGCCTTTTAAATGCCATTGATACAGTGGGAGAAGAGTTTGGCCTAAACATAAACTGTTCAAAAACAAAACACATGGTGTTTAGCCGTTTAGCACATCAAGATGCACGATTATATGTTGATGGTGATATAATTCAAAGAGTGTCCAGTTTTAAATATCTTGGTTGCCATACTACTGAACAACTAGATCCAGATCAAGAGATAAAATGTAGAATCGAGATAGCCAGCACGACATTTTTAAAAATGAGGTCATTCTTCTGTAATGATAACTTGAAACTTCAACTTCGAAAGCGTATGGTTAAATGATACATTTGGTCAGTCCTCTCATACGGTGTCGAAGCATGGACATTAAAAATATTCACCATTAATCGTCTGGAGCCTTTGAAATGTGGCTGCACAGACGTATACTAAAAATTCCATGGACGGCTATGCTGACAAATGTGGGAGTCCTTGAGAGAGCAAATGCTGCTCGCGAGCTGCTTGATAACATCAAATGTAGAAAGATGGCCTATTTTGGACACGTAGTAAGGAGAGACTGATATAATATTCTTTAACTTATTATGATGGGTAAAATCGAAGGACGCAGAGGAATTGGTAGAAAGCAGGCCTCTTGGTTGAAGAATATCAGAGAGTGGACAGAAATAAAGAAAGCTGAGCAACTCTTTAGAATAGCTCGAGACAGAGACAGTTTCGCCATGTTAATCGCCAACGTCAAGGGGACTTGATAGGGCACGTTAAGAAGAAGAAGAAGAAGAATAATTTACCACTCGTGAAAAGTGTGTTCTCTTTTAATCTCTACCTGTAAACGGCCGGAAAAGAACAAAAAAAACCAAATTTCTGGTCCATTTTGAAGAGCAAAGTGAGGACTAAAAAATATGCCAGTATGGATGCGCTGAAGAAAGCAATGCGCTGAAGATCACATTCGTGCAGCATTCAACTCGTTTTTATATCGTTTGAAGGCAATAGTCAAGGCAAAAGGTGGCCACATTGAGCTAAAGTGAGTGGATTCTGAAATTTTAATTATTTTCACAGATTTTTGTCATTTAAATCAATAAAAAATAATTTCACACAAAAAAATTATGGTCGTTTAAATAGGTAACAGTTCAATTGCATAACCCTGTATATAAATACTGCACGTTTACAGATGTAATGGCTCTAATAAATCACAGTAAAAAAGGTGTAAATCAAAAATTAAAGAGCTAACACGAAAATCTTCTAAACTTGATTTAAATATTCCATTTATCTCTATATTTTTTCGTCTTTGTAGAAGAGGATCTAAAATCTTCAAATGACATCTTAGTCCAGGATGCCACCTAACTAACCTTACCTGAACGCCCTCAGAAAATGAAATGGCAGCTAAAAGATCGAGCATTGCTTTCAAAGCACTACCATCCTTTATCCACAGACTGTCAGTAAGAAAGCTCCTAGTTAGTTTTCGCTATGCCCCCGTTTTTGTTCCCAAAAACTGTTTGTTAGGGGAACCTTGTTCCAGGTAGCGCATAAGAAAAACCTCATCACACCCAGAACGATATCATTCCCAGTAGGAAATTTCATCCTTCCCTACAGTCTTACTCACACAGTCTAACTCATATAGTATAAATTACTTTTTTACCTTTTATCAAAAGGTATTCCCACTACCTTCAACTTATAACATCTTTTCCTCTTATCTTTGTCGTTGATCCAGCCGTCTTACTTTCACATCTCTATTATCGATCTCTTCACGGATATAGTTGTGTACGTTAGGCCAACCTGCTTTATTTTCAATCCTTCTCTCAATTATTTCTGTCACTGTAATAAATTCACACCTGTCTCTCTTTCCATTTTGTTAATTTCTACTATCCATCTGTTACACTCTAACATGGTATGTGTCACAGTGTCCGAGTGTTTGCAGTCTAGGCATTCATCCGTGTCAGCCTTTCCGAACCTATGGAGGTAGGCCCTAAAACTGCTTTTTGTTCAAAAGATTTTGGTCACAGACGTTTAGGTGATATAGATAAGGTCGCTGGATCTCTTTAATTTGTAACTATGGTCTCTTAATCATTGGTCTTGATTTAAAGTGAATATTTACATTTTTTAAATAATATTTTAAAATATGGAAGAACATAATTAGGTCACCTTAAAGACGTCACTGCTCCAATGCTCCAAGATGAGCTATGGATAGTCTAGCTTCATAATTAGGTCTTACACGGCCGTATACCAGTCTTGTGGCTTTACACTGAACATTTTCAAGTGGAATTTATCTAAAATATATGGAGTAAGGTTTACTAACGGAGGTTAGAGATACACGTGTAAAATATTTACGGATCAAAAACAATTTCAAGTTTGCTGGTCATTTTTGCCGATATATAGAACAACGCATTTTTCTATGTTTAGCGGAAGTAACCTTTTTAAATATTAGATACAAAAAAGTAGCGGTTCAAGTACTGATCATTGTGGGACTCCACTGTTGACGCTTATCTATTGAGTAGTATTTTTCAACAGGAACCCTGAGCTATCTGTTAAATAGAAAATTTTAAATCGAAATGTTTATCTTTCCGCGGATACCATGGTAATCCAATTTAGGTAGTAATCGACGTTTGGGAATCTTTGAAGTAGAAAGCTTTGGAGAAGTCAAAGTAGACTACATCAACAGGATGCTGATGCTTTAAAAATAATGACTAATCATTTACACAATGAATTAAGTTTATGATCGTTGAACCGCCTTTGATTAAGCCATTCTGTTGGTGAGGGATGATATTTTCTCGAAGGAGAAACTCAGACATTGCTTCCGAAATAATGGATTCCATGATCTTGCCGACAATAGGAGTGGGAACCAGTCTGATTGGACGATAATTATTGCAATCAAGTTTATTTTATTTCTTAAATATAGAAGTAACTGAAGCCCACTTCCAAGACGAGGGAGAGAACCTTGATTAAAATAAGCATTCATTATGAGAGATTATTTGTGAATTTGACAATCATTCGATTGTCAAATTCACAAATGTCAAGTGACACAATTTATAAAAATACAATTTTTCAAAGTTAAAAATATATTTAAAGAAAGCATATTTATTATAAAAAGTTGAACAATTCATTCAAGTAAGTGATAACGACAAATTTGCTGTTTTATCAATCCAATAATTATAATTCATATCCAAAACTAGCACAAAGTTAATCATGCCTAATACATCGTTTTGCGCTAATTGTTCAAAGCTAACTTCTACCTCCGATAGAAAGCTCCAGTGCGATGGCTGTAAGAAACCAATACACATTGCTTGTACGGATCTGTCGGTCGATGATCGAGTTACGAGGCAAAAAGTACGTGGGATATGTATACTATGCAATGCATGCAGTTCAAACATTACAAATATTAATGAAATAAAGAGTCTACTTATCGAGTTTAAAGCAGACATTAAGAAGAAAATTGAAGATTTTGATATTAAACTATCTGAATTCAGCAATAAATTAAATCAACTCGATTCTATTACAACAACAGAATTTACTGACAGCATTGTCAATGAAGCCGCTGACCGCATATCTCGTTCCAAAAATTTTTTGGTTAGAGGCGTCCCCGAACCTACAGGAGACGCACAAAATAAAAAAGATCATGATAAGAATAAAATACATTTAGCCCTAGAAGTCATTGGATGTCAAGAAAGTCCTGTTACATTTTATAGAGTCGGTAAACCAAATCAAAATAAACGTTATCCCCGCATGATAAAAGTGATAATGAGTTCTGAACACCACACTCGAAAAATTCTTCGTAACAAAAATAAACTTTTGGAGAACAAATCTACTGAAACTTATTCTGTTATTGATGACAAGACACCTATGCAGCAACTTCGTTTAAAGGAACTTCGTACTGAGCTTGAAACTCGTAAAAATAATGGAGAAAATGACCTTACGATTAAATATGTGAATGGCTGTCCAAAGATAATGAAATTTCGTTCATAATTCTTCTGCACTAAAATTTACGGATTGGCTTCTTATGTATACGAATCTAAACTCTCTTATGTCCAAATTTAATGAATTTATAAGTACTGTTCAACTTTTAAAACCTCACATTATTCTCCTAACAGAAACGTGGCTTAATTCTTCTATTCCCGATGCTATTGTAAACATTGATAATTTTACTATATTTCGTAGAGACAGAGATACTCGTCGAGGGGGAGGAGTATGCATCTATTTAGCAAATGAAATTACCAACACTTTTTCCATCAGTAATAAAACAATAGACGTACCCGGTATAGAAATTATCCACTTACTTATTACTAAAAACTCTTTCATATTTAATATAGTTTGCATATATCGACCTCCCGATACAGTACTTACTCACGACAATATGCTTATTAACAAACTTGAGGAATTATCATCCCTTGAAAATCTTATTGTTGTTGGAGATTTCAATTTTCCAGAAATTAGCTGGCCCATTATTTCCAAAACTGATACTATTAATTCCCAAAATTTGTTTAAAAACTTTATCATGAACTCAAATTTATTACAACTGATAACTGAACCTACAAGGTTTAGAGCCAACAATAATCCTTCAATTTTAGACTTATTTTTCACAAATGACGATGAATTAATTTCTACACTTGAAGTGTCCTCTCCTGTAGGTCTTTCTGACCACTCGCTTATTACTGCTCACATTCAATTTAGTTTAACACCGCCTTGCAAAAATAATTTCGTAACGTATGCCACTACAAATTTCTTTGATGTAAATTCAGTTTTATCCCAGATAAACTGGCAATCTATTTTTCCTAATCACTCTGATCCATCGTCAATGTGGGACTCTTTTCTTCATACTGCTATTACAACAATTTCTGATCATACAACCGAACGGCAGGTATATAGAAATCGACTAAAACCTTGGATTAACCTCTCAGCTACTCATTTAATTCGACATAAGCGAAAGCTTTGGCGAAGATATAAACTCACTGGTTCCCCTGATGATTTTCTCGCCCACCGTAATTTTTCTAACCGAGTCAAACAATCTTTGCTAAAGTTAAGAACAGAATTTGAGGAATCTATCATTGCAAGTGGTAATAGTAAAAAAGTTTATCGGTACATTCGTACATCTTTATCTTCTAAAGTCTCCATACCATTGCTTCAAAAAGCTGATGGGTCTTTATGTTCTTCGAATAACGAATCTTCGGAATGTTTATCGTTATTCTTTTCTCAAGTTTTTACAGATGAATCTAACGATACCATTCCTCAAATAATGTGCCCTCGTTTGTCTAAAACTCTTGACAATATATCTTTCATACCGGATGAAATTAAATATCATTTAAGGAAACTGCGAAATAATTCATCACCTGGATTAGACGAACTCACCTCTTTTTTCCTCAAACAATGTGCAGATTCTGTAGCCATCCCTATATCTCTCATAATGACTGCTTCTTTTAATCAAGGTTCCCTCCCCTCGTCCTGGAAATTGGCTTCAGTTACTCCTGTATTCAAGAAAGGTAATAAACTTGATTGCAATAATTATCGTCCAATCAGCCTAGTTCCTATTGTCAGCAAGGTCATGGAATCGATTATTTCGGAAGCTATGTCCGAGTTCCTTCTTCAAGAAAATGTCATCCCTCACCAACAGCATGGATTTATCAAAGGTCGTTCAACGATCACAAACTTACTTCATTGTGTAAATGATTGGTCATTATCTTTAAACAATCGGAATCCTGTCGATGTAGTTTACTTAGACTTCTCTAAAGCTTTCGATCGTGTTCCAAAACGTCGATTACTAGCTAAATTGGATCACTATGGTATCCGCGGAAAATTAAACATTTGGATACAAGATTTTCTATCCGACAGATACTTCAGGGTTCGTGTTGGGGAAGACCACTCATTAGATAAGCCAGTCAAGAGTGGAGTTCCACAAGGATCAGTACTTGGACCGCTACTTTTTTGTGTCTACACTAGTGATCTTCCGCTCATTGTATCCAGTAAGGTTTCCATTTACGCTGATGACACTAAGTTATATGTGAATCCAATTATTAACCAACATATTCTTCAACAAGATCTTGACGCAATATTCAAATGGTCCTCAGAATGGTTACTTCCGCTTAACATTGAAAAATGCGTTGTTTTACATATCGGCAAAAATAACCCATCACTTCCGTACTTTATTAATGGACATCCTTTAAACTCTGTAACCTCACACAACGATCTCGGAGTGATAATTAATAGTGACTTAAATTGGTCTGATCACATAGTGTCGGTGTGTAAACGTGCTAACTCGAAACTGTTTTTGATTCGTAAGTGTTTTGCACGCATATCTCTAACCTCTGTTAGTAAACTTTACTCAATATACGTTAGACCTATTATTGAGTTTGCCGGACCAGTGTGGAATCCAGATCTTAGTCGCGATAAAATCCTACTTGAAAACGTTCAGCGTAAAGCCACAAGACTGGCATACGGCCGTGTAAGACCTAACTATGAAGATAGACTATTCATGGCTCATCTTACGACATTCGAGCAGCGACGTCTTCGAGGTGACCTAATTATGTCCTTCCGTATTTTAAAACATAATTTTGGGAACCTAAACAACATATTTACTTTGAATGAAGACGATAGATTAAGAGGCCATCAATACAAATTAAAGAGGGAACAAACTACTGCAAGGTCCAGGGCGAACTTCTTGCCAAACAGAATCTTTAATATATGGAACAATTTGGATCAAAACACCATATCGGCAGCTAGTGTTAACATCTTTAAAAATAAACTTGACAGCACTTTATTTTTTTTATAGGATAGGATATTTTTTCTCGGACAGCATTATTTATTTATTTATTGTGTCACAATTCAATTTTCGTTAATTGTTTAACTACTTAACTTTATAATTAGTATTAGTTTTATAAGGATCTATTTTATTTTTGTTTATTTTTGCTTTTTGGGCATAATAGGAGCTCGCTCCTCTGCCCTTATTTGTTATATAATAATAATAATAATAATAATAATAATATAAGGATGGCTATAGATTCTACACATTGTTTGAGGAAAAAAGGGGTTAATCCATCTAATATAGGTGATGAATTATTGCATACTTTCCATAAATGATGTTTAATTACATTCGGTGTGAAAGACATAATATCAAGAGTGGGCACATTATTTGAGGAAAGGTATCATTAAGTTTTATTCTGTTAAAACCTGAAAAAAATATTACAAAGATTCGTTATTCGAGGAACATGAAAACTCGGTAAGACTGGGTAAATAAAAAGAATGACCAAGGTAGAGAAATACGAACACGCATTGAAATTGCAACACAAGCATTTATAAAAATGAAAACAATGTTTGTCAATCAAGACCTTTATCTGAGGATAAAGGCCTTAAGATGCTACGTGTTCTCGACTTTGTTATATAGAAATAGAAATAGAAAGCTGGACACTAAAAAGCGGATAGTATAAATAAGTTGGAATCATTTGAGATGTGGTGCTACAGAAGTATTTTGAAAATACCATGGACTCAACGAGTTTGAATGCAGAAGTGTTAGGAAGGCTACAAAGTGACTCGAAGGTCATACAGTACATCAAAACAAGAAAGCTGGAATATTTAGGCCACATTACCAGAGGTGCGAAATATGAGATAATAAGGCTTATAATGCAAGGTAAAATCAAGGGTAAATGATCCATAGGAAGACGAAGAATTTCCTGGCTGAGAAACCTAAGAGAGTGTTATAGTTGCAGCTTAGTAGATCTTTTTAGAGCAGCCGCCAATAAGGTAAGGATAGCTGTGATAATAGCCAACCTCCGATAGGAGAAGAAACTACAAGAAGAAGAAGAAGACTCGTCAGCTTTTTAAATAATTGTATGGAGACTTCGGAAGATAAAAATGTGCGAATGTACTGATAAACCATTTTACTATTGCCACCTGTAATTATAGATTATTTAAATTATGTCCATAACTTTAGCAACAATTTTTTGACACGGTTAGAAAAATTACGGTGAGCGAGAAAATCATTAAGGGAACCAGTGAGTTTGTATGTTCACTAAGGCTTTCGCTTGTGTCGAATTAAGCGGGTAAATGAGAGGTTAATCCAAAGTTTTAGTAGACTTCTGTATAGTTGTCGTTCAGTATGAAGAAAAAAGTCCCATATTGACGATGGATCAGAGGAATTACGAAAAATAGATTGCCAGTTTAAGTGATTTGAAACTAAAATCAGTAGTGGTATACATTACAAAATTATTTTTGTAAAGCGGTGTTAAAATAAATTGAATGTGAGCAGTAATAAGCGAGTGGTCAGAAAGATCCACATGGGAGGACACTTTGAGTGTAGAAATTAATTGATCGTCGTTTTTGCAAAATAAATATAAAATTGAAGAATTATTGTTGGCTGTAAACCTTGCCTCAATTGTATTAAATTAGAGTCTATGATAAAGTTTTTAAACAAATTTTGGGAATTGATGGTATTAGTTTTGGAAATCATGGGCCAGTTAATCGCTGGAAAATTCAAATCTCAAACAACAATGAGATTTTCAAGCGATGATAACTCTTCAATTTGCCAATAAGCACATTGTACTGTCTTCTTACTCCTCTTACTCTTACTTTTACTTCTTGTACAAACTATCTTCTTCTTTTACTGCCGATTTCACTAATGAAGGTTGACTATAACCATTGAAAATTCACCTATATTTGCTGCTTTTCTTGAAATCGTCTGAATATTTTTCAGCAGGATACAGACTTTATAGTCTCGGGCCAAAGGTTCTTGGGTTTGTAAGATAGTCTTTCTCGTAAATAAAAATCTACTTAATGTCCTTGGTATATAAATAACTATAATTCCTTTTTATTTTTTTGGTTATGTATTTACTCAATATTTTCATTTATTCTGTAACTAGTTAACTAGTATCCCTAAATATTTAATTTCCTGTTCATAAAAAATGTATACCCCTTCTGATATTTCTATCTATCCTTTCTCTTTCTTATATCTATCAGTCTATCGTTTAGCTGATATTACCATACTTTCAATTTTTTCTTCATTTGCATTTTACAATTTTAACCTTTAACTTTTAAATAATAAAATTTGCCACTACGATTTTGTTAGATGAACAGTATTATAAAAACCCTGTATTACCCCCTCTGTGGCTCAGTGGTAAGAGCGTCTACCTTTGAACCTAAAGGTCGTGAGTTCGAATCTCACCTGGGTGGAGAAATTTTCGTTTATTGAAAATTAATAAATAAAAATAATTTCTATCCTTGTGCGATCGGTAGTCACCGGAGGGACCGCAGACGTCCGGATACAATTAGCGTCTCTTAGCAAAGACAATGACGGTGACTATGCTAAGTATCAAGACAATTACTGTACACACACACTACACTCTACACTAGGTACCTGACTGTAAAAATTCACTGTACCATGCTAATGACCATTAGTTGTCGACGCATTAAACTCAATAAAAAAACCCTGTATTATATAAGATAGGGTACACCTTTATAATATATAGATAAATGAGACCTATGTAAGAATAAACTAAATGTTGAAAAAACTAAATGAACATAAAAATAAAACACTTACCTGCTCGGCCTATACCGAATATGGCTACACCGAATTCTCGGCATTCACTGTCAGCAAACTTTGCAGTTTTGATATGACTGTAAAATATATGTATCTATTATAATAAACACGTTTAGTAGTCAAACATGTTTAGTTATAAACAAAAAATAAAACCAGATGTTATCCCTAAAGGCTCCATCATGCTGTTCCACCTTGACGTGGTCGTGGGTTTGAGGCAGAATGCTATAGATAGACCAATAGAATACCAACATGAAAAGTAAACTCTTGTTTACCCTAAGGTAAACTTATGACTTGCCTGTCTCAAAATATGTTACGATTCTTTTAAGTAAATTGCTAGTTTTGTAGATAGTAACTCATATTTCTCAATACGTTTAGCCAAAAGCCAAAATAGACCAAATTATTAAAAATAAAAAACTAGCTCAACAGAGCTCAACTAGCTTAAAAACAGAACCCAAAAAAGTATTAAAATTACTTTCACAAAAGATATCAAAAGGAAGAAGGTCAGAAACCTAAGGAAGCAGCTGGAACTATCAAGATGATTATTCTACTAAATACTTAACTACTTCTTGAGCGAGAACTCAGCAGAACTGTAATTTTTGTCTCCAAAAGATTCTGTTAATTTAAGTTAAAAAACTTTACTAATGGAGTTAAAGACAGTAGTTGTCTCCAATTACTAACCACACAAAATAGTATCCATAGAATAATATGACCCATAACAGATACCTAAAAAAATTTATCGATGAAGTTCCATTTGGTTCTCGATGTGAACTAAGTCAATTAATGGACGGGTACTTCGAGTTGGTATGCATTTAACAGTCCTTTAATACCATAAAGGATTTTCTTAAAAAAACGAAGTAGAACTTAACAACGTAGTTCAAGTAAGGTACTTCTTTCGGCAATATACCTAACTTTTCAAATCTAGTAATTTTAAATAAAAAAAAACTCGGAGGGCCTAATCGACGTGGTAACCGTTCAACAGAAAATAAAGCAAACAAACATATAGAGATACCTTCCTTTTCTTCCGAGGGTAGACATTTTCTAAAAACCGTATGATCCATCCCTAGGGATGGCTGATGTGTGTTGAATTTAGGTTAGAGGAGTATATTCGAGCCCCTTTCCCAATAAAAGGAGGTCCTGCAAATGGATACCTTCCTGTTATCTTGTCTGCTAACTAAAACCTTCGTCTCCTACATGTGCTCAGTTGACTGTCCTCTTTCTCTTGTCTACATCGTATCTCTGTCCCTTTTTCTGCTGGTGTTTCTCTTGTTCTTCTTTCTTTTTAATAACTGCTCGGATATAATTGTGTTAAGTATTTCATCCCTTCTTACTTCTCGCTGTCTTCACGATCATTTCTCTTACAGGGTTAATACCATTTATTATCGCTAGGTAATTTGTTTCTATCCACTGGTCATTTGTTACACTTCAGCATTACGTGAGTGACAGTGTTGGAGTATCCGCAGTATGAGCATGTGTCTGTATCTGTTTTTCCGAACCTATGAAGATTCGCTTTAAAACACCTATGTTTTGTGAGCACTTGCGTTAGGAAGTAATAATACACTCGTCTGTGACCACAGTTTACCTAGTCCCCTAGCCTCGGGATCAGAATGTTAGGCCACTGTCCAACATCTTCCGTACTGTTCCACTATGTAGAGATCCCTATGCATAATAGATAATAGATAGACAAATATCTGTAATAAATACCAAAGGCGCGTCAAGGACGACCTCAACAATGGACTCAAGAGTACAGGAAAGCTATTCCAGGCGCTAAATAGAGAATTCATCAACAAAACAGATCAATCAAAACGAAGATGACAGTATACCAAAGAATATATTGGATACAGTTGACATACGGAGTAGAAAACTGGATTTTAAGCAAAAGAAACCAGAGTAGAAGCAGCAAAGATAAAATACTTCAGAAGAACGATAAGAAAAAGAAGGATAGACAGACTCAGCAATTAAGAAATACGAAACACACTTATACTTAAACCGTTTCTTGACACAATAATGGAGAAAAAGTTAGCTTGGTTTGTGGATATAACAAATGGGCAGCAACAGGCAAGTGAAAAGAATGTGGAAAGCTAACCAAAATGGCAAAAACAGAAGGGCAGACCAATAAAAGTGTGGAATAACTATATAGCAGAGATGTTACATAATAAGGGTAAATCTTAACAAGAAGCAACACAACTGAAGAACAGAAAAAAATGGAGAAAATTCATTAAAAGCTAGACGCACCTCCCTTAACACCTAAAGGTAGAAGATAAACGATTAAGTATGTATGTATTTTAAGGTTTAAGATAAAAAGAAAGCAGAAGTGAAAATACTCACTTATTATAAACTGCATCTTCTTCTGGTGGAGGTAATTGTGTTCTAATATATGGTGAAGGTAACTTAAATTGGTTTGTAGCCATTTTTCGCTGTTGGAACACTATACGAATTACTTTGGATATTTAATAAATTATTAACAAACGTTTTATTACATTATATATTGTTTAATATTGTTGATTAAACGTACTTGATTTTTTGTGCCCCGTAATGTTTTTTTTTGACCCTATTTTATCAACAAGTAGAAAATAAACATATTCGCGCGAATATCACTAATCGATTTTAATATTATAATAATTTAGATTATTACTTTCAACAACAGTACATATCTGTTTTATCACAAAGGAGTTAAGGTCAATCATTTTACGAAAAATATTATTAATCAACATATTATAAACGTTTATATTTAAACTTCTTTAGGCAAAGAACTTTATACATAAAATTTATTAATATTAAGTAACAATTTTATAAATATATTGCTATATATATATATATATATTTTTGTATTTATATATCAACTTTTTTGCAACTGTCACGTATAGGTTTAAATCTATTTATATCTACGTATTTTTATTTTCTTATATTTGGCGAAATTTACATCGGATAAAACTGAAAAAAACTTTTTCAATACTTTTCAAAAATCTATCTAATAGCACCAACCCGACCTCCTACCTCCCCCATCTCAGAGGTTAATGCAGGGAGCCATTTTGAAAATAGAAACCTTCATTTTAATTGCAGATTCGTATTCTGCAATAAATTCGTAAAAAACTGTAGTACCATAAAAATTAGTTTGCAGACTTCTGATCTGTATCCAAATTCGAGGTTTACCTGTAGCATATACAAACTTACATTGTTCAAACTGGTAGATCCTTTGATAAATGTATACCATAACATAAAAGAGCTTTCAATAATAAAAAAGATCTTATGTACACACTTTATATTCAAGATCATATTCAATATTTTAGTTAACGAATTTTAAATTCTCTATATTCAAAATAAATGCCTTAAGCTATCGTTATTCATCCAAGGCGCAAGAAAACAGAATTACTACAGGAGTAAACAAGGACATCTAACAGGACATAAGCAGAGGAAACTAGATGGATGAAAAGATTATTTCAGAGCTGCTCAATGAAGAACCGGATGGAAATGATGAGGAAAAAGTGGAAATAGTAAGAAGTGAGGAATAAATCGTATATATCATAACAAACAATAAAAGTGGAGGCATCAATGGTATTCCTGCAAAACTAATCAAGCATGGGGAAGAAGCACTTATAACGCAGATATGTAACCAGCTCATGAAAATCTGGAAGCGCGAGAAAATTCCAAAAGTATGAAGAGAGGCAACAGGATGTCCCATTCATAAAAAGGTCGATAAAGCAGAGTGTGAAAACTAGAGGGGTATTCCTCCGTAACATATAAGGTATTCGCTAGAGTCCTAAGAAGTAGACTGGAAAGGTACTTCTATAGACGGGAAAGAGCCGGTTCCCCAATAGGAAGACGATCAGTAGGAAGACCACGAAAACGATGGAAAGACAACTTACTGGAGGCATATTGAAAAACAGACAGTCATGTCTATATAAAAAGAAGAAGAAGAAGATAATATTTTTGTATTCACGTATAAGTACGTCAATTCTTCGTCAATGTGGAGGTAAGATGTGACTTAATACTGGAAGCCATTGGGTAGGAGTTAATTTAATGGTACCAGCTATCATCCTCAGTGCTGTACAACTCAATATCGACTTTTTTTATTTGTGGACTGTGTATGGACTGTGTAATCAAACTGGAGCACAATATTCAGCGGTCGAGAAAAAAGGGCTAAGGCAGTAGAGCGGAGAGTGGAAACCGATGCTCCCCAGCTGGTACCGCAGAGCTTCTGTATAATGTTAATTGTTGTACTCAACTTTTGGTCAGTTTTTGTTAAATGCTCTTTAAATGATAGCGTTAACTCTAGTGTTACGCTAAAGTACTGTTTTGTTGTGGGTAAGTGTGGTATTTTTAAACCGTATGTTGAGTTCCTTTCCAGCAAGTTTATTGTTCAGGTGAAAGCAACTAACATTTGTTTTGGATGCATTTGGTTGAAGTCGCCACTTGCAAAAATATTTGCCCAATATATATATATTATATATATATATATATATATATATATATGTATATATATATTATATATATTTAATTATATATATATATATATATATATATATAAGTCTGCCGTCAGAACTTCTTCCGTCTGCCTTACTCCTTTTTTAACGGAGAAATCTTCTGTTTCGTTGGAATTTTGAAGACGTACTGTTGCTGTCTGATTCCAATACAGATTGGCGATGATTCTTATATCCTTTGCATCCAATCCCAACTCTTGTAGGTATTTTATCATCAATTCATGTTTTACATTATCAAATGCTTTCTCGTAATCGATGAAACAGATAAAAACATTTTTTCTTTGATCTAAACAATTCTGTATCAATGTTTGCATACTAAAGATCGCTTCTCTCGTGCCAAGTCCATTTTTGAAACCAAACTGACTCCATCCACTGACGTCTTCACATTTCTTAAACAATCTAGTGTGAAGTATTCTCAGGAAAAGTTTTAAAAAGTGACTCATTAGGCTTATTAGTCGGTGGTCCTTGCAGAAGTTCGCACGTGGTGTTTTTGGTAGGGCGATAAATGTAGATCGAAGCCAATCTTTTGGAATCTGGCCCGTATCGTAGATGTCGTTAAAGAGCTTGACAATAATGTCTAGGTTTTCTTCATTAAGTGACTTGATTGTTTCTGCGTACATATCATCTGGTGCTGGGGTTTTGTTACTTTTTAATAGTTTGATAGCGTGTACAATTTCAGCTTTCAAAATACTTGGGCCATACAAATGGTCTCCCAGTTGTGGTGGTTTTTGTGTTCTGTCATCATTGAACAAATTGGCTGTGTACATTTTCCAAGTATTAAATATATCGCTAGGGTCCGTTATTAATTCATTTTGGTCATTATGTATACCAGTGACTTGTTTTTTCTTGAAGACACCAGCAATTTCCTTAATTTTCTTGTGAAGATTGAAGCTGTCGCCGAGTTTATATAGGCTTTCAGCCTCGACGCAAAGTGTAGTCATCCAGATCTCCTTCGCCGCTATAATTTCTTTACGAATTTGACTGTGTATATTTCGGTACCCTACTTCGTCCTGCCTGATCTTACACTGCCTGCGTTGTTCCATCATCTCTAACATTTCTAGTGTTCTGCATCTGTAGTGAGAGCCAGTCATCGGCATATCCGAACTTTCTTGATTGTGTTTTCGGCATATCTGCTAGATATAAGCTAAACAGTAGTGGAGAGAACACTGACAACTGTGGTAGGCCGGTCTTAAGTTTCTTTGGTGGGCTGATATCTGTGCCTATCACTACTTGAAACATTCGGTCGTTGAGTACGCTATCTATTAGGCGTGCTATTGATTTACAGGGGATAGCAAGGTTTATAGTTTCACTCGTAAAAAGTAAGAATGATTAAATGAACAAAAAGAAACAAAAACTACAGGCATTTTAAAATTAAAAAAGTGGTTCATAAACTGTATCACTAATGTATAGTATAATGTATAGTAACTGTATATAAACCAGTCTTAAATTATTTTTGCCACCTCTGGCTTGAGTACAATGTTGTCGTCGACTTGGTAAATGAGACCTTAAGTGAGATCCTTTAATAGTAAAAATAATAATTTAATAAATACAAGTATTCACAGATTATCGTAAAAAATAAAAACCAGTTAACATTTACCTCTAGTATTGCCGACGTATATTATGAGAAACAGATAATTCGAAAGTTCGCCAATTTTGAGAAATTTTCGCTGAAATAGACCTTTTGAATGGTAACGAGAAAACTTATTTTAACTGCAGTGAAGAAGAAGTTTTACAAACTCATTTGAAGCGTTTCACTATATCCTTTAAATTCATTGAAAAGTTGAATATTGAGCTAAGTTTTCCCATAGTGGAGCAATGTAAACAAAATTTCTTAGTATGATAAAGATGGATGCTGATTTGAAGAAGTGCATTCAGGTTGAACGGAAACGGGAAACTGTTAGTGGCTCTTAAGGGTATCAATAACGTATATAGCTTTACTGCATAAAATGTTATTTTTAATAAATTATAAAAGCATTAAACCTTTAATTTTATAATGATTTCTAGAACATACTTGTGATATATATCTTATAAGTTAATAATTTTAAAATCCACAAGGAAAATCAAATTCCTATACTTGGCTGTATACAATGATTCATAAAAACTGTTATTTAAAAATTGAATTTAATTTTTTTAAAAAAATCGTTTATAAGAGGTGTATATAAATATATATAAATATATATCCAATACGTGGTATCAACTCCCACCAAGAAGATTGTATACATAGCGAGCACCAGGAGATGGTCCAGGTCATATAATATGATATTAAATTGATTAGATCTTGATTAAAGATTCCGCAACTATATAAAAAGAGTGGCTGCTTAACCTGGTGCGGACATTTCGTCTGACCACAACCCTCTGCTCGCGAAGGCAAAGCTCCTAAGGCTTCGATTGACAAAGGTTAAAAAGCCATCTACTAAAAAATACATAAACACTAGAGAATTATTGAGAGATGAGTAGCTTAGATCTACATACAGTAAGCACATCAACGAGAACTTGAGAAATATACAAGGAAATTTCGTAGAGGAAACCTGCGAGAAAATAAATACAGCTATAGTCGAGGCTGACGAAGTAGTCGCAAGTAAAATAAAAAAAAATCACAAAAACGAGTGGATGACAAAAGAGAATACATCCTTGCCTCACTCCACGTCGTATTTCCACTGCTTCCGTCGTGTTGTGTCCAGCTCGTATGTTTGCACATTGATGCCAATACAAATTTTTGATAATACGGAGGTTTCGGTCATCAGTTCCCACCTGTTGCAAAACACCTATAAATTTGTCATGGTTTACTCGGTCAAAGGCCTTTTGGAAGTCGATAAAACACATATATACTGGTTGTCATATCGACTGGTCCAACGAAGACTGTAGTAACCATTTTTTATGTAACTAAGATACTTATAAAAATGTATTTACACTGTTACCAAAATTCATTATTCTATTAAATGGATGTTTTTATAGCATTAAGTGATACTTTTAATAATGATCTTACAAGGGTAAAACAGATTTAAGACAGAAATGGTCATAAGTGACTTTTGAATGAGTTACTATAGTTTTCGATGGAGATATTTTTAAAGTAATAACTACCAGAATTATTTGTTTCTTAACTTTATTTATATAAAATGCTAGATTTTGAAGAAGCTACTGATATAATTTGCAGTTTTATATTTTAATTCAATTTTCCTCATCCGACTCATTTTCGCTCTCAACTGAATCAACTTCGAGTTCGACTTTAGGAGGTACATAACTTTTTGAATTAAGATTTTTATAAAATCCATGGTACATTGTGGGTATTTTACCGGTATTACACAGCCACAGTAATCCTTTTAGCTTTTTTTCTTCAATTGGTAATGGTGCATCATACAGTTTCGGTGGAAATTTGATAGTAGTGGAAGGCCGTCTTCTATATATATATCTATAGATCTCAAATCTGTAAACACGCATGGGATAATGAACATAGGGTTCAATGGAATAATTCAAATATAGTCCTAAAAGAAACGGATGGTAAAAAACGAAAAATCAAAGAAGCGGCTCTAATTATGTTAAATGAAGCCAATTGTGTCGCAAATTCCTCGGCAGAATGTAGTAGGATCTGGTTACCAATATTGAAAGAGGAAGTTATTAATAAGAAAATACCAGTATTAGTAAGTCAGTAACATATAGAGGATACATCATTATGGTTTTTAAATAACGTAACATATAAATCAGAATTTTGATGTTTGTTGAAGGTAAACTAAATTCACGAACAAATACTTACAATGTCGGGATAGTATTATGAGGTTTTTTCCTGGTTTTTCCCTCATAATTTACTATGGAATCACTAACAGGAGAATTTTACTGTCATAATGTCATGTGTTTGTCTTTTTAAAGACGAATTACATGCTATGATTTTTTTCTGACGGATATTCTGAAGTTAAAGTTGATTTCATGTAATCGAATGAACTATCTTATAAGTAAAGTTGTCCCAGGAGCGCAACTCAACAATATTGGCAATATCATTTTAAAGTCGTCTACTTTAAAATGCATAATGTATGTCTGAATTGTCAATATAAATGAGTCAGATAAAATTAAATTATTAGAAGAATTTTTCACTATGTAACAAAAAACAAAATTTGTTTAATTTACTGTTTGTATTTTGAGAACGATTTCCGAAGTGGAAATTGAAACGTCAATAACGTATTTTTATCTTTAATTGTGGCTTATTCCCAGTTTAATAGTAATTAATTCACAATGCCACAAGAAAATAGCTTCAGAACAATATCAAGATACGATGATTTTCTACGGTTGTTTTTCATAAATCGGAGATACTATACAACTCTTACACGTAATATTGGTTGCATAACTACGTTTACTGAGATACGATTCTTTCCTGGGGAAGATTATCATTATGTTTTATTGTTTTGCGCTCCTCAAAAGGTGGAAAATTTGAGTTACTACAGTCTTCCTTGGACCAGTCGATATATCCCTGCATCTTTGAACCATGACCTGCAAGGTTGTTTCTGAAAGCAATTGTGTTTCACTTAGTTGTACTTCTATTTTGTTGTAAATTCTCGAGTGCAGTATTCTTAAGAAAATTTTTAGTACATGACTCATCAGACTGATAGTGCGATGATCGCTACACTGTTTGGTATTTATTTTTTTCGATATCATTACAAATGTTGATAGTAGCCAGTCTGCCGGTATATGTCCTGTTTCGTATATTTTATTAAAGAGGCTTAGAAGAGAATGTTTGCCCTTATCGTCGAGCAGTTTGATTATTTCGCTTGGAATTGTCATCTGGACCGGTTGCTTTCCTATTCTTTGATAGCTTTATAGCTCTTTCCAGTTCATCGAGTGTTATGTTTGGACCAGTCGATGTATTTTTGATTTGAACTTCTGTTCTATCGTCATCAAACAGCTCCTTAATATATTCTTTCCACCTCTCTAATCTGTCTTGTTCATTGACTATAATATTTCCTTGTTTATCAAGTAAGTAAGTTTTTTTTGTACATATTAAACGTGTCATTCTTTTTCTGCAGCTCTTCTATTTCAAGACATTTGTTGCTTTACCATTTTTTCTTTGCATCCCGAATTTTCCTTCTGATTTCCTTATGAATTTTATTGTATTCTTCAGTGTTTTTGTTTTTCTGTTTTCGTCTGCTTTCCATTAGTTCCAATATTTCATCATTCATTTCCTGAAATTTATGGTAAATATTATTTATTAGTTTATGACCTAACGTCTGAAACATGTTCTGATTTACAGTAATAGGTATGGTTATTTATAAATTTTTAGTTTATTTTAGTTGTTCATTGAGTGGCAAGACCACCTCTCTGGAATGGTGGTTAAGGTTTTAGCCTTAATTGGGCACTACCCTGGGGTCTTTGGAACTAGTATCCTACTCGGCCGAAAGATGCCAGGGTGTCTTGTTCTGTGACGGTAGAGATGTCTAAAAAAGGTTTCCTCCACCGTTGCCTGTCAGAATTCAATGGATATCTTCTTAGGCTCTTACTGGAATCTGACAATATGGCAATTAAAAAAAAAGAATTTCAGATTCACAACTGCCTCTGTTGTTATCTAAAACTACAAGATATGTCATAGAGGAGACTACTTTGCACCCTGCAATAGTTCGAGTTTCAGGAAAGTGTTATTGGCGATCAATAATTATGAATTTGGTTTTTTCTTTAGAGTTAACCGTGAATCCAAACTTAGCACTCTATACCTTGAGTTTTTTAGTGACTTAGTAATTTTTTTTTCTGGGCTAGAGCCTAGAAGTGAAGTGTCGTATGCGAAACACAAGGTAGATATTTTGACTTCGCCTAGGTTTATTCCTCTCTCCCAATCATACAAAACTCTGCAATTTATGAAGTATATATAGATGTTAAATATTAAGGAACATAAAATGAATCCTTGGCGTACTCCTTTCTCTAAAGATATGGTAGAAGATTCGAAAAGGATAATATGAAGAAACTTATTTGAAGAAGGCAGCCATGCACAAAATAGAGGCAAACATTTATAATATTTAAAAACTATACGAAATTAGCAAATATAAAATGACCGTTAACAAAATCCATATACCCAAAATATAAAAAGATTGTCTATCAAAACATACAATGCGTAAAAATATTTCACAAGTAATATTAAGAGGAATATTTCGAGTTTCTAACCGCATCCAGTATTCAGTGGCTTTGTTAGAATGTATCCCGAGATACGTATATAAAAATTTATTAGTCTACCTCCCTTTTATTTGGAAACAGAGCCCATAATTCTTTCAAAGTTCAGCTTGCCACAGACTAAAAGAATTTATAGCCATTTTCACCTAGAGTCACATACGAATTCGCAGTAAAAGCGAAGTTTATTTTACTGGAAAGTTTAGCAAAACAGACTTACATGTAAGAATGTAGAATATAAATATTTATCAAGGGAAGTTTCATAAAAGTCTGTAACTTCGTATCAACAGACAAGCGACAAGCTACGAGTATATAACTGACAATCTAAATACTAAACGAATATTTTGTACATGAATTAATGAACTGATCTACTAAAACACCAGAAATTTTGACATTCCTGTCAAAATTTCTTGAAGAAAAAGTCAGGACTTCCTTACTGTAAGGAAATGATATTTCCGTACAGTTGTTAGTGTTCTACATAAATGATAGAAAACACATTGCTTATAAGGAATTAATTTATATTTTGAAAACATCAAGTTTGACAATTCAACCTCAATACGTTTCCATAGTAACCCAAGTAATTTTATTAGGAATTTCAAAGCACCATTTATTTGGGAATAAAATTATCGCGTTTTTTTTTAAATCAATCAATATCTGTCGAATTTGAAACGATTTGCGGAAAAATAGTATGTTTACCTCGTAGGAAAAGCCACATTCCTGGACTCTGTGTTGCTAAGTCTCGGCTTGCGCCTCGACTTAGCAATCTTCACAGTCGTCCAGGAATGTTAAGCTTTTCCTACCTGGTAAACAATGTACTATATATAAAATTATTTTGTTTTGTTCACAATTCAAAAAAAGTCGATCAGATAGCCAAACGGGGCTGGCAGTCAAATCGCAAATTTGGCTAAAGCGAAATGCTCTAGTTAGAGGGGTCACCAAATGACAGACCGCGGTCCGCATCCGAGCCGTTAGCTTGTTTTTTGCAATATGAATGAATGTTTAGCAATAAGAAGAAGGTTAACGAGAGCAAGAGGCAGAGCAAGAATCAACCCTGAGGACATCGAGGAGATCGAGGAAGAGTACCGCGCATAGAAGATGGAACTGTACAGGAAAATTCGTACCGAAAAAGAAGGCACTGGAAATATCTGTGTAAAAAGCTGGATGAGGATTGAGGATATCTGGGGTCAGGGATACAAGATCGTCATGAAGAAGTTCCATGCGTATCCTGCTTATGAAATGCTTATGGACAATAAGCTTGAGGTAACAGGAGAACTCTTTCCGGACGGCAATGGCATGGTGTATGGAGGGATGAAGGAGCTGAGCGGGCTGTACCCTTTACCATGGATGGAGGATGTAGCTCCCCTGGACTGGAACAGATACCAACTGAGGCGGTGAAGGGTCTAGGATAGGTGGAGCCTGCGTGGCTTCTAGAACACATCAATGCACTGCTGAAAGCACAAATCTTTCCTGAATCTTGGAGGATATCGAGCTTAATACTGCTTCCTAAAGATACAAAAGTATCGACCCATCCTTATTTCATGCATCAGTAAGCTGTATGAAAGGATGCTGAGAGTACGCATAGACGACATGATTGAGAGCTCAGGTGGTTTATCTCGGAGGCAATTTGGTTTTTGTAAAGGAAAAGTACGATTGATGCAATCATGAGTATACTCGAAGCATTGCGCAATAGAGGGGATGAACATCGCTGGGCAGCCCTGCTGTTGTTTAATGTTAAGAATGCATTTAATACGCTGTAGTGGAACAATATAATGAAAGCAATGGAGAAGAGAGAATGTCCTGGTTAGCTGATAAATGTAGTGGTGGAGTATCTGTCCAAAAGAAGGATTATGGTAAAAAAGGGCACAATCGTGGACGTGACGGTTGGGGTACCCCAGGGATATGTCTTGAGGCCGACGCCATGGAATCTGTCATATGACGGGGTTATGCACTGAATACGGAGATGGTACAACACCCTTCGTATTCGCGGACGATCTCGCTGTACTGGTAGTGACCCGGGATGATCTCAAATACCGGGTTCGGAACGCAGGCCGCGTTGTAAAACACCCATTAAAATGTGCGGGAGCATGTCAAACACTCAAGAAACAAGTAAAGTACCAAGGAGTGACATTGCACCAGAATGAAAAATGGGGGGAGCACGTGCGAGAGGTGATCCGGAACGCTGCGAATAGTGCCGCTGCCTTGGGGAGGGTGATGCTGAACATTGGAGGACCCAAATCCGAAAGGAGGAGGGTCTAACACGGTGTTGTACAGTCGATCGTTCTCTACTGTACCAGTCTGGAGCGAGGTGGTAGAGATAACGGCCTATCGGGGTCTTATGACACGAGTGGAAAGAACAAGTCTGTTGCGAGTGGCATGATAACCAGCTTCTGCAAATCAGTTTACTAGTAAGCAATGACGTTGCAGAGGGTCCGGACACCACCCGAAATTTTATCAAATATTGATGATTTTAAAAGTCATGGAAAAAATTATTTATATATCATATTAAATTAGACAATTTTTTTTTAATTTAACAAATCTTTTGATTTTTCTGAAGACTATGGTAAATATATACATTGAATAATATTTGTACTACTCACAAAACATTGTATAAGGAAGTAATGCCTCTTAAACTATTTTAAATAGTGTCCAGATACTGGATTTCGAAAGTGTTTGCATTTGTCATTGAGCACTCATAACTCTTTTTTTAAAGCTTTTAAAATATACATAGTATAAATACTAGCATTAAATTGATTTTTTTAATTCAGTTATTAAAATATTAAATTTACATACATACATTTATATAATTATATTTAAAATAATTTATTTGTTGGTTTGTAGTGGCAGACTCTGACATCCAATGGCTGGCTGTCTTCCGTAAAACCTTTTTACCAAAAAAAAATTCAATCAAACTACACAGATTTTATTATTAGCCACACAGATGAAACTCAACGAAATCATATTTTTTCTACTTTCTTTCACTTTGTATCCGATTAGAGGGTTCACGATTTCATTCACATCAAAGTCAATTCAACAGATTTCGGAACAAAGTGCTGAGTCTTTAAATTTCAATGGCCAACTATTGCCATTGTTCCCCCGAGACGTGTTTCTTTTTCTTTGCTTTTTATGACGTCTAGACGCAATCAATTTGGAAAATGATCGATTATATTTGGAAGAGTTTATCGAGGGAATAATTTTAAGGTGCATGTATGTAATATATATGTTGAGCTTTTTTCTATATGTATAGTTCGCGGTAAGAAATATATAAGGATCGCAATACAAGAAAAACTACTTTACAAATTTATAATAACAGAACCAGATTGTAAAATAAAGAATTTGTTTTATAATTTATGGTTTATTTCTAATACAATGTTAAAAAATATAGATTTATAACACAATAAACAATTTTAGGATAATTTTACTTTTACTCAACTAGAGCAGTATTGTCAGAGTTCCCTAAATTTCTACCAGTTTTCGACAGTTGACGAAAAGTTAGCAATAATATTGTATTCAGGGAATAGAGCCGAGAACTGTCGAATTTTTATTTAGAGTAATATACAGTCCTCTCTCTCTATAACGATATGCAAGGGAGCAGGAATTCTCATCGTTATAAGGAGAAATCGTTATACATAGAGAGACACAATAAGGTACTGTAATATTAATAATACTGTCCTAAATAAACTATTTTAATTAAAAAATTTATCAAAACGAATATAAATGAATTTACACTGTATTGTACACAACATAGATTTATTAAAGAATAATATAAACAATACAGCACAAAAAAAAAAGACTGTACAATTAAAACATGTGTACTGTACAATAACAAAATAATATACTACTGTAAAATATATTTAGCGTACATTATCAAAAAAATCTGTCACCTTGGTCTGTTTCCTTTTCCCTTTCCACAGAACTGATCTGACCTTGTCCTGAAGACACATAAAATCTTCCACAGCACTCATATCTTATTCCTGGTGGATGAAAAACCGATGCAGTACTTTTGCCGCGTTCAATGCCCGCTTTTTTTGTCGTGTCCGAAAATTCGTGTCATTCATAAATTTTCGGCCCAGTATCGGTCTAAGTCGGTTCCATCTTTGTTGGTGAGCCGTAAATCTTCGAGGGTACATCGATGAGGATAGTTTCTGCATGTAAGAAGATGTTTCATTTTATGTGTTTCTCCACAGTCACAGTTTACATTATCTTGGTCTAGTTTTCCCCATTTTGCTATGTTTGACTTTACTGGAGAGACCCCCGTTCTTATCCTATTCATAGTTTTCCAAATTTTAAAGTCTAGGTACTGGTCGGTTCATTGAACCTGGAGAAAAGAAATATACTCAGGCGATTAATCCTGCACTGTTCCAAGGAAGCTTTTTCTGGATTTTATTCGCTTTCGTTGTGTTTGAGCCTTGGATAGGGCATGCCGCTCGTTCGCGATCTGTTTAATTTTCTCTATGTGCTCTGCAATGCCTCTGCGTGTTTAGGGTTCTGCAAAATCCGTTGCTTTATATAGATTTGTGAGTGGCGTTGGTTTCTTGCTGAGGGCTTGGAGCTGGTTCTGGCTCAGCTTCCACTTCCGGGTCACTGTTTTTCTTCCTCTTCTACACGAACTGCTTGTAGGATGTCCTCGTCAGAAAGTCTCGATGTTGTAGCTACATTTTCATCAACTTCTTCAAAACCTGTTTAGAACTTAATTAAACATCTAATGGCAGGTCATCTTCATCATCTTGATCTTCTAGCCATCCTACGTGCTTGAAGGAATGTTTTATTGTATTGCTCGTCACCGCGTCCCAGGTTTTACTAATCATTAGGATGGCGTCAAGAATGTTTAATTTAAGATCGCCATTGTTCTTAACCAACTCCATCAAAAGTCTTCTCCTGTAATGGCTTTTCAAACTCTTGCTGACACTTTGGTCCATGGACTGAAGGACAGTCGTTGTGTTTGCTAGCAAAAAACAAAGTTCAATGTTTTGAAGGTCGCTACATTTTTATTAACTAAAGAACATAAAACATAACAGATTCGCTTATTTATGAAAGGATATAAGTCACAAGAATAAAGTTTTGAGAAAATTAAAAAGAAACAAATAAAATATATGTGATTTTTTCTGGAAAATGAATTATTTTGTTATAAGTTTAATAATAATATTATATGTATATTGCTTATTTATGGAACCAAAGCAACCAAGAAATGTCATAAAGCAAATAAGGCGAAGAAAATGGATATGGCTGGGCCACACACTCCGTAGACCGCCAAATGACATTGCCAGGACAGCGCTGGATTGGAATCCCCAAGGCCGACGGAAAGTAGGCAGACCTAAGGGAACTTGGAGAAGGACAGTACTGGACGAAGGGAGAAAAATGGGAAAATCCTGGCTTGAAATCAAAGCACTAGCCAGAAATAGAGTTCGCTGGAGACACTTTGTGGAAGCCCTATGTTCCTCTTAGGAATCTTGGGACTATATTATATATATATATATATATATATATATATTATATATATATATATATATATATTATATATATAATATATATATATATATACGATATATTATATATATATATATATATATATATATATATATATTATATATATATATATGTATATTGCTTCGTCTGACATATCGTTTCACGAATTAATTAATAAAAAAAATGTGTAGACTATTAATTTTTGCCGTATTTGTTCAAATTAACAAAAAAACTTTTATTGACAAACTTTATTACCAGTCATTAACAAATGAAATATTTAAACATATAAAAACAAACATTGATCAGTTTTTTACAAGATACTCATACGTCAGTACTTTCCACTTTAGTGGTTGGCAAACCAATTATTTCCTCATAAAATTTTTGATAATTTCAGGAAGATACCTAGTTATCTTTTGAATATCTTTGATTTCTTGACTGCTAATTGGAATTTTTATATAGGATAAGCTCTTTCCTTTGGAAGTTGAACATCTTCGGTGTTGACTTTGTAACAGAGAGTGTAAGTCCAGTTCCTAACCCCGAGAATTTTAAAGAAATTTTGATTTGGTTGATTTTTAAAGAAAAATATAACATTTTCTAAAAATAATTGCTTTCATTGCTAGTTGTGGCCTGTGCTGTTATTTTAATTTTCCCAATTTTAAGATTTAGTATTGACATCTGACAGCTAGTTTTATTTTTTGACAGTTGGTATATACCTAATCATAATAGAGATTTTGTTATTGTTTTTTAAAAAAGGTTAACCTCTATGCATAGTTTCACTTAAAAAGATACTTTTTTATTTGTAATAATTTATTTCAGTTACAAATTGTCGCCCTTTACCAATTGTCAGTTTTGTAGTATCTCCAACCCATCGAGTTAGAATCTATGGAGAGGGCATCACGTGAATATTATAAAAACGACCTTACTTCGGCCATATTGTTAAGATTGTTTTGACACTTTTGACAGATCGTCTATGTTTGTTTACAATTGTTGTTTTCGAATATTTTTGGTTTTATAATACTTTTTCTTGTTCTTAACGTAGTTGCAGTAGCAGACGCAATGTTAATAAAAAATCTTCAGGAATATTGTTCCACAGGTTAGTATACAAATATGTAAACAAAGTAATGGCCCGTACTTCAGAGAATAAATTAATAGTATTTTACTGTATTAATTTATCGTTTTGTATAATTATATTGTGTTTTTAGTGTTTACCGCGGGATAAATAATTTTTTTTCCATGGCTAATGTTAAAGTGTTGCTATAACAACTGTTTTGAGTAAATAAAGTATCAATTTAACTGCAAGGGTAAATAAAGTGACACTAACAGCAAGAGTAGATAAAATGTTTTAACTTTTTTTTATTCAATAACATTTACAAATTCAAACACATTAAGGATTAAAAACAACTGAAATACTGGATTGATTTTCTGTAACATTTGTTTGACATTTGTTAACAGAGTAATTCATATCCCTAGCAACGGAGCGATTTTTGTGCTAAAAATTACAATTTTCTTTGAAATTCTATTTTTCACCTGAACTTGAAGTCTTGCTATAGAAAAAATTGTTGTATTGCACACGATGAAAAAATTCGAATTATCTTCTCGAATATAATTAAAAACGCTCTCGAAGATAAAGTGCAATTTTATCGTTTTATACAATAAATAACTAATAGTTTATTAAAAATGTATTGCACTTTTTTAGATTAGGATTAAATCTTCTGAATAACTACCATATTAGTATATAGTATACCTCATATTTGTATAGTAGTTTTAATATTATTGAGTCTGGCCCTGATCCCACCGCCATATTAGTATCATCGTTAGCCACACCTACCTACGCCGTTTTTAATACATACGTTAATATGCTCATAGCTTCTCCATAGATTCTAACTCAATACTTTAACTTTTAGAGTTTGTAAACAGATGAATATAACAAGCCTCTTTCTCTGTTATTCTGTATTTATTTTTGTAACTATTAATATAGTCTTTTTGTAACTGTTTGTGGTGAGATGACAATAAATGTGTAAAAAATTTTGTTGTGTAAAAAGTCAAGTTGTTATTCCTTTTAACTAACTCTCTAACCTCTTTTTGTGTTTTTAGGAGGAAGAGTCTTTTCTTTTAATCTAGCAGGAAGGTTCTTCAAAGCAGCGTCCACTTTAAGTAGCTTGAGAACCTTCTTGTGTTGTGTTTTTTTCCAGGAGATTCATGTAAGTACTCCCTTTTTCCAGTCCCCTTACCATTCGCTTATCCACGACCCAATTCTCCAAATAAACCCTGAGTGGCCGTTCGCAAGTTTCGTTTTATTTTGCTTGCCTTATATCCACCCAATAATTTTTGTCCCCAATTTTCAACCCCTTATAATAATACCCTATATGGTAGGCAAAATAATCGTTACAGTGAAAACAATGTATTTAAATTCAATCGCAGAGCGGTCCAAATATCAACAAATGTCGCTAAGAATATTTACTAGAAACACTCTAAGAATAAAATATTACTCTTTGACTATTTTTGATTATTACACAAAAGTTTTTCTGTATTTATAATCTTCTATAAATCTTTTAAAATTTTTTGCTATACCTGCAAATGTACCTAAAGTTAAACCAAATAATACGGTCACTAGTTCAAAACTGCATTTATTCCTTTAGCATTTTATTTCTTATTCGAGATGTGCATGTGTATGCATGTCTGCTGTAAGGAGATTAAATTCTACAAAGTCTAGGAATATTAATAACCCTAGTTTCTAAGGAACATCCTTTGAAAATGCGAGGAGATAGTCACGCCGCCGAAAGCACTGTAAAGCGATATGGATTCGGATGTACTTATAGCATTACTTTTAATGAATTCTCAAATTTCATAAAGTAGCTTCAAAACAATTTCACATATATTTCATGTAAATGTTATGCACATATTAATTTCATTAAGCATTATAATTTTTGTGTATATAGTATTTATATTTTGAAACGAAGCTTCAATACTAGCGTTGAATTACTTTTTTCTTTATAGTAAAATGCTGAGGCGAGCATCACGCAAATTCCAAATATAATGTTAATTTTTAGCAATATTTTCTACAGGCCATAGGGCAGAAAAAAATTAATTTAATTGTTTAGTTCTTAGTATTTTATTAGATAGATGCCTTTGTTTTGATCTTTCTTCTCGAGATGATCTCTGTGAAGAGGAGAAAACTTGGTCCAAAGATCGAATAGGTAGATTCTCAGATGGAATGGAACCTTTATTTAAAAATCGTTTACCAGTCCTCACATCTAAAAAGTAAAACGTTATTTCAATGATTAACCCTTTCACTGCGCATGGCACGGATCCGTGCCAGGCTGAGTTTTCAGACAGTGCGCGTGGCACGGATCCATGACACTAGCGCTAGTTCAAGGTAGACGTACGTTGACGAGCGTGTAGCGTACATATCGGCACTTCTAAAAAGTTTGTTCGTTTCGCATTTTGTTTTTCGTAGATAGAGTACTATGGATGATAGTAATGAAGGACCGGGTATTAAAAAACGTAAATTAGTGTGTAAAAATCCTAAAAAACTCACTGATAAGGAACTATTACAACTATTGAAGAATCGAGAATCGATGAGTCAAGTAATGACGAGTTAGATAGTGATGGAGTAGATGATGGCGACAATGAATCAAGTAGGATTACATTTCATTTTTATTTGGGTAGTAAAATTCATAATGTTGTTTAGTTCTAAAAGTAGCCACTTTAGTATTATACAGAGGTGCTCAAAAATAGTTTTAATTAGTTTTTTAAAAAGTTTAAATAAATTTTGTTACCGGAGCAGTTTTGTCGACTACACAAGGACAACATCAAGTTCCCGTTGTTACAGATCTGGCTGTAGCTGCGAATCCTGTACTAGGCACAACTCTTGCTGCCATCACAGCATGTACCATTCCAGAGTGGTCCTATGCGTATGTTAGATATTCCATTTTCTAAAACTAACGAGCTATTACAAGCAATACCGGGAAATGAACCCATAGTCTACTTCAGAGCAATATTGATGACCAAATTGTAGGCCAAATGGTACAAAAAATTGGGTATCCATTTCATAACAGTTATGCTCCTAAATGCCGTTTTCCTCTTCAAAAAATATTCAGGTAAAACCATGAGTCTCATGACTAGCTGTCATATGAAAACTATTAAAAATTGAAGTACCCAATACTAAAGCTGCCCAGACGAATACACCAACATCACATAAAACTGACAAAAATTACATCTGTTAACAAAAAAGGTGAAACAAACAGAAACGTTGTAGATTTTGTTCCCAAAGAAAATTAGGAAATGTCCTGAACAACCTGAATATTGTGTGGGAGATTGCTTCGATGTTACCCAATTAATAACATTTTTACTATTTTTGTTTTTAGATTGTTCTTTTTTCGTTTTATGTTTATTGGACAAAATGATTATCTTTTTGGTAATTATTTTATTAAAAATTATTAATTTTATTAAAACTTTTATTAAAAAGTGCATTATTCTTGCTCTTTTTTTTATTCTTAATCTTCAGAGTTCAAATATATTATTTACTGATTATTAACAAAATAAAGATTTTCTTAGCATCCTTTAAAAGTTTCTTCTACATACATTTTGGCTAAACCACTCATAAAAATGTATTTGTCACGCGATCCGTGCCAACGAGCACTGCATAGTAATGTTTTTTGGCCAGTGCGCATGGCACGGATCCGTAACAGATATCTAAATTGACATCTGAGTAATAATCTTACATCCCTTAATCCAAAAAAGGCTTTTTCATATATATTATTTTATTTTTTACAAAAACAAATAGCGCTTCTGGGCATGTCTTAATTCAAAATGTAAGCAGTGAAGGTGTTCAGAAAAAACTAAGGCTGATACAAATTTACTTACGCCCGGTTTTCATAATCAGTTAAGCGGACTTTAAGTTTTAAGTTGGTACCCTTGTCAATGCAATTCATATGGGTAAATGTCAACGTTAAAGTGAACTTTAGTTAATGTTCACTTTAAGTTGATTATGAAACCGGGCGTTAAATAAATTTCCTACCAAATTATGATTTACCTGAAAAAAAGTAATCCGATTTCTTAAAGGGTTGACTGCATACATTCATGAATTTTGTCACAGGTTTTTCAATAGATGAGCCTACTTGCCAGTTGTTTCGTAATTTCTTGTCCTTTGGAAAGTAGTGGAGATGTATATCTTTCGTACATAGAACAGAACATTGTGGCACTGAAAAATATCTATTAATTTTTCTTCTTATCGCTCATTTTATTTTTAAAATTTGATGAAATTTTTACCAGTTTTAAACTGTAATGTATTTATTTTTTGACATTTTATCCCTATTTTAATGTGATCTATTTTAGCTAGCACAGTCGTTTGAGAACTACCTTAGACAAAGAAAAAGAAAGGACAAGTAACGTTTATTTAATAAACCGTTCGACAAGTGAAGCCAGTTTCGATATGACCTCATGTTTTAGTGCACTGTCGTTGCCTATTACTACTTCGCACTACCTCTTATCAGGTCTACTGATTTTTTCAGTAGATCTACTGATTTCAACTTCAATTTACTGATTTTCTGAAACACTATATCGATCTACTAAAAAATAGGTAATGATAAAATCATGTTCAAAAAATGATTATTATGTCATTGTTCAATTATCATCATCAGTACCTCGACAACCTTTCTGTAATCCTGTCTTGTTTTAGTATTTTCCGCCATTTTGTTCTGTTCCTTGCTTTGTTTTTTCCAGTTGATAATCTAAGTGTTTTCAGATCTTATTGCACTTGTTCCACGTATCTAAGTTTGGGTCTTCCCTTTGACCTGCTCCCTACGCGGACGTCCAATCTTTATGGATGCTATTACCTTGAGTTCCATTGTATGCTGTTGTATCGTTCAAAAGTATATCTTCTGTGCTATATGTCATTTTCTTTCACCCCTTATATATGTGTCTAAGGATTTTTCGTTCAAACGTACCTAATAGGTTCTCATCGCTTTTCGACAGTGTCCATGTCTCTGATCCATATACAAGGACCGATTTTATCAGGGTTTTGTATATTTTGCATTTGGTTTTTCTTGTGATGTTGTTAGATCTTAGATGTTTAATTAGTCCATTATATGTTTTATTAGCGATATGTATTCTTCTCTTAACTTCTTCACTGACATTGTTATCTGCGGTAACTAGTGAACCTAGATATGTAAAAATTTTCACGCTTTCGATGTTATAGTCTCCTATTGTCAGATTCTGTAGGTTTCTTTGGCCTGTCGATTTGCTGGCCTTCATGTATTTGGTTTTTATTTCGTTATTGTTTAGGCCACTGTTTTGTGCCGCTCTTTCTATCGCATTAAATGCTTCTATCATCTCTCTTTCGCTTCTAGCTATGATATCAACATCATCTGCAAATGCCAATATTTGTACACTTTTTGTTATTATTGTTTCTCTGGTGTTGACTTTTGACTTCTAATTATTTTCTTTAATGTGATGTTGAATAGAATACGGATAGGGCATCTCCTGTCGTAGCCCGTTCTCACATGGATTGTATCTGTTAGTGCGTTTTGAATTCGAATTTTGCTTTGTACTTTAAGTGTTTCTTTACTATATCAATGAGTTGAGTTGGAATATTAAACTCTTTCAGTGCATGGATCAGAAATTCTCGATGGATGCTATCATAGGCACTCTCAAAATCAATGAAAAGATTATGTGTGTCTATATTAAATTCACTAGTCTTTTCTAAGATTTGCCTCAAGACGAAGTTATCGATCTATTGTGGATTTCTGCCTGCAGAAACCACATTGATATCCCTAACTATTTGTTCGCATATGGTCTCAATCGGTCATACACAATATTTGACAGTTTTTATATGCCACAGTTAGTGCGTTATTGCCGGTAGTTTTACATTGAAGCTGATCTCCCTTTTTATGTAGTGGGATAATTACTCGGCATTCCAGTCTTGTGGTAGTTGTTTATTATTCATATGTTCACTATTAGTTCGTGTATCGCATTCAATAGGAGTCTCCGCCTTCCTTTATTAATTCTGCGCTAATGTTGTCTTATCCAGGTGACGGTTTTGTGTTTTTCACGTCTGGTAACTGCTTCTTGCAATTCAGCTACTAAGGGGGGGGGGAGTTGTTTCTCTGGTATCCGTTTGATCCAGGTATAATTACATCATATAGTGAATCTTTGTTTTTTTTTAATTTTCTTTGGAGGAATTCTGTCTATCATTTGTAGTATTTCACTCTATTGAGTAAACTATATATCCTTCTTTGTCTCTGCACATCATTGTTCTTAGTTTAAATTCTCTCCTACTTTTGTTAAGTTTTTGGTGAAATTTTCTGGTTTCTGGTGGTTTCTTTAGTTCTTCCATTTTGTAGTTTTTTTTCTATGTGTTCTCTTTTCTTTGTGTGATTTATTTTCTTTTCTTCCCTTCTTAGCATTTTATATTACTCCTCTACCTAGCGTGTTTTATGTCGTTGTTATAGTCGTTGATATGCATGATTTTTCCTCTCTGTTATGTTACGACACTCTTCATCGAACCCACTGTCTTTTAGTTGATTTGAGCTTTTTTTGTAGACCCAGGATCTCTTTGGCCGCCGTTTTGTTTGATATTTTTACACGTTTTCCTAATTCTCTGTTTATATCCTCGTGCTTTTATCTTTTCTCTAGCCTTCCTTTCATATATTCTTTGTATTTTGCCATTCTTCTGTTGTCTGCTGTTTTTTATTTCATATTTTTCAATTTTGGATCCCTTATCTTTTTTAATGTTTGAGATTCTGGCTCTTATTCTACTTTCCACTAGGTAGTGATCCGAGTCTGCTTTTACTCCTCGTCTGCTGCATGCGTTTATTACGTCTGAGTGATGTCTAGAGTCAATAATAACATGATCGATCATGTTTACTATAACCCCATTTGGAGATCTCCACGTTCCCTTATGAACATTTTTTCGCTGGAAGCATGTGATGGCAATGACCATGTTAAGGGAAGTTGCTAGATTTATTAGTCTGATGCCATTGTCTTTGGAAAGGCTGTACCTATGGTTGATAGGTATTGTTGCTCTGTTACTATTTTTGCGTTAAGATCACCATAAATAATTTTGTTGAGATTGCCACAAATAATTTTGAGTGTTCAATTATAAATTTTGAAAAAAAAAAATTATTATTCTCGATCTACTGAAGAAATAAAATATGACCTGGCTTTTCTGGTGCTGGTTGGTGCCAGTTTAAGCTTTAGTCCAATCCATACAATTACGAGTCCCCTCTCTTTCCTTGTCTAAGGACAACGCGAATAAATACGCTCTCTATTTGACAGGTCGACAGTGTCATGTCTAATGTAAAGTTCTGATGCATTAAAGACGGCCCAAACTTATAAAATTAATGTTCGAAATAAATGGAGGAATATAATTTAATAAATAAATTCATCAGAAAGATAAGAATATAAACGAAATATAAACTATGAAATAAAATCTCACATACTATGCTATGTGGAGAAAAATGTTTGGTTACAAAATCTGGTAATATCACTGTATTCAGACTCCTTCTGTTTATATACAAAACAGAATCTTTTACATTAAACGAAGAAATTTACACTGTCCTTTGAAAAACAGAAATATACGATTACCTCATTTATATTTAACTTTACGAGTGCTCCCATTTGCATCTCTTTTATTACAAAAAGCACGCTACTGCTTCTCAAAGCACCAGAAACAAAGCAGATGAAGTGTCTATATATCGACAGAAGCATTTTGTTGTATTACTTCTAATGGCATTTAAGTGTTATCGCTTGTTTATGGATACGGAAAAGGTCTGAGAGCGAATAAAATCTCTGCGTTTCCGAATTTCGCAAATGGCCCTCGCCAAAGAGTCCTTCCCGAAGGCAGCTACTGAAAAAAACATGATTTCCTGTTTTCTATTAAGACTAATTTAAAATATGAGAGGGTAGTAATTTATTTTATGGAGTAGATAGGTCACTTTAAGAATATATTAACTCATAACACAATTTTATTTTTTTCAATCAATCTAGATACTTTTTTATTAAAAGTACAATTTTTATTTTTATTTGGTAGCTCTGCCTGGAATAGTTGCTGTAAGAATCGAAGTAGCATAACAGTCATAACAGTCACTCTTGCCGGTCCCAAGCGCAGATAAAGGAGGAGGGTTTTAGCGACATGTCAGCCTGTAACTTCGGAAATATTTTTGGATGGTGCTAGAAAGGTGACAATGGTTCCCCCAATGGAGACACTGCGGACGGCAGCCATATGGTTGGTGTGGAGACCGAGTCGTGGGTTAGAAACTAGCTTTTGGATCCGGAAATGGGTCCAAATGGACGAAATATAGTTAAAGATAGGATAAAGAGATATTAGAAAAGATACAGAAATAAACACAAATGATAGATGGGTAAAATTACCAAAGATAAGATGCAATAGGTAACAGGGCCCCCCTATATTTTTGGGGTTTAACACTAGAAAGTCGGGCTTAGCATACCTACCTAGAAAGCCCGAAGGGATCAATTTGCCCCAAGTTCCTAAATCAATAAAAACCAAGTTTAGAATTAACTATTTTTTTTGGAGAATAAACCAAAAATAAATATAAGCAGTTTTAAGAATTATATTATAAACTCTTGACGATAGAATTTGATTTAATTTTTTAGTTTCATTTTAAACCATTTGGAACACCATACAGTTTGCAGTTTTTGGCATTTGCCACACATTGCCTTGTTACAGCCGTGGCACTCATTGGAAGTATGATTTCCTGTATAAAACATTTTTAACTGACATTTTTTTCTTTTTTAGCTAGTAACAGTGCTGGTGGTTGGTAAATCCGGTGGTGCTGGGTATAGTACCAGATTTCGGGAGGCAAGGTATGGAGCCCATAATTCTTCACACAGCTGAAGAATAAACTTACGACGACTGATTTTACTTCCAGTAACTTCTTTATAAATAATCCATGCATTTATTGCTCCTAAGTCAAGAATGTTATAAAACACGTGCATTGGCCATCGCCTTGAAGCAACTCTTGTAGTATAAAGACGCGCCATTTGGTCCACTACATCAACCCCGTATTTTGTTTTATTATAAAAACTTACTGTTTGAGGAAGTTTTTTTCCATCGACAGCAACATCCACTGATTGATGTAATGAGCTCAACAAAAGCACATTTTTGTGACTCTTTCCTTGGTATGCAGTAAGTGTTATCTTTTCGTCGCTCTGGAATATATGGGTAACATATAATTCTCCATTTTTACTCTTTACGCTTAGACGAACTTCCTTTCTGTTGCGATTCAAAGTACCCACAAGACTTGATTGATTTCTGCAATGCCTTGGCCAATTTTAACGATGTAAAGTAGTTATCTGTCGTAACATTTTTGCCCTTTCCCAGTTGATTCTCCATTAACCGCAAAACAACATGTTCACCATACACTTGTATCTTTCTTGCGTAGATGATCAGTGCCAGTATAAGGGTAACCATTTACAATATATTTTGATTCCACGCATGTCAAAAGCCAAAATTGTATGCCAAACTTATTCGGCTTATTTGATATGTACTGTGTGAACGGGCACCTGGCTTTAGAAGGCAGTAGTTGTTCGTACACAGTAAGGTTTATTCCCGGTTTGTAACATGCACCACTATTTTCTATAAATCCATTCCAAACCGCAGAGGCTAGAGCAAATTTGTCGGTTTTCAATCGTTCAGCTGTTATTTGGGAAATTTTTGGCGCCGTAGACTCCTCTTGCGTACATAATAGCAAGGGCAACCTCCAGTTCTTCCAAAGTTATAGTCCATGTGTCATTTTTTAAACATCGATGTGCTTCTGCAATAGTGCATTCTTTTATATGACGTAACATGCTGTCGTTGATTATTAGATGCCAAGCACTTACCACACAATTGTTCCTCACGTTCCTTTTTGCATACGACGTAGGACCTGATTCCTCTCGATAAATGTTGTGCTGAGCGCGGCGTCCTGTAATGAGCAAACATTCAATGAACATGAAGATACTAAAAATCATAAACTTACAGGTACTGATCCAGAATCAATAACTTTCCACGTTGTTCCGTCTTTCGATTGGTCGGTGTCTCCGATTGAAATAGTTTTTCCTTGTTAACCTCTTTTTCTCTTGTGACTTGGCTTTGATGCACTTGGATTCACGATAAAATTAGCTGACTAGTACTGTTGAGTTGTAGAAGCAGTGTTTACATAAATTGGTGAGTCTTGTACAATAAAACTTTCTAACTATTCTGAAGCATCAGAGTCACTTGAATCATTATTTTGTGGTGGTACGTATTGTTCATCGTCTGACTCATTATTTTCTGAAATTCAGATTCACCTCCCGAAACATCTTCTTGTATTTTTGTATTTTTCGTATTTTTTCAAGAAGTTCAAGCTCTGATAGTCCACGACGAGACATCTTTACAGTCGTCTTGAATTTTTACAATTTAACAAATGTTTCAATATTCTAGAAACGAGAGTCAGCAGAACCTAATAAACCGCTCAATAAACAAAATACTTTTAAGGAACAAAGATTATGTAACAAAATACCTTCTAGAATAAACGTACATAAACATAATTTTATCTATCCGACAAAAAGTTAAAAGAAATTGTCAAATTTCCGAGAAAAGGATAATAACTAATACAGGGCCAGTTTGGCCCTTCAGACTACTATGGTAGCTTTGTTAGAAAATCCATTTAATAAATTAAGTAAACAATATTTTTTTGTGTTAAATAAGACTTTGTATCAAAATATTAAAAGTCATAAAATATGAAATATTGTGTCAAATAAAAGAACTACAATAACTTCAAATCGCAACAGGGGCCAAATTGGCCCCTCCGACTTTCTAGTGTTAAGGAGAAAATTAAGAAAACCTTAGAAAAGAAAAGAGAAAAGGAAAGATATTTAGGTTCAGAGATCAAACCCAAGAAAAGATATCAATAGTTAATTATTAAATAAATTTGGTCGACACACTATATAAACAAATAATAAATATATTAGGTGGTCTGCGTCCATCTACTTACCTATGAAACTTAATCAGCCTGATCTTTCTACTGGTCAAAGGTATAGTAATATTTAAAGGTAAAAAGCAAATATTCAGAGTTATTGTTATATCAGGAAACTTGTTGGGAGTCGACAAATAAAATGCGTACATAAAACAAACACAATATATTTAACAACAAAATGATATCTACTGATACAGTAGCTGAATGTACACACAAGATAAAAATATACCATCAATTATGAAATGGTGGTATACATATAAAAATAAGCAGTAATA
The DNA here is from genome assembly GCA_918026665.1 of Diabrotica balteata. NCBI lineage: Eukaryota > Metazoa > Arthropoda > Insecta > Coleoptera > Chrysomelidae > Diabrotica > Diabrotica balteata. The sequence continues at coordinate 17,309,799 of OU898281.1, read as the reverse complement.
TAATTAGAAAATACCTTTACATAGATATATAATACATTACTACATCATGCACTAATAAAATTTTAGGGGCGTATCTCGAGATATTACAGTAAAAGAAATGAATAACAATTATAGCAAATAACAAAAATTAATCAAATCTAAATTTACAAGAATACAAAAAGGTTACAGACATAGAACTTTAACCAAACCGCACTTGGTTAAGTCGATTATTTGCTTCGCACTATTATTTAATGATAAACTGAGACTTAAATGTTCATAATAATTATTTATTGAAATTTATTAGTAGCTAATAAAAAGTTCGTAAAAAATATAGAATGTTCTTTAAATTGAATGCAAAATTCAGAGAATAGAAATGTGTATGCAAATCTCTTTGACGATCATGTAAAATTAAACTTGCACATTTGAGTTTACAGCTGCAGTCAACAGCGTGAATGTTTTGGCTTTAAGAGTTTTATTCAATTTGGTTTTATACTCCATACCAGAACACCGTTTGTTAGAGTTTTTTTGCCATGTTTGTTTTACGAACTCGCTTCTTAGGTTTCAACTGCTTCGATGTCGTTGGTGTATTCTCTGTGAGGGGCAATTCCATTTCATCATCAGTAGGCACGTACTCCGATCCAGAATCTTGATATGCTTCCGATTCTGACGATTCTGTAATGAAAAGATAATCTAGATAATCTACTTTTAGTCAGTGCAATAGTGGACTAAGCCACAAAATCAATATATACAACATAACCTACAAAATAAATGGTTTTAGGTATAACCTTATTTCTATTTATTTCTTACTTAATATAAAATAATAAATGTTATTACCCACCTTCGATAGAGCTCATTGTACTTAAGATAATTTACGTTCACAATGAATCTGCAATTTACACAATATTCAGATCTTAACGTAATCCACAGTATTCTCACGCGGGAAAACAGTAAAAGAGCACTACACTATACAGAAATGCAAAGTGGACTAAACGCACGTAGTCCACTTTGCATTTCTAAGATCGTGAAATAAATTAAACGATAACAGTAGTATAATGCTGCCATCTAACAATCAAGTACTAAAGTGGTCTTGGTCCACTCTGCATTCGATAGATGTTTGTTTTACCGATTTAATGGTACGTTAAAATTAAAACTGCCAATTTGTGAGTTAGTCCACTATGCTTGTAGTAGCCTCATATATTAAAATGTAATAATTAAAAGAAAAAAGAGTTTTTTTTAAATATACAGACCGCATACCCTTTACACAACCAACCAAAATCCCGTTTTGTTTTGTAAAATAAGACTCGCGTGATCTTTGACATTGGCAATACTACTTTAGAAGATCTACTGCATAATATTCCTAAAATATTTATTCAGTGTGGATAAGAAAGTAAATTCAAAAAAACTTTCCCTTAGAGAACGGCTTAATCCTCATAAATAAAACAAAAGAAAACAAACCAAAAAAGTTCAAGGGCACGAGAAATTTCTTTTTTTCGTGGCTAGGTCTCTGTTTTTTCGTCAACGTCGCGTTATAGTTCTATTTGAAAACAGGCTTTAAAAAATCATGTATAAAAAGGTAGAGTCGTGCAGTTTTCTGGTCTGGGAGAGTAACTTATGATAAATAAATAATCCTGTAAAACTCCAGGCCACAGAGGTCCATTTCGTTAAATAAATATTAGATTTTTATGATAACAATGTATTATTATGTCTTGTAGACAGTTATGTGAGGAACTGAAAATTGTATCCTTATAAAATGTGAAGAACTCTATTAGCCTTGTGTCTTCATGTTTTATTCGAAGCAATATACAGAATGTTCTATTAATGTGTATAAATAATTTATGTAAAAATTCCTAAAATATTTAGTTACAACGTGCCGTATTCTCTATATGATCTAATCTTGTTTTATCATATTCCGTCGAATATGTACAGCTACGGTCACTATACGTGTCGTACGGATTTGCTAAATGTGCTTGCCAAAAATTTCGCATGTATTAAAAAATTGAATAAGAAGGTATTAAACGAGTCCAAAATGATTAAAATGTATTTGAATGACGCTCAAAAAACAAGAGCAAGTACGCTTTCTATATGACTTAGGATCTGTTGATTTCCACGACACTTTATGTATACGACACATACGGTAGCGTACATTCAAAAATACACTTCCCAATCCGAAGACAACATAGAGAAATATATATAGACATAAACAAGACAGAAAAGATACAGGAACGAAGATACAACATGAGAAGCCTTGATGAGGAAGTACCCATGACTTAGTCAAAAATAGATTGGATGAGAAGCTACAAATTCCCGCCCCTAAAATATCGACAAGTTATATATTATGAACATATAAAAAACTGTTTAGACGAAGCAGCATTTGAAGCAATGGGATACTACATAAATCCCAAGGTAAACAAACCATATAACAAGGATAACGAAATAGAGGAAGAAATAAAATGTAAAAGACAACTATACCAACAATATTTAAGCTCCAAATCATTATAAGACAAAATAAAATATAAAGTAAAAACAAGCACAAGTACGAAGAAAAATCTCTAAGAAGAAGAACAAGTCTTGGGAAAGAAACTGCCAACGAAAAAGTACTTATCTAGGAGGAATCAGAAACACAGAAAGCTGGGAAACTGATAAAAAAATTGAGAAAAGAAAATAATAAAGAAGTATTATAATGCAAAGCATAAAACCTGGGAAAAAAGACTGGGAAGAGTATGTCAAAGAACATTTATTAGAGCATAGAGTCGAATTTAAAGAATATAGAAATCAAAACCAAGATAGAATTTCAATAGTCGCCTCGCTAGAAGATTAACGACAGAGAAAATTAAAAATGTATGTAAACAGCTGAAGAGATACAAAGCACCCGGACCAGGGGATATACCCGGAGAATTGTTTAAGTACAGAACGAACAAATTGTACGAATGTCTTCGACAACTATTTCAAAGAATGCATACACACAATAAACAAGATAGAGTATGGAGAAGAATATGGATTATCCATAAAACACCAAGAAAACCAAATTTATGAGGATATCAAAAGCCCAAAATATGGTGAAAGCCTGACAATTATTAACGGTAGTGCTTTAGAACAAGTTGAAAACTACCACTATCTTGGCACAATAATTAATCACACAAACGATTACTCCAAAGAAATCAAAGTTCCAATAGAGAAAGCACGTACAAACTTCAATAAAAATGAGAAAGGTACTTTACGCAAGAGAACTAAAATTGGACTTAAGAGTTAGGCTGGCAAGGGTATTATATTTTCTCGACTTTGCTTTATGGGATGGAAGCATAAACACTTAAACGCGTCGACTGCTAAAAAGTTGGAAGGATTTGAAATGTGGGTGTATAGAAGAATCCTGAAGATATCATGGACCGAGCATGTAACAAACAACGAAGTCATGAGAAGAATCAACAAAAGAATGAAAGTATTGGAAACCATCAAGATACGAAAGCTGCAATACTGGAGCATGTTATGCGTAATGAGAGATACAACCTACTTCAATTAATTCATAATTTAACCCGGATATATCCACTGCTGGATATAGGTCTCCCTCAGTCTTTTCCATGTATTTCTGTTTTGTGCTGTTTGCATCCAATTTTTGTCGATCCGTTTTATGTCATCAGACCATCTTGTTGGTGGACGACCTCTACTTCGATGTGCTTCTTGTCTCGGTCTCCACTGTATTATTCGCTGTGTCCATCTGTTATCCGACATTCTAGCTATGTGCCCCGCCCAGTTCCACTTAAGGGTCATAATTCTTTCTATGGCATCTGTCACTCCTGTTCTCCGTCTTATTTCCTTGTTCGTGATCCGATCCCTACGAGAAATGCCTAACATCGATCGTTCCATGGCTCTTTGGGTAACACAAATTTTATTTCTTACTTTCTTGGTTAGTGTTAATGTCTCTGCACCATATGTAAGTACTGGCAACACGCACTGATTAAAGACTTTTCTTTTAAGACACATAGGCAGTTCTGATTTAAGAACATAGCTCAGCTTGCCGAATGCCACCCAAGTGAGTCCTATGCGGCGGCTTAGTTCGCACGTTTGATTATCTCTTCCTATGCGTATCTCATGTCCTAAGTACTTATAAGAGGTGGTTTCTTCAATATGCATGCCATTTACTGAAATCTTTTCGCTTAACACAAGATTTGTCATGATTTGTGTTTTTGTGTGGTTGATTTTTAATCCAACTTGTAGGGAGGCTAGGTATAGTTTCTCCAGTTGCGATACTGCATCATCGATTCTGTCAGCAAAAAGGACAATATCGTCAGCAAACCTCAAATGACTAAGCATTTCTCCATTGACATTAATTCCTTTTTCACTCAGATTTGCGTTCTTAAACATATGCTCTAATAATGTTGTAAACAATTTTGGCGAAATTGTGTCTCCCTGTCGCACTCCCCGTTTTATTTTAAATACGTTGGTCTTTTTATCTGCCAGTTTCACGCTTGCTGTCCCATTTTGATAGATGTATTTTATCATGTTTATATAGCGATGATCTATACGGCACTCTGTTAAGGCTTTTAACATCTTTTGATGACTTATTGTGTCGAAAGCTTTTTCGTAGTCAACAAATATCATGACTAATGGCTTGTTATATTCAACACTCTTTTCTATTAAGTTCTTAATTACTTGTAAATGATCATTCGTGCCATATCCTGCTCTAAAACCTGCTTGCTCTCTTGGCTGATAGAAATCCAACTTACTTCCTAGCCTGTTGGTAATAACTCTTGTAAATAGCTTATATACTTGTGACAACAAGCTAATGGGCGGTAGTTTTCTAAGGTCGCTGATATCTCCCTTCTTATGAAGTAAGATGATTTCCGCGTTGTTCCACTGCGTCGGTGTTATCGCTTCGCACAGACATTTATTGAACAGTTTAGCAAGTGTCAGTAAGAGCTTATTTCCTCCTATGTCTTACTGGATTACTGGATTTCGGTCATTACCCTGTCTTCACCTGGGGATTTATTGTTTTTCATCACCCGAAGCGCATTTTTAATTTCGTCAACAGTTATGTTCGGCATTCATTCTGAGCCTTGATTCTCTATCTTTGGTAAAGGGCGTCTTTCATCGGATTCACTTGTTTCATAGAGTTGTCTGTAGAAGTCTTTCACTGTTTTCACTATTTCTTCCTTATCAGTCACAATGTCGTCTTGTTTATTTCTTAACTTATGTATGTTATTTTTTCCTGTGGACATGTTGTGTCTTAGAACTTTCAGACTTCTATTTTTCTCTATCACCCTTGTCAACTCTCTCATGTTATGTTACCGTATCATCATCATCATCCAGCCTCTATTTATCACGTCCACTGCTGGACATATGCCTCCCTTAAACTCCTCCATTCCTCACGATTTTGTGCTCTTTGTTGCCAATTTTTAGTGATACGCCCGATGTCGTCGGCCCAACGTGTAGGTGGTCTTCCTCTACTGCGTTTGTCTGCTCGTATGTCTTCAATTAATTATACAAGGGAAAATCCAGGGCAAGAGAAGTGTAGGAAGAAGAAGAATCTCATGGTTGCCTAACTTGAGGGAATGGTACGGATGCACATCAATCGAACTATTCAGAGCAGCAGCATCTAAGATCAGAATAGCCATGATGATTGCCCACCTCCGTCGCGGAGATGGCACGTGAAGAAGAAGAAGATACACACAAGCGAAATCCCTACGGAATGAAAGATATCATACCTCAGTACTATATATAAAAAGGGTGATAAACTAATTGTGAAAATTATTGAGGAATACCTGTAACCGGATCTATGAGTCGAATATCAGAAGAACAAGAAGGATTTCGTACGTGCCGATCCACTATTTACCACATTTTCTGCTTAACCCAGATAATAGAAAAAAAAGATAGCACGGAATCAAGAGATTCATATCTTATTTGTCAACCTACGGAAAGCTTATGACAGCGTTCCACTGAAGAAGCTGTGACAATCAATGGAAAGCACGAATATTAATATATAATTAATAAAAGCCGTCAAAGTGCTGCACAACTGACCAATAACAAAAATAAAAGCAGGGACACAAATAACAATAGGATTTATAACATAAAAACGATTAAAGCCAGGATGTTGTCTGTATCCCACTTTATTTAAAATATACCTCGAAAGTGCTTTAAAAAGATGGAAACAAAATGCAAGACAATGGGAATACCGCTCATCAACACTATGGTGTATACGCTCAACTTTACAGACGATCAAGTAATAATGGCTCAAGATGGTAACGATTTATAATATTATGGCACGAAAATTAATTTGAAGAGTATGATATATGGAATCTACAAGTAAATAAAAAGAAAACCAAATACCTGTATATTGGAGTAGAACAAAAAGATCTCATATTAGACGATAACACCACGATAAAGCACTGCTGTGACTATAAATATCTAGGTATTACTATTTCACAAGATTAAACATTAGACAAAACCATAAAAGAGAAATATAAGTCAGGGAGAAAAGCCATCACAATGTTAAACAGCATTTTATGGGACCAATCCATTAGCAAAGAAAATAAAAAGAGGATACATGAGACTATAGCAAAAAGTATCACTTTATACAACTGTGAGGTATGGTCACTGAAAAAAAGAACACTGGCAACGCTGAAAGCGACGGAAATAGATTTTTGGAGAAGTGCCGCAGGGAGATTTAGAAGAGAAAGGATTACCAACGATTGCATCAGAGAAATAATGGGAATCAAACGAAAAATCATAGATGACCTAACAACAAAACAACTTATCTGGTTCGGATACAGACAGAGAATGAATGAACAACGAATACTAGAAGAAATATTAAAATAGCAACCAGAAGGAAATAGTAAAAGTTGGAGCGAAGGAATAAATAAAGAACTGAGAGAGAGGGTCATAGAAGAAGACCTATGGAACAACCGGACTAAATCTCGATTGGAAGTCGGAAAGAGGCGGAGAACGTTATAAACCGACAAGTAGTAGTAGTATTAGTAGTAGTAGTAATTTATGTATACGTTTATGTTGGAAGTATTTACGACTGATCGTCATGTTCAAAGATGCTGTGCAATTTATAAGTCTCATCCCATTATCATTGTATTCTTTGCGTATGCTATAAAGTCCTATGGTTAGTCTGTACTTTCTTTCCTTGTCCTATCTTGGCGGTTATGTCCTCAATAATCAACTTAATGTCATTATCGAGACATTATCTATATGTTTGTTCTAATTTCTCGCAGAATTCTTCTTTTTTCCTTGTCTTTTTTATCCTTGATAGGGACATGTGCATTTATGAGACTGTAATTGAAGAATGTTTCACGTATTCTTAGGGCATATAGTCTACGATCTATAGCTTCAAAACCTATTGATGGGTTACTATCACTTTTGCTTGATACAAATCCTGCACCAAAAATATCTTACATTTAATGGCAGCTATAGTATATTTTATTAAAATTCTTTTGCAGAGCACCGGCCCATTTTCATCGTACCTCTTCTATAGATGTTAGGTCCATATCATATTGGTTAAGATTATCCAAGAGACATCTCATCGCTCCTGTAGAGTACAATGTTCTTTTATTCTATGATTCAATCCTTCGTACCATACCTTGTCGAAGGCCTGTGCTACATACAAAAATAATGCTGAGCAAATTTCATCAATTTTAGAATGCCGATTTTGGAAATCGAATTGGTTTTAGAGTCCTAGGCAAGAGCTTTTCGAATAGTTTTGACATATTCAGAAGCAAGGATATTGACAAGTACGACGTCATTTTTTGTGGCGGTTGGCTTGTTTCTGGGATTATGATGATCTCAGCTACTCTCCATAGTTCTTCTTCTTCTTCGTGCGACAAGGATTACTCCTGTTTGTTTGCCTCTTATTCTGTTTCAGTCGTTGTTGACTGTACATTATCTTTCTACCTTTTTGGGAGGCCTTCCAACGGATCTTCCGCTGTACGGCTTGTTGTTTTTACAGTTGTTCGCTAATCTATCTAGTCCCATTCGGTTTACATGTTCGTTCCAGTTTTTTTTTCTTGTTTTTGTCCACCTGTTATTATTTTGAATTTTGCATTGTTCGCGTATACTTTTGTTGGTTTCTCTGTCTCTTCAATGATATGCCCGCTATTGATCTTAATACTTTTATTTCGATATTGTTGATTTATTGTTTCGTTTTTCTTGTGTCGGTCCTTGTCTCCTCTGCATATGTTCGGATTGGTCTTACTGTTGTCTTTTATACTTTCATTTTGCTTTTCGTGGTCAGATATTTGTTTCTCCATATGGTTTCTCGGAGGCAACCACATACTCTTGTCGCTTTTGATGCTTGCCTTGTGGTCTTTGTTCTTATATCCCTGTCACTAGTGATCTCTACTCCTAGGTAATTAAATTCCATTACTTGTTCTACAATTTTGCCGTCTATTTCTAGTTTGCATCTACGCGGCTCTTTACTGATCACATACATTTGGTTTTTTTTACTGATATTCTAATTAAGTTTGTTTTCTGTGATATTGAAGTTACGGAGCTGCCTTTGTAGGTTATCTTCGTTATCAGCAACTAGTACTACATCATCGGCATAGCATAGTATCGTGATTTTATGCGCTTCCATGTGGTATTCGTGTCGTTTTCTTACTTCTTGAATTATTTGATTTATCACCAGAATGAGCTGAGCGAGTCTCCTTGGCGGAATCCTCCTTTTAGTTCTATGCATTCTGTTTCTCCTTTTGGGATTATAACTCTAGTCTTGTTGTGTTTGTTAATTACATTAATTGTCCTTATTATCTGACGGTCTATTTGTTCAGTTTGTAATAAATTTAAGATGACATTTCGCTTCACCCTGTCAAAAGCACTTTTTATAACAATCTCCTTATTTAAAGCCTATAACATGAATTGTAAATGTTGATTTTGAGTTTTACAAACAAATATAAGGCACTTAAAATATGCCTAAGAAACGCTGAATTAAGACTTTCCTACTATAAACAATTCCACGTCACGGGAAATGCTTCCACGAAGACATTAGGTGTAGTTTGTAGCTGAACTTGTGTAGTTTTAAAAAATATACAAAAGTACTTGTGCAATCGAAAAGGAGTTTTAAAATATTTTAGATTATTTGTAATGTGAAAGTTTAAATTTTAGCGTTTTTTAGACATATTTTAAATGCTTCATATTTGTTGCTAAAACTCAAAATCGAAATTTTGAGCTATAAGTTTTGAAGATTAGACTCTAATATTGGAAAATCTATAGTGACTTTTTCATGACAGTGATAAATTTTATTGATCTAACGAGAATCGTAAAGAAGGAAAAATCGTTGCAACGTTTATTTATTTAACACCATTATAAAAAACAAATCATTTGCGGCCAAGTTAAACAATTATATGCAAAAGCTGCACTCTTTACCTTTAAAATAGATTTTGATTTTTGTCGAGAGGACCCTCTGATTTAATATAAATTTTATTTAAATCATTGATGTTCAAAACGACGAATGAAAATGATGAAATTCAAAATGGATAGTGGCTTCAAGCGTTGTTTCTGAGAGAACGGTTCATTCTACATAAAAAGTCTTAATATACATTTATGTTTAAAATTTCATCAGCTACATTTGTTGTTTAAAATATTTTTTTTCTGCGGTGTATAGGTTCTTGCTAAATCGATGTTTCCCATTTCAATCCCTAGCAGGGGATTTTAGGGTAAAGCCCGAGTTTCGGAGTGGCAAATTCTTTTGTTTATTTTTTGGGTACACTTTGACATTCTTAGCTAAATTCCGCTTGATAGTATGATTTTAAGAGGTTCACTGGCATTTTTGTCTCTCGCGACTGGAGTAGGTTGTGATATCGTAATATTATTTCTTAAAAAAAATATTGGAAACATCCGGCAGTGGAAATCTTTAAGTTGTTTGATTAAGTGGAACAATAAAAAATCCTGTTTTATTCTCAATTAAAATACGCTACTGACATACAACCTATTTTGTCATAGATTTCTTGAAATATGATAGATCACGACAACGTCTGCAATACACGTCTTTCAAATTGTTTTTGAAATCATCATTTGTTACAGGTAGCTATTTTGTCGAAGAAGTGAAAGTGAATTCTGCAAAAACATAATAATATTACAATATAGACCACCCTGAGAACAAGTCTAACGACAATCTCCATATTTGATTAAGTACAGTAATCATATAAAGCACCTTACAATTTTATATGAAAAATATATTGTTTCGTTAACTGTAAATCAAGTGTTACACAAGTTGTTAAGTAGGTATCTATTATATAAGAAATTATATTTTCATGCTCTGAATTATATCTAATATATCCAGAAGTAGACGAGATATTTAAAAAACTTAGTAGCGAAATTACCACTCATTTAGAATAAGAAAATAGAAATCACTCCCTTGTTTAGTCGCGTTCGACCCATTAACATCCACAAGTTTCGGTCATGCTTTTTTAATACTTTCAATTTTAGTATTGAGATCTTTACACTTTACAGAAACAGCTCTAGTGAAATGAATTAAAAATGTAGAAACATGGGACTGAGAGTAGAGGATGACATGATTTTCACTTTATTTTTTGATCGTAATTGTCGAAAATTAAGATGATAAAAATTATATGATAAAATTTAATGTTTATTATAAATAAAAAAAACCGGTGGTGCTTATATGGGACTACTAAGGAATGACAACAATACAATAAAATAAAAAGAAGTAAAACAGTCACATTTGATGGAATTAAAAAAAAAATTGACTTTTCTGTTTAGCAAAGACCTTTTTGACATGTCGAGCAATGCCATTTAGTTCGATAGGGTTCTGCTCTTGTGCTGCAATTTTCACTTCGATTCTTTGTGCCGTGAACTGACACAAGTGCAGTCTTATCAAACCGTTTTTCATACGGAACTACAGATTTATATCTATTCGGGATAGCTTCAGTATTATTTCTTCCTCTGTGTGGTAGTTCTGAATTAGCCTCAATTAATCCAGTAGCTACAGCAAATTCCTTTAAATTCAAAGTTTTACCATCATTGAACCGGTTTTTAAATAATATAAAAGCGTTGACAACAGCTAAATTTAAAAAATGTTAAAATAATCTGCGCTACCATTTTTTAGATTTTCTGTCTTGGTCTGTCTTTTCTGTTTTGGTTGCAATTCCAGAATCCTTTGCCCCAGACTCACAAATTCTGTATTGTCCTGTAATTTTTAATGTTCTATTTGTCCAATTTTACTAATGAAGTATCTACTCTTGTAGGTCAATATTTTAAAATTTTCAGTCCTAATGTTTTAGACTGCTAGACTCTAGCCTTCATCGATCTAGAAAAAGCATATGATACAGTATCAAGGCCTAAATTGTGGCAAGCTTTACAACAACTCGGCATTAGTCCACACCTTTTAGGAATAATCACAGAAGTATACAGGGATAACACCACTTACCTAAAAATCGGAAATAGACTATCTGAGCCGATAAAAGTAACTAAAGGACTGAGACAAGGATGCAGTATGTCACCTTTACTGTTTTATTTATATATTGAGGCAGCCCTTCAAAATTGGAAAAACTGCCAGGGAATGGGAATCCCAATGGGAAATGACGTACTGTTCTCCCTGAACTTTGCGGATGACCAAGTCGTTCTAGCTCAAGATTCTTATGATCTAGAATTTATGATAAAGCGTCTATACAGAGAATATGTAAAATGTGGGTTAAAAGTCAGCATGAAGAAAACGGAATATCTATTTATTAATTCAGATGCAAGGTTTGAAGTGTTGATAGACGAGGACGTGGAAATCACACAAGTGGAAAAATTTAAATATTTAGGTGCATTCATTGATAAGAACGGCTTGGGTGAAACCGAAATTAAACACCGAATTAATCAGGGACGTAAAATTGTAGGATGTTTGAACTCCTTATGGTGGGATCGCAACATTTCCAAAAGGAACAAAAAAAGAATAGGGCAAACGATGGTTGAATCAGTTCTTTGTTATGGCTCTGAAGTATGGACAATTAATGCAGACCTGAAAAGAAGATTGTTTGGCAGTTGAAATGGATTATTTGAAAAGAAGTGCTAGAACATCAAGGCTGGAAAGGAAAACCAACGAATCTATAAGAAATCAGATGAATGCTACAGATACGGTCATAGACAGAATAGAAAGAAGAGGTTTAAAATGGTTTGGACACCTGTTAAGAATGCCTGACGAACGTTGGCCCCAAAAAACTTCACAGATGGAAGCCCCCTGGTAGAAGAAAAAGAGGTAGACCTCGACGATCATGGAATGAAGGTATTAGAAGAGCAATGGAATCGAGAGGTTTGGAGGACGAGCATGCCTTGGACCGAGAGGATTGGCGGAGGAGGACGGGAATACGGCGATAGCCGTCTCCAAGATGTATTCTATTTACAAATTGGATCCTGTAATATATATATATATATATATATATATATATATATATATATATACATATATATATATATATATATATATATATATATATATATATGTATATTATATATATATATATATATATATATATATATATATGTTTTAGACTGCATTGCATTAATTGTTTTTAGTTAAGGCTGTTTTAGCAGTTCAAGCACACTGCGATTTGAAATGGGCTGTATCACTTACTTTTCTACACTGCTTACGCGAGACTATCTTTACTCAGTGGCGCAGCCGACGGTAGTTTAATGACAACAAATGCATTACTCTCCGTTCAAATTAGTTTTAACACGAACTAACTGACCGTACCTTCATGAGATTTGACATCACGAAGGTGATAACGGTGAAACTAAGCGACAATGATGAGTAACACGTTTCACTATTAGATTTTAGTATTTCTTAGCAATTTTCTTCAAAGTTGGAACACGCTTTTCTCAATTATTACTTGACACAGAAAGGTGAAAAAAAATCAACGATTACAGAAAAAAAACTTTTTAAAGTGATGGGCGTAAAAAGTTTGGTAATAATAGAACGTTAAACAGTATAATCTAATTTTTCAACAGAAGTTTCAAAAAAATAAAAAAGTAAAACCATTATTTTAAAAGCAACATAATTTCGAATATTGTATCCAAATTTCAAGACATTTTGTCGGTAAATAACAGTCCTTAGGTTTTGGTGCACCGATAAAACAGCCTTAAATTGTAACTTAAAAAACTTTCAGTTTTCAGTCCTTATTGATATAAAAGTCTTATTTTAAACGTTTCTTACATGTTTAAAATTTAAATTTTTATTTGCTCGGTCATAATTTTGCATAAAAAAAGGATTACTGTATTATTAAAGCAAAAAAAAAATAATCCTCTCGTGCTTGTATTCCCTTCTCGTTTGTATATTTCTATACAGTGTATTTTCTCCGTGCAGCGAGATACGGTGATAATTTATTGCTACGAACGTAAACTGTTGGCACGGAGATACTAATAAGACGTTTAATATTAATACAGTTTGCAAGAGTATACACTGAAACTGGGTTCATAACAAACGTTGCAACCAGAATAATAAATCTTTATGTGTCCTGAAAAGGACCATAAATTCTAATCTTTTAGCTAAAGATATTTATCAGTTGAAAACGTAACGATCTTTAAAACACCTTCAGTAATATTTGTTTTGTAAAATTCTTGGAGGAACGAAAATCTAAATCGATATATTGTTTTGTTGCCTTACGATGCTTTCTTTACTAAATCGAATTCCAAAGGACAGATGATAAATTTATAAATGTTCTGGTATGTAATTATTAGATCGCAACAAAGACATGTCTCTTTTAGGATTTCTTCCCAGAAACAATATATTGTATAATATTGGTTTTATTATATATATATATATATATATATATATATATATATATATATTTATATATATATATATATATATATATATAAATATATATATATATATATATATATATATATATATATATATATATATATATTTAAAATTAAGGATCACTGGAAGAGTGGCGGGTTTTTTCGGTCAAAAGTTGGAGAAAAAAAGACAAAAATTATGGCTACTTCATCTATTTATTGAAAATGTTTCGCTATCCAATTTGATAGCATCATCAGTTCATCTAAAAAGAACAATATGAAAAACCTAACATCCAATGACAAGTTATTAAGTGTGTTACCTCAAAAAGATATGTAACAGTCAATGATATTAAAATTTTAAAGAAGCTTACGACAATGGACATCGTAAAATTATGTTGTATAAACAATAAATTGAACTAAACATAGTTAACAATTTTCATAAACTTAGCAGCAGAGCAAAATACATGTGATAATTGTACATGTATGCAAAAAATTCATGTAAAAAATTTATATAAAAACACACAATTAATATGCAGAAAAACTAAAAGATCTAAGATGCACTTCCAACAGTAAATCCATAATTAAGATTTAATTTTGACTTTAGGTAGCATTATTGAAATTATTAATTAAAAATTTTAGTAATTAAAAAGTATAATGAAGTTACCACTACAAGCTTCTAGACTGCTGCCGGTGAAATGAAGGCAACAGGTGTTTAGGCACATTTAGTCGACAACCTGTCTGTATAAACCAAAAAATGAATGATTCCCCATCCCCCCAGTGACCGGTTGGGATGAACAAAGAACAAACAAGAGAGGTCAATCCAAAAAATCATTTTAATTAAACTAAATACACCTTCTCAAAAAATTAAATAATTTAGAAACCTCCCAATTTAAAAAAATTCCATTTAATCCTAAGTGGATTAAAAACTTATTCAATACTGAGGTTCCTCAGGACATACTCAAGTTGTTATCTTTGAGTCCCAAATTTCTCTTACAGCCATCTTTCAGAGATTACTCTGTTAGTAGAATCTTCGCAGATGTGTAAAATATTTTGTCGCATGCTGACAATTCCGACCTTCTATCTCTTAGGTCTTCTTCCAACAATATTCTGCTGAATTTCACTAATCGCCCTAGACTTCCCATATCGGAGTTAGACAAGATTTATAATGTGGGTAAATAATCTTTGCAGATATGTTCTGCAAGAAAAACTCTAATGAGTATCAATTGTTTCGCCGAACGTTTTCGCCAAAGAGAATTAATTTGGCTTCTTCAGGGCTGAAAGAGAAGAAATTATAATAAGCTACCATATACTATATATTAAAAAACACTTTTGATCTTACCGTAACTTAGAATTGTAGAGTTAGAATGTTTAAAAACCTTAGCTAGTAACAACATAGTGGTTTTTTTAAACCATATATTATCTATTAAATACACTTTTGATCTTACCGTAACTTAGAATTGTAGAGTTAGAATGTTAAAAAACTGGATGTAGGGGTCATAACTCTTGACTCTTGGATTTTACATACCATCTTTCTACCAGTTAGCCCTAGACTCCAGTACAGATCAGAGGTAATGTAAGTCGACAAAATTTCACGAACTGCTGGGCGTCATGTTACATGCCCCCAGTTGTAGTTTCTAATAATTACCGAAGTTAACAGTCTATTGCATTTACCTTTGTAAATTCCACGAGGATTGTTTTTGTTACTGATGTCCTTCTAGTGTTTTCTGTGGCCAAATAATGTTTTTTAACAGCTTTTTAATAAACTGATGATGGAATGATTTAAGCAAAAATCTGGATTTTGGTTTTGTCAATTAGAAATCTTCGGTTTTCTAGTTCGTGATCTAATATTGTTATTCTTTACTATTATAAACTCTGTATCATAACTGTGTATCATAACAAAGATGTCGAGACACGTTAGTTCGGAATAAAAAAAATTTATTTTTATTTTGTAACTTTTTCTACATGAACTTTTGGATATAGGTAAGTTAAGCCAAACTGACATATTTTTATCCCTAAAAATCGTGGTATAACTAATAATCAATATTTTTGTGACATTTGTATATGTCGGTTAATAACCTAAGGTTGTTGCGGTAAAATAAAAAAAAATGTGATTCTTCTGATATAATGGAAATATTCCATTATCTGACTTTATTGTAAAGCAACTTACCTAATACATTTGTTTCGAATAACATATACACCAGACTACAATATTTTTATTATAAATATCAATCGATAACAGCAATAATTTAATATTGCAACATGCTTTATGTGTAGGTCTGTTGTTTTTCAATAATGAAGCAAAATTTTAAATTATAATGACTTATACCATTTAAACTGATACTTGGTACGATAAAAAGATGAAGGTATTGTAAACGAAAGTTTTCTGCTCAAGAAAAAAATTTTAATAAATTAACGTAAAACAAATATAAAATAAATTTATCCTAAATACAATAATTGCCGAAAACTTGGGAATTTTAATGAACTTTAACGGTCCTAAATGCAACATCCGGCAGATGGTCCCTTAATTCTGTTAACATATGATTTTTGAAGGAAAGAACCACTTCTTAAAAACTTCTGGGTAAAGGAACACGCCCATCGATTATGCTTGGAACCCATATGTCACATATGTTGTCGCACCAAAGATTTATGCCGAGGAAGAAAAACAGACAACGACGAATTTTGTTTTAAATGTAATAAAATTCGTTGATGTGTTTTCTTCTTAAAATTAAATTGTTACCGTCAAAAATCAAGAGATTTTGTCCGATTTTTTAAAGAATTAAAAAATGTATAATTGAAGAATAAACCATTGAAAAAATAAAATATCATGAAGCTAGAGTAAGAGTCTTAGAAATTCTTTGGTTAAGGCAAATAATTATAATAATGTACACTAGGACAACCAGTGATCAACAAGAAATCCGGCTAGAATTGATCAAGAGAGACAGATTAGAAACAAAAAAAAATTGTTTAAAATCATTTATAAAAGGTATACAGTGTGTAAAAGCCAAATGGAATAAATTCATTATTTAGGTTACTGTACATATTTATAAAAAATCCCGAAACACGTCAAATTTAAATTATAACTTGACATTCTGTAACGTAAAAATGCAACCCCTACCTTCAACCCCCTTAGAATAACAGGAACAACCCCCAATTTTTAAAATAGGAAGTATAGGCTTGTGATATATCGTTTGAAAGGTATTTTCATTCTCCATTCAAAAATGTTGTCGCTTTCAAGTTTATTAAGATTATTTGAGATAAAATAAATTAAAATCATGTGGTTACCGAAATTCGCTAAAATATACTCAAAACTTATTTCCCGTCTAGGTCTTGATAATGAGAAAGTAAACAAAAACCATAGCAATGTGGTTTTTAGATGGGTAACCATTAAAAAACTTCAATTTTGAAAAATTGTTAGATTAACGGAAATGCATAAAAATAACAGTTTTACAAATGATTGGTTACGGAGATAACACCCGAACACAACAGGAAGTAACTTGCCTATTTCATGAGAAATTCCTAATTTACCTCCTATATCCTAAGGAACAATAAGTAAAATAGAGAAGCAGTTTCGCGAGTTTGGTCATGTAAGGCAGATAAAAAAAACAGCTGCCAATGCACTGAGTGATGAACTCAAATTAGATGTTTTGCTTGAGTTTCAGGAAAATCCATATACATCGAGTAGACAGGCATCCACTACATTCAATGCTAGCCATACATCGATAGTAAACATATTAAAAGAAAATAAATTGCATCCCTATAAGATGATACCTGCTCAGGAGCTCATGGAAGACGATTTTGATAGGAGAACTTTTTTTGTGAGCAAATGATGGACATGTTGGATAACAATATTATCCAATTAGAAGACGTTATGTTTTCTGATGAGTGTACTTTTTCACTTAACGGTCATGTTAATCGGCAAAATTGCCGCTACTGGCCACGGAAAATCCTCACTGGATGAGAAAAGAACACACTCAATACCACAAAAGGTTAATGTTTGGGCAGGGATTGTAGGAAATAATATTATTGGTCCCTTTTTCATTGAGGGCAACTTGAATGACAACAATTATTTGGCACTACTTCAAAATGATGTCATTCCAACGTTGGCAAATTTATATTCTGATCCAGGAAACCCTCAAATTCCAGCGATTACGATATGGTTTTAGCAGGATGGAGCACCACCACATTACCAACTTAAGGTCCGGCAGTACCTTAAGGCCGTTCCTCGCGATTCTGGGCATAGCTAAATTCCAATGTAAAAGTTTATATCAAATAACGCAAAAACTATGGCAGATATTGAGATGATTCTTTTTTTATATGAAAGGTCTTAAAAAGTTCTAGTGCACTATTTGGTTGTAAATTAATAAGTTATTTAAACAATATTTTTTTTAAATATTTTTGGTTAAAATAAACGTAAATTTTTTTTTTTTGAAATAGGGCACTACAGAATTTTACCCACTTTCCGAATCTGTTTTTTATTTTTAACATAAAGTGTAACACAAAGCAGCTATTTGATATAAACTATTTAAAAAATGTTAAATTGTGCTAAATGTACTCTCTCTCTCGGTCAGTACAAGCTGTCCTTGTTGATAGTTTCTGGGCTCTCGCCGACGAGTAGGTAAGAAAGTTGGAGGGTCATAAATAATGTTGAATAACATTATTAGGGCTTATTTCGACTTTTGACTAGTTTTGACAAACCAGTGTGTTTTGTTGTTTTTAAAATGGGTAGTTCGCGAAGACGCGTATGTTCCGGACAAAAAAGTCGACGACGATTGAGGAAATTTTATATAAATAAGCAGTAAGTACCTATAATTTGATTAAATTTTTATATGAATAGAAATATTTTCTGTTGTTTGTGACATTTTCCTTCTAAATGTTTATACTGTTTTTATAATAATACTATTGTTTCAGTATTTATTTATATAATTATAGTTTATTATGTAGAAACAGAGTAGAATTTTGGTCAATCGATCAGTACATTTTTTTGTATTTCAATCAGAATTATTATTTTCTTTTCTTCTTTACATGAACTCAGAGTAATACCCAAAATATTTTGCAGTATTTGAATATGGAATTTGATTAATTATATTTATTGGACTATTTATTTTGAACGTTTTTGTTAGTAAAGTTTACATAATATATGAAGTTTGTTTCGTCACTTGCTTGTCCAGTCATATTAGTCCAGAGTAATAAGGATTTTCTCGTGACAATCAATAATCCAGGTAGTTGACAACTATTTTAGTTATTGTAGACATATAAGAACAAAACCTACCTGTTTCCTGCCTAAAGTTCGGAGCCGTTTTTTAATGATTTAATGTAATGCAAGAAACGCGATTTTTTCCACTCCATTAGAAAGCTAAATACTTGACATAAAATTACAAAATTTTATTTTTTAGAATATTGACAAAGCTTCAAAATGCTGATTTTTGAAAGTTGAAATGTCAATTTGTTGCTTTGCAAACTACAAAATAAGTGACAATTGATATTTGTTAAAAACTTTGAATACAACAACTTTACTTTAGAGTTCCAGCGAAGGTTGGGTATTGCGATACTTAACAAACCCTCAAAATTTGGAACCGATATATTAATTAGTTTAAAAGTTATTGTATTTGTTTATCCCAGAGGTCCCAAATGAAAGCAAAAGATACTATCAATATGTATTAAAAAATGATAAAAAAATGATTTATCATAATCAAAAATCCTGATGCCAAATTTTTGAAATTTTCTAGTTTATAAACATTTAGAACTTTAAAAACATTGTCCTTAGAAGAAATCTTTTTTTACATTCGAAAAGCTAGTATTTTCCCCGAATTTTCAAATAAAAAAATTTGACCTAGGTTAATTTGGGCCAAAGTTAGCCATGTTTTTTTGTTAATTCACAGCTAATTTGATTATAATAATTAAGGAACCTCTTTGACGCCATGATAAAGAATGAGATTTGTATTTTTATTTTTATATTTTATTTTAATTTATATTTTCGTAGGTATTTCAAAAAACAACTAATTTCTTAGTTAATTTGTTTAATAAAAATGAAGCACTTACTTTTGGAGAAACTTTTTGATATATGTTGTTTATTAAACATTTCTTAATGAAATTACAAAAAGTTCTATCTTGTTTGAAGGCATCATGTATTCATCATGTAGTGCTTCATGTATTCGTGATCTGACATCCTAGTAATGTGTCCAGCCCATCTAAGTCTCTGAGACGCCATACTCCATTTTCATTTACGACCTCAAAAATCTTCTAAGAATTTTTCTCTCAAAAATACCAAGAAGTCTTTCATCATTTTGAGATAAGATCCGCGTTTTAGCCCCATATATCAAAATCGGTCTTATTAAGTTCTTGTATATATCGAGCTTTACTGCACGTTTTATATTTTTATTTTTTAAATGTTTCTGGAGACCGTGAACAGTTCTGTTTGCTATTGCTATGCGTCGTTTTATTTCGTTGCTTGTCGTGTTTGTTGCGTTTACTAGCGATCCAATATAAGTGAATTCTTTGACTTGCTCAAAGGTATGGTTGTTAATTTGAATTATCTGTTGGAAAACCAACCTATATTTGGTTTTTCCTCATTTACCATTTCTAATTAGGACCACAAGTCCTAATTCACTTGTCGCGCCCGCAAGCCTTGTAAAACACTGTACCATGTCTCTTATGGTTCTATTAAAAATAGTTACATTCATTATAATATTTCATTTTCTGGTTGCCTTTTCCAAGGCAACATTAAAGAAGAGACAAGCCAGCGCCTCCCCCTGTCTTATACCATCATTAACGTCAAAGCACATGGAGTTTTCTCCTTTAATTCTAACGCACGAACTCACGTTTTACATTGTTAGTTGGGTCAACTTAACTAACTTCGGTGGGATCCCAACCAAAGTCTTTCATTGCTTAACACTGTCATAGGCTGTCATAACGTGTATCTATGATATATTCTAGTGACTTTTCTAGAATCTGCCCATGTGCTTGAATTTGATGTATAGTTGATTATGAAGCAGTAAATCAACAATATCCTTTGTAAAATGTTTGTCTTTCAAATAATACATTGCCGAAGATTTTATACGCAGATGCTAACAGAGTAATGCCTCTATAGTTCTTACAATCCAGCTGATAGCCCTTTATGCAACGCATATTATTTCATTTAGCCACTCTTCTGGTACCAAGTCATTCTGCCATATAAGTACTATTAGTTTATGGATTACTGCAAAAAGTTGATCACCACCTTTTCATACATTTCCAAACAGATTTAATCGATTCCTGTATTTTATTATTATTTTATTATTATTATTATTTTGTTATAAAATTTTATAAAAGTTTGTCTTCGATTTAATTGTTATGAATTATTTACAGGACGATTATTTGTTACCTGTATGTACCCTTGCTAAGTTGTGAATTAATTATTCAATAAATAATATTACTCTGGTATAAATCGTATTATTCTAATTACCCCATAATCGCAATGAATAGAAGACCTCCCGCTCGCTTTATTGTATACAACCAAGACTTCACAATAGGGGGTTGTAAGTAGGTAAAAATATAAAATTTAGTACCAGATGACGTTTAGAATATTCTTCGTGAATGGATTTTGTTTTCGTAAAGAAAGATATTTTTGAAATAGATAGCTCACCTGAATTTTACCGTTAGGATTATCGAGGATAGGCCTTAATACAATATTTTCCAATCGGTGGATAGGGAGGCGAGGATCGATTGAATGGCCAGCGCGATCACCTGATCTGACATTATTAGATTTCTTTTTATGGGGATATGTGAAGAGCCATGTATACAAAACTAACCTTCTGATTTAAATGACTTAAAAGAACGAATAACGCTTGCGATTAGGTCGATCACGCCAGTTATGTTAAAATAATGTTAGAAGACAGTTTTATTTGAGATTAGGATTTTGGCCAAGACGTTCGCGGGTGAACATTTTGAACATCTACTTCATTAACATTCATAGTTCTTTTTCGTGTTCTACATTGTATTACGTTTTGCATTACATTTTAGTTTTTGATTGTATTGTACCGAATTTCGGTAACCACATAATTTTAATTTATCTTATCTTAATTAATTATAATAAACTTGAAAGCGACAACATTTTTGAATGGAGAATGAAAAGACCTTTCAAACGATATATTACAAGCCTATACTACCCATTTTAAAAATTGGGGTTGTACCTGTCATTCTAAGGCGGTTGAAGGTAGGGAAAGTAGAATGTCAAGTTATAATTTAAATTTGACGTGTTTTCGGGATTTTTTATAAATCAGGTACAGTAACCTAAATAATGAATTTATTCCATTTGGCTTTTACACATTGTATAATAAAATACCCAAACGGGCTATATCACAATTACAAAACGTTTTCGGAATCTATATGCCATCATCAGAGTAACTAAGTGTACATGTGTTGAGCCACTAAAATATTTGGGTAAAAATCCATTCAATGTTGTTAGTTTAAATTTATGTCTTATATGTAAAAATATGTTCTTGTAAGTTGAGATGTTAAAGATACCAGTAGATTTGTTGACATGGCAACGTACGACTCTACGTGAGGTTGCTTGGTCCTGAGACAAGTCTTACTCTTGCCTGCCTTAACGCTAGCAGCGGCATCTATACGAAGTAATAAGAAGTTGGGAGACCCCTCTCTGATAGCAAATTTGGTGAACTGCAAATTCAAAGCCTCAGGGAGCTGCTGAACGAGGCTAGGAGTAACCTTTTACTCCGATATGCATCTACGGTTCACCTTTGAAAAAGGTTTTTTCGCTTTTTACGTAGAGAAAAGACGTTTAAATAATGTTAAAGGAATGCATTTCATTTTAATTCGAATACCACCGTTGGTAAGCTTCACACCAACAGCTCGCTTATCATTGTCTTGTTTTGCAGTTCCTGACACTGTCCAGTACCGGAGGTTTTCATTGATCTATTCATTCTATTCTATTTCATGTAATACATGAAAGACTAAAAGTTTTTTTTGCCTCAGATATCAGAATAACAAGCGGGATTTGTCCCAGAAAAGGCACAAGAGAGCACATTCTTAATGTCAGACAGCTAATCGAAAAAACTCGTGAATTCAATACTCCTGTGCTTATGTGCTTTGTGGATTACACAAAGGCCTTCGATAACGTCAATTGGCAGCAGCTATGGTCCATACTAGCAGAAATGGGAACACCCCACCACTTAATTTAACTAATTAGAAGTCTATATGAAAATAATAAGTGCAAAGTTATAATAAACACTATTTTGGACACATAGTAAGAGGAGACCGATATAATATTCTTCAACTTATTATAATGGGTAAAATCGAACGACGCAGAGGAATTGGTAAAAAGCAGGCCTCTTGGTTGACGAATATCAGGGAGTGGACAGGAATAAGGAAATCTGAGCAACTTTTTAGAATAGCTCGAGACAGTGACAGTATCGCCATGTTAATCGCCAACGTCCAAGGGGACTTGATAGGGCACGTTAAGAAGAAGAATAATAAACAACACCCATTTCGATCATTTCAGCACAAAGGCAGGTATCAGGCAGTGATGCATAATCTCGCCAACTCTGTTTAATATCTACAGAGAAACACATTATGCGAAAGGTACTAGACGGATGGAAGGGTGGAATATCAGTAGGAGTTCTAAAAATCAGTACCTTGATGATATGCTTCTTCGTCTTTAAGGTCCGCTTCTACCGAAGATTGAAAATCATTCTGTCAATTATAATTTTGTTGGTTATGCGCCTGAATAGTTCAATTGAACTGCATCCAAACCATTCACGGATATTGCGGAGCCACGAGATTTTACGTTTTCCTACGCTTCTTCTGCCTTTGACTTTACCCTGTATTATATTTCTTAGTAGTTCGTATTTTTCACCTCTCATGATGTGCCCAAAGTATTCCAATTTCCTAATTTTAATGGAATTTAAAAACTTCGCATTTTTTTCCTAGTTGTTCGAGAACTTGTTTGTTTGTTTTGCGATACATCCATGATATTTTCGAAATACGTCGGTAACACCACATTTCGAATGCTTCTAGGTTTTAAATGTTGGATTTTTTAAGTGTCCAAGCTTCAACTCCATACAAAAGGGTAGAGAAAATATAACATCGAAGCATTCTTATCCGGAGCAATATATTGATATAGCGATTACAAAAAAGTTTTCTCATTCTATGAAAAGTTGACCGTGCAATTTCAATGAGGCATCTTATTTCTTTTGTCTGATCAGTATCTTCTGTGATACATGCTCAAAGGTATTTGTACGAATATATCTGTTTAATTTTTGTATTATCTAGTACTAGCTTAACTTTGATGTTTTGTGCTTTTGCAAATACCATGGTTTAACTTGGTTTACTTCAAATTTATTTTTAGTCCATAATCGTTGTAAAATATATTTAGTTGTTCAACAAGGTGTTGCAGTTCTTCTAGTGTTCCTGCCAGAAGGACAGTGTCGTCATCTGATGTTGATGAGATATGCTGATGTTGAGATATGCTGATGACACTTTAATAATGGCGGCAAATCAAGCAGAAATGGAAGACCTAATGAGATGTCTGGAGGAGAAAAGCAAAACATATGGACTAAAGCTAAATAGAAGTAAGACAAAGATCATGATGATAGACAGAGCTCAGAATATTTTTCAACGCATACAAGAAATTGGGGGCTTTGAAGTAGTTAATAGTTTTATATACCTGGGTCCCTAATAACAAATGACGGAGGGTGAGACAGAGAGACACGTAGAAGGTTGGCTATTGCTAGAATAGCTATGATGAAACTGGTAACAATTTGGAAAAATTCTAACATAACAATACACACAAAACTAAGGATGGTAAAAGAACTCATTTTTCCCATAGCCACATATGCATCCGAAACGTGGACCTTAAAGAAAGCGCAAAACAATAAGCTAGACGCTTTTGAAATGTGGGTATACCGCCGTATGTTAATATCTTCAAAGCCGTTGGGTAGATCAAACGAAAATATTGATTAACATTAACCAAGGGTTACATGAAGCCAAACAACTAGCCCAGGATAGAGAAGGATGAAGGGAAATTGAGAAAACACTGTAAAGGCCTGATAATATCACCACATCCCAAAAGAGCTTTGGGACTGAGGAGGAGAAGTTAAATCAAAAGAAAAGTAGCGTTTAAACTGTTACAGCTGTAACCAACTCTCTTGGTAAAATTACTACAGAAAAAACTGAGAGACAATTTTAACAAAACTATCTGATTTTTGTTTTGAAAAACTGTTTTTGAACATCGCTGAAAAAAAAAAACGAAATAAATAACTCTATATAACAATAATTTATTCCTTTATATTATATATTGCAAATATTAATATCTGCCACCTTTACTCCCTTTTATGTTATTTTTAATCGGTTAAATAGCTACTCCTTATCCTTAACGGTGCAGCCAACGATTTTGAAATACAACAACGTCATTTCCGGCATTCAAGCCCTCATCCTTGCTTAATCAATTTTCACATAGCCGCTTGTGGCAGGCAGGCAGGCTATAAACGACCTAATCACAATCGAATAGAATTCAAACCTTTGAATAACAGTATTTGGGCAAAGCCAAAATAACACGATTAAGGAAAATTCGATCTGAATCCACTCTAGCGAGAGCTCGTCGCTAGGCAGATATTTGTTGGGAAGCAAAAGCTCTTTTCTTATATTCAATAGGAATATATAATCGTTTGCCGGGTTTGTCAGATACTTGTGGGTTAGATTCCTTTAGTTCGTTCAGAAAGTTTTCATATACGGGTGAAAATAATGTTGATTGTTTGTACAATTTAGAATTTAAATTTTTTTTCTTCCTAATGCTGTTTATAGCAGCTTCTAGTTGAGAATAGGTGGTACGGTATAGCCATTTTTATTTTGTGTGATGGCGACACTCCTATTGATATCTTCAAATGTTGTTGTCACGTAGTTTCATCTATGTTGTTTTAAATTCTTCAGTATTAACTGTTGGATCTTCATAAACGTCTGTTAAGTATCCCAGTCTTTTTGATTTGCAGAGGACTGCTGCTGCTTTGGTTTTTTTGTAGAGGTTGAACAAGTGTGGTTAGGTTAGTTAGGTTTTTATCCTAACCTAACGATAGCCAGTATCTCGATTTCTTTACACTGTGTTTTTAGATTATCTGGAAGATTTTTATATCTCTCTCCCTAGATGCTAATATGCGGCGTAGTTATTTCCTTTGTATTATCTTCTACTGTTCATTATCTGTAGTATACTGTCGGTCATTCATAGTTTTTCTGTTTTGTAATTTTTGGTCACAGGTATTCGTTTATTATTTCTCTACCAAGGTTTTCTTATTTTTTCCTTTTTTTTTATTAAGACCCAGTAGTTTATTTCTGTTTTAAACTGTTTCTGTTAACATCAATAACTATTTCTGACTTAGAAATTTCTTGAGATACTTCCATATTTATTGTTTAATGTCATTATATCTTAGTTGTTTGAAATCATTATATCTTATATGATTATGCTTATGGATTTTTTTTTTTAATTTTAGAGAGGGTTTACTGACAAGATTACAGCCTAATAGGACCAAGATGAAAGTCGTGGGCCATCAACTGGATTCCTTCAGGTCCCGGTGCTTTCTTATTTTTGATTGCTTTTATGGCCGTTCTCATTTCCCTATCTGTTATTTCTATTTATTCTTGTGGGGATCTGCTTCGTCTTCGCCCACTTTTTTTTTTCAATGAATTGTGGTCTTTGTTCTGTTAACAATTCCTTGTAATAGTGCTTGCATTCTTTGTCCTGTATGTTTCCCAATTTAATTTTTTCTTTTGAGTTTTGTTTAATCTTTTCAGTACTTTCCATGACTCCGAAGTTCTTGTACCTCATATATATGTTTCAATATTAAAGCAGATTTTTGCTTATTTTTAATTCTTTTATTGTGTTATTTGTTTTTTCACTTCTATATCTTTTTCTCTATATTCTTCATCTTCATCTTCATCGTTGTTTGTAGTCAGCCATTTTCTGTATAGTTGCTTTTCTGGGTATTCTGATCTTAGATGCTGCTGCTCTGAATAGTTCAATTGATGTGCATCTATACCATTCCCTCAAGTTACGCAACCATGAGATTCTTCTTCTTCCTACGCTTCTCTTGCCTGGATTTTCCCTTGTATAATCAATTGAAGTAGGTTGTATCTCTTATTACGCATAACATGCCCCAGGTATTACAGCTTTCATGTCTTGATGGTTTCCAATACTTCCATTCTTTTGTTGATTCTTCTTATGACTTCGTTGTTTGTTACATGCTCGGTCCATGATATCTTCAGTATTCTTCTATACACCCACATTTCAAATGCTTCCAACCTTTTAGCAGTCGACGCGTTAAGTGTCCATGCTTCCATCCCATAAAGCAGAGTCGAGAAAATATAACACCTTGCCAGCCTAACTCTCAGGTCCAAGTTTAGTTCTCTTGAACAAAGTACCTTTCTCATTTTATTAAAGTTTGCACGTGCTTTCTCTATTCAAACTTTGATTTCTTTGGAGTAATCGTTTGTGTAATTAATTATTGTACCAAGATAGTGGTAGTTTTCAACTTGTTCTAAAGCACTACCGTTAATTTTCAGGCTTTCACCATTATTTTGGGTTTTTGATATCCTCATAAATTTGGTTTTCTTGGTGTTTATTGATAATCCATATTCTTCTCCATACTCAACTATCTTGTTCATTAGCTTTTGAAGGTCTTGGAGGTTTGTCTGCTATTATGATAGTATCGTCCGCATATCTAATATTGTTAATTGGTGTTCCATTGACCTTGATTCCTGCTGTTTCTCCTCAAGAGCTCTTTTCATAATTTCTTCAGAGTATGCATTGAATAGTAGTGGTGACAATATACACTCCTGTCGCACTCCTCTTTTAACTTCGAACTCTTCTGATGTGTGTTCATTAATGCGTACGTGTGCCTGCTGTTTATAATATAGATTTGTTATAATTCGAAGGTCATTGTGTTGTAGTTGTTTTGCTTTGATGATTTCCAATAGCTCTTTGTGGCGGAGTTTGTCGAAAGCATCTCTGAATTAGTACGTTGAATGCAAAGAGAACTTCACGGGTACCTACGCCATTACGGAATCCAAATTGAGTTTCTTCAATATCCATATCAAGTGTTTTGTAAATGCGTTTATGAATGATCTTTAAAAACAATTTAAGTGTGTGAGACATCAGGTTTATGGTACGGTGTTCGGTGCATTCTCTAGCATTTTTCTTTTCTGGGAGACAAATGAATGTTGAGGTCAACCATTCGTTGGGTATGTCACCCGATTGATAAATTTTATTAAAAAGCTTTAAGAGGACATCAATGTACTCATTTTCTATTATTTTAAGAATATCAATAGGCAGTTGATGTGGTCCCGGGCTTTTTCCGTTTCTGGTGTTCTTTAGTGCATACAGTATTTCTTTCTTTGTAATTTCTACACTTGTTTCTCTGTCCTCAAGTAGTTCTATATTGTACTGTTTTCTTTTATAGTGTTCAACGGTTTTTCTGTAGAGGGGGTCTTGATATGTTTCCAATTTAATGCCCATTTTCGATGTCAGTAGTTTATGGTCCGTTCCATATTCTGCTCCTCTTCTGACTCGCATATATTTAATCTTTATTGTGGTATTTTGTTTGATTATTATGTAGTCTATTATCGATTTCAGCTTTCGTGTTTCTTGCGTCCATGATTATATTTTTATGTCTGAACAATCCGTTGGTGATTTTTAGGTTGTTTAGTTCGCATAATTCAATCAGACGTTCTCCGTTATCGTTTTGCTCATCCTCTCCAAATCTCCCCACTACTTTATCGTTTTCTTTCCTTCCGGTTCTGCCGTTAAGGTCTCCTGTAATTATTATCTCCACGTTCTTCTTAATTAGCTCTATTTGATGTTGAAGTTGTTTCGTGAATGTTCTTTTTTTACTCTCGGAGAATCATTTGTTGGTGCATATACTTCAAGTATCACTGTTTCTTTACCGTATATATCTATATGCATTTTAATTATTCTCTCGTTGATTGGCTCCCATGTACTAACCCTGTTCTTTCCACTTATTTTTGATTAGTATTCCCACTCCTGACTTTGCTCTATATTCTTTATTAACTCCGCTCCAGCAGTAAATATGGTCTTCTATTGATTCCGTCCCATTTCCTTTTTTTTGGTTTCTTGTTGTTAGTAGTATGTCGATGTTGCTTTCTCTAAACTCCTTTATTACTTTCGTCGCCTTTTGTTCCATCCTTGTATATTCCACGTTGCACATATAATGTTTAATCTTTTCTTTGTTTTTATTTTTGGTTGAACTTTAATAAGACTGGGTTTAGCGAACTCTTCGCAATATTGCCCCCCCCCCCTCCATATCCGAATGGTGTGAATTCATCTTGCGATTTTCATTATTCTTACCCTTACGTTTTGCTGTGTGTTAGATTGCTAATTCCTAACGGCACAACCCCGTTTGGAGGACCTTTTCTTTAGCCGCCCCTTTTGGATCAGACGCTGTTGGTTCTTCGGCCCTCTCGACCATTGTGACTTTTCCAGCCATCCTCTGCTCTCGAGACTATGACCGGATTTCACCTGTACCCCAGGCAGGGACCCTCACAAGATGCTATTAGCCGGGTCAGCTGAACCCTAGTTACTCCTCAATTCCTCCTCTTTTATCCGGGCTTGAGACCGGCTGCATTGGTTATAGAGCTACTCAATTCACCCCATACCAATCCAGGCAGAGTTCGACATTTCTAACATTACCAAAAAAATCCAATGCCTTAAACTGCGATGACTATCGAATATTAAGCATATTGTATCGTATTCTTAAAAATTTTCTCAGAATCATTTATACACGAATTTACATGAAATATGAGTTTCAGATGAGTGACACTTAATTCGGATTTCGAAATTGAATGGGAACACGGAAAGCTCTTTTTGCCTTAAATGTGTTAACACAACGATGCAGAGACATGAATGTAGATGTTTATGCATGCTTTATTGATCATCGAAAAGCATTCGACTGAGTTAAAAGATGATCGAAATTCTGGGAACAACTGGAATTGACAAACGAGACTTGCGAATTATCTCAAAACTATCTTGGTACCAAACGGCAACAATTGAAATTAAGCACACAACATCCGAAGACATACGAATCCGACGAGAAGTGCGACCATTCACAGTTGTTGAATTTGTCCATACCTAGTAGTTGAGCTTTTTCCTATCTACTGAGTCGTCCGCCTATAATGTAACTTTTATAATGTTGGTATTTATTTAGTAAGCCCAGTTCAATAAGCTATATGTAATTTTGCACTGCGTGTTGTCTCCTACCCTAGTCATTCCTAGAATCGGTATTCTTCTGACAAAGTTCTTCGTTAATTTATAAAGAATATAATTAAACCCTTTACATTAAAATTCATCCGGGAAAACCGTTCATCAATTCTGAATTGAAAATTATTCATTCAGTATCATTTTCATAACAATGCCGTGTTTATTCCGATAATTATCACGATGATATCATGGTCATTGTGAGCAAATTGGGGTTGAGGTTGGCACAGATAATATTTTATATGTACATCTGGGTCGCTATTGTCTGGCCACAATCGAGGATATGGCATGCAGATGATGATCTTTTATCCAAAATGCAATTAGGTTGCGAAATTTTACGTGTCGCGAGAATTGTTTACATAGTAATGAATTAATTAACATGATTAGTACAAGATTTTTGTTTTGATAAGTGCATATTCACAATTTACTCTTAATTCTAAATAAAGATTAAATGGCACAGTCCATTATTATAAAAGCAATATTTTTTCCAAAAATTAATGGGATGTATTCGCTCCGTGCGTGACTGACGCGACACCTACTGCCTTCATCTGACAATTTTGGAGTCCCAATTTTCAGGTTAAACATGTGACATATGATTGACATTGTTAAATACATGCGAAATTGTCAATTATTAATAAATTAGTTTTTTAACTATATTATTTTCAGTTTATGTACTAAATAAATGTAGTATTATAAACTGGGTTTCTCAAAATTCATCATAATATATCTTTTCAACTCCAAACGGAAAAGAAAGGGAAAAATCGAGTACAGGCAAATCAAGTTTTTCACGCAAAAGAGCATATAATTAAAAACAATAATAGTAAAAGTTATTATATAAAAGCTAAAGTCATCTGCAGTTAGCTTGAAGCCTTATGAAATATCATTCAAGGTAAATTATTTAAATTTTTCCTATTGCAATTGCATAAAAATGAAATTATGTGATATTTACTTTTTTCATATTAATAGCACGAATTAATCTTTTTCTTTTCTCTAATTTATATGTCATCTTTGGGAACCTATAAAAACTACACTCACTGTTTTTGTTATTATTAACACAATTAAATACGCAACATGTATTTGCACACATTTTTAATAAAATTTATGCGTAAAAATATTTTGTCCAATATTCCGATTTTGTCATATTTCGCCGCTACGCACGCTGGCATCGTTTCAATCGTTTCAATGTACCCCTACCATGGTCACGCACGGAGCGAATATATATATATATATATATATATATATATATATATATATATAAATATATATATATATATATATATATTATATATATATATATATATATATTATTGTGATATTAAAAATCATAATGCGCCAAGCAATTAATTAGCTAATTAATTAATTAAAATTATTTAAATGATATGATTATGAGTCTATCACACTTTTTAATTCTCTTATCTCAGGGTTATATTCGTGCTTCAATATCTACGCTTTACATGTGAAAGGTAAGGTCCAAAGAATACCGGAATAAAAAACATATATGATATACCATTATATATTGAAATAAAAATAATGAAATAAAATTCACACTCAAATGTTTTCAATAAACAATATCTCATTATAATGATTCTCAAAATTTTGTTCTACATACGTGAACCTTCAAAATTAATGGTACAAACAATATTAGTTAAAATCTCAAAATCCCAAATATTATTCTAAATCTCCTAATCAAAATATTTATATCCTTTTTAAATTAAGTGTAAAAATTTGTGTTATCAATAAAAGAAAAACTGCAGAAAACAAAACTATCTCTCTATGATGATGAATGGTCCAAATCCTTGTTCCGTGTAGCCTACACTATCTATTCTTAGCAGCTCCCTAGGTAATCAGCAATCTTACAACAAATTGTTGCAAGTTTATCGTCCTTAATGATCTCCTTTAAATGCAAGAATCGTTCAAATTATGCTAGCCTCTTCTTTTCTCGATACACTGAATCTCTCGTTGGCCTGAGTGAAAAATGACTCTTGAATATCTTCTCTTTACGATAAACTGAATCTCTCGTTGGTCTGAACAGTGACTCTTGGAATATAAGTAGAAAAATATGACTTACAATCTTTTACTGGATCAGCTTCTGTCAGACCCACTAACTACACGAAAACTCACAAACTTTCTATCTTTTTTTTTCAAAAACTAACTAAAGTTTCATTCTCAAACCAACCATCCCCCCTTTTTCAATCTCATCCAATCAAAACGCGTCATACATCTCCCATTTCTTCATTTTGATAACACAAACAAATTTTTACCAATTATAAGATTTGCTAAAACTTGTTTACAAAATAATATTTTCCTACCAGTTCTTAAAAACTAACAAAAACATATCTTTCTAAAATCTATTCTATTGTCCTAATCTCTGCACTAATGTATTTGGAAAACCCGGTTCAATTGTCTTAAGTTCGCTCACGTCACTCAAATATATTTTAACAAAGAAAATAATTTATGCATATCTTACGTTTTGTTCAATATAGGTAATCCAAAGATAAAAGAGTTTAATTCTTCGAAATAATTGTTGTTTATTATTCTACTTATCTGAATTATTTTAATTTTTTGAACTTTGAAATATTTTAAAGCAAACCAATATTTTTCTCGATTTTACATATCATAACAATATTATATATATATATATATTATATATATATATATAATATATATATATTATATATATATATATATATATATATATATATATATATATATATATATATATATAGTGAAAAGGAGATAATACTGGGAAGTACCCTTTTATAACTGAGGAAGCAAAATAAAACTAGGGTGCTTCGTTCGAAGTGCTTTTAATTAAAGGTCTAAGCTTTCGTCAATGATTATTGACATCATCAGAGTAAACCTAATTCTAGCAAGTAACTCAGTGACTTGGGTTGAACACAAAGAAAGTATTGTCTATGTATATATTAAACCTAGTTGCAGAAATGGTATCCATAGTTTACAATGTGTTTTCTATTTAATTATAAACGATATACTTTCTTTGTGTTCAACCCAAGTCACTGAGTTACTTGCTAGAATTAGGTTTACTCTGATGATGTCAATAATCATTGACGAAAGCTTAGACCTTTAATTAAAAGCACTTCGAACGAAGCACCCTAGTTTTATTTTGCTTCCTCAGTTATAAAAGGGTACTTCCCATATTATCTCCTTTTCACTACATAGTACTCGTACCCGTTATCATCCTTTTGGTTATATATATATATATATATATATATTATATATATATATATATATATATATATATATAAATAATACTCCAATATTGTGTGCAGCGGAAGATAGGACAAAGAAGTACTTTTTTTAGTTTTACCAAGCTTTCGCAAATCTTTATTTGCATCATCAGGGTGCTACAATAAACAGAATCAGTACAAATTACACCCAAGTGATTGAGGTTTTTTAAAAAAAAGATAAATATATGGCATTGTTCGGATTTTTGTGTTATCTACCACTGTATTCTTTTAATGTCTGCCAATACCAATGGTTCAAAACAATTTATATTAATAATAAATAATATTTTTTGCAAAATAAAATTTTTACTGTTAAGTTTAATAAATTGGCAAATAAACTGAAAACTTTGGTGCGAATGCAGGGACATAAACTGAAAACTGTGCTTTTATTAGAGAAGGAAGCGCAACGAATACGGTTAAACTGAAATAGACCTTAAAAAATTTATGCTTGGGAAATGAACTCTGCATGAACTGGTTTTGTTGTAATTAAAAACCGAGTAAAATGAAAAAGAGTAAGTAGGGACTGTACACTTTTTTAAAACCCGTTCAATATTTTCTATTTTTTAAGGTTTCTGTTTGTTTTATTAAATCTGAATTACCGTTGATTAAGTAATTTTGAAAAAAAAAAAAAATAATTTGTTTGCTAATAATCTCTATCTAATGGAAATGCATCAATGCTCCTAAATTTAACAATCTGATAAATTAATGTAGTCAACTAACAATGTTTTTATAACTTAAATTATTACTAAAAACTTACCGAGATTTTGACCCAGCTAGATATCTGGAGTTTTTTGAGTTTTATGTACCCGAGAAAACATTTACGAATCTCTAAAATTCTAAAAACTAAATACAGCATTCAGCAAAATCACTTATCTCTCAATAAATATTATATGTCCAATACCTATTTCATCTTTCAAAATGAATTATACAGTAATTACTAATATCTTTATAGAAGTCTTCGAGACATGGACATTATCCACATCAATGCTCAAACCCACATGATTGCTGCGATATGTTGACGATACGTTCATCATTTGGCCCCATAGCAGGGATGCTTTGGTGTATTTTTAAACCCATCTGAATGGTATACACTCTAGTATCCAGTTTACGATGGAGGTGGAAACTCATTCATCCATATCCTTTCTTGACGTTATTATAAAGAAAAACCAATCCAAAGGTTTTCAACAGTCTGTTTATCAAAAACTCGCCCATACCAATCGTTAGTTGAATGTCAATTCTTATCGTCCACCTTCATAAATTAATTCAGTCATTAACATCCTTGTCTCCTTCATAAATTCACATCAATAGGAGCATCCACATATGTCTCTCATTATCACGAAAGCTTTTTCCCTTACATCAAAGGTGTCACTGACAAAATTAACAAAATTCTTAAATGAAGAGGAATACAATGGTAGAAATACTAATTTTAGGGCTTCTTTACGTAGTTTTTGATTTAGCATTGTATTAATTGTTTGTTCGTTGTATCTACCACCAGAGAAAAAAACCAGTACCTTCTTCTCGATTACATATACAGGCAAAATATCCACAAAAATAGCCAAACACATAAAAAAGAAAGGAATAATACCAGCTTTCCGAACAAATAACAATCTAGGCAAATATATCAAAAACAACAAGAGTCAAAATAAAAAACACTTACACAGTGGTGTGTACAAACTTCAATGTGGCGACTGCCCAAAAACTTACATCGGTCAAACTGGTAGAAACTTTGATAAACGAATAGCAGAACATAAAAGGGCTTTTAATAATAGAAAAACAGAGTCTACATACGCACTTCACCTTCTAGATCAAAATCATTTTTTTAATGACGAATTTAAAATTCTCCATATTCAAAATAAAGGCCTCAAGCTATCCTTGTTAGAATCTATGAAAATTAACAAATTAAAAAACACAGATATAATTCTGAGTGACCAACTTGAGACAAACAGTTCTCCCCTCCTCAATCTATTTCATTAGAGACTATAAAATGTAAACGCATGCCAAAAATAGATCACATGAGAAAGACAATCAGCCGAAACAGCTGTAGTGATAAGAGATTAAAATACATTTTGTGGAAGTTTGAAAAGTTTTCAGTGTTTTATTGTTACATAAAATGAATTTCCATCAAGTTACGGTCGAATCCATCATTTATTCAACACTATTTTTGCTTCAACACTATTTTGCTAAACAAACTCTTCCTGACAGCAGGTTTCTGCAAGGACGACCTTCGTTGTCGGCTTAAAGCAATAATAACAGTCCATTTACCTCATCGCTAATGACACAATGCACTGTAAATTGCTATTTCGCCGTATATGGCGTCATTTTTTACCGTCCGCCATAACTTATGCACACCTTCACTTTCAACACACGAGACGAGTTGACGAGATCAGTAGATCATTTGTCTTGCGATGCACGTACTCGTGATCAGTAGTTACTTTGTCGGTTTTCAATTATTGCAGATTCCCTATAAGATATATAGACTTCGCTCAAACCAATTTCAAAAAGACTTTTATATTTGTGATGAAATAATATGGATCAACACTTCTCGTGAGTCCACATATGCGGAGTTGTTACAAAATTTATTTACTTACCTTTCACTAATGTTATATTATATTTACATTGATTATGTTTTTAATTTTATTTAAAAAAAAATAAGGAGTTTATTATACAGTGTTTTTCAGATAAAACTATCCACTTTAAATGACTTGTGAACTTCTACTTTTTAGGAAAAACCCAAAAACACGTCAATTAATATTTGAAGGGGGAGACATTATATCATATTTAACGTTGCTGAGAAATGCACCCTTTCACCTCCGTATCATCCCTTTATTTTTTTTAAATTACTTCCCCCTTTTTTATATGATATTTGGATTTTCGTCTTTCTACTGATTTTAGAAATGTGTAATACATGATGCTTGAAGTGATTAGTTTATAAGAAAAATAAATACAAACGCAAGAAAATTGGATTGAAAAAAAAAATTATTTTTTAACAATTTTATTACACACATTTAGAATTAACATTTTCACTACTAAAAATTTTTACAATAATTGTTCAAAATGACTGCCCTTCGCTTCCATACAATAGTACAATCTATTTTGAAATTCTTCTCTGACACTGCTTAACAAGTGGGCAATTGTCGACATTCATCCTCTATTCTTTATCGTAAATCATCTAGAGATTCTGGTTGAGTAGCATAAATTTTTGTTTTTAAATACCCCCATAAGAAGAAGTTTAGGGGTGTTCAATCCGGTGACCTAAGTGGCCAATCCATCATCTGTCGTCTATTACCTATTCAAGGACCGGGAAACGTTTCTTTTAAAAGTTATCGCAGAGGTAAAGCAAAGTGTGGAGAAGCTCCATCATGTTTAAATACAACCAAACCTTCGGAAATGTTATCATCATTTTCTACTATTCTTCTAATACGATCAACCATTTGTCTAAAGAATTCAAGATACGATACATCATTTAAGTTTCCAGTGATACAGAAGGTTCCGATAATGTGATCACGTAGGATACCACACCATACGTTTAACCTTTGAGGATGATCCGAAAAGCAAATATTGTTTAACAATTGTGGATTGTTAATGATGCAATGTATCATTAATTCACAAAATTCGGGACGACGATCAAAATCTTCTTCATTTGACTCTTGTATTAATTTAATTTTATATGGATGAAACTTAAATTTATGTAGGACTCGGATGGCTGTAGAAGATGAAACATCGATTGCTCTGCTTATTGTTGACAGTTACTGTGATTGTTAAGCCTCCAAGATATCTTGCCCTAAAACAACGACGTTATTTGCTTCGTTATTGTTTGTTATGTTTTTTATTGAAAACTGACCCTCTTGCTCTAAATTTCTGCATCAGTTCAATCACATTATGGTGAGTTTCATTAAACATTCTAGCATCAGCTCTTGCACAATTATTATTTTTGTAGTATAAATCTATAATTTCGATTCTTTCTTGCAAAGTGTACACCATTTCAGCGATCAAATTGCACACGTATCAAAATAGGCTGTTACTTACAAGTTATAACAAATTGTCGTTGGGTATTAACCGATTAAAGCGAAAGTAAGAATAATATCGAAAACCTTTGAAAAAACTTTAATAAAAAGTGAATTTTTTTTGTTTCTTGGTTTTTGAAGGTACTACAAATAGTACGGTTAAATATTTAAAAAGTTTAAATTATGCTACAACCTATTTTGTTACAGTCAATTAAGGTGAGAGAGATACTATCTTGTAACAGGAAAATTGTCTATCTCATAAACTAATTACTTCAAGCCAAAGGTATTATACATTTTTGAAATCAGTACAAAAAGGAGAATCCAAATATAAAATAAAAAACGGGGGAAGTAATTAAAAAAAAATAAAGGGTTGATACAGGGAGTGAGAGGGTGCATTTCCCAGCAATCTTAAATATGATATAATGTCTCCCCCTGCAAATATTAATTGACATGTTTTTGCGTTTTTCCAAAAAATGAGAGGTTCAAAAGTTATTTAAGGTGGATAGTTTTATCTGAAAAGCACTGTATATTACTGACCAAAAGCGACCTATTGGGTTTTTAGAATGGAATTTAATGCTCGATGGCTTTCCCCGAGTGGGTCTTTTCATATTATCGTAATTTTGGTATGATAATATATTTTGGTATTCACATCTACGGGGTGCCTTTACTACAAGATGGTGACATTAATCGATTACTTTTATATTAAGCTTAACTTTTTTTTAAATTTAATTCCGCTGCAGTCAGCGAAGGAAAATTTCAGCGATTGGTCACGTTCAGTAAGGCAAACTTCGACAGAAACCAAATTGATATTGAGTAGTAAAAATCATCATATACGGTGGGTGTGTTTTCAGAAAAGAAAATTGAAGATGAAGATAACAAAGAAAATAGATCATGAATATAGGAACGTACCTACCTAGATATACAAAAAGATAATTGCGATCATTTACGACGTTAAAGAATAGAAGCTAGACCAAAGAAAATAAGAAAAGCCATCATTCCAGCATTAGACTTAAGCCAGCTTAAAAATGAACATCTACGACAAACAGTGCGAGAAGAAATAAACACCAGCCTCAGTGTAGCAGAAAGCCAAATCCGCAGAACAGACAACATATATGAAAAACTTAAGTATATAAATACTATAATAAGAACTACGGGAAAGAAACACCTAACCAAATCTGTAAAGAAACATAAGGTGTGGATGACACCAGACATTCTAGAGCTAATGGATGAAAGACGTAAAATGAAGAATAATGCAGAAAAATACAAAGAGGTTGATAAGAACGTAAAGCAAAGAATAAGAAATGCCAAAGAATCATGGATTACAGAACAATGTGTAGAAATGGAAAACTATGAAAGAAAGTATGACACGTTCAATATACATAAAAAAGTAAGAGAAATTACAAGAACCCAAAGAAGACGTCAAATAAGTTTGCTTAAGAACAAAGATGGAAAGATTATTATAGATTTAACAGAGAAAATTAATAGACGGAGTGAATACATAAGAGAATTACTTGAGGACAACAGAAATAACATTGTTCTGATATATGGCGAAACGGGACCTGAAATTCTAAAATGTGAAGTAGAAATGGCACTTAAAAATTCCAAAACTGGGAAGGCAAATGGACCGGATGAGGTTCTTACCGAATTGCTAAAGCTCTTGAATGATGAATCAATAGGTATAATATTGCACTTATTTAATACAATATACAATACTGGCATTATACCTCAAGAGTGGCTGTTGTCTACATTCGTTACACTGCCAAAGAAATCTAATGCTAAAGAATGTTCAGAACATTATCAATAACAACAATTCAGAACAATATCTTTAATGAGCCACCTACTAAATATATTTCTAAAAATCATCCACAACCGAGTTTATCAAAAGTTCGAGTCAGATATTAGTAATACACAGATGGGGTTCAGAAAAGGGCTTGGTGCTCGAGAAGCTCTCTTCGGTTTGAATGTTCTCACACAAAGATGCCTAGACGTTAATCAGGAGGTACATACGTATTTTATCGATTTTGAAAAAGCGTTTGACAGAGTACGCCATGATAAGCTTAGAGAGATTCTTGAAAGGAAGGACATAGATAATAAAGATCTGCGAATAATTCTCAATCTATATTGGAATCAGAAAGCTAACATCAAATAGAAACTGAAACATCACAAGCAATAGAAATACGTAGAGGAGTACGACAGGGTTTGCATTTTGTCACCTCTGTTATTTAATGTATATAGTGAAAGCATCTGTCAGGAAGCCCTTTTACAAGCAAACGGAGAAATCGTAATTAATGGAGAGATTGTAAATAATATTCGATACGCGGACGACACTGTACTAGTTGCAAGAACAGTAGAAGAATTACAAAGATTACTTACAGACATAAATATTTACTTGCAACAATTATGGTATAAATATCAATATTAAAAAAACCAGTGAAGTAAAAAGACGTATCGAAATTGCCAGGGCCACCTTCATAAAGATGAGAAAATTATTCTGCAACAGAAATATAAGCATCCCTCTACGATTAAGAATGCTGAGAGGCTATGTATTTAACACGCTATTATACGGTGTAGAGACCTGGACTCTCAAACAGAACAACATGAAAAATATTGAAAGTTTCGAGATGTGGTGCTACCGTCGAATGCTGAAGATTAGTTGGGTTGAAAGAATAACAAACTGTGAAGTATATACGAAGAATAGGAAAAGACCCAGAGATTTTGTTAACGCTAAAGCGAAGAAAAACTCGAATATTTTGGTCACCTGATGAGAGGACATAAATACGCATTACTTCAAAATATAATGCAGGGAAAAATAGAAGGAAAACGGAATCCAGGCCGTAGAAGAATGTCATGGTTGCGGAATTTGAGAGAGTGGTTTGGCTGCACCACTAATGAACTCTTTAGGTCAGCCGTAAACAAGGTCAGAATAGCCTTGATGATTTCCAATCTCCGATAGGAGTGGCACAAAAAGAAGAAGACGACGTTAAAAAACAAAAAATGGTAAAAGACTTAAAATAAGTAAAAACGAAAACTATGAAAATGGGTCACACACACACACATAGTGATCAACCTTTCCCCTAGAAACATTGTATACCATTGTAGAGTGACATCAACATATCCGAATGCTGCCCACTGTCCAATGCGCGTTAATTTTGGGTCGTAATGCATGTTATAATAATACCATATGGAAGATGGTTGTTTATCTTTTTTTATTTTGAAGTATCAGTCCATTTTCACTGTGCTTCATCTACCCCTAATAATATAAAATTAGAAGGTCAGATTCCTACACTATGCTATCGAAATAAAATAAATCAATTTAATAAATTTTACCGACGTGCCAAACATAGTTTTACCTGGTTTTAGTCGACATACAAAATAATTTGTAGAAAAAAAAAATACCTTTGTGAAGTCATGAAGTTTCTCGCTTTTCTGTTAATTGATATCTTTTATGAACAAAGAAAGCTAGTTATCATATTTTTGCCTAATTTCTTCCAGTTTCGTGATATTTGTCAGCAATCTCGTTATCTAAGCGAGAGCCCGATAGAAGAGAAATTGCACATCTTTTATTTTAACAGGAAGTCCTTCTGCCTTCCAAGATGCTTTTTTATTTCTGCCAACAACAAATCTCATTATCCAAACACCGTAGCAATTCAAAGAAAAATTGCCGGGACCTCACGGAACTATAAAAACACTTTAACTTTCGTACTTTTGTTTTACTACTCCCTAGGGATTATTCACGCTTTTGTTGTTTGTTTGATTGCATGTTTGGGGATGTTTCCTTTTGCTTTTTTGTATAATTCCTGTCGTTGCAGTCTTGCAGAAAGACCTTGCACGACACCGTTATTCTTTTTATACGGCAAAATATAGTTTTCCGCCATTCTAGAAAAAAAAATAGCTGTTTATGCAGTTTTTGGTAACGTAAAGTAGCAATCCACAACTACCAACTATTTACACAGTAAAAATTAACTTTATTCACTTTTACCTTTTTTTCGTTTTTTTTATCGTTTGATTAATAGATAGAAAAAGCAAGTATAAAGAATTTATTGGTATGACGAGAAATGTAAGCAAATTATTGAAGTGTGTGTCATGACTTGTGGCCCCTTTATCGATACAGCATTTTAAAATTGCTTTAAAAAATAGGGTTGATATAAGCAGTCTTTAAATGTTTAGTATAATCAAATATTGATATTCATATATCTGAAACATTATCCTGGAACAAATTACAGAGTGTAACTATATGGTAACAAGGACTGCAAAATAAACTTACCAAAAGTTACTGAAAATTTCATTATTACTACTATATGGTGACAAGAAAACAAAGCAGTTTACAATATTTTATTTTGATGAAAGGCTTTGAAACAGTTTTTCTCTTCAGTGAAACAGAGCCTTGCATTGCATTTTTCACACTTTAAATGACTCGCTTCCTTGATGCAATACCTTCATCTTCTATTTGTGATACGTATTGGCCAATGGGCATAAGAATGCAATCTTGCTAAATCATTTGCCCGTTTACTTACTGGACATCTTATTTTTGGAAAACCACCCTGACACACACTTGACAATTGACATAATGCTTTTGCAATGTAAAATCGAAATTTCTTTAGAGGCATGAACTTTACGTTTAAAGCTTTACAGTTCCGATGGGCCCATGCAGGGATCGGCAATCATCATCAATGATCATCTGGTTAAACAAAACATTTTAAAAAATTATTCCACACCTAAAATTCAGAAACACTTCAATACGAATAGAAACGATTCTCTTGTCCATTAAATTGTTGGCATCTATTTATCCACCTCATAGACATAATATCCTAGTTTTAAGAATACGATAGCTTCTTTGCATTTTTCTGGGTAGCAGACTATTGGAACGCCAAAAATACTTTATGGGAATCACGACCAACTACAACGAAAGATAGAAACTTACATCGATCAATACAGTAATAAACAATTCTTCTAATAATTCTGCATATTTATTTGATTATAGATTTTTTAAATCCAGATCATTTTGCATTCTACCGAAGAATTTACGTCGCAATTTGTTTCATTTGTAGACCAATCCAGTTATTAAAAAATAAACCTTTTCCGCAAATCGCCAGAAAATTTTGACATTCCTTGTCAAAATTTCTTGAAGAAAAAGTCAGGACTTCCGTTACTGTAAGGAAATGTCATTTCCTTACTGTAAGGAAATGATATTTCCGTACAGTTGTTAGTGTTCTACATAAATGATAGAAAACACATTGCTTATAAGGAATTAATTTATATTTTGAAAACATCAAGTCATTGCTGAATACATTTTTAAGATCAATTTGTTATATTTACAGTAATTTGACAGTTAGTACAATTATTGAACATTGGAGGAACACTCTTAGAACTATGAGAAACATTTTGGACAACATGCAGGGTGGAAGTGTCATTTTGTTGAATATTTTGTACTGTGAAAATTTTATTTGCCACCTCAACCTTATTGTTAAGCGATTCTTCGATATATCCTTCAGCAACGTTTGATGACTTCCATCCGCCATGCCTCTTTAAACTAGTTATGTCGGCACCAAGTCAACCAATATTGTTGCAGAAGACCGACGAAAGCAGTGACCAGTATATTCTGTCGGATTTACCAAGTTCAAATAAGTAGCAATTATTTTGGGCATTTTTCTAAATTGATGAATTCCTACCACTTGTCTACAACCCTTTCCGCTTTGATATTTAAAGAAAAATCGGTCACTGTTCATATTTTCTGGTCTTAACGAAACATACTTTCGATAAACATTCAAGTAGATCTGATTAATTACAAATGATCTTGGTTTGTTGGTTTTCGAATCAGGTATGCTGATTAAAAGCTTAGATTCTAAGTCTTCTATATCGTGTACAGTCATTCGGACTAACTCATCCATTCTACAGGCCCCAGAAATACCAAATATTACAGCCACCTAAAAAATAAATAAAGCTATAATCTAAATAGAAATTAAAACCTTGTAAATTACCTTAATCATTAAATTTTCTTATCTGGAGCTTCCTGGATAAATTTTTCAATTTCTTCCTTCGTTAAAATCTTAGATTTCTTTGCCCTATAACCTTGAGCTTGCCGTTTCAATAAAGAACGAAGTTTTGAGTATGTAGATATATCTACATTGTGTTTAAGTGCAAGGGTTGACTTCAGCATTGAATAATTGGCCCATAATGTTAAAGATTTCATCTTTAAACAAAGGTCTAGGAAGTATGCCATTACAACATTTTCTGAGAAAGAACTCGTATTTTTTACTCATGCGATAATCCATAAAACGTCTGTATGCATTTTCGTACTTTTCTCTTGATTTCTTTGGCAATAATTCTAATGAAGCAGTATTCACTGCCTCAACCAGCTCTGGAGGAGTCCCAGGAATGGAAATTTCATCATCACTTATCATTTTACTTTCGAGAACACCAGCAATTAAATTTATAAGCGTCAAGTTTGACAATTCAACCTCAATACGTTTCCATAGTAACCCAAGTAATTTTATTAGGAATTTCAAAGCACCATTTATTTGGGAATAAAATTATCGCGTTTTTTTTAAATCAATCAATATCTGTCGAATTTTAAACGATTTGCGGAAAAATAGTATGTTTACCCTCGTAGAAAAGCCACATTTCTGGACTCTGTGTTGCTAAGTCTCGGCTTGCGCCTCGACTTAGCAATCTTCACAGTCGTCCAGGAATGTTAAGCTTTTCCTACCCGGTAAAACAATGTACTATTTTTCGTCCTTTTATTCTACTGTATAGACGGCCGTTTGTATCTAACAGTTGTAATGTGTAGTTATGAGAAATTACAAAAATACTCTCATCTAATAATTTATAAGTTCTTTAATGGTACTAATTTTTATTAAAAAATCAAAACGTCAAACTCATTATTATGCTCATAACTTAAAAACTTATCTATTTAGATATTGGTCGCCAACAGACAATTTTTCGGAAAAAAAATTAAAATGAGATAAGCTAAATTAAAATCGGTTAATTAACAAAAAAGTTCTTGCAAAATGCAGTCCCGTTGTTTGGGTACAAGCAGTTTGCCTGTAAAACTAGCATAGGCGTCCTTCGGTTTTTGTTTAATTTTTATTTAATTATATTTAATTAACTGCACAGTAAGCTGACACTATTCTGTATTACTAAACGCATAAAATACTAAATTGACAAAGCTCCTGATAAACTAAATTTTTATATAAAATGTTCTATTTATTACCAATCATTTATTTACGCAATTAACTGCTGGAACAAAACCTTTAATAAACTTTAAAGCAATATAAAGCA
This sequence comes from Diabrotica balteata, assembly GCA_918026665.1. Taxonomy (NCBI): domain Eukaryota; kingdom Metazoa; phylum Arthropoda; class Insecta; order Coleoptera; family Chrysomelidae; genus Diabrotica; species Diabrotica balteata. The sequence goes on along the minus strand of OU898281.1, from coordinate 17,265,310 downwards.
AAAATAAGCAAAGCATTTTGAAAAGTGCAAAGTGTTTGTTTTTTTAAATACCAACACTTTAATAAATTCTACTACTTCACGGTATGAATTCTATACATTGTATTATTTTGTATATTTTACGAATTATTGTTGGATATTAAACTGACTTAATTTAAATGGTATATTCAATCACTAAATCTCTCACAGATAGCAAGTTTGATTCATACAAAGAAATTCAAATAAAATGGGAAACTTACCCGTTGTATAGATATAGTTGACTAGGTCAAATATATCGTTCGACAGCACCGCAGATTCTGTCAACACCTGTCTGGATCGCCAGGTGTATTTATTTTCTATCTTTTTAACACAATAAGGCCGCACATGTATTGTTTACTATTAATAGTTTATTGTTTATTTTCAGTTAATTTCTGTTCAATTGTAGGAGATATCCGGCTTGAAGGACCAAGATAGTTGGATAGTAAACCTAAATTATAAAACTCAAACTGTATACCATTTAATTGCTAAGAGTGCAAATAACCTTACAAATGGTATATTATGTGCACATGCTGTTATGTATCTGACAAGTCTTATCTGTTGAATGTCTGTGGTTGCGCACTAGCCGGAACCGGAAAATGTTACTCTGTGGGTACTCGTTCCATTTGGCATTGTCAGGGTCGTGCAAATACGCAATACATAAACGCACACACGTGTTACGTTGTAAGTATAAGTTGTGGCATACAACTTCATCTTCTTCTTCTTAGTCGTTAACCTGATGCAGGTATCGTGATATCATGAAGCTATTAGCTAAATTTCCCAATGTTCCTTCACGTTTTTTTTATCTTCTGCCATTCTAACATATTTCGACAATGGAGCGCCAATGGTAGCAACAATATGGTCCATGTATCGTGTGGGAGATCTACCTCTATTTCTTTTGCCTTCTACTTTTTCCCTGGATGGTAAGTTTTTCAAGACCATTTAGCGCTTTTTGCGATTGCTGACCGCCGCTTTATTTCTTCAGTACAGCCTTCTTTGTTGGTTATTAATGAGCCCAGATACACAAATTTGTCTACAACAGCGATATTGTTTATCATGACCAGATGATTTTTGATTGTTGTTAGCTCTGTCAATTATCATGATTTCTCGTTTTATCTCTGTTTATTTTAAGGCCCATCGTTAAGCTTATGTTTTTTATCCGTTTGTAGCAGGTGAATCAATTCAGCTTCAGAACTAGCGAGGATAGTAGTATCATCTGCATATCTCAAGTTGCAAATCTTCCCGCCAATGGTGATGCCAAACGTTCCAGTCCTCAGTAGCTTTCCGCTTTATCCATTCACCATATATGTTAAATAGAATTGGGCTTAGTATGCAGCCTTGTTTCACGCCCATTGTGACTCTGAAACTATTGGTTAGGTCCTCATTTATTCTAACTCTGGCATAATTGTTATTGTACAGGCTTTTAATTAGCAGTACCTATCAGATGATTTTGGACTCCGATTTCAGATAAAACCTGCCACATTTTACTCCAGTTGACCAAATCGAAAACTTTACTATAATCTATGAAGCATAGATTTACTATGATTTTTCTACAATCTGCCGTACCTTTAAAATTTGTTCTTTAGTACCACGTCCGGGGACGAAACCTGCTTGTTCCTCCGCAATGTTAGGTAGTCAAAAGGGCTTTATCCTCTCGAGAATTATGTGTAAGAGTATCTTACTGCAATGGCGCAATTAGAGCGATTATGCGATATTGCTACATAAATCTTTCGCTCCTTTTTTATGTATGGGAATATATAGTGATTGTGTCCAGGTCCTCAGGCCATTTACCTGTCTCCCACATATTTGACAAATTTGATGTATTATCCACTCCAACGTCATCTAGGCCCAAATAATTTCAATAGGTATGTTATCTGAACTGGCAGCTTATGACTTTTTTGCCTCATAATTGTTTGCTTCAACTTAATTTTGAGTACGTCAGGTTCCGTCGCAAAACTGGCATCTTTCTTGTTGTGATGGGGCGTCTGTGCTTTTCTCCATCATCAGTCGTCCACAGTATTCCTTCCATCTGTGTTAAATATCTTTTTTAGAATTGAGTAGAGTTCCGTTATCATCTTTGATAGCAAGGTAGTTTTGGTGTAAAGGAACGTGTTATCTGCTTTATTTTTTTAAACATGTCTCTAAGGTTCTCAGTTTTGCGTTTTATGCTCTTCTATGTTCCATGCAGATTTTGTTCATGTGTGTTCTTGTCCTTTTTGCAGAGTCTGTTTCATTTGACCGGGGTTCAGCGCTTTTATAGGCCTCTTTATCACTTTTCACTGTTCAGTCCTGTGGCTTTTAAAGCAGTTCCTCTCCTGTATTTTAGTCCACGTGGAGTCTGTTATCCATTGTTTCCTTCTTTCTTCTCTATCACTCTTAATGTTTTTCGCAGCATTATAGCGTTTATTACTGATGCCATCAATTTCTCTTTATATCGGTTGGTTCTTTGCTGACTACTATTGTTTTATTTTTTTAAGCATAAGATTATCATATTAAAATTCTTTTGCTCTTATGTTAAATCTGTGGACCAATCTCTGCAGACTATATTCATCTTTTGCTATCAATATTGTGTCGTCTGCGTAACATGGTATTTTCGAGTTTTTTCACTTCCCATTCTGTATCCTCTATCCTTTTGTTAACGCTTTTGATGATTTCATCCATGAGCAAGAAAGCAATATAGAAATATAGCTAAAACATTTCATTAATAAAGTATTGACGGAAACATTGTTAATGTTCATCGGGGGGGGAACAGCCGGCCTTCTATAAGAGACCTGGATGGATAAGTGAAACTGTCCTACAATTATTAAAAAACGGCTAAAAATAATGAAAAAAAAGTCTCCAAAAGCCATATGAATGTTGAAGCAAGCTAGCTCATTGACAACACAATGGCTAACTAGAAGACTGTAGAGAACAAAGCCCTTCGAACATAGTTTTAAGTGACAGTAAAAAAGTATGGTGCTTGTGCGTGTGGTGCTTGTTAATATTAGTGAATTAATTATCAAATTAGATTAGAACACTAAAGTTAAGCTTGATTTCAAGCAACTCTAGTAATTTAGGGTAGATCAAAATTGCTTATTGGTAATTTGTGATCAGTTTATAATGATAAATAAACGGAAACAAATTCCTCTCAGTGCAGTTTCTTGAAGATATCCTCCAATAATTGATTCCAGAGTTTTAGCACTAGCATAGGTATGGCAAATTATTATAATATTTTAAACAGTTTAACAGTGTACGTTTCGTGTTTTGTAGCACTTTACTGTTTTACTTTATTGTTAGTTGAAATGAAGAGATCCGGGATAAAATAAATTGTGAGCGATATTTTCTGTTTTAAGACTACAAAGAAAGTAATATTCTTTTTATTGTTAGCACTGATAAAGAATAAAAACAAACCTTCCTAAAAGATTAAATTCAGCGAAATGAATTTAAATTACCTGGAGTGAAGTAGTTATTAAAAGAAAAGTTTACGAATAAAACTATTATATTTTAAAAAGGTAAAATGTCATAGTTGTGACAGCTGAGGTAAGTTTGTTTTGGGGAAGAATAGTAATGTACAACGCAGATGATTGTTGCATGAATATATCTACCCATTTATTCTAAAGAACACATTTATAAACTGACTAAGAAAAACTTTTCGAATATACCAAAAATAAGCATATTATTGGAATCGACTTCAACGCACACTCTATCATTTTGGGGGTAGCAGAGATGCAAACAACATAGGTAAGTTGCTTTTTGATTATCTTTGCATTGCTGATCTTAATTTGCTGACCAAGGATAATGGACCCACCTTCAGGACATCAATAGCAAAACCATGGCCATGATATCTAACTGGCGTATGTCAGATGCATATACCTTATCATATTATGTATACGTATGGTTTAAGATAAACTCAATTAGTTCAGAACCGAGATGTAGAGACCTTAAGGTAATTAATTGGGAATCCATTACAAGGGATTAACATTTGCAAAAAAAATCGATAGTTAGAAAAAAGTGTAACGTTTCAATCAACCAATTGAACGTGATACCAAGCTCCGCTTTGTACTTGTCTCCCGTACTATATTATTCCAAAGCAACCTCACTAAATTATAAATATTTTTAGTAGCCGTTCCATGCTATATAAGCTGATACAAATTTTTATTCGCTCTTTTCAATCATATCACTACAATCATTCTACAATGAAACTTTAGTCACACAAATTGGTTAGTGTCTTTGCCGTATATACCGTGAGGAGCAAACAATAGCCAGCCATACTACAGAGTCATCAGCACTACTCTCATTGTCCTTTTTAGCCTCTGTGCTTTCTTGAAATAAAAGTTTGCAGAAGTTTCTACTTTCTTCTCCTAAATACTGAAGCAAGTCTCTCAGGTCTTTCATTTTAGACTAATTAATAAAAAGCCGAGACAAAGAGTAAGGTCGTGGCAATGTTGTTGCATATTTAAAAGTGGTATACATTTCAAAGTAGGTTTTAGAAGTAACAAATGTCCCAAGGTGTGTGTCAGTGTTAAAGTATACACCAAAAGGTTTATACTTTAGCATGCGATACTGTTGTATCTTAAACTCACAATCTTTATTCACAGGCTTTTTTAAAAAATAAGGAAGAAGTGTTGTATTCCAGTCATATATTATAGAGGAGTCATGTTTGATTCTTCTTCTTCTTCAGATGCAAATCCACTAATGGATGTTAGCGATCACATTTTCCATTAACTCTCTATTTCTTGCAATATGTATCAGAGATTGTATGTCGTTAACCCCTGTCCATTGCCTTATGTTTCGGAGCCAGGACATTTTCTTGCGTCCCATTCCTCTCTTGCCTTCAATTTTACCCTCGATTATAAGTTGGAGGAACTGGTATTTTTCATTTCGCATGATGTGACCTAGATACGCCGTTTTCCTTTTCTTGATGGTTTCGAAAAGTTGGCGTTCTTGGTTTATTCTTTTAAGGACATCTATATTTGTGATTTTCGCTGTCCATGGTATTTTTAGGATACGGCGATAAAGCCACATTTCGAAAGCTTCCAATCTGTTTATATCCCTCGTTTTGAGTGTCCAGCCCTCTACGCCATATAGCAGCACTGACCATACGTAGCACTTAGTAAACCTTAGTCTCAGTTGAAGATCGAACTCAGAACAAGTCAGTACCTTCTTGAATTTTACGAAAGCTTGTCGAGCTTGCTCAATGCGACATTTTACTTCCCTGTCCGATGCCCAGTCTTCAAAAAGCCACGATCCCAGGTATTTAAATTTACTCACTCTTTCTATGGATTTACTATTCAGTGTTATGGTGGAGTTTTCAAATGCATCCAAGTTTCTGGAGATGATCATGAATTTGGTCTTTTTGGTATTAATCTCTAGTCCCATTCGCTCACTGTATTCTCCGATTATAGTGACAAGTTGTTGAAGTTCGACTATGTTGTCACAAATTAAGACACCATCATCAGCATATCGTATGTTGTTGATCAATACTCCATTCACCTTGATTCCCATCTCTGCATCCTCCAAAGACTCTTGAAATATGGCTTCTGAATAAATGTTAAATAAAAGAGGGGAAAGCACACATCCCTGTCGAACGCCTCTTCTTATATGTATGAGCTTAGATATAGAATTGTCTATTTTTAGCTGTGCCGTTTGATGCCAGTACAAGTTTTCAATGCATCTTATGTCTTTTTGGTCTATATCAACTTTCTTGAGAATCTGCATTAACTTGTGGTGTTGGACACGATCAAACGCTTTTTTGTAATCTAAAAAGCATAGGAACACATCCTTCCTCTAATCGTAACAATTTTGGACCAGTACCTGTGTTGCTACTATTGCTTCTCGTGTTCCTAAACCTTGCTAAAACCCGAACTGGGAATCACTGATGTCCCATTCACATTTTTTGTATAATCTTTGATGTAGTATTTTTAAGAATATCTTTAAAGTGTGGCTCATCAGGCTAATGAGTCTGTGATCCTCACATCTTTTTGCATTGACTTTCTTGGGCAGGGGAATAAAGGTAGAGCGTAACCACTGTTGAGGATAGCAGCCAGTTTCATAAATTAAATTAAATATTTTGTGTAGTGCTGAAATTCCCCTTTCATCTAGTAATTTGAGTATTTCTGACGGGATCTCATCTGGTCCAGGTGCCTTATTGTTTTTTGTTTGATGTTTGATTCAGAAAGGAGTTTGTCTGCACTATGCGATTTTTTCTAGGTAGACTTTGAGTTCCGTTTGAACATCTTGGACATCTTGAACTCTTTTTAAGGCCTGTCTTATAACCCCAAAATTTCTGTCGCACTGACTAAAGACGAATCAATGGATAGGATAAGTATGTGTCACTTCGACTCTGTATAGTTATGCTATCCAAGAACAAAACCGAAACAAAATCTGCTTTTTATTTTGGCCTACAGCTGCATCTGATAGAAGAACAATATGCTTGGTATAATGATAATTTGCTTATTTATTGTGAACACAGTCAAAGATGAATGAACAATACTTGCTTCTTTTTTACATTGAGATTTTATAAAGTAATATACATATGATGATCCATCATTATGCACGTGTATATTGAATCCATAAAAGTCTTTTATAGAACTGTTTTGTTATGCTGAGCTTTGGCAATAATAGATTTTTTTGCGCAATTAAATCCCAGGGCAAGAATGCCACTCTCATCTGTTGTCTTTCTTAAGTAATCTTTTGTTAACTTGGAAAATGCTTCGAGTCTCTTTTTATGGAGATTGTAATCAACACGGCATTTATCATTCCGGTTCTTTTTTAGTTTGATTTCACGACAATAATCAAATGTATCAGACTTCGGTTTTTTGAACGTAAAATTAGTTTCTCCGAAAAACTTAAAAACGGTCTTGTATTTCATGGTACGATTATTCCTAGTAGTGTGTATAAATAACTTATAAAAATGCACAAAAATGTTAAGTCTGGGTTGTCGAAGTACAATCTGTTTGTTTTTACTGATGTGCAATGACTTGGTTTATGTGGAATAGATTTTAAACGTTTTAAATCCATGGAATAAACATCATCTGAAATTTTCATTTGATTTCCGTGTTTTCCACGTTTTTTATCAAGTGGAGTTTTCTTAACAAATTTTTTTCTGGAATATTCTTACATGCTTAACTCCTACTTGTTAAAAGTCAACAAAAAAGGAACAAACATACGGGAACATCACAAATAGTAGTTTAAAGCTTGTATTTCCAGTAATATTCTCTGCTAATTTTAGGATTTCTATCTTTCTATACTTTTCTGGAGGCTCCCCTACTGCCATAAAACCTGCTAGAAGTATGTCTTATTTTTTTTTAATTATTATTAAAAAAGTTAAAAAACTAATTTATTAATAATTGTCAATTTCGCATGTATTTAACAATGTCAAACATATGTCATATGTTTAACCTGAAAATTGGGATTCCCAAATTGTCAGATGAAGGCGGTAGGTGTCGCGTCAGTCCGCACGGAGCGAATAAACGTCTTTTTATTCAATTTTTGTTACCTAGAAATCCGAGCTCTGGTTACATTACTAAACATGAATTTTTACTAAACAGTCGCCAATTTCATAAATAGTTATAAAAAATCTAAAACTTCATATACATAACGGACTTACCCTATTTCCTCATGAATAAATGCATTATTCTACGACCAGAAAATTTGCGAAAACGTTAATGTGAGAAGCGTCGTGGATTTACAAGTGGCCATTTAAACCCGGCGTAAATCATACTTTAAATCTATTCCATAAATCTGAGAGAAATTTTAAAGCTTTATCTACCTAATTTTAATTTATTCCTTCGGCGAATCAATAAAAAACGCTGGTCTTGAATACTCGTCCTCATTTAATATAGCGAGAAAAGGAAAGAAATCTTCGAGCTGAATTAATATTCACCGCTAATAAAAATGTTCCTTGAATTAAAAATTAGTCAAGGAGATAGGGTTTTTCTGTATGGGTCATTGCATTAAATTCTTTTATTCATAAAAAAATAGTATACCTAAAAAATTCCGATCTCAAGTTTTTGGCTTAAAAACTTTAATCTCTCTTAAAAGATTCGCAATCGGTTAAAGTGGAGTCTTATCCTCTTGTAGTTTGTAGGCCGGGCGATGCCGATTGGGTGGTTACGATTTTCACGCAACCAAACTCCCTCCATCCGAAAACCGACCCAATCCTGCTGGTCTGTTCCTCCCCGTTCCGATCCGGAAAGTAACAGACCAGCAGCGTATGGTCTTTATGGCCTGATGTTTGGCCAGTCTGTATCGAAACCCAGAGTCCACCACCCTCTTCTGAACTTACTAAAGTCACAACGCCAAATCGCAGGTTTTAAGAAAAAAAAAATCGAAAAAAATAATAAATATATAGAACAAGTTTTAAAAATAGTAAATATAAGTAAAATAGGACATTCACATTAACATGAAAGACAACACAAACATCTACGTGGTAAATAGGTAAAATTCCTAATCTTGACGAACGTAGACCCTACGATAAGAAAGAAGCCGATATAAATACTCGAAGTAAAATTCTCAGACAAGCGGTGAAATTCCACAAGACTGGTTAAAATCAGTCTTTATTCCCCTTCCAAAAACTAAGGGAGCAAAGAAGTGTGGTGATTTCAGACTTATTAGTTTAATGTCGCATATGTTAAAGTTATTCTTAAAAGTTATTCACCAACGCATTTATAAGAAATGTGAACAGGATATCAGTGATGAACAATTTGGCTTCCGAAATGGATTTGGGACACGGGAAGCATTAACCAGTTTTATTATACTGCTGCAAAAATGTCGAGACCAAAAAAGGACCTCTTTTTTATGTTTTATTGACTATCAAAAGGCCTTCGACAAAGTAAAACATGATAAGCTGATGGATTGCCTTCACAAAAAGGGACTAGACGAGAACGATTTTAAAATTATCCAAACGCTGTATTTTAACCAAACTGCAGCAGTTAGAACAGAAGCCGGTGACACAAAAATATTCAATATCATGCGAGGTGTACGACAGGGGTGTGTATTGTCACCACTACTTTTCAATATATATTCGGAAGAAATCTTTGCACGAGCACTAGAGCAATCAAGAGAAGGTGTTAAAATTAACGGCAGAGTTCTAAATAATGTACGATACGCCGACGACACGGTCCTAATTGCAGAGAGCGCACAGGATCTCCAGACACTCTTAGATCGCGTCAGATCGATCGGAGAACAATACGGCCTCAGCATTAACGTCAAGAAAACAAAAACAATGATTGTCTCCAAAACATCCATCCATCCACCCATGGCTTTAAACGTGAATGGTAACATTATCGAAAATGTCGAGAAATTTCGATACCTAGGGTGCTGGATAACGAAAGATATAGATCCAGACATAGAAATAAAATCGCGAATTGAACAAGCAAGAAATATCTTTTTAAAAATGAAACAAATGTTTACGTCCCAAAAACTCAATCTCAAAATCCGATACCGAATGCTGAAATGTTACGTTTACAGCACCTTACTATATGGAATGGAGGCCTGGACCTACAAAATCAACTCACTCAGGCGTTTGAAAAGTTTTGAAATGTGGTTATTTCGAAGGATGCTGAAAGTCCCCTGGACAGCGCATATGAGCAACGAGCAGGTCCTACACAAGATGGGTACCGACAGAGAACTCTTAAAAATAATGAAAACACGGAAAACCTCATATTTGGGACACATATACAGAAATGAGAAATACCAGCTACTGCAGCTTCTTATAGAGGGGAAGGTAGAAGGAAAACGTGGTCCTGGTAGACGGCAGGCGTCCTGGTTGAAGAACATTCGTGAGTTGACTGGTTTGGATTCTCAATCTTTAATAAGAAAAGCCAGGGACAGAAATGATTTTGCTGAGGTTATCGCCAACCTTCATTGAAGACGGCACCCAAAGAAGAAGAAGAAAATTCTCATAAGTCATTTATGTTAGGACCTCATCAAATGACTATGAATATGGATGCTACCCTGAATGGCCTTAGTGATGAAGTTGCGGACGTCGAACCTTGACAGGTTTAAAATTCTCATGATACGAGAAGTCGACGGACACCATGTTCTGCGAGCTCCCACGATTAAAGGTTCTATGCAAATTTTTTTCCCTGGATATTGGGTCTACATGGTCTGAAGAAATCGAGGCTCAGTGTACAGCTACCTCCTAACTCCAATCTTTCTTTTCCACTGCTTTAAGAAGATACGTAACGAGCTGATCGTGTCTCTTGATTCGGTGCCAATGTCCTGCGGGGCACTTTTGCAAAACGTGACTAAGGCTCTCGTTACGTTCGCATCCCTTTCGGCAGCTCCATTTATGTGGTGGATTTGAAGGGATGCCTCTTGTTGGCAGAAGATTTCTTCGCAGTTGCATTGCTTTGATAAAATCTCTCCCCGACCAGTAGGGTGGTGGATTGCCTGAAGATGATCGTGTCCATTTAAGAATTTTCCACCAGAGACTACTTGGGTGATATATAGCTATTTGGTACCATCTTTGGCCGATTCGGATAGCAGGATTAAATCGTCAGTGTAACTCAACACTGAGATGTTCCTGCCATCTGCAATTGAAAGGCCAGGCTTGTCTTTCTTAAACTTGGATATTAGCTCATTGACCACCATGTTGAAGAGGTAGGGCGACAAGGGATCTCCCTGTTTGACGCCTCTACTCATTTTGATGTTCGATGTATACTTGTTCCCGGCAGCGACCCTTGTACGACAATTCAGGTACGATTCCACCGCATACCGCTTAAATGTAGCGTCTAGCCCGAAGCGATTCATTGCCCGTTCGATAGATCGTTGTGAGACCGTATCGAAAGCTACGAATCGTCGCTCATATGTCTATGAGCTAGAAGAAGAAATAAAGGGCCTAAAGTGGGACATAATTGGTCTCGCAGAGGTAAAAAGGAAAGGCGAGGAGCGCATAACATTGCAATCAGGTAACATCTTGTATTACAAAGGGCACAAAGAACAAAGTCTAAACGGCGTAGGATTTCTGGTTTCTAAGAACATGCTAATAAAATAGAACAATATGTGAAAATCTCAGAAATAATTGCAATGATTGTGATGAATATAAACGAGAAAATCACCTTAAAAATTATTCAAGTGTACGCCCCAACTTCAACACACCCCGATTAAGAGATACATGAGTTCTACCAGAAAATAATAGAAACCAACACGAACTATCACAGCACTTATACACTTATAATAGGAGATTTCAACGCTAAGATTGGACAACGACTAGAAGAAAGTGAAAACTATATTGGTGAATTCGGCTATAGTGTTAGAAATGAGAGAGGAGACACCCTGGTTAACTTCCTACATAGCAACAAATATTTTGTAATAAACACATTTTATAAGAAAAAACCGTAAAGAAAGTGGACGTGGTTATCACCAGACGGAAAGACAAGGAACGAAATCGATTACATCATGTGTAACAAGAAAGTTATCGTAGAAGATGTAACAGTAATAAATAATGTCTCTGTGGGTAGTGATCACAGAATGGTTAGAGCTAAACTAAGGATTAAGTATAGCAAACGTAGAATTAACTTTAATAACACGATACAAATAGACACAGAAAAGCTAAAAGTCGATAAAGAAAAATATGCTAGTAAATTAAAAACCGCCCAAGCACTGAATCTAGAACAACTCAGCGGTAATAAAATTAACTCAGTTATAACAAAAGAACTATTGGATGCTAGCTACAAAAAATCCAAAATAAGTGCAGAATCGAAGAATATGCTGAAACAACGAAAAGAGCTCCTGTGACTAAACAAAAGAAATACCACACAATACAAGAACTTAATCGAGCCATACGAAAACAGATAAAAGACGGTATTAAAAAACATCAACAAGAACATGTAGAAAGAGTGATAGAGAAAAAATCGAAGTCTGAAATATACCAAGCCGAAATTAGGAAAGAAAAATATTATAACTATGAAAAATCAACAAGGACAACTAGAAACAAGCAAAGCTCAGATATCAAACATAGTTGAAAACTTCCATACTGAGTTATACCGCGCAAAAAACGATCCCCCCGACTCTTCAAAGCAAAATCTGAAACGACAAATAACAAACGAAAATTCTGAAGTAATGCCCGAAATAAGGGAAGTAGAAATAGAATATGTAATTGAAGAAATGAAAAGAAAATAAAGCACCGGGTAGTGATGGAATTCTGGCAGAAATCTTAAAAGAAGGCGGAGAAGAAGTTATCAGGTACCTAAAAATACTTTTTAATAAATGCCTATTTGAAGGAAACATACCAAAGGAATGGAATACTGCTAACACAATATTAATACACAAAAAAGGGGATAATACAGATCTGAAAAATTATCGTCCAATATCACTACTATCACAACTTTATAAAATATTCACAAAAATAATTACAAATAGATTGACAACAAAGTTCGATGTATATCAACCAGTAGAGCAAGCCGGATTTAGAAAAGGGTTCAGTACATGTGACCATCTTCACACACTAAAGGTGCTAATAGAAAAAGTTAACGAATACAATTTACCAATCTGTTTAGCATTTATAGACTACGAGAAAGCTTTTGACAGTATAGAATTATGAGCTATTGAGGAAGCACTGGTCAACAGCAGAACAGATTCTAGATATAGGATATTAGTACATAATATATATCAACACGCTGAAATCGTAGTCACGATGGATAACGGAATGAACACGAGGCCAATAAAAATCAACCGAGGAGTAAGACAGGGAGACATCATATCTCCAAAACTATTTACTGCCGCACTTGAAGACATCTTTAAATCACTAAATTGGAAACGAAGGGACTATCGATAAACGGAAAGTATTTAAACCATCTAAGATATGCTGATGACTTAGTACTAATAGCCGACAGCTGGAAAGAACTGAAGACGATGATCGATGAGCTTCATACGAAATCCATAAAAAAAGGACTGAATATGAATCTGAGTAACACTAAGCTAATGTCGAATAAAGATGATCAACCGACGATAACCATCCAAGGAACAAAAATGGAACATGTAGAAGAATACATATATCTGGGTCAGAATATCAAGGTAAACAAAGAAAACCAAACTACCGAAATAAGCAGACGAGTAAGAATGGGATGGGCCGCATTTGGAAAACTCTCATACATACTGAAAGACAAAAAGATACCCCAAAACCTTCGAACCAAAGTGTTTGATTCTTGTATCCTTCCCGTTCTCACTTACGGAGCTCAAACCTGGATATTCACAAAAAAGAGCATGGACAAGATTCGAAAAACTCAGCGAGCCATGGAACGACACATGCTTGGTATCTCACTAATAGATCGGCAAACGAACAGGACCAATGTGGAAACGCCTAGCACACAACAGGGATAAATGGCGAGAAATGGAGGGGCCTTTATTCGACAATTCGGATAGAAAAAGGGCTATAAAAAATGGACGAAGACCTCTTCTTTGTTCTTTGATAACCGTCTGAATCGTCAGGTTGTTCAATAGAACTTTGACAAAAACAACAGTGTTAAAATAATATGAATTGGTCGCTTGGTACATTTCTCAAATAATTGGTTACGAAACCAATCTACTTTTATGCCAAAAGGTTTATTTGTATGTAAATAGCTGTATGATCAATTGACGACCAATAAAAAAAAACAAATTGGTATTTTTACTTTAAAACAAAATATTGCGCTGAAATACTCAAAATGGTCGAAATTGTTAATTCATATCTAAAACACTGATTTAATAAAATTTATTAAGTACTTAAAACATTATACACTGTTCCTTATGATCTGTAATTCACGAATATAAGAAAAGGCCTAAATTCGAAAATATACTTTGCCCATCACCCTAAACACTTAAAATCGTTGAACTTTACTAATTTCCTTTTCGAAGAAATTCGCGGCTAACACCATGCGGTTGCTTTACCTTGAAAATAAATGGCACTCTCAAAAACATCTCAGGGCTCTCGAAGAAACATTGTGGCCGAATTTAATTACGCAATCGGTTTAATTCCTCTGACGCCCCGAAGATTTACTTTTAAAAAGCAGCACGGCTCCTTTTCTAGTAATTCTCTTTCGGAGTCGATAAAATGAAAATAAACGAGCCAAAAGTATTTATTTCTTTCGAGGCGGAATTAGGTTAGGGTTTTTCCGATGCCGATACGTGAGTAGGGTTGCCAACCGACCTATACACTTAACCGATCAATTAGGAAAATTACGGTGGTAAAACGAACTTCCGCAATCACATTTGCTCTGAAGGGTATCAGAAAGATGCTTGAAAAACAGCAATTTGTAAGTTGCGTGTAGGTGTAAAGACAAATAGGATCGAGTCAAGAGTGGAAAGGAAGTTCTTAAAATCGAAAGGTGAAAGGAAGTACGGGAAATTATCAAAATGAGTACATTTAAAAATTGGGACAAAGGAAATTGCATTTTATTGCTAGATCGATTAATATTTTTAAGAAATGAAATGAATATATTTCTTCTTTATTAAAGGAATTAGGCTTTTCTTGTTCGTTTTTACAAGGGTTTTGTAACTAACTTTTAGTTTTATTTCTATACATATTGTTTGCTTTTCGGAGTTTAATTTTTTTTTTTAATACACATTCCATTTAGTGTTGACCAAAATCGGTCTTGATCTTGTTCTTGCATTTTCGCAAGACCAAGACCCCCTAATTTTAGCAAAACTAAGACCAGGACTGACCGTGCAAGATTTACGCAAAAATAAGACTAAGCCTGTGAGACTCTTGCGTCTTGCAGTTAGGACTGAGTGTTGTTTTAGTGAGTATAGTAGTTCGGGTATATGCTTAACCCGGCGTCACATACGTGAATTTTTCTGTCATTAGTACATATGTGGGGTATGACAAACCCCAATTTCTAAGAAAATCAGAATTTTTTCTGTCAGTTTCTTTATATGTTTTCTAATGTCATGGTCTGAAGTGATCATCTAAGGACTATTTAAGCAAAAAAGAAATAATCAGAACACCTTTATTCAAAAGAAATTAAAAATAATCTAATAATAGGCAATTCTCCATAAGCAAAAACCACAACTTAACTGAACAATCTTACCAAAAAACATAAACACCATTTGATCAAAAATACAATAGTAAATAAAAATCTAATAGTAAGATAATACAAGGAAAAACTCTGCCCGGTTGTACAGTGACAGAAAAAAAATTAATCGCTATTTGAATTCATGCAATTTTGACAACTTATGACAGCATGCTCCAGGCACAGTAATGATTCACAGTTTGAACAGAAATATTTAGTTTTCTCGGCTTCTTGGACATACTGAAACATCTTCCCATGAGTTTTGGAACCTTGGCAGGTGGCACTGCAGGGGCATCTTGGCCAAAATGTGCAATGTTTTGACGAATACTCCTTGGTATTCTTAGATTATTTTTTCTTTCAGATATGTGGTCCTGGATCAATTCAAAGCCCAACATTTTGATAAACAATCTTCTGGCAAGTTTGAAATCTTGATTGTTTTCTCTGTATATCACCAAAGCATTTATGGCGGCTGTATTCAAGAGAGCAAACACGATCGTAAGAGGCCATCTCCGTGAGTTTCTAGATACGTTATATGATGCAGACAGTTCATCCACTACATCTACTCCACTTTTAGTAAAGTTGTAGAAGCTTATTATTTCTGGTAAATTTTTATCGCCAGTTGCTTCATCAATAGCTCCATCATGGTGCATGGTGGACAACAGTAGGACGTTTTTATTTTTTTTTTCGGCACATACGATAAAAGTGTAATATCTTTCTGAAAGCCAAATAAAGATGTCATTTGTTCTCTGTTCTGGACTGTCAAAAACTGTGCTGGGATGCATCGTTTGTTCTTTCTCAGATCGTTCAGACGTTCTCTGATCTTGTTCGAACCCGTTTATTATTTGAAGCAAGTTTGTTCCATTGTGTTCCCTCTTTTCTGAGATACATTTCTTTGTTTCTTGGAGGTCCGTCAGTGCGTTTATTTTCCGTCTCATTCTGAAGTTCTGTTTTTGATGTCTCCATGTCTGAATCTCCGTCAGAAACTACATCTTCTATTGCGATATCCTGCTTCGAGTCGGTGTTGTGGTCGCTTTCAGAGATATGGTCAATATCGTCATCGCTTCCCGATTCGATGGCATCATCATCAATTTCAGCCCATAGAGCTTCAAGCTTTTTCTGTTCAGCTTCGTATGACATATTTTAGCTAAAAAATTAAACAATTGAATATGCAGATTCAAATGAGTCAAAAATAAAAACTTACTTATAATGTCAAAATTACAAACGCGAGTACATAGGTGGGGTTTGACACACCCCAGAGCGTTTCAGGCGCGTGTAACTTCACTCAGTGCCTACAATGTACTGAGGTAACGCCTGAATTCGATGGTGGGGACATTTTTGAGAAGCTATTGGGGTGGACGTGCGCATAAGTCTGCGTTTGATTTATTTTAAGAGCGATATTTGGGAGCTGGGGTTTGTGAAACCCCACATATGTAGCGCCGGGTTAAAGACTCTATGAGACGCAAAACAATATGTAATAAAAATTTAAAAAACTGGACGTATGCGCATTACGAACATACAGAATCAAAATATTCATTAAAAAAACACATTTGACACTTGCTCAGAGGTCATAATTTCAATGTAAAAACGACTTCTTCGCTCTGAAATTAATTGTCCAGATTTTGAGCCGCCATGTAGTCATAAAATAATCTTGCATTGCGACGCCGACAGTAATAGCGTCGTATCGAAGTTTTTTAAAAATATGTCTCCTTAGCTAATAAAAAATATAATACTTATTGTTACGGACACCCACTTAAAAATTAAATTTTTTCTCATTCTAGTTTAGTTAGGAGGAATCTAAATAAACAAATCTTATCAGCCTAAGACTAAACATTTTTTCTGCTGAGTGTGCGATGAGATCATTCGGTTAAACAAAATTTGCTGAAAGAGGAGTTATATTCAAAAGTAACGAGACACATTAATAACAGATAATGTCTCTTACCGTGTAAACAAAATACCGAAATATTTAGAATAACGAAGTAACGATATATGTATAATTCTCGATTTGTTATTAGATACTTGGGGTATTAAATAGTAACGGACATTTATAGTAGTAGTGAGTTTTTGGACATCACTAAACTTCTTTCACAAGTTTACAATTTGACATGAAGGTCAAAGATTCAAATAGTTTTAGTCGGAGTAGTAAGCGTGGAATTATAGATCTAAAAGACCTAAAAGCTTTGATGAGCTTTTCGAAATAATTTATGCATCCCAAATTGCTTTGTGTAAATTGTGCCTATATAGAAAGGTTGAAATGAAAATGAAGAACAGAAACACCTCAGGTTTAAGGAAGCATCTAATATCTTTTCACAAAAAGGAATTACCAATATTTCTTCCTGAACAAAGAAAATTCTGGTTCCTAAAAAAAATGTACCTACTACTTTATTTTGGTATATTAATGTATTTATTAAGTAGATATCTCCTTAATTTAAAATAACTTCTTTTGATTATGATTGCTTTTTTACCTATTCTGTATTTTTTCAAGTTAGTTTTTTATATTAAAGTAGAGCTAAGATTGTTAATAACATTTATGTTGCTTTAGATTTCCAGATTTCTGTTTCATATATGGTGGGGTCCATCAATCCCTTTCTAGACAGATAATGTTCTTTAAAATACAGTCAAGTATATATTTTTAGATGAGTAAGGATGCTGTTAAATTACAAAGTAATCACACTGCACAAAGGTTTATTCAAAACAAAAAAACATTTTTTTTATTATTTGCTCATTCGGCGTAGGTTGATCATTAAATATATTTATGAAATTATGTAAATATGTTCTTAATAACAAAAAAATTTCAGTTAACATTCAGTTCAGTTTGACATGGCGTCAAAAATTATCGATAATTTAATAAAAATATATTTTATAAAAAAGTTATGGTAATTTAGTTTATATCGTTAAGTTAGTCCAAATGTAGGCAACCAACTCAAATATTTTGTTAGCATTTAGCTGGAGTTTCTTGAGAATGTTTTTAATAAACGTTTAATATTTTCCAGTTAATTTATTATTTTTTAAAAGTAATATTTCAAATGATATTTAATCACAAAACATACTTAATATTGGATTATATAATCCTCATAATAAAGTACGTTAGATAACAAGGTAAAATCTCGGGTCGTCCAAGACTAGCTTCTGATAGGAATAATAGAATAACAAAAAGTTTAAGTTGGTTGCCTACATTTGGCGCAACCTAACGATATAAACTAAATTACCGTAACTTTTTTATGAAATATATTTTTATATATAATAGAAACTTTCTTTCTTTATACATGCTATAAATTTCTAAGTCATAGTATAAGTTTGCAAAAGAGGTCGACAAAATCCTCTAATGAAATGCGCTATGAGCACGTGTGCTTGGTTGTATAGTAATTTCCAGCCACTTCTAGTCTGTCAAAAAGTAATTAACTTCGTAAAAACAAAATTACTAAAATCACTAGACAGTTCGGACAGCGAACCGAGTATACCTTTGTCTGCTTTTGCAAACACTATGTACTTATAAGTAATATCTTCTGCTCCTGATCCTAATTGATGGCTTTTAGAGAAAGCATATATCTTCGTTTTTTAAATGAGACCTGTACCCACAATGTTAAATAAAATTAATACATATCCGAAAATAATACAAATATCATTCTAACGAAAATCTGTTGCCAAATTTATATATACAATCAAGAAGATATATATTTCTTCGCCAGAAAGTGACCTCTGTCAAGTGTTTCCTTTTCATTTAGTACAGTAATTAAGTAAAATAAATTGTATCTTGTTGGAAGATTTAATAAGTAGCGTGGAAATAGAGCGAATGACAAATTGCCGTCATTAATTTCCTGAACGCAGTTGTTTGTAAATCCACCACCGAACTTTATTAACGTAAAGGGTAGATTTACAGACGCTTTTTCTGTTTCATCTGTCGATTTAACGTCCGCTTAAGAATATATATCGCCAATCAAAAGTTAATTGGCTAATCCATGGTATCTGTCAATTATATCTAAACCCGAAATTCAGTTTTAAAACATTACACGACCTATTTTAAAAAATACAAAATAACAAGAATGAATTTTATAAGGTTCTGAAACTGTTTTCTTCTTTCATGTCTAAGTTAAATACTGTGTTTGTATGGTATTAAGCCACAATTGTTTGTGATTTAAATTACATTTTAACTAATATTTTTCGATTTCCACTTCAAAAATCGATTAAAAAAAAGATTGGTTAATAATTGTGTGAAAAGAATATAACCGCCATATACAGGGTGGTACTTAAGTAATTGTACAAAAAGAAACCGTAGATTCTACACTTTAAAATATTACGATTTAAGTTAAGTTGCTTTAATAAAATGTTAAAATTAAGAAAGATACAGGGTGTTAAAGTGCAAATTTAAAATTTTATTTTTTGCTATAACTTTTATGTTTGTCAACATTTATGTATAAAAATTTACAACTGGGTAGTATTAAATATGAAAAATTTTAATTTGATGTATACTTTTATGTGTCTGATAGAGGGCGCCACATATGCCACATACGTGGCATATATTTGCACTTAACTTTTTTGCTCCTCAAGTTATGGGTATTTTTATTAAAAAATATTAAAGATACATTACTTTACCAAAAAAAAGGTATACTTTTTATTATCCTCAAAACTCAATAGTTTTCGAGATAATCGCATTTTAGAAATCAACTACATAATTCTGATTTATCTCAATTACTCCAGACAACGAAACAAAATTAAAGAAAAACATCAATACTTCTGAATTTTGGTATAAAATACCTTTAATAAAGTTAATAGTTAACGAATTATTAAATAAAATAAATATATCAGCAGGATAAAATAACAGGATTTGATAAATAACAGAATAATTGGATTTTACATCAAATATTTTACGTTTTGTATTAAACTAAAGGCATAATCAAAACATTTTATTGACAAACTGAATTAAGAAATAGTTAAACTAAATAACGTTGAAATTTTTGTCAAAGTAAGTGTTCAATATATCCACCATTTTCTTTAATTCATTTGTGTTATACGTATAATAATAAGTAATTTTTTGAAACTTTTATGAATTAAATAATTATATTAATATCTCACCACAAGAATGTAACTACCACGAACAATCCAACGTTCAGGAAAGTTGTTTTTAAACACTGTCTCACTATACTTTCTCTGTAACGTAATGGTGTACCATCTTGTAGAAACCACATATTTCGCCTTAAGTTTGATGACAATTCTTTGAATAAATCAATAAAATAATTTTATAAAAAATGTAAATAAATCTCGACATTCAAATTGCAAAGTAATTCGCATATCTGTAAAAAATAATTACCAATGATTCCAAACCATAGGACATGCATTTTAAATATGAATTTTGAACGATATTTTATAGATATGCGAATTACCTTGCAATTTGGATGGTTAGATTTATTTAGATTTTTATAAAATGATTTTATTGATTTATTGGAAGAATTGTCATCAAACATAAGGCTAAATATTTGGTTTATGCAAGATGGTACACCAATACATTACAGAGAAGAGGGAGTGAAAGTATTTAAAAAAAACTTTCCTGAACGTTTAATTGTTCGTGATAGTCATATTCCTTGATTATGTGGTAAGATATTAATTCATTTATTTAATTTATAAAAATCCCAAAAGAATACCTATTGTTATACTTATAATAAGTACTGCAGCTGTTTCTTTAGAACCAATGATGCTATTTAATATAAGACAATATTTTATAGAATGTATTAACAAATGAATTTGAAAATGGTGGACATATCGAACACTTACTTTGACAAAAAGTTTAATGTTATTTAGTTTAACAATTTCTTAATTTGGTTTGTAAATAAAATGTTTTGATTATGACTTTAATTTAATACAAAACGTAAAATGTTTGATGTAAAATCCAATTATTCTGTTATTTTATCGAATTCTATTATTAATTATCCTGCTGGTATATTTATTTTATTTAATATTTCGTTAACTATTATTTTTATTAAAGGAATTTTATAACAAAATTTAGAATTATTGATGTTTTCATCTATTTTTCTTTCATTGCCTGGAGTAATTGCGTTAAATCAGAATTATGCAGTTGATTTGTAAAATGCGATTATCTCGAAAACTGTTAAGTTTTGAAGTTATTAACAAGTATACCTTTTCTTTGTTAAAATAATGTATCTTTAATATTTTTTATCAAAAATACTGCTAACTTAAAGAACAAAAAAGTTAAGTGCAAATGTATGCCACGTATGTGGTATATGTGGCGCCCTTTATTAGCTATATCAAAGTATGCATCAAATTATAATTCCTAATATTAAATAGTATCCAGTTGTAAATTTTTATACATAAATGTTTACAAACATGAAAGTTATAGCGAAAAATATAATTTTAAATTTCCACTTTAACACCCTGTATCTTTTTTAATATCAACATTTTATTAAAGCAAGTTGACTTTAATCGTAATATTTTAAAGCATAGAATCTGCGGTTTCTTTTTGTACAATTACTTAAGGACCACCCTGTATATCCTGGGATAATTTTATTACCCAATAAAAGAAGAAGAAGAAGTTGTTATAGGGGTTATGTCCTTTCAAAATTGGCGGTTGACTTACTTGGTCTCGATTTTGTAGGTAGCAGCCATGCTTTTAGCCGAACAAATGTGAAAGTGAATTTTCTTGCCTCCGAAACATCAAATTCTGAGTATTTTGCGTGCTTCTTTATTATTTGTATGTGCATTATGCGTTTGTATGTTGCGTGTTCGTGTATTATGTTTTGTGTATTGTGTGTTGCATATGTATTGTGTATAATTGTAGACCAGAGCGCAGTTGTTCGCTCACGAGGTCAAAAAACGCTTTTAATTATATACTAGTTGATAACCCATGGTTAAGTGGATTAAGTATTTATTTACTAAGTTCTAGGAAAATTAATATCGGCAAAATTGGTAGTGTCACTTTTGTATTTGATATCAAAATTATATAAAATATTGGTCGTTACAGATTTATACAAGAGACAGAGAAATTAGATTATTTAGATTATATTCACTTAATTTTGTCCATATTTTGAAAAATGTTAGTGATTGATTGATGAATTTTATTGGAAATTTTGATCTGGTTTATAAATAGGAATTTTATTAGCTATTTCGATATTAATTCTGTTTTTATAAATAATTTAGATAATTTATGTTAATTAAAAAATATATAAGACAAAGCTAAACAAATCTAAAAACATCCGACTTGTCATGAGACTGAATAGCTCAGGAAGTCCTGACAGGACTATGACATGGGACAGGCAGCACTAGGTCTCGTGCTCGTGGCAGAACTATAAGTAAGTCACTTTAGAATAGATTATTATTATACAAAAAAGTAATAACGATGTATAACAATCATCGTTAAACGTTACTACGTGGCGCAGTCAGAAGGAGTAGATTTTTTGATGATTGCGAAACTAGATTTAGCCAGATTGAAAAGGAACTGTTCCTATTTTTTTGCAATCCTATTTTCTGGTACTAAATTTCATAATTATATTTATATTACAAAAGTAATCGTAATGGATTATCTTAGAAAAATAGATTGAAATTGTTCCGTTGCAGTCCAAAATATCCCAGTCAATAATAAATTAGTTTAAGACTATGTTTACCACTCACAGGATTCCTTTGAATGTCGTATCTGATAATATGACTTTTGTCTCTAAGGAATGTCGAGAATTCTCTAAGCCAGGCAGAAGGAGCCGTCCAGATAGCTAAAAGTGTTTTTAGAAAGTATAAAGATTTTCAGTTAGCCTTATTAGAATATAGGATCACACCGCTATTAGAATCAGGTGAATCCGCAGCACAACTTTTAAAAAGTCTTAGACTTACAACCAAACTTCCAGTTTTAGATAAAAATATTCACCAGAACAGGTAGACCTAAAAAGTAAAAAGAATAAATTGGATAATAAAAGAAAATTGTACAAGCACTACTAAGATAGAAATATAACTACAAAAGCAAAAGTAAGTGTAGAGTTATAAGAGAAGATGAACAATGGAAATCTGCTATGGTTAGACGATGTTTACAAGCGCCAAGATCATATGTCGTTGAGAAAGAAAATCGGAAATTGGTAAGCAGAAATAGCTAACACTTGAGACTATCTAGTAATATGCTTTAACATCATATTAACCTAGCAGATTATTTTGATCACTATTAGAATAACAAATCTTCAACATCAACGTTTCCTACCAGAAGGAAAAGAATAATTATTAAACCCCATCTAGATATAATGATTTCAAGATATACTAGTTTTGCAATTAGTATTTTTATTTTAGAAGGTTTTTTATCTTAGGTGATTGTTGTAAGTTCTATGTTGTATTGGAAGGAAAAGATCTCATAAGACTGAATAGCTCATGAATGTAAAGGCCTGACAGGACCATGACATTTGACAGGCAGCACGAAATCTCATAGCAGAAATAGAGTTTAAGCACTTTAGAATAATATTATCATTATACAAGAAATAATAAAAATATACATAAGTCAGTCTTAAACGTTATTACTAAAGCCCGGATTTATAGGCAACAAAAATTGAAGAAAAAGGCGCCTATATAGGCAAATATTTTTATTAAAAAAGGTAGGAATATTAACATTTAGGCAAAATATAGGCAATAAAGGAATATAACTTATTATTTATTATAAATAGTTAACCCGCAAGTCTTGATCAGGTACATTTTCGTAGACATCTGTTATATAAACAAACCATTGATATTTTATTATTGACCCAAAATTTTATTATAGAATGGTTTAGTAATAGAATACCGCAAATAGGCGGAATTTACGAAAAAAGGCAAAAAGTCCAAAAAACAATTATATTAGGCAAAATAGGCATAAAAGGCATTTTGCCTATAATCCGAGCTTTAGTTATTACATCCTCTACATTTACAAAATTAAACAAATATAAATTAAACCGAAACATTTAATTTGCTATAAATCTAAATAAAATACATTTAACAAAATCAAATCTGTAATTATAAAACACTGAAAACTTTGTTTTCAAACTTCCACAAAATTCATTTAAAATCTTATCACTACAGCTGTTTCGGCTGATAGCCTTTCTCAAGTGATCTATTTTTGGCTTGGGTTTACAAATTTATAGTCTCTAATGAAATAGGTTGAGGAGGGGAGAACTGTTTGTCTCAAGTTGGTCATTCAGAATTATATCTGTGTTTTTTAATTTGTTGATTTCCATAGATTCTAACAAAGATAGCTTAAGGCCTTTATTTTGAATGTGAAGAATTTTAAATTTGTCATTAAAAGAATGATTATGATCTAGAAGGTGAAGTGCGTATGTCGAATCTGTTTTTCTATTCTTGAAAGCCCTTTTATGTTCTGCTATTCGTTTATCAAAGTTTCTACCAGTTTGACCGATGTAAGTTTTTGGGCAGTCGCCACATTGAAGTTTGTACACACCACTATTTAAGTGTTTTTTATTTTGGCTCTTGTTATTTGTAATATATTTGCTAGGTTGTTATTTGTTCGGAAAGCTGGTGTTATTCCTTTCTTTTTTATGTGTTTGGCAATTTTTGTTGTTATTTTGCCTGTATATGTAATCGAGCAGAAGGTACTGGGTTTTTTCTCTGGTGGTGGAAATACTAATTTCAGGGCTTTCTTGTGTAGTTTTTGATTTCAAAAGGTTTTTAGCAGGCTTATGAATTGGTAATTCCGAGATCTGTTGTATCGCCTTTTTGTGTAATAAAATTGTAAGTGTAATGTGACATCTTGTAGGTGTTTTACTTTGGTGCAGACATAAGTAGAAATTTTTTTTTATATTTTCTAAAAGTTTGCCACCTTCAATATTTGCGGCTTATTTAACGGTATTATCTTCTCCCGCTCGGGGTTTCATTTTTTTTTATTTTTAGCAGTGTGTTCCTTATTTCGTCTATTAATATATTAGGCATACATTTCGATCCTTGGTTGACTAATCTTTTCCCTGAATTTTCTAACTTTTCTGTTAGTTGCTCATCATAATTTTGTTAACTTGTTTATAATTCTATATAAAAATCTTCTACCATCCTTAGTAATTCATCACTGTTGGTGTTAATATTTGTATCCTTTATCCTTTAATTTAATTTGTCAATTTTCTCCATAGAACTTTAAGACTCTTGTTATTTTCGATCGTCTCTTGGGTTTCTTTTACTTTTATGCTTTCGGTTGTCCGTCCTAATACATTTTTATTATTTTACTTATTTTTCTAAATCAGTACTATGCATAGAATATAGAATATTCTATGCTTCTATTACTTTGCATTTTTCTCCTCTCTTCCATTAATGCTTATGTTTGAGGACTTATTCTTTTCTTCTGGCTGTCAATGTGACTGTCACTTGAACTTCTTTCTTAATAAAATTTATTCTTGTATTGTATTACTGTTGTATTCTTTTTATTATAGTTTGCCCAGATAAAGAGCTATTACAAAAATACATAACTATTCAATTCAATAAATTATAAATAAATAAAATTATTCGCACAAAGCGAAATATTTATTTTCGAACGGGTGGTCATCAAGATTAACCAAGCTGAGTATAAAAGTACGAAATCGAGTTCAGCGCCTAACCTTGTACTTCCAGTGTCTAACCATCCATAACGATGGACATGAGAGTTGAGTAAACGACTGCCGGTTCAACCAAAACAATGGACCATTATGGCAACCGCTGTCAAGGAAAATAAAAGATTAAGTGTAGCGAATTCGATTTTTAAACGGATGGAAAACGTGAATTTACATGTTCAAGTCCCTCGTTCGTGGGAAAAGTAATTGTTTTTATTTCAGCTTTGGTAGTTATATAGACCTTTTACTTGAATCGAAACAGTAAAATAAATATTCCCGACGTTTTTGAATGTGATCAAGTATATATATATATATATATATATATATATATATATATATATATATATATATATATATATATATATATATATATAATATATATAATGCATGTCATTATCTACGTCAGAGATCGAAGATCGAAGTTGACATAGTTGCCAAAGTATAAAAAAATCCTGACTCCATTTTAAATTAAAGAGATCACATAATTATTGCAAATGTATTACCATCACTTTACAATGACTATTTAAATTCTTACGTGACATTTTTGAAATAAAACACACTAATTTTGTTCTAAAAAGAACAGATTTTATGAAATAGGTAAAAATATAAAATAAGAGGTATTCACTTTAAAATTCAAAATAATAAATTACAAAAAGTGTCAACACCGCAACTGTCAAATAAGTGTTACCAATTTATGCCAAAATTTCAGCTTCGTTCGATTACAGTTTCAGTGTGTTCCGAACAAACGTTCTTCATAAAAACGCTTTATACCTAATGCATTTATACAAATTAAATGAAACATATTATTGTGTGTTTCTTTAAGGTAACATTATTAGAAATTTTTAAATATTATTTCTACGCGTATATAATAAAATATGTCTAGTGGCTGTAATGCCAGTGTACTCGGCAAAGTGATTCTAAAAAAGAACACACCTATCGCCTAAATATTTCGTGTTGGTATCATGTGACGTCACGGGCTATGACGCCGATGACATGCTGCATCGGTATGTAAATTAGCTGAAGTGTATATATAATTAAATTACAAAAAATAAATAATATTTGACATTGTAATTTAAAAGTTTTAATAAAAATCGGAAAAGGAATAGAGGTTTCAAAGAAACAGGAAGCCAAATATACAGATGAATATCTAAATACAGATGAAGAAACGAAACGCAAGAGAAGAAACCAGGATGAATATTTTGGAAGTAAAATGACAAAACGATAAAGTCTAAAAGTAACACTGAGAAAAAGGATCAGAAAGGGGATGTCATAATTAAAACGATGCAATAATTAATGGAAAGAAATAATGAACATAATAAAGCAAATAAGGAAAGAATAAATGGAAAGTAATGAACGACTAAAAGAAATTAAGATGCCAATAGAAAATTAAAAAATGACATGAAAACAATAATTACAAGACAGAATAGAACAACTGGAGAAAACAAGTAAAAAGAAAAAATTGATTATAATGTGGTTTAAAAATAGAATTAGATGATGATAATAAACTAAAAGAAAGCATGGAAACATTCATATAACAAGAATTAGAGGAGTAAATAAAATTGAGGAACGCAACAAAATTAGGAGAAACATATTACGCCATAGACACAGAAATCTTCACGGATAAAATTGAGATATTAAATAAGAAAAGCTAGTTGAAATACCATAAAAATTGCATCTATATGAATAATGATCTGGCATAAAAAAGGAAATACAGAAAGAAATGGATAAAACAACAAAATAAGAAAAAAGTGAAGATAAACAGATAAAAATAGGCTTAAAGAAGTTGATCTTGAATGAGAAATGGATATAGAATGAAGAAAAACAACAAATAAAAGGAAATATTAAAATAAACTTGCCAAAAAACTGGTAAAATATAATGGATGAAAAACATAAGCACAAAAGAAAGGCAACAATCTAAGGAAATAATAAAAGTAGGTACATGGTATGTAAGAGGTACTTATGAGCAGGGAACTTTAGGAAACTTACCAGATTATGAACCATAAGACCAAATTATGGAAAAATACACAATAGATATCCTTGCCCTGCAAAAATACGAAACAACTGAGAAATTAAATATTAAAAAGAGGAAAGGCCACACAGTTCAAAAGTGGGAAGACCAAGAGATAGTGTAAAGTAGGATTTATGATGCCAACGAAAGTAAACAAAGCAGTTGTAGATTTTCAACCACTCTCAGACCAAATATGTTACTTGAAAGTAAGAGAAATGCATAGGAAGATAAATACCATTAATACAGATGCGCCCACTGAAGATAAAGATTTAGAAATCAAAACAGTTTAATGAAAAGCTAAGCACCCTAATAAGGAATATACAGAACTATGATTTAAAAATAATCATTGGAGCCCTAAATGCAAAAGTCAGGAGTAAGGTTTACACAAGAAATCACAGTAAAATGGGAAAAAGTTAATAGAATTAGCTACAGAGAACAAACTGAAAATAGCTAGCACAAGTTTTGATTATGAAGACATTCATAAGGTAACATGAACTTCTCCTGATGAAAAAATCAGATAGATCATGTCCTACTATTAAATAAACATATAAGGCAATAGTCGATTGCAGGAGTTACAGCTAGAGAATACAGTCAAACAGGAAATAGAAGAAGCACGTCAGACATACATTACAGACAACCATGTCGGAGGCAGCGAAAAGGGTGTAGAAAGAGTGCATATAGAAAGACGGCAAGACTACAAATAAAGAATGTAGGAATGCTTCGTTGCTAAAAGAAGAGAGTAATTAAAATACATAGAAGGAGCCTACATAAACAAAGAGGTAAAAAATTTCTACCTAGAAGTTAAGAAATCCAGAGGAACTAAAAAGAATAATTTACAGTATTGACGAAACAAAGCAGGTTTACTTCTAAGAAAAACAACATAATCCTTGTCGTTACAATGTCTTGGTTTGTGTTGGTCACTCTTACCTTGTCATATGAATTAAGGCTGATGATCATGGTGCCCCTCTATAGGAGTTGGATAGGAGTTGCGAATCCTTAATTTTCGTTTGCAAGGAGAGTAGCTCTGTCATGACGTTTCTGTATCCATAGTTCTTCTTTTTAGATCAGTCTTTTGTGCTAAACTCTACTGAATACTTTGCTTACGTCTGGAAAGGTTGCTCTGGTGTACTGCCTATCGTCGAAGTTCCTGGTGTTCGCTTGAGTGTCAGTCTCTAAATGTGAATTAAGCTTCTGATGAGACCTGTAGTCTGACTATTTCCTCTTCTAGCCATGAGATTATTACTCTTTTAGCAACTTTGATAACTGACTACTTTCAACGGAAGATGTTATAAAGGCCTTTTGGTTATTTTAGTCTAGTCCAGATGCTTTTGTTGAGAATGTTTTCCGGATCAGGTTGCTTATTTATTTTGGGGATGTGTGTTTCAGTATTGCATCTTCTGCTTCTGCCTATCTTCTGTAGTGGTCTTCTCCGACTTTCTCTTCAGAGTCAATCTCTTCTTTTTGGTGTTAGTTAATTGAACACTGTCTTTTTAGGGTGTTTCTCATAATTTTGGCATGTATTCAATGAAATGTACTGTGTCTTTCTCTTCATGTAGATGTAACATTGGTTTCCCGTCATTTTTTAGGATTTTCTTTAGTTTATACACAGGGTTTTGCTGTTTTCTTCTTGTCGCTTCACATGGTTCAAAGACAAGCTTCAAAACACGTGCGTGTTTTGAAGCTTGTCTTTGATCAGTATATTTAGTCTATTTGCTCTTTTCTTGGGCTGTTGTTCTTATGGCTCTTCTCTTTGCTTTGTTTTTTTCCCTAATTATTTCTCCCTTAGCTTTTGACTCATAGCTTCGGTTGCTGGTATGTTTCTCCTAGGTAATTCTGCTGTATATGACTTCTCTCAAGATGTTTTCAAAGCATGCTCTTGCCTTTAGTTCTTTTGGGTTCTTGATGGTTGTAATGTTTTAATTAATTCACTGACCAGTCCTTTAAACGTAGATTACTTTGTCTTCTCATTTTGGTAGGTATGAGGGTGGACTTCTTTCCATATTCCAATCTCTAGTAGGATGGGATTAAAGTCTCCTTCTTTATCATTCAGCGACTGTATTTCTGTCAAAAGTCCTAGATTCTTCATTGCAGCAGGTGAGTAGGTAGATTGTCGTTTCGGGGGAAGTGCGTTGATTCTACTGGCTTGACCACTGCGGTTTCGTCTCGTTTCTTTCGTTTTCGTTAGTAGTTCTGTTATTCCAGTTGGTCTATCTGGCGTTAAGGTCAACAATTATGAATATTGGTACTTATGTGTTGTAGAGCTTGATTTTCGATGTAGAGCAAGTTTACCAAATGTCATTTTTTTGTGTTAATATAATGCAATAATTTTTTATAGATAATTGTCATAAATTACCCTTCAGTTCATACTATCCCATTATATGTAGAAACTTCCGTATTTTTAATTTCAGAAAAACGTTTCTTACTTACTTCAAATATTTCTCAAAGTGAACGAAAATACATGATCAATATTTTCAACCCCAATTTTCTTCTGATTTATATTTTTAATCCTAATATTAGATTCGCCAATACTTCATTAAAATACATTTTAAAAAGAAAATACTGTAGAATGCGGTACTCGATATTTTCATAAAATTTAAAAGTAAATGTCAAAACACCTCTTAGGCTGTTCGTTTCCATAAATTTGTTATAATAATTTCTAATTTATTTATATTTTAAAATTCGATATATTTTTTATACCTCCAATTTAATTTTATATAGGCCTGTTTACAGAGTAATGGTGAACTTTGAGTCCCCATGTAGGACGTGGATAAAATAAACTTAGTATGTTGTTGTGCTCTCGTAATTGTTTATAAAATGAATAGGTTTAAACGAAAATTAATTTAAAATTCGACTGCGGAATACTAAACACACACAAATCGAGAGCTATCGATTCTTCTACTAATGTATCTATTTTTTTTGTTAGATGTTTACAACTTGTTGTATACACAGTATCACTGTCAAAAATTTGAACCAAATTAAAATTGTGATTGTGGTTTAAATTAAAAGTTGTAATTAAGTGTATTGTCCATAATACTGCACCAAACAATTTATGTTTAATTTCATGTTTATTACATTTTGCGCTTACTGGATAGCCCAAATTTGACGAAATGCCCCTGATGATGCTTAAGAAAGCGAAAGTACTTGGCTAAGATTTGATTAATAAAATTGTGCTCGATATCTGCCTTTAATTTTTCAAAGTTTATTACTTGATTGCCTATGCATCAATAGTCATGAAAGAAATAGACAGCAAAACGAGAAAAAATAAAGAAGCAGGCCTTATGATACTTAATAAAGAAGAATGTCTAGCAAACCCATCAACAGAATATAGCAGACTTTGGTAACCAATATTAAAAGTAGAAATCAGCATCAAGGACATGCCAACATAAATCGATAAATAGAAGTTCAGAGACACACCATTGTAACGAAATATTTTGCCTACCACTAGGGACTTTAACACAAGGGGTAGAAAATTGGGGAAAGAAACTAAGGGGGTGGAGATAGGGCAAGCAAAATAATCGCTACTTGTGCGAACGGCACTCAGGGTTTCGTAGGAGAGCTGGGGTCGTGGATAAGTAAAAGATAAGGGCATTGGAATGGGGGAACTACAAAAAAAAAATAAAATAAAGGGCTCTTGGGATAAACACAATAAAAATAAACAATAAACACCTCAAGGAATTTAATATAGGGCGCCACCTGAGGTGCCTAATTATGCCTATTACAACCACTAGTTGTAACTAGGGAAATAATTAGAAAACAAAATCAAAACATAAAAACATATCTTTTTCAAATAAACTCAAAAAGGGTTAGCTCAAAAAAATAATAAATAAAATGTTAAGACAACAAAATTTAACATTTATTTATGTGTCACCACAAACAGTTACATGGAGAAATACAAAATTCAAAAACTTACATGTGTCATCCATTAACAAACTCCATTGCTACAAAACTTACAAAATTGCATGGAGGTTAACCTTTTAAAAGAAAACAAAACAAATCAACATCAAAAATACTAAAACGAGCTGTCATAAATTAACATTAAATTTCAAAAAAAAACAAAACAAAAAGTGACAGCTTTACTCAAAACCTAAAATTTACAATTTTAAATGTCAACGAAAGCAATTATTATTTTATAAAAAAAATGTCTGTCTTTAGTTTAAAATTTGAACAAAATGTTACCTTAATTCACATGATCACACTTAAGTTTCTGAAACCATAACTGGAACCTGGAACTGAGGGCTCCACTCTCTCTGCATCACGAAAACCTCCATCTCCAAACTGCCAAAAGCTTTGGATAAAAACAGGAACAAAAAAAAACAAAACGAGGACGTCCTAAAAACCTCACTCAAAACATTAATAATTGAAACATTTACTGCCACAAAACCAATAACAAACTGCTACATATTCTTCATAACAAAAGACGAAAACAGAACACTTTATACAAATTCGACGTGAATTTGGACATAACGCTGAACCACTCTTGAAAGCTGCTCCAACGAGAGTGACAAAATTATCTATTAAAATTGATCGCATACATACAAACGCTGACATAACAAGACACCACGAAACGACGTACGACATATCCTTTTGCGACGCATTAAAATTGCGGCTTTTAATAAAACAAGAATTTGCCGAGGAAGTTAAAATAAATAAACAACTCTAAAATGGTTTATTTCAACTTGGCCGACCTAAGAAAGAAATGAAAAGATATTTGGGTTTAAATACGTACGAAATATTTTTAGATCTATCAAAAATATATAAGGTGATTTTAATATTTCGTATACGAGGGGACTTCAATATACTTCAAAGAATCAATGAAATTGAAAATGCTACACCATCTACAATTATTATTTATAAAATACATAAACACATCATTCATAAACACAAAAAAATCAGAATTTAATATCAATCCGGAGTGTAAGACACCACCCTCAGAATTTTCAACTCAAAACATGGCTATTTGCCCACAAGCTCGAGGCCAAGTAAGTCTTCTGTCAAATTAGCTGAAACAAAGCGCTATATCCAAAGACATATATTATTGATGGATTCGACCGTACTTTGATGGAAATTCATTTTATGTAACAATAAAACACTGAAAACTTTGTTTTCAAACTTCCACAAAATTTATTTTAACTTATCACTACAGTTGTTTCGGCTGATTGCCTTACTAAAGTGATATATTTTTGGCATGCGTTTACATATTTTATAGTTTCTAATGGAATAGGTTGAGGAGGGGCGAACTGTTTGTCTCAAGTTGGTCATTCAGAATTATATCTGTGTTTTTTAATTTGTTGATTTCCATATATTCTAACAAGGATAGCTTAAGGCCTTTATTTTGAATATGAAGAATTTTAAATTCTTCAATAAAAGAATGATTGTGATTGTAATGACATTTATTATGCATTTTTTTTGGTTTATTAGGTTTCTAGATTTTTGTTTTCTTCCAAGTAATTAATCACAGACCACTAATAACTAGACGTTTCACGTAGGTAACTCAAGGTCAAACTTAACTAAATGTCATTTGTAGTACCACAGCCACTTCCAAGCCATGAAGTAAAAAAGGCAACACCGCATTCTATGACGTCGGTAGTCCGATAATCAGCTGTAAGGTCTACCAGAATATTAAACTAATTTGAATTTTAGGAAACTGATATTTTGAAAACTTCAATTCATTACAGAAATATTTTTAGGGAAATTAAATTAATAAAACCTTATATATACCTAGTAAATATATATAAAGTTTTATTATTATTTAGGTTATATTATCAATAAAATAATCACTAGAGTAAAATTTATTGCACTTAAAATACAGTGTCAAACAGTTAATCTTACAATCAAATGCAGTCAAGAATCTCTAGAAATTTTAAATATTAAGTACCTAAGCATATAAATAGCACAATACATTAACACAACATTTAAAAAGATTATTAAAAATACAAAAGATATAAAATTTGTGCTAAGTAAAAACTTAGTGTAACTATTATGATTAAAAAATTCATCCTAAGAAATCAGACACAATATAAATATGGTTCTAAATTAATCTAATTGAAAATTAAATATTTTACTATTTACTTATAACTTTTGTTGAATTTTCACACTTAGATATACAAAAGTAGCAATTTTAAATATGAATAGGTTTGTTGTCATATAGACCAAGTTAAAAGAGGTATACATGAAAAATGTGTTGATTATAACATACCATTTATAACTTGTATATCGATTTAAAATAGCCTATATTCTCAAAAGATTTTTGAATGTAATACTCAAATTTGTTATCACTTATCTAAAAAGCAGATCTAAATGAGAAAGTAAGTTCTCTAATTGTGACCATCTTGTTAATTTAATATATTGTAAAATCCATTTCAAATCATTACCACTTAATCTATTCTTACCTACATTAACGATTACACTAAAATTACTGCTAACTATTACACTACATATTACACAAATATTATCACACTTGTGTTCCAACTGATTAATGTTTAATACATAGAAATATACACAGTCACTTGTAATTTTACTTGTCCAGTTTTTCAATGGGATATTATTGTCTAAGTCTAATTGACATAATTATGTTATCTCTTGTTCCCTCTTCTTAGGGGAAAGGCACCGAATTTGAGACAGGCGCCTAATTTGAGACACCGTCGTATATTTGTGTACGATAGTGTGACATCTAGTTAAAATATTAAAAACTGATCATTCTGTGAAGTAATGGTAGATCTGCTTTTAGTTGACGCTTAGAAGTGACCTTTGTTGTTTTGTCGACGGTAATTTGATTTACACATTACACAAATTTTTTTCGGAATTTTTAAAAACTTACAATACATCAAGGTAAGATGATTACATTTACTCCAATTATTTTTTTTTGTTAGTTTAATATTAGTTAATACATTTTATGCAAATTAAACGATAATTGTGTGTCATACATAACCAAAAAATATGCGTTTTATTTTTAACGGAAAAATCCTAATTTGAGATACCTGTAGGTTCCAAATTTGAGAGTGTCTCAAATTAGGACCCCTTGTAAATTTTTTATTTTTATGTGTTTTGTTGTTTGTAGATGCCGCCAAAAAATAAAAAATGGAACGCAGATAATATGATACGTGCTGTAAATACAGTAAGAAATAGAGAGATGGGCTATTTGAAGGCCTCAAAAGTTTTTGGAGTACCAAAAGGTACCTTAGAACGATATGTGAAATCAGACAAGACTCCAGAAGAACTTGTCGGGATATCAATTGGGCGCCGACCTATTCTTCCTTTGGAATTAGAAAATGAGTTGGTTGAGTATGCCCTAATTATGGAGCAACGTTATTTCGGACTAAGAGCGCGTGATATAAAACGACTGGCATTTCAACTTGCAATACGAAACTCAATAGCACATCCATTTAGCGGAGTCAAAAAAACAGCCGGAAAGAAATGGTTAAGGCTCTTTCTGAAAAGACATCCGGCGCTTTCAATGCGTACTCCTCAGGGAATGTCATGTGCACGAGTAAAATCTTTTACTCCTGAAAATGTATCCAAGTTCTTTGACCTGTATGAACCAGAATATCTTAAGCTTACTAACCCTGCACAACGTATATTCAATGTAGACGAAACGGGCCTTACAATTGTTCAGCACAAACATAGTAAAGTAATTTCCATGAGAGGGAAGAAGCAGGTTTCGTCACTTACTTCAGCAGAAAGGGGCAAGCTGATTACTGCTATTACATGTATGAATGCTGCAGGAGTTTTCGTACCACCATTATTAATCTTCCCCAGAAAAAATATGAAATCAGAGTTGATGCTAGGAGCTCCCATTGGAGCAATCGCAGAATGCCATGTGTCAGGTTGGGTACAGGCCGATATTTTCACTAGATGGCTTCAACACTTCATAAAATTCACTAAACCTTCAGCTGCAGACCCTGTTCTTCTCGTCCTTGATGGTCACTATTCTCATACGAGAAACGTTGCTCTAATAGATTTGGCCAAACAGAATCATGTGACGATTATTTGCCTCCCACCACATTCTACACATAAAATGCAACCGTTGGATGTTGCTTTTATGGCACCGCTGAAAACTTACTATGCACAAGCAATAGAAAACTGGCTTAGAGAAAATCAGTTGAGTGTTGTGTCGCCTTACGCCGTTGCCAGTATTTTTTGTAAAGCGTATAACAAAGCTGCGACGATGGAAATATCTTGCAATGGTTTCCGCAAAACTGGACTGGTCCCTATTTGTCGCCATATTTTTAGGGACTTTGAATTTGGAATTCAAGAGCACTTAGAAACACAAAACGAAAAGGATGAACAAATAATAGAAATAAACCATGAACAAGCAAATCATCCAATACAAGAACATAGAACTCCTAGTCCACCACTACCTCATCAACAACTTGTTTCTCCGAAAGACATCTGTCCAATTCCTAGATTCTACGAGAAAGATACAACTAAAAAACCACATGCCAGATCAGGAAAGGCTTCAATAATTACTTTAACACCCTACAAAGAAGAATTAGAGCAAAGTTTGCAGAAGAAAAAAGCAAAAAAACTAGTACCCCAGCTAAACTTGGATTGTGTATTTGCTCCAGAAAAAAACAGTTCAACAAAAGGTGTTAGATCAAAAAAAACAGCAATGCCCGAAGAAGAAATAGCAGATGAAGACGTAGATCAACCTTCTACATCAAAAGGCAAAACATCAAGAAGGAAGCGGAAAGTTTCTTCGAGTTCAAGCTCAGATAGCAGTGAAAACTTTCCATTAGCTGATTCATCGTCCAACGAAAGTGAAGAAAACGACGCGGAATGTTTATTTTGCACCGGCAAATTTTCCGACGATAGATATGGCGAACGATGGGCAAAGTGTTACCAATGTGGCAGGTGGGCACATGAAGACTGTGGAGAAATAAAGTCCAGCACATTTATTTGCCTTTTCTGCGAAGGAAAGGGCTTTTTTGAATAGTATCTCAAATTAAGGTACCTGTCTCAAGTTTAGATACCTGACTATCCCAAATTAGGGCACCTTTTATTTTTAATATTAAATGTCGCAAAAAATTAAATGTATTTTTTTGCAAAAATATATGTTTTATTCGCTTTTTTTTGTTTTGTTGTGTTCTAGAAACATTAAGTTTAAGTTTTCGAAATGAATGTTTTAAAAATTTTAAATATTCTGTTTTATATTTGTTTTTCAAAAAAAGTGTCTCAAATTTGGTGCCTTTCCTCTATGCAAAAAGTTTCTTGTGTCTTCGGGATTCCTTCTTTCTTTAGTACGATGAACAGTTACATATGATGGTACTTCAGGAAATATATTAGGAACTGCATTGCCTTTTAATTTGGGAAATATTAACTTTTCAATGTTCATGAAAATGTTTGGCACATACTACGGAAGATTTGGTAATTGTACAGCCTTCTCTATGAATAGAGCATAAGCCAGTATACCTTCTTTGGGGATCTTTTGGAAACAAAAACATACTTTCTGCCTGTTTCGTTTTTAAAGTACTGGCATAATTGGTTTTGCAACCAGTACACAACAATGCCAGAGCATCTGTAACAAAAAACAAAAGCATTATTATTGTTGTTTTTAGTTTACATATTTTGTAACAAAAAGCAAAAGTATTATTATTTTCAGTTTGTTTTGTAGGTTATATTTATACTTGCCTTTTAAATTGTCGTTAAGAATCTTCTAAAAGTTCTAAATTTAATGAAATTTTACTTATATTAATATTTTCTAATTGATTTAAACACAATTTACAAATAAAACATTCGAATAAAGTTAAAAAAACAATAAATTCAACAAACTTTACAAGCCTTCCTATATGAAATGTTAAACCAAAACAAACCACAGTCGGACTACCACGCGTTGTTGCCAAATTTCTACTTCATGGCTTGGAAATAAAGGTGGCTGTGGTAGTACCGATACAAATCTTTTGATGTCGCTATATTCTACATATAGTCTATACTCTGCAGTTTAGGTTTAGAACCTAAAACTAAAAATTATAATTGTCAATCGCCAACTGCCAGTATCAGTAATATTAATTGATTAGCGTCTATATAATTAGATTTTAAATGGTTATTATTCGTCTAAATTGTTTGATTTGATGGTTATTATTAGAAAGAAATCAAAGTGAACTTGGTTTAATATCTCTGGGTTATTGTTGGCATTAATCTGTGGCTTAGTGTTACAAAAAATCCTAATTTAGATCTGATGAATTTCACAATGCCACTACAGTTTTTAAAACAAAACGAATATGAAGATAAGTTTGCTTCTACATGGAGTCATAGCTTGTACCAAAATGCAATTTCCGAGATCAAATAGCTGATTGATTTTGGATTCTTCTTCTAATCTACATCTCAGAAGTATTTCAATGTGGTGCGCGGAAGCAAATGTAATATAAAGTAAGTAACCCTAATATATAATTAATAAAAATTATTTTACTTGAACTGAATCATGGTATAAATTATTATATCAACTTTTTGTTTTAGTTGAAAGTTCTTCAACAAGTATAAGATATTGTAGAGACGCACAATCTACACACATGTTTCAATCATTTGAGATACAATTTTCAGTGGTAATAAAGCATATTTCTATTGTATTCTAAATTAAAATACAAAGTTTTTTTTACATGTATTTTTTTTTATTTCGACGTGTTAAATTAAGAATATGTTACAATAATACGGAATGATAATAATATGTTACACAATGTCTAAATAATCTAATTATATTTTTTGATATAAGTGTTCATCTCTAAGGAAATGTAGCACAGCTTTTATTTGGTCAGGGTCGTTTAGGATATCTCGTACTTCACTTTTGACACAGAATAATAAACAATCAGAAGGGCCACTCTCAGATGCCGCCTTTGAAGTTTTTCAGCACGCGCGCCCAGTTTTAGGAGGACATAAACATATGATTTGTGAGGTTATGCAATTGTTTACATTTATGTTTAATTATATTATATGTATGTTATTATATTTAAAACTGTTAATATAATTGTATAGTATGTCTATGATTGCCGTAAGTCAAATAAACCTGTTTTTTTTTCCATGCACACCACATAAACAACACTGGTTCCCTTTAAAATCCTCGTAAAACATGGCGGAACGTCTGCGCGAAGGAGATGCGCGTACTTAATTTTCTGTGGAGAGTGGGCATTCTGTTTGTTTATTATTCTGTGCTTTTGAGTTTATATTGTAATCTTCTGGCCGAATATTGATCGCATTCAGTGAAGATATGTTTGATTGTCAAATATGATTGGCAGCTTTGACAGGAGGGACGGATGCTAGAGGACATTAGGTAGCCGTGTGTGAGTTTTGAATGTCCTATCCGTAGTCGTCTTATCACAACGAGGGCTTGACAGGGCTGAATAGTCAAATGTAGGCTGACTGATTATTGACGGTTGTATTTCGTGTAAGATCGAACGGTTCGATTCGAGTTCCAATGCTGCTGCCAAAGGAGTCTGGTTCTTCTTTTAGTATATGATTTTAGGTCCTTACAAATTTGAATTTTATCGGTGATTTCAGGTGATGCTGTAGCAAGTTTAGCATAGTGATCTGCAGTTTCATTGCCTTCTATACCAATGTGAGATGGCAGCCAAATTATGGTAACTGTTAGGTTTTGGGACAAGATAATTTGGTGAGAGTCTAGGATCTTTTGGACGATTGGATAATTGGTAAATATATGTTTGATAGAATGGATTGATGCTAAAGAGTCTGTGCATATGACAACCTGCTTATTAGGTGGTTATATATGGTTAAAAGCTTGCAATATACTAAATAATTCACCAGTATGAACGCTGCTGACGGATGGTATAAGTAATGACTTAATTAATGATTGAGAGGTTGTAACAGAGCAGCCTACTCCTGTGTCATTTTTTGAGGCATCCGTGTATAATATTAGGTCTTAACTATTTGTATTTATAATGTCTCTAAATGCATTTATAATGATTTCTTTCGGATGTTTATTTTTATCGAAGTTGGTGAGCGAGGTGTTAAATTTGGGCGTGGAGATGATCCAAGGAGGAGATATAGGGGGATAAAGAGGAAGGGTATGTGTAAGAGAGATATCATTAAGTGTCTGTGCTAAAATTAGTGGAATAGGTTTTATTGGTGGTAAGGAATTAGTATTGTGTAAATTATACGTGGACATTAAAAATAAGGGATGCACTGGATTAGATGGGTTAGCTGATACCGATGCTGCACAGGAGAGTAGCAGTTGTTTTCGTCTTATACAAAGAGGAGGTTCGTTAGCTTCGCAATAAAGATTATCTACAGGACTAGATCGAAAAGCGCCAATACAAAGGCGAAGGGCTGTGTTGTGAATTGAGTTTAGAAGGTTAATATATGTTTTGGAGGCGGATATATATATATATATATATATATATATATATATATATATATATATATATATATATATATATATATATGACAACCATAATCTAGCTTGGAACGTATTAGTGATCTGTATATTTTAAGAAGTGAGTTTTCGTCAGATCCCCAATAATGATGTGATAGAGTTTTTATTGTGTTAAATCTTTTGCACGTTTCTCCTTTTATTACAAATATATGTTGCTTCCAAGTTAGTCGTGACTCAAACTTTACTCCGAGAATTTTGCATTGTTTAACAACAGGAAGAGGGAAATTGTTAATCAAAATAAGTGGAGATGGAGAAGCGGAACGTCTACTAAAGTTTATAATTTTAGATTTTACATAGGATAAAGATAACCCCATGTCACTAGTTTAATTAAAAAGTGTGTCAAAAGCAGTTTGAAGTTTTACATGTATTAAATAAATATATAAATTATATTTCGTTTTATTTTTTCGTATATGGTATTGTGTATATTGGAATTTAAACATAATTTGCAGCTTTTAAAACTTAAAATGCAGTTTTTTTTTTCAATTATACCAAATAATGAGATCGTAGGCTTCCACGGCCAGAGTCAGAATTATAATTTATTCGTCTTCCGGTTTGGACCGTGTCATTTGTTAGTGACCCAAAAGTGGGTTCATCTCGACGTTTCGCTACAATTGTATGTAGCTTCTTCGGGAGAACAAAGAAAAAGAAAAAGAAAAAGAAAAAGAAAAAGAAAACAAAAGACAGGAAGATGGGTAGTTAGCAACGGTAACTCAGTTACTCAACGCAAACAGAGGCGAATACTAACTACCAAGATGGCATTTGGTCACAGTAACTCAACTACTCAACGCAGCCAGAGGTGAAAACCAAATGCCAGGACAGGGATTCACGTCCAACAGCTCAGAACACTAACGCTTCGAGAGGCGGGGAGTGAATCCGGGGAGGATTCACTCCCAGGATTCACTCCCCGTGAATCCTCCCCGGATTCACTCCCCGCCTCTCGAAGCGTTAGTGTTCTGAGCTGTTGGACGTGAATCCCTGTCCTGGCATTTGGTTTTCACCTCTGGCTGCGTTGAGTAGTTGAGTTACTGTGACTAAATGCCCATCTTGGTAGTTAGTATTCGCCTCTGGTTGCGTTGAGTAACTGAGTTACCGTTGCTAACTACCCATCTTCCTGTCTTTTGTTTTCTTTTTCTTTGTGCTCCTGAAGAAGCTACATACAATTGTAGCGAAACGTCGAGATGAACCCACTTTTGGGTCACTCACAAATGACACGGTCCAAACCCGGAAGACGAATAAATTATAATACCAAATAATATTTAAATATTTTAAGCTTCATTTAAATTTTTCCACCAAAATTAAATTTTGAAATTCCCGCGTAATTTCCCGACTGAATTAGTTCCGATACAAATCTCTTGGAGCGCTGAATTTTATATCTAAGTATATATATTTTATATATTTTATATATATTTTGTATATATTTTATATTTAAGTATTGTCGTGAAGCATCTAGAGGTAGGTGATTTCTGTAATTAATTAGTACTCCGATCTCCTTTTTTGTTTTGTTTTGCTGATATTTAAGAGGGGTGGAGTCTAACGATCCATCGTTTCCGTCGCCTGGTGTAAATGTTCCAAAAATCCTAAAAATAAACTGTATCGACGCCAATTTTTTTAAATTGAAAATCGATACAGTAGTTTTTTAGGATTTTCAGGAAGATTCGCATTAGGAAACGGAAACAATATGATTGTTAGACTCCGTTCCTCTTAAATAGACAACGGAAGTAAAACTCTTTTTTTTGCATATTTTAGATTGTAAAATGCCACGTTTAAGAAAAAGAACTCGGTTTGGGAACTCGCGTCCCCCTTCCCCGTCCATATGCTCTGGAACACCGTGAAAGAAACCATAATTTTCAAAACTAAATCCGGAAGTAGGGAAGTAAATACTTCCGGTTTCATAATTCTGAATTCAATCAGTAAGTATAAGAAAAAAGTAGACGCGGTCATATTTTAAAAATACATTGAAAATTAGGACGGTAAATTTTAAAGAATGAAACCTGTAAAATTCCTATACTTTACTATAGCAAAAATTCATTTTAAACCGGTTCGAATTTTTTAAATTTGACACCTTTGGGGAGTCTAT
Source organism: Diabrotica balteata (assembly GCA_918026665.1). Taxonomy (NCBI): domain Eukaryota; kingdom Metazoa; phylum Arthropoda; class Insecta; order Coleoptera; family Chrysomelidae; genus Diabrotica; species Diabrotica balteata. The sequence goes on along the minus strand of OU898281.1, from coordinate 17,223,321 downwards.
TCAACAACCTGTTTAATTATTCCAAAAAATTATTCTCCTATCTATCACCGTTTAGGAGGAGTATTGCGCACAAGAAAAGGGCTTAGCCTTTTAGTATATAAGATATGCCTAAGGGTAGTGACTAGTGATTTTTGACTATTCACTATATATTGACAGTTCACTTTAGCTAAAAAAAAAGTAGAATCATTAGCAGCTTAAAAAATTCGTTTAAAAATATGTTTACCTCATATGCTGCAAACGTTTTCACGTAAAATTATTCTATTTTATTTTTTATTTATTTAAACAGTTTCTGCGGATCAGTTCGCTCGTAATACCAATCCATCTAATGAATGGAATGAATGTAAGTACGTTGTGCTTGTGAGTTCAGCAGTCATTAGAATATCCGGCGTTTGTAGAATGTTGGACCAGGATTGATTGGCGGATAAAATGTAACTTCTCTTTGTTGTTGGACTCGCTAACAATTTCAAGGTCAACGCCACACACACAAATGAATATCGCACGACATACACTAGGTACGCAAAGAGCGCCAACTTCAACCTTCAACTTTTGCGCTCTTCGTTCCGATAGAGGTTAACGATCGCTCTTTGATTACATTGGCATGCAAACCACCAATAACGATAGAAATCGAGTTTTTCTATCAAAGTATCTCACGACGAGTTCTAATTTTTTAATTCAACTATTTTTCCTTGATCTTTCAGGGATAATGTGACATATTTTTCCACAAAATGTAACGTCGGTCTCTCAGTCCCCAAATCCAGAAAAGGTACAAAAACATATTTTTGGAAAAACGGTCTGCGAACTTGTCGATTCTTTAAATATATAAAATTATTAAAATAGATAAAAAAAACATTTGCACAAAAATTTATAATAATTTGTATTTAACCCTTAACCACTGACATGCGGTATGCTATACCAAGCCGAAAATATATTTTGTTGTAAAAGGTGTTCTATAAAAGATTCTTAGAACACCATCTGTGTACCTTCAAGTGGGGTTTAATTGTACCTGCTCTCAACTGCTGCAGTTTTACTTACTTACTTACTTACTCCGTGGCGTTACAACCCTTCGTGGGTTTTAGCCGACTCGACAACATGCCTCCACTGTTTTCTGTCTTGAGCAACCTCCATCCAATTCTCCACGCCCATAGTGCTTAGGTCTCCTGCTATATTATCTCGCCACCGGAGACGAGGGCGTCCGCGTGGTCTCCTTCCAGTTGGGACTTCCTGCCACACCAGTCTTACTGTTCGTTCGTCAGAATGTCTTCTGAGGTGTCCTGCCCATTGGAGTCTTCTGGACTTTATTTCTTTTATGATGTTGGCGTCTGGGTAAAGTTCTTCAAGCTCTTTATTAGTTCTTATCCTATATTGTCCTGATGTTTCATCAAGCACCGGACCAAAGATCTTCCTTAGGATTTTTCTTTCCCAAACACGTAGTCTCTCTTCATTTGCCTTTGTCATCGTCCACGTTTCGCTTCCATACATCACAACGGTCGTATGATTGTTTTATAGACCTGTATCTTCGTACGTCGTGTTAGTTGTTTTGATTTTATAAGGTTTTGGAGGGCAAAAATACATCTGTTGCCGGCCTGAATCCTGTTGTTTATTTCTTGTGATCCGTTATTGTCTTCAGTTATTGTTGTTCCAAGATACTTGAATTCCCTAACGCGCTCAAAGTTAAAGTCATCGATGGTAATGTTCTGACCGATTCTGTCTCTGCTTTGGTTATTGCGGCTCATATACATATATTTCGTCTTGTTTTCGTTGATTTGGAGCCCCATCTTCTCTGCTTCCTTCTCAAACCTTACGAAAGTCTCCTTTATCCTTAATCGCGTGTTTCCTATTAGATCTATATCGTCTGCAAATGCCAGTAGTAAGTTTGGTCCTTCTCGATGAAATACTGTATTCGGTTTTTCGATTCTTGCACTTCTGATTATGTGCTCCAGAGCTAAGTTGAAGAGTTGTGGTGAAAGTGCATCTCCCTGCTGCAGTTTTAGTTTAGTTTAATTTTAGTTTAGTTTTCTTGCGGTATCAAGTACCGCATGTCAGTATTTACGTTTCTATAGTTAAAAGCAGAGCAAGTTCATCCAGTTGTTTTAAATTTAGCCGCAAAACTGTAAAGCTTTCAGATGAGGATTTTGAGGCTGTTTTATCTCAATGAGCTGACGAAGTACCTAGTGATTTAGAATATTTTAGTGATAGTAATGTTGACGATGCAAGCGAAGAAGTATGTATTGAAAGTTCACACGACACCGGAAGTGAGCAGTCGGAAAGTTCTGAAGACGAATATCATTTAAATGATAATGGTAAGTCATATGTTTATGGCAAAAATCGTTTTAAGTGGTCTACTACAGCACCCTCGAAAAATATAAGAACTCCGTTACACAACCTTGTAACAAAAGTACCAGCTGTGCGGTCCAGAGATGTAAGAAACGAAACTTCATCATTTTTTTTAAATTTTCTTATTTCTGAGGATATTATACAAAAAATACGTAAATGGACAAATAATAAATTATGTGCAATTTGTGAAAACTATAAAAGAATGAATAGACCAGAACTAAATGAGATTATTGATGAAATAGAACTAAAAGCCTTTTTGGGATTGCTTTTATACTCATCAGCTTTCAAATCCAATGACGAAGATATAAATTCTATATTTGCTACAGATGGCACTGGTAGACATATATTCAGATGTGTTATGTCAAAAGAAAGATTTGCAATATTTCTAAAATGTTTACGTTTGATAACCCTCTGGATAGAGAAGAAAGAAAAAAGATAGATTCAACAGCAGCCATTAGTAACATATTTAATATATTCATATCAAATTGTCAAAAACTGTATTCCGTAGACACATGTGTTTGTATTGATGAAATGTTGGTCGGCCTTTAGGGGAAAGTGTAGGTTTAAAATGTATATGCCTAATAAGCCTGTAAAATATGGCATTAAAATAATGTGCCTGACTGATGCACGAACAAGTTACTTATACAATGCCTATATATATGGAGGCAAGGACACTGACGAAACTGGGTTATCTGAGGAAGAAAAGAAGATGAATAAACCAACTCAATCTGTTCTTCGACTTGCTAAACCTATTTATGGAACTAACCGTAATATCACAGCTGATAATTGGTTTAGTTCTATAGAAATAGTAAAGAAGTTAGAAGTAAAAAAGTTAACGTATGTGGGAAACCTCAAGAAAAATAAACTGGAAATCCCTCCAGAATTCCAGCCACACCGATGTAGGCAAGTAAATTCAACTACTTAGGGATTTACGAAAAGTTTATCCCTAATTTCCCATGTGCCAAAAAAATCGAGGGCTGTTTTACCTATTTCTTCGATGCACCATTTATTAGGTACGGATCAGATTACTGGAAAACTAGAAATTATAGCTCATTATAATCATACGAAAGGAGGTGTCGATACTTTAGATGCCAAGTGTGCCAAATATTCTGTAAAACGTCGTTCTCGCCGATGGCCACTTACTATTTTTTACCGCATCATTGATATAGCTGCTGTTAATTCGCATGTTGTGTACCAATCACCACAAGAAGATAATATGGAAAGGCTAAACTACACAAAAGAGTTGGCGAAACAATTAGTTTTACCTCACCTACAAAGAAGACTCGAAAATCCCAGAATCCCGAGATAATTATTATATGGTATTGAACGAATACTAGGACAAAAACTAGACAAAAAGAAGCAGATTTTGAAAGGCTTAAGAAAAAGAAGACGTGTTACTTATGCCCAAGTGCATTAAAGCGAAAGACTTTTTATGTGTGCTTTTCTTGTGGAAAACCAGTGTGCTTACAGTGTACAGAGAAAAATTGTTGCGGACCTTGCGCGCAAAATGACTAGTTATTTTATTGTAATTTTTGGTTATTGTCAGAATTTTGTATGTTAGTTTCTCATTAAATTTAAATCATTAGTCTGTTTCTTTTAACATTATTTTACCATTTGTTAGTCACAAGTAATCAATATTTCTTTTAATTTTAGTTTATAAACGATTTTGTAATAACGTCCACTATTTTTTTAAATATTATGCATGCATTCATAATATTCTTGAAAAAGTAAAGTTTATTTTACTTGTAGCAGTATATTATGTTACAGCAATGTGAAGAATTATTCCGTAGTTGATATAAAAAACAAATCCAGTGATATAAGATAAATTGATATTAAAAACAAAGGAGAATAGGCAACGGTATGACATACCGCATATCAGAGTCTACGTCCTGAAACATCCACGTCAGTAGTTAAGGGTTAAACTCATGCTTTGAAAATAAAAGTTAACAGATAAAGTTTTTCACATTTTGGCCACTATAATACAAATACTTAAATTATACAAATACAAAAAATTATTTCCATAAAATTAACTAAAGATTAAATAAAGAACAAATTTTTGAGCTGCATTTGCATGTTCTAAGCACACAAGTTTTTGTCATTTTTGACCCATGGTACTCATTGACCCTCACTTATCCGAATGTGAAAAAATATGTGTTGTTTCCTTCGATGAAATAAAGATTCGAAAAACCTATGCATACGACAAAGCAAATGACCATCTTTTAAAACCTTCCAACTATGTTCAGATAGCAATGATGAGAGGACTACTGACATCCTGGAAGCAGCCAATTTATTTTGATTTTGACAGAAAAATGGAAAAATTAATTCGGTTTGACATAATTAAGGAAGTAGAAGAGGCAGGATTTCATGTCTGTGATATTGTTAGTGATTTGGGAGGTGGTAACAGAGGCCCTTATAAAAATCTTGAAATAAATGAAGAAAAGCCGTGGTTTATAGGCCCTAAAAATTATAAAATCCATGTTTTATGTGATATACCACACCTTATAAAACTTATAAGGGTACCTTATACAGATTCCCGAGAACGAGTACAAGGCTATGTGTTAAATCTAGAGGTTCAAAATAAGATTATTGACGAGATGTCAGAAGCTATGAAAGCTTTAAAAGTTAAGAAAAACGATCATTGTTGCCTTTTTAGAAAGGTATGTTATGTTGCTTTTGAAATATTCTAATTAAAACTATTCTTTGGAGCTAATAATTAATATAAATATTATCGTCTTTTTGCCAAAATTTAATTCCGTTGTTATTTTTAGGAATAATTCAAACTAACAATTCCTTAAAAAATTTATTTGAGGATATAAAAACTAAATTTAATATAAAATACATCCTTACATACAACTTAAATCAAGATGTACTCGAATTTTTTATTGCCAATTAAAAATTAATTGTGTTCTGATTGCTAACGTTCTTACGGGAAATATTTAAAATCTCTCTCATTGTGACGTCATGCGCGAACTCGTCTCAATTTCTCTCTCGGGAGTATCATACCTGTTATTCTTTGTACCATGTTTTTGACCGGTATATCTGGTTGACCTTTTTTTTTTTTTGTCTACTATAGTAAAAACAACGACTTCGACGATTAGGTTTTGGATTTGGAGCTGGAACAATTTGTTCTTCAATATGGCAAATTTCTTGTATTCTTCTTTTATTCTTGACTTAATTGGTGCATGTTTAGCCTCAAATTGGTATTAATTTAAAAAATCTACCAATCCCACTATAGAAAATATGGAGGTTTTTTGATTGTAACCGAGGTTATGATTACTAGAAAATGTTATTAGTGTTAAATTAGTTTTTTTAGCATTTTTTTACACCCCTTTCAAGAACTAGTCTGTAATAGCTTTTGTTTTGGAATAAAAAACATTATTTCCAGCTTAATATTTAAAAAATTATAAATTCCTACCTCACAAATATCTCTTTGGTCAATTAGGGAATTCGTCTCATTAATAAATACTTAAATGATGTAAAATTTATCAAGAAATTTCCTTTACCAATTTACAAGTTGAATATTCTGTTAATATTTATTCTAAAACTTTGAATCTTTTTGTTTGTTTGTCTAGTACTTCTATCGCTATTAAGCAGCGAGTTTTCCGACAGAAGTAATTTAACAAATCGAACGAAATGAGAGATTTGAAATTGCTTCCTTTATAACTTCATTGACAAATAAATTAAAATTTGCAACCGGATCGGGTGCTACAAACAAATTTGTGTCAGATTTTTATGGAATTAATTTGCAGGATGATTTAACTAGTTTAAATATTTCATTTCAGCTCGAACTATTGCGTTTTGGAAAATTGGGTTTTAAACGAAAACTGGATGTAAAATATAATTTATTAATTTACGGTAGATTTCATTTTACAATGAGTACAAAATCAAATTAAACTAAATAAAATTAAAATAAAACTAAACATACCTATAATATGTCCACGCAAGCAAGGCATGTCATTTTATAGAAAATTTATTAGTAATTTCTGAAAAGAAGAAACTTTTGCAATTAAAACCAAATAGATAACAATTAAAACCAACCTGGTTCTTATTTTGGTTATCACAGTTATCTGACCAGAGAATGATCTGACTGACCTGACCTACTTCGATATTGGTAAAAACCTGTACAGACAAAAAGCTATATCGTTAGACCCTCTTTGCCCAACAGTTTTATTCCAGAAGAGCATAATGTATTTATTCCATCTTCTTCTAAATGAATACCCATATTAATACAGGCAAGCTGACGGCTGTAGTACATTTGGGTATTAGTTAATGTTAGAAGATACATCTGTTGGTGGAGATCAAATTGAACCATTCGAATATCTGAGTTGTTTTCTCTGGATTCTATGGAATCTTTACTCATTTGTTGTCTTACCATGTCACCTTGCTTGTGGTGAATTTCTAGTTTTTGCTCAGCGTCAGTTTTTATTTCTTATGTTATGATTGTGTCTATTTCGACTTTAAGTGTGTCACATGTTGGGCATATGGACGGTGAGCAGGCAATATGTCCTATCTACAAAAAGTGTGTTTTACAGGAGGAAGAAAAAATCATTTTATTTTAAAAATATTGATATAGGGACGAATAAAAAAATACGTAATTACTTTAATTTTCTTACGTAAAAGTGAATGTTAACAAAAATTGATTTACTTGCATTATACATTTAGTGACTCAGTTAGGACAATTTGAAATAAAATATTTTGTTACATAGGACTCTATGCATTATGATTATATAATACAAATTAAATTAAAAAGAACCTTTTTATAACAGATAAACTTAAATAATAAAAAGTTTTTAATGATTCTAAACCATATGTGGCAAACTGTCATAAAAATAGTGACAGTCCGATGGAATGACACTTTTTAGTTCTTGTAAATGTAAATGTTGCCACTTTACCTTGGAAATTTTACATCGTTCGGTAAATAATGCAGGATACTTGGATATTGTGGGGATATTTTTTGGTCTTACAGGAAGATCAGTCCAATTTGATTCTGGATGTTCAAGTTTTACCTTAATATGTCTTAACGGATTGTAGAAAATAGATCTTATATCCATAACAGTTTGATAGTTTACTATTCGTCCTGGACGAAAAGAAGAATTTCTTCAAGTTTTGCTATATTCCTTAAAAAAACGGAAATCACAATGAATAGCCTCATATGGGTTTGGAAGCTTTCTAGCTTCTTTTGTGATAGATATGTAATCACTTGGAACTTTAGTTGTTGGAGTGATGTTATATGAACTTTGTTGATACCATCTCTAAACCATTTTGCAATTGATACCAAGCGTATTCAAAAACATTTATCGACAAACTTGCTTTACTCCTTGTCCATTATTTAATCTATACTGAAACGTAAAATTGCGTCTAGAGTCATTTCGATCTACAGTGTTTCTCTTTTTCTCAATTTTTATCATATGAGCAGTCACAAATGACTGTTTTTGTCCACTGAGCCAAAAAATAATACCTCAGTGGAAGGTGCGTTCATTGACTTATTGCAGGTTTCCATCGAATTTTGTATTTTACACATATTCACTAACTTCTTTCCTCGGTTCACGATTCCTCTGGATCACTCTGTAATATAAATAATAGCAGTCACCCCTAATTTATGTATAAAAAGGATTTCAATATGCATACAAACAACCTAACTCCATTTGACACGTTTAACAGACTCCTACTAGAACAATTAATTTTCTGAGAAATTGTCATATCTACATAAGTATTTAATTCAACGTTATTTTTAATTAAAATAGGATTTTTATCCAATTCCATATAAATAATACAATGCTCACAGAACTTAAGAATCAATACATACCTTTTTCTAGTAAAACAGGTCACTATTTACAGTGATTATACCAAAATAATTAGCACAATGTGCACAGCCGCTTCACGCAAATTAGAATGGACGTTAGATAGGACATTTAGCATTCCAAATGGTGTCTGTTTTCAATAAGCCAAATTGAAATGCGCAGGTGCCGAGACAATGTTGTCGATTTTCGCAAATATTCCTTAATGGGGTGATAAATAGTCACATTTAAAATTGTTTCGACCAAAAATATAAAAATCGACAAAATGCGAGATAGGACATTTTGCCTGCTCACCATCGATATGTCAATTCGTCGATGCGTAAACAAAAGATTAAACTCTGTCAAAAATATATATATATGATTAAACCACTGTTTAGATACTGGTGGCTCAGTAGAATCAGCAAAGTACTTTTCCAAAAATCCTTTGTACAACTTAAATACATTAAATTACATTAAGCTCTGTCGGGAGATATTTTCGATTTAGAGCGTCACTTCTACCGTAGTGACTTTCTTGTGCTGGAATTGACGTTATCTAATTACCGATCTTTCTGCACAAAATCTTCATACGTCGTCCACTGACACCAAAAGTCTCACAAAACGTCTTTTTGCAAACCTGGAAAAATAACTTCTGCTTACAGAACACAATTTATTTAACTAAAGATTCAAAAGAAAGATACTAATTCTTACATACCTGAATTTCAGACATGCCCCAAATTATTAGCATATATTTGTATGTCCGTTGTCGCCGGTTTTGGGTTGCATCATCGTAACTACCATGTCGACTCTTTCTACTGAACATCCTTTAGTGAAATTTTTTAAATATATTTGTTGTTTGTTATAATTCCTTATATTCCAAAAGTCACGGAAAAGCTTTTACGGCAATCTAATGTTATACAAATACATGAGAACTGGCATTTGCAGAACTAAAAAATGTTAACCTTAATGACTAAATAAATTGTCTTTGCTTAGAGTATTAATAAATAAAAATATTTTAAGCAAAAAATATAGCAGAAACTAAAGATATAGCGTTTATTCTTCTTTGTCAACCATTTTCCATCCACTCCTGAATGTAGGTCTCTCCCAATTGCTTCCATCTTTCTCTATCCTGCGCCAATCTAATTCACTGTTTGCCTGCCACTGCTCTTATGTCATCTACCCATCTTTTTTGAGGTCTTTCCATTCTTCTTGTTGTCGTCCTTGGTCTCCATTCTAGAATTCTCAGCAAGCAATTTGATTGAACCCAGCCTATGAGAAATGTTCACCCAGGTAGTACGATCGGGTGTAACAATTCATTGGAGCAAGGTGTTTTATCTCGTGTTAAAAACAGAATCACCCCACCGTGCTCCAATGCTCTAGACCATCCCTTTCCCCCCTATAGCAATCTGATTCGCTATAGAGGCACAACAATCAGCCAAGTGCTCTTCATGTGCAGGTCCTGGGTAATAGAACCCCAACATGGTTTCCTAACCGTATGTGAAAAGTTAGGACAGTGCATCTCCGCTTTATTCCTATTTATCTTAATGTAGCTTATCCGCGATAGAATTCTCCGTGACCACCAGTTGTCATTTTATCGGGCTACGTGACCTGCCCAGCGCCATTTCATTTTTGTAGCGTTTATTAGTGTTTTTAAATGATAATTTAATATCACAACAAAAATATTTTTCATTAGAACTCACCACTTTTGGCTCACGTTCTTCATTTTTGGTATTTACATATATTAATTGCTCTATTTTTACTGCCAATGTTAGTAGTTTTTTCAATTTCAATGTATTTAAAACACATTTTTTTTTTTTGACACTACAGTCACACACTCAATTACTTCGTGTCTTATTTTGCGTAGACTGATTGAAGCAACTGTGGTTGCAACTGATGAGGCACTTACAACGTTATGCCTTTCTCTTTCTCAGTATAAAAGGTGGGCATCATAGAGCTTCGGCTTGAAGAGTGCAAGTAAAAGTCGGCACATACAACGATTTTAAGCTCGAATGGCACTTACAATGTTATGGTTTGGTACCCCTCAAATGTTTTAAGTTTAATATTAACTTTCAGCTCTCTCGTAACTCTCCCTTCCTCTACACAGGCTCTACATTATTTCAACAATGAATACCGAATATTTTGAAAAATCCAATATCTGTTAAAATGCATTAGCAGCTTCTAAAATTCGGTTTAATTATTTATTTTCAATTTAATTAATTCAAATAAAACTTTTATTTATAATAACTTTCAAGTCAGTACCAAGATAAAGAACTTAATTCACCCACTCGAATAATAAAGTTGGTATCTGTAAAATTGTATTATTTCAACTTGACAATTAAAAAAGTCTTCTAAATTATTGATTTTGCAAACAAATTCTATAAGACAAGATTTTGTAGAATAGGCATTTCATTCTATTGACGTGCTGACATAATTCAATAGTATACTTTTAAAAAACTGGAGAACATGTTTCGCGATTTTTTGCTTAACCAGCATCACCAGGTCATCCTCGTATGATATTACCTGTACACCAATGCCTTGGTTGATCTCCAAAATTTCATTGTGCAACAAATTTCAAAGCAATGGCAACAGAACGGAGTTATACAGCACTCTCGCCATGGTCTTCCTAGAGCTACTTCTAGTGATGTTAATGTATCTATTTGTGAAGAAGTTCCTGACCAAGTTCTGTAGACAGGGAGATAAATCAAGTCGCCTAGTAGTTTGACAATAATTTTCTAGCTGGCCTAAAAGCATTTTTTATATCGGGGAGGAAAGCCACAATCCATCTTCTCGTACATATGAATATCTTCTGCTGGATCCCGTTTATGGCATCTGCCGCTGATTTTCCGTTTCTCTACTTATACTGGCAGTTGGATATGCTACCTCTCTTCAATATCTTCTCCCCACCCTTGTCTCTACAATAATCTCAAAAACATCGCCTCAGGTATTTAACAGGCATTATAGGTGTTTTCGCCCTAGACTCCCCTAACTCTTTTCCTGGTTACAATAAGGGGTTATATTCTTATAAAATTACCTTTTCAATTGGAGTGGAGACATGAAAAGAGGTATGCCAGTTAAGCATATAATGGAAAAATGTTGTCCTCCTCAGTTCTAATCCCTTTTGCGATGTGGTGACATCATCAGGCCTTCACAGTTTTTTTACGATTTCCCTCCATCCTTATTTGTCCTGGGCTAGTTGTTCGGCTTCATGTAACCCTTGGTTAATCAATATTTTTGTTTGATCTACCCAACAGCTTTGAGGTCTTCCCCTAGGTCTCTTTCCTTCAACTATACCCTCGACTATCAGTTTTTCCATAGTACCTGTTCTTCTAGCAATTTGTCCAAAATACTGCAAATATCTCTGTCAGAAAAATGTTACCTGTAAAATAAAAATCAACGAGCCACAGAAACATTCTGCAAAAAAATATTTTTTGAATATATTTGATCTGTTTCGTTTTCTGCGCTGCACCCTGTATATACAACCTTACCATTTTTTCTATTGTTTGAACTGTCGAATATATGCCCCAATTTAGTAAAAATATATACTTCTTTGAAGAGATTTAAATACAAAAAAAAATCCTTTTGGCTTTAAATTTTAGATACGAAGTTCAAATATTACCATAATCAAATTTTAAAAAGAAAAACGAACGTTTTCGAATATATAAACATTAGAAATTCTTCAGCCAAATACAAATCCGATTTCTTTGATATCGAAAGCACTACGTCTCAAAATAACTCGGTATATATTTATGTTACTTTTCCGAGTACGTTCTTGTAAATTTAGGAGTGTGGAGATAAATTGTTTTTGAGAAAAAACCCAGAAAATATTTGTTTAACTTTAACGCTGATCTGTTTTAATATGAACGAAAGCCCTACAGGGAACATGTGTAATGCTGTTTGCAGAATTTGCACTTAAATTAAATGTACTTACTCCAACATTTTAATATCATTTATAATAAATTTCAATAACGCTAATGGATATCATTATTGTATCTAGTTTGATACAGCATAATGCACAGTACATACCATACGTAACAATGCAAGTAGTATAAGAAAAATAGGGGAGTATTATGCATGGCGTGGGCAGGTGAAAATCAAAATTTAAAATAAACTTATTTTAAACTAGAATTAGGTTTAATACCAAATAAAAATTCATGTATATGTCGATTTCCACAGTAAATATCCACTTTTTTATGCATAAACATTGGTTTTGAAATTTGAGGGTACACACTTGGAACCAATTTTTGTTAATTACTATTTAACTGGGAATAAGCAACAATTAAAAATAAAAATACGTTTATTGACGTTTCAATTTCCACTTCGGAAATCGTTCTCAAAATACAAACAGTAAATTAAACAAATTTTGTTTTTTGTTACATAGTGAAAAATTCTTCTATTTAATTTTATCTGACTCATTTATATTGACAATTCAGACATACATTATGCATTTTAAAGTAGACGAGTTTAAAATGATATTGCCAATATTGTTGAGTTGCGCTCCTGAGACGACTTTACTTATAAGATAGTTCATTCGATTGCATGAAATCAACTTTAACTTAATAATATTCGTCAGAAAAAAATCATGGCATGTAATTCGTCTTTAAAAAGACAAACACATGACATGATGACAGTAAAATTCTCCTGTTAGTGATTCCATAGTAAATTATGAGAAAAAACCAGGAAAAAAACCTTATAATACTATCCCGACATGGTAAGTATTTGTTCGTGCATTTAGTTTACTTTCAATAAACACCAAAATTCTGATTTTATATGTTTTGTTATTTAAAAAACATAAATGATGTATCCTCTATATGTTACTGACTTACTAATACTGGTATTTTCTAAATAATAACTTCCTCTTTCAATATTGGTAACCAGATCCTACTACATTCTGCCGAGGAATTTGCGACACAATTGGCCTCATTTGGCATAATTAGAGCCGCTTCTTTGATTTTTCTTTTTTTAACATCCGTTTCTTTTACGACTACATTTGAATTATTTCATTGAACCCTATTTTCATTATCCCATGCGTGTTTACATATTTGAGATTTATCAAATTCTCTATTTTTAATATAAGACTGATGTTCACTTATTCTAACATTTAATGACCTTGATGTTTCACCTAAATAAAACTGATCGCATTCACAAGGTATTTTATAAATGCAATTTTTTGTCCTTTCTTGTTCATTGTTAGGTTTGGTTTTGGACAAAATTGATCTCAATGTGTTTGTTGTTTTGAATGTTGTTGAAATGTTGAATTTATTTCCTATCCTTTTAAGTTTTTCTGATAATCCTTTTATGTATGTTAGAATAAGTGAACATCAATCTTAGTGAGAGCGTCCACCAAACTGGCGTGGCAGTGGCAAGTAGCAAGTAGCACGCATCTAGCATGTTATTTTTAAATGTAACCAATGAAAAAAAATTATTAGAATGAATGACGTCACTATCATTTTGGTGAGCGCTGAATCATTCATTTTCATTGGTTACATTATGCTAGACGCGTGCTACTTGCTACTTGCCACTGCCACGCCACTTTGGTGGGCGCTCTCCCTTATATTAAAAATAGATAATTTGGTAGATCTCAAATATGTAAACAAGCATGGGATAATGAACATAGGGTTCAATGGAATAATTCAAATGTAGTCCTAAAAGAAACGGATGTTAAAAAAAGAAAAATCAAAGAAGCGGCTCTAATTATCCTAAATAAGGCCAATTGTGTAGCAAATTCCTCGGCAGAATGTAGTAGGATCTGGTCGCAAATATTGAAAGAGGAAGTTATTAATAGGAAAATACCAGTATTGGTAAGTCAGTAACATATAGAGGATACATCATTTATGTTTTTTAAATAACGAAACATGTAAAATCAGAATTTTTGTGTTTATTGAAGGTAAACTCAATGCACAAACAAATACTTACCATGTCGGGATAGTATTATGAGGTTTTTTCCTGGTTTTTCCCTCATAATTTACTATGGAATCACTAACAGGAGAATTTTACTGTCATCATGTCATGTGTTTGTCTTTTTAAAGACGAATTACATGCTATGTTTTTTTTCTGACGGATATTCTCAAGTTAAAGTTGATTTCGTGTAATCGAATGAACTATCTTATAAGTAAAGTCGTCCCAGGAGCGCAACTCAACAATATTGGCAATATCATTTTAAAGTCGTCTACTTTAAAATGCATAATGTATGTCTGAATTGTCAATATAAATGAGTCAGATAAAATTAAATTATTAGAAGAATTTTTCACTATGTAACAAAAAACAAAATTTGTTTAATTTACTGTTTGTATTTTGAGAACGATTTCCGAAGTGGAAATTGAAACGTCAATAAACGTATTTTTATTGTTAATTGTGGATTATTCCCAGTTAAATAGTAATTAATTTAAAATGCCACAAGAAAATAGCTTCAGAACAATACCAATTTTTTTTGTTCTCTTGTACTTAAAACTGAAGAAAAATTAGTACCGCCACCACGAACGAACGTAATCATGTCCTTTGCGAAATTTCAAAAATCGAATGAATGAAATAATAGTGATTTTTCAGTATAAAAATATCGCGACTTAAAATGACTATAGAATCTCTTCAAAAGCACCTTTAAACCTTTTAACACTTTAATCGAATATGTCTAAATAAAGGGCGGTCTTTCACATTAGTCATAATTGGGGGAAATTCGTTTTTTTAGTATTGAATCGTACCTAAAACCGTTAGCCTGTGTTCTCTTTTCAGTTGGATAACAAGGTTGCAAGTAATACACCAGCGATCCATCGTAATATTTCTTCCTATTCCATAGAGACATTCACATATCCTTGTAGTAACTGCTGCACATGAATTATCTACTTTATATGGTCCAGCAGGTTGTTGACCAGCTTATATTTCCACATTTTTAGTGTAAAATGTTTTTGCGTCAACAGTGGCAAATACCTTGATACCAAATTTTTTAGGGTTGTTTGGAATGTACATGCTTAAGTAACAGCTTCCACGACAAGCAAAAAACCATCTCAACAAGAGTAACGTAGCAATGTTACAAATGCTTCAAAAATCTCTCTTATCGAAGCTAGTTTATCGATTTTGGATCTTTCGTCTCTGGTTTGTTTATTATCAAAACATATTACCTTTAACGAACATCTAAATCCTCTTTGTGTCATGGTCGCTACTAATATTTCTGACCCCATGCCATCGTCTGTTCAAACCTGCTAAACAAAAAGAACATGATTACCCTTGTTCCGGATAGTGGTACTATTTTTTTCTTCAGTTTTAAGTACTAAAGAACAAAAAAAAAGTAGTCCCAAGAATGTGCCCTCAAATGTCAAAATTAATGTTTTTGTCATCAAAAAGTGGATATTGTCTGTGGAATTCGACAATATTTATCATCTTCGTGGCCATATTTTTTATCCGATTTTATTATATTCCTTACATAATTTTTGAAGCTACGCCTCTGAATACAGTTTTTATATGAATTAAATTATATCAAACTAATCCTGTTTACCAATCCCAAATAATAAAAATCTCATTAATTAAAAAAATATATTTTAATTTATATAAAAGTTTTCAAGAATAGAAACTTTAACCGAGTTTGAATCTTAATGAATCCAAAGGGCACAGTCTGACTTGTAAAGACCGGCACATGTCACAAAGAAATTGCTCACTTTTTTTGTTTTCGAGGAATTTGAAACAGAATACCATCACAAATTCCATGAAATATTAACGAAAACATCTGGTTTTGTTTCAGTAACTTCTGGCGCTACTGAAAAAATAAATGTTTCAAGACGGGTCGTAGATCACGTCCTAAATAACTTTCTTGTCCTCAAAACTCACAGGAGGCACCACCTATATACAAGTCATGTGTGTAGGCCTTATGGTAATTTTACTAATTCTTCGATTCACTAATTAAAATAATAAATATTTTTTTATCTTAAAATAAGATTGATTTGGTTAGGGGAGTAAGGAATTAGATTTTAAATCAATTTTTGTGGAATTTTAAAAATTTACATCTGCAATTTGTTGAATAAATTAAATCATCAGTTGGAATTAGAACCTACTAATCAGCTGAACGCTAATAAATTCGTGCAGAATCTGGTTTATGCGAACGTTGATTGATTGCAAATATTTAAAAAGTCTTTGTGTAAAAAAAATATTTTTATTAATTTAGAGGCCAACATAAAAAAAAGATTTATAAAACTTTTCTTACAAATTTATGTGAATCCTCGCTGTTTTTTTTTTGGCGCTAAAAAAGAATCTGAAATTAGATTTTACTTATTTCACAGTTTTCCCATAATATGACACTGGTTTATTCTTCTTCTTCTTCTTTAAGTGCCCTGTCCGTTGCGAACGTTGGCTATTAACATGGCAATTTTGATCTTGTTTACGGCGCTTCTGAATAGTTCGACCGATGTGAGCCCGAACCACTGCCGCAGATTTTGGAGCCACGAGTGTCTTCTCCTGCCTGGCTCTCGATTACTGTCTATTTTTCCCTGGACAATCAATTGTAGCAGACGGTAATTATCGTGTCTCAATATGTGGCCTAGATATTCAAGCTTTCTTTGTTTAATTGTATTCACGATCTCTTTCTCCTTTCCGATTCTTTGGAGTACCTCTATGTTGGTGACATGTTCGGTCCAGGATATACGAAGAATGCGTCGGTACACCCACCTTTCGAATGCTTCTAGTTTCCTCGTTAGCGTCTCCGTCAGCGTCCAGGCCTCCACGCCATACAGCAAGATCGGAAAAATGTAGCATTTAACTAGACGTAGTTTTAGGGGAAGAGACAAATCCTTGCTTATGAGGAGCTTTTTCATACTGCTAAATGCTGCTCTAGCTCGTTCTATTCTCGCCTTAATTTCTATGGTCTGTTCCCATTTTGCATTTACGTTGGTGCCAAGGTACACATAAGATTCTACATGATCAATTGTATGTTACTTATCCGTAATTGTCGAGCAGGTTGTTGCTTTTTGCTTATCAGCATCCACTTTTTCTTCTTGAAGTTGAGGCTCAGGCCGTATTCCTCACTAACTGAAGTTTCTAATCTTTCCATTACTTGTTGTAATTCGTCTATGGTACTGGCAAGGATCACCGTGTCGTCGGCATATCTTATATTGTTCGTTAACTCGCCGTTTATTTTTATGCCCTCATTTGCATTTTCCATACATTTGTTAAATATTTCCTCGGAATACATATTAAATAGGAGTGGTGATAATATACACCCCTGACGGACACCTCTTTTGATCTGCACGCTTTCAGTGAGTTCGTTGCCAATTTTTGCTCTTGCTGTTTGATCCCAGTATAGGTTTGCCACAATTCGAATGTCCTTGTCGTCAATACCTGTCTTTCGCAGAATACCTATCAATTGTTCATGATTGACATTGTCAAATGCTTTTCTAAAATCTGCAAAGCACAAATACACGTCCTTATCAACGTCTCTACACCGTATAAGCACCTGGAGAGCGAAAATTGCTTCTCTAGTTCCAAGTGCTTTCCGAAAACCAAACTGCGATCTATCAATATTTGACTCACATTTATCATATATTCTTCTATGAATGATCTTAGTGAACGCTTTAGTGACATGATTGATCAAGCTTATACGCCGGTAGTCATCACAAATCTGGGCATTTGGTTTCTTCGGGATTGTAATAAATGTTGACTGTAGCCAGTTCTCCGGGATTTTACCGCTATTATATATGTTGTTAAAAAGTACAACTAGATCATCAAGGAACTGTTTGTCTGATTTACATAGGATCTTTAATATTTCGCAGAATACATTGTCCGGACCTGCTGGATCCCTCCCTCCAGATACTGACACAGAATGTAGCGTAGAATCTTTAAGTAATTTTAAACTGTTTGTCCTCGTTTTAGTGTAGTGTTTTGTACAATTTTATGTCACTATTAATGTTTCCACATTCTACGCTTGCCGGATAGTTTACATTTTGACGAAATGCCCCTGAAGATGCGAATTTAAGCGAAAGTACTTGGGCTAGATTTAATTAACTTGTGCTCGATAATAGCCTTATTTTCAAAGTTAAAATTAATAATGGTCAAATTCGTATTTTTATTAATATAATATAATATAATATAATATAATATAATATAATGTAATATAATATAATATAATATAATATAATATAATATAATATAATATAATATAATATAATATAATATAATATAATATAATATAATATAATATAATATAATATAATATAATATAATATAATATAATATAATATAATATAATATAATATAATATAATATAATATAATATAACATAATATAATATAATATAATATAATATAATATAATATAATATAATATAATATAATATAATATAATATAATATAATATAATATAATATAATATAATATAATATAATATAATATAATATAATATAATATAATATAATATAATATATATATATAATATAATATAATATAATATAATATAATATAATATAATATAATATAATATAATATAATATAATATAATATAATATACTAATATAATATAATAAATATAATATAATACGTGAATAAACCAACATTAGCCGTGAAAGTTTTAATTGTTTTTTACTAAATATATTAGTATTAAAACATTATTATTATTATTGATCATGAATAAACACCTCAGGAACGCCTATGATGATACAAATTTTACGACCGTTTTATAACTTTGAGGCACATTTCGTGCTATCAACAATTTGTGAACGGAATATAGCTACTAGAATTTCGAAATTAGAGTCTTTCACATTACTTAAAAACTTGTTTAAAACTTGCGGGAGACTCATCTCGATTGCAAAGGTGAAGTCGAACATCGTTTTACAAACATCTAGTCCAACAAAAACGCCTTCTTTCAATTTAGTTTCTGATAGATGGGGAAACTTTCCACTTACGTACTTGAAACATTCTACACCTTTAGCCAGAGCCTTGACAAACTGTTTCAGTAAATCTTATTTGATCTGTAGAGGTGAAAGGAGTATATTTTTTGGATCTACCAAAGTTTTCTATAAAATGTTCTTTCCGCTAAGTGTTTAAAAATTTTCTTATGGGCCTTTATTTGGTGAACCATCGTTTATCTTGCTTTAATGTCTTTATGAATTTAATTCCAAATGTGGAGTTGTGTCAAGATTTTCACATGTCTCTTTCATATGGACTGAATAAGTAATAGAAATTAAAGCATAAGTGTTTCCATTGTGTAAGAGTACAGCTTTTAAACTTGTTTTTAAAAAGTCTATAAAGAGCCTTCAATCATCATTATTATACTCAATAACAAACTCATTCATTAGACTACCAAGATTATGACAGTAGACCAAATCTTTTGTCTGCCTAAAAACTGAGCACACTGTGGATCTCTTTTTCTGTACTGGTAAATAAAAGTGTATGCAATTTTATATTCCCCTTGTCTCTAATAACCTCTTTATCAATGTCTGTTTTGTCTTGCAATTCTTAGAAGGCACAGATTAAAGCAGAAATCTGAATTGGCTTTCGAAAAATTAGTTTAGGGATTTACAATAATATAACTTTAATATTTGATTCTAAATAACACCCTGAATGGGCATATATTAACTGATTACTTTTTAAAAACTGCCAAGCTTTTGTCTTAAAGGTATTATCTTTTCAAAACAACTTCTTCCTTATGTCAACAGTTGTTTGTTACCTCTCACGACATAAGGTCCCACTTTTTTGATCTGGGAAATTGTACGTTCCCTTAAAAATGTAATATTTTATCATCGACCTTTTGTCTTAAGAGTTATAATGTTCATTACCAAAATTAGGTAATTTAAAGGCCATCTGACATCATTATGTGGCTAGTTTCAACTACTTTATAGACGTAAGTATTAACAACATTTTCAATTTAACAATAAAAATGTCACACCTTTTGTTTTAATTTTTAAGTGGTTATACTTATTTGTAGGTTTTTCACTGATAATGATCTGATATAATTGAAAACGTTCTTAAAATTTATAAATCTATTTTGGATAATTTTTAAACAATTTAAGAATTTTATACCGTTGTACAAAAAGAAATTTTTATTTCATTCAAGTGTACAAAAAAGCTGAAGATTTAAAAAAAAGTTTGAGTTCTTTAATTTTATATTAATATTTTACTAAAATGTGATTAATTTATTGCTACGTTTTTTCCTCAAATCTTGTTCCTTCTACAATAATCCTATTTTTAAAAAAACATATATTTCAGCAATTTTACAAGCTAAAAGATCCACTTTGATGCTTTTCACTTTTCCTGGCTCCAGCACAGTCACGATTTTATAAACCCTACTCAAATGAAGGCCGTTCAACAAAAAGAGATAAAGACTGTTTCATTCAGAAAGTAAAGGAATGTTCCTCTTTTGTACCCTTTGCTCGTAAATCGAGGGTTGATTGGTTTCTGGGCAGTTATTTTCCAGTAATCAAAGGAGGTTTACGATTTTTCCGGGAAAATGATTCAGGGCCGAAATTATTTTTGTGTAGAATTTCCCATAAAATCCCCAGACGATAGTTAACATTTAAGATTTAGTTACGTTTGTGATAGGATGCTTAGGAAGTACATAAAGATAAAGTTGCCAAAGGGCGAATTTTATGTGACACCTCTAAATATGCTATTAAATTTTTTAGAGCAGAATGGAATTATTTATAATTATATTATAACACGTCAGTTTACCTACCAAATATAGTTTAAAACTTCCAGTACCAAAATTTCGACGAATTGTCTGGTATTGTCCCACTTTGTTGTATGTTGCTCTCTCTTATTATGTCGTACTCTTTAAGTATTACCTTGTATCATACAAGCACTTTTATTTAATAAGAAAATATCAAAATATTTACATTTTTAATTTGTGTTCCATGTAATGTTAAATTCCGGACGTGTTGTAGACTGTTTCAAATAACTCCCTTAATATTTTTCCAGCCTTGGCCTAAAATAACTGAATCGCATTTAATAAATGCGTTAAAGTTCTTGGAGAAATTGTGTTCTGTTTGAGCAGTCACATAATGTTCCTGACCTACTTTTCACTTTAATTTTTCAATGTGATAATTATCTTCTTTTACGAGATGGACGTGTGCTCGCAAATATTTCGCTATATTGTTGCAATGTATTCCTACATGGAATGGAATCCATATAAAATTTACTTTATTTTTATTTCTGTGAGCTTAATAATGATCTAACAAAAATGTACAAAAAATAAGAGAAGTGACTGAAATGGGTCGAAAATAAACAGCAAGGACACATAACAGACAAAAAGGAGCAATACTAATAGATTTATCAGAGAAATTAAGACGATGAGAGGAGTACATTGGAGAACTTTTCCAAGACGAAAGAGGTGAAATGCAGAAAATACAAGAATTAAATCCTTTAGAGAGACAAAAGATTAGGACAAATATGTTATCAAAAACTCTAAAGACAATAAGGCAGCTGGATTAGATAAAATACCAGACGAACTGTTAAAACAAGTGGAAGAGGATAACTTGGAAGTATTGGCAGATTTATTCAACACGGTGTACGATATGATCCCTAAAAAAAAGCAGCAAAAGAGTGCTCTGATTATTAAACACTGAGCCTCATGAGTCATACTTTAAAATTACTGCTAAAACTAATACGTAAGAGATTATACGAAAGGCCAGAGGAGAATATTAGCGAGACGCAGTTCGGGTTTTAAAATGGAATGGGTACTCGAGAAGGATTTGCCATCAACATATTGATTCAGCGATGTCGGGATGTAAACGTTCATCTACACTTTTGCTTTGTTGATTACGAAAAAGCTTTCGATAAATTGACATAAAAAGACATGAAAAACTAATATTAATACTTATGAACAAGCGCATTAATGGTAAAATCATAAACATAGTGCAAAAATTATATTGGAACCAAAGTGTCATAGTTCAAATTGATGGATAATACTCAGAAGAAATAAAGATCTGTAGAGGAGTGAGACAGGATGCGTTTTATCGCCACTTTTGTTTAACTTATATTCTGCAGAAATTTTCTAAAACACACTCAACAATATCAAAGCGGAGTTACCATTAACGGAAAATTAATTAACAACTTACGATATGCAGACAACACTGTAATCATAGCAACGAGTATAGAAGATTTACAAACATCTTATCGAAAGCTTAAGTATGAATAGTGCTGAGATGGGAATTACTATAAACATTAAAAAACGAAGTACATGCTAATTACAAAAAGACCACAAAATATACATCATCTATTGCCAATCAATGGTAACGTGATAGAACAAGTAGAAAAAATATCAGTACTTGGGAACTTTGATCAATGAAACCAATGATCATACTGCAGAAATAAACAGGCGAATAGAGATTGTCAGATCAGCATCCGACTGATCTACACGAATGACTACTCCTAACGTGAAAAAATTTAAATATGGAGATCAGACTACGTACCATTTGCTGTTATATATTTTCAATATTATTATATGGAGCTGAGACTTGGACATTAAAAAAATACAATTTAACCCTTAACTACAGACATCCGGTATTTTTTACCGGTGGGTGGTCCCAAAACGGGGATTTCGTGGAAACCGAACCACTTGCAATTTTGTGCGTCTCACTACCTTCTCGGGCAGTTTGTATAACAGTGCTAGTCAAAGCGGTCGGCGTGTATTGTGAATATTTTATTTTTCGTATCGGACGTCAAAAATCTTAACCGGTAAAATTTACCCGGGGTCTGTGATTGAGTAAGTATTTTTAAATTAGTCTTATATGGGTACTACAAAATTTATATTTGTAAAATGTGAACTGTTTATAATATTTTTGTGTTTTTAGGAAAAAGTAAAGAAATGGACTCTGAAAGTTATCCTGGACCTTCAAAAAGGGTTAAATTTGGTGATAAACATTTTGAGGAAATTTTGCAAAAATGGAATGAGGAAATTGATTCTGGCACAAGTGATGCTGATTCAGATGAAGAGTGTTTACCATCAGACCACGATAGTGAATCAGAAATCGAAGCGAACGATGAAGAATTAGGAAATATCTACCCTGAAGCTGACGTAAGTTCAAATTATATTTATGGTAAAAATCGCTTCAAATGGTCTGTAGATCCTGCAGTACCTAAACATACTCGAACATTGCAACATGACCTAGTTGTTAAATGTCCAGGTCTAAAAAGTCGCACTTCCTACTCTGCTAATCCTGAAGAAGTATGGAGCCTTTTCCTTGACGATAATATTCTAATTTAATTCTGAACTCAACTAATGCAAGAATTAGTAACAAGGGAAAAATATAAAAATGTGCTAATAAATCTGATCTTCGAGACATGGACATTATCGAATTAAAAGCAATGTTGGGATTATTGATACTGACCTCAGTTTTTAAATCAAACCACGAACAAGTCAGATCTCTTTTTGCCACTGATGGATCTGGTCGAGATATTTTCAGATGTGTCACAAATGCTAACCGATTTCTAATAGTTCTCACCTGCTTAAGGTTTGATAATTCCCAAAACAGAAACGAACGGCTAAAACAAGATCCGTTAGCTGCTATATCAGAAGTGTTTAATGCATTTATTTTTAACTGTCAAACTGTTAGTACACTGTAGGTCTAAATGTGTGTAGTGAGATATAGTTGCATTTCGAGGCAGATGCAGATTTAAAATGTATATGCCTGCCAAACCTGCTAAGTACGGGATCAAGATTATGGCATTAACAGATGCGAGGACCGGGTACCTCCAAAATGCATATATATACTGTGGAAAAGACTCTGATGGGTATGATCTTAGTGACGACTTAAAAAAATATGCTAAACCTACACAGGCAGTGCTAAAGCTTGCACAACCTCTTTTTAATACCAATCGCAACATCACAGCGGATATTGGTTTTCATCAATACAACTAGTTAATGTCTTGAAAACCAAAAAGCTTACATTTGTGGGAACTTAAAAAAAATAAAGCTGAAATTCCACCTTCGTTTTTACCAAAAAGGCACAGGCAAATAGACTCGTCTCTTTATGGATTTACAAGTGATATAACATTATTGTCCCATGTTCCAAAAAAGAACAAAGCTGTTTTGCTGGTATCATCAATGCACCATAACCAAATAAATGATGCAAAGACCAACAAGCCAGAAATAATTGCGCATTATAATTTAACAAAAGGAGGTGTAGACAGTTTAGACAGAAGTGCAGTATCTATTCATCTAGTCGCAGAACTCGTCGTTGGACCATGGCTATTTTCTTCAGACTTTTAGACATAGCATCTGTCAATTCGTTTATCGCTCACCAAGCATATCGAGATAATGAAACAATGGATCGCTATGATTACAACAAACAATTAGGAATGATGCTGGTACAGCAAGAAATGAAACGTAGGTTCCAAAATTCGAATATGCCACGTGACGTCAGATTTTCTATGCAACGTAATACTTCAAATGGATACTCCATTTGAAGTCCTACCATTTGAAGAAAATAAAAGAACAACGTGCAAAAGATGTCCTGCCAAAAAAGAAAGAAAAACCACTCATATTTGCATAACGTGCAAGATTCAGATATGTTTACAATGCACGGCAAGAGTTTGCAAGGAATGTGCCACTTAATTTTTTTGACAACTTGATCTCTTGCAGTTTTTTTCACATGAATGTATAGATTTTCGTTAATACTATTTTATGTTTCCTTTATGATTATATATTAGGTTTATTTGTTTCAAAAAAATCAAAATTTTTTTCAAGGCAATTATGGCTGTTTGTTTCAATGGACCAAAAATGTTACCAAAATTATCGCTTATTAGATAATTTTTTACAAATCTTGTATTTTATTACTAAGATAACTCATTTCACCAGTTCTCCCATATCTAGACACTACAGAAAAATACATAATGTATTTTTTTGTGTTTTTTTATTAACTTTATATTTTGACTCAATTTTATAATGACCGGTAAAAAATACCGGGTCTCTGTTGTTACGTACTAATAATGGTATGTCTGTAGTTAAGAGTTAAAAATAATCGACGCTTTCGAACTCTGCTTATATTGCAGAGTATTAAAAATATCATGGACTCATAGAATTACAAATAAAAAAGTACTGGAGAGGTTTGGTAAAAAACAGAACTAATCACCACTATACAAACTAGAAAACTGGAATACCTAGGCCAAGTGATGAGGTGACAAAAATATAAAAATTTGAGACTCATAATACATGAAAAGATTTAAGGAAGAAGATCTGTTGGCCAAAGGCAAAACTCATGGTTAAAGAAACTACGTGATTGGTATCAATGCAGATCGATGAATTTGTTTGGCAACCTCCGTAGGAGATGCACACTAAGAAGAAAAGCTTAATAAAGAACAATTTAACTTTTCTTTAGAAGAGTCTTTTAGTTTCTTTTTTTTACAAATCCGACTTTGTATTGTAAGGACTTTGGCCAGTTGGTGGATATATACTGACGGTGTATTGACATTAATTTTTCTTTAGTATTATCTAAAACTCTTACAATATCAATTCTTAATTCTTAAATATCAATTACCTGAGTTGAACTGGACATTGGCCATCGACATTGACCGCTGTCCATAAAAACAGTTTTCATGGAAATCGGAATTTAATGTTTCAAATTAAAACAAATTGATTTAACTCAGCCGTATAAATTGGTAAATTTTTTTATTGGTACATTGACATGCCTACAGAGAAAATATCAAGAGAAGACAAAAAAATATTTTCTTTGCGAAACAATTATACAAAAGTTTAGTGTGCTGACATGGACCAAGAACGTTCTTCCTCAGTAGCTTTAAGCTTCTACCTCACAAAATGTTTTTTCCTCCGAACTTCCTCTCTGTTCAGTATCTTATAAATCAGTGTAAAACTTTTTAGGTCAAGTGGAGAAAATCTTGTAACTTAGCAGCTTTGACCGAAAGTATGCTGTTGTACAAAGCTTCGGGATGATTGTGGCTAGTAACTTCAGGAGTTGTGATATTATGAGCTTTCCTTAAAACTTTTGTCGGGTTATGTTTAACTTGTTTCCTGATAGGGCTATGTTTCCTGATTTTCAACACTCGAATAGGTCTCGTAGGCATTGGGCATTTCTTGCAATACTTGTTGGAGAAATGCTTAGTCCAATTCAGAAATTATATATATATATATATATATATATATATTTATATATATATATATATATATATATATATATATATATATATGCTGTCACTATTTTTCCGGGTTTGACTCCGCGTTGTAAAATGCTGATTTTCTTGAAAACCATTGTTTTGGCGACGTTTCGGCAAGGTCTCACTTGCCATTCTCAAGCCTGGTGGATCTACTTCTCGTCGTTACTCGATTAGTACTAATCGATTAGTACTAATCGAGTAACGACGAGAAGTAGATCCACCAGGCTTGAGAATGGCAAGTGAGACCTTGCCGAAACGTCGCCAAAACAATGGTTTTCAAGAGTATTATCGTCGTTACTGGATTAGTACTAATCGAGTAACGACGAGAAGTAGATCCACCAGGCTTGAGAATGGCAAGTGAGACCTTGCCGAAACGTCGCCAAAACAATGGTTTTCAAGAAAACCAGCATTTTACAACGCGGAGTCAAACCCGGAAAAATAGTGACAGCACATATAGCTCCCGCGAAAACCTCAAAACAAACATATATATATATATAAATATATATATATATATATATATATATATATATACATATATATATATATATATGTTTCCCACAGTCCACCTCTTGGAACGGTTTCTGTTTCACTCTGCTGTTGCAGAGTCATTAGCTTTGTTATTAATTAAAATCATGTCCTGGTCACACTCTAGATAGAAATGTCCTCTTATGGAAAAAATTAGTTTATATATACATATATATATATATATATATATATATATATTTATATATACATATATATATATATATATATATATATATATATATATATATTAGTATAATGGTAAGGTTGATTGGGTTAGCAGCTAAATAATGAAAGCCAAAGTGTGCTCTTTTCAACGACTTCGCTATATTTCGTTAAATTTCTTTAACATCTTCAGACGAATGTTGTGCGAGGTTGCAAGCAAAAGTGGTATTTGAAAGTTCCATGTTGAAAAACTTTTTTGAAGATTTTTTTATAGCAAAAAAAAAAGGAAATAAGTTGTATGTGTTATATGGTGGCTTGGAAACTCAAACAATACAAGTGCATTTTAGTTATTTTCCTCCAGTGTGATAGTACAATACAAATATTAAAAAACATTGAACATTTAAGAAACAAAACAGTTAAAACACAACTACATATCACATTGTCATTTTTTGGACCAGACCTATGCACAAGGAGGTGGAAATCTAGTATCTATCTGTAAGAATGCATCATGTCTATTTGGTGTCGTTCTATTTTTCGAAAAACTTCAGTTTCCTTGGTTCTTAGACCTTGTACATTCCATGTGACCAATCTCATAGTCCTTTTTTGTAGCAGTCGTCGTCTTTTGTTTCCGTCCTTATTCCGACGCTCTTGATCTAAATTTTTAGCAAATAACTTTTTTCTAGAAGAAGGGGTGCTGGCCCATCGTTCAAACCCCCATACTTGGAGAACCAGGATTTGTGAAGAGTATGTAGTAGGAGTAAATGTAGTGACCCGTCTGCCCTCGGAAACCTAATAGCCATTCGGAGTCGGAAAAAAAAAACAAGAGTTAGCCAAGAGAGGCTGATAGGACAGATAAAAGACATTTTACTCAAGACAAGTTGAAACAGAGTAAAATGTGAAGGCCCTTATGATCCGCCAGGTGCGTTTCATACAAATTACTTTAACAAACTCAAAATATCCTTCTTTCTGAACTAGATAAGGTAGGAACCGAAAAACTGAAACTGAGCAAAAAATTTTTTTTGCTCTCCACAATAGTCGTAAAATATTAACAAGCAAAATAAGTGAAGTCCACTGAATTACCAATAAATAATACCTTAATATCAAATTGATTTTGTTAGTTACACATTTCTATGTTATATCGATATATTGAAGCTACGGTATGTGATAATAAAAGAGCCCACGGGTATATTTTGCCGGTGTCAGCAAGATATGACGAGAACGTTCGAAAAACAATCCCCCAGGACTTCGCTGATAAAAGAAGTTTTCTGTACAGGATTTAATTGATATGTCTCTTGTAGAAAATCTGGACTTAAAAAAGCAATAAATAGAAATCAATAAGTAATTACTACGAAAAACCTGAAAACCTGAGGGATAATTTTATCACAGTTCTACAGGTCTTCCAGAGGGATGATGAATAGACAGAAAAAGATAAAAACGCTGTTTCAATTATTTTTTAAATCGAAATGCTCGAATTAACAAAAAAGCAGATATTTAACGGACCGTAGTTAACTTGTAAACGAGACATGATAAATTACTGCGCATTTCTGAGTTCAGTTCACCGAGCGCGCTCTTGATATTTTAGATAATTTTTAAATTTTAAAATAAGAAATATAGCTATTCAGAATGTATCTATAGAGATATTGATATACAATGTCTCTGAAACAATATTTAAAATCCTTTGGTAAACGAATATTAAATAAAACGTATACGTTTTTAAAGATAGACTTCTTCTTCTTCTTCTTCTTCGTCTAGACATTCACGTCCACATCTGAACATAAGCCTCTTCAAGTCTTCCTTTCCATTGTTTTTTATTGTACGCTACTTGTAGCCAATTTTTTCCGGCAGTCCTTTTCAGATCATGTATCGATCTCATAGGAGGTCTGCCTCTGGGTCTTTTGTGTTGGTATGTCTCCAGGTTAAAATTGATCTGTGCCATTTGTTTAGATCGCTCCTAGCTAAATGTCCTGCGTATTCCCATTTCTACTTTAATGGTTTTTGCACCACATCGGTGACTTTAGTTTTCTGTCTTATCCATGTGTTTTCTTGTCCTTAAGTGATATACCTAGCATTGCTCTTTCCATCGCGTGTTGAGTGACTCTAAGTATATTTATATTCTTTTTTGTAATTGTCCATGTTTGTGCCGCATAAGTTAATATCGGAATAATGCATGCATCAAAAACTGTAGACCTAAGATGTAATTGAATTTATTGATTTCTGAGTATATAGTTCAGTTTACCGAATGCTGCCCAAGCTAACTTTCTTCTTCTTTTTATTTCTTCAGTTTGAATTTCCCTATTTAGGATTATTTTTTGTCCTAAGTATATATATTCTTCAACTTTTTCTATAACTTTATCGTTTATTATTGTCACGGTGTCTTCGGAGTGCATGACTTTTGTTTTGTATAAATTCATTTTCAGTCCTATTTTAGAAGATTCGGTATGTAGTTCTAAAAGCATGGTTTGCATTTCTTGTAGGTCCGTAGCTATCAGGATTATGTCATCTGCAAACCGTAGATTACTGAGGTAGCGGCCATTGATGTTTATTCCCTTATATTTCCAATTTAGGTTTTTAAAAACGTCCTCCAAAACTAAGGTGAACAGTTTGGGTGATAAAGTATCTCCCTGTTTGACTCCCCTGTTTAATGATACAGGGTGCGTGTGTTCATTTTCCTTTAGGTAGTATGTAGCTGTAGCTTGGTTCATAGTTTCATTTATTAGGTTAATATATCTGCTGTCTATTCTACAATTTTGCATTGCGTTTATTACGGACGTGTGTTCTATGGTATCGAAACCTTTTTCGAAGTCTACAAATGCTAGGAAAACTAAAAACTTGTATTTGTTACATTTTTCTATTAATATTTTTGTGGTTAACAGGTGATCTGAAGTTGAATAGCCTTTTCTAAAACCTGCCTGTTCATATGGTTGGTATTCGTCTAATTTTCTTGTTAGTCGAGTAGTTATGACTTTGGTGAGTATTTTAAACAGGTGTGACAGTAGGCTAATGGGTCTGTAGTTTTCCAATTTTCAACTATAGAAGATAGAAGATAGACTTAAGCTTTTATAAATCCAGTCCAACATTTATACGAAAACTTAATAAAACTAAACAATGACACCAGATAATCAAATAATTTCTGATCTGTCAATTGCGAAGAAGTTTATAAAAATCTTGCAAATTATACCTATAAATTGAAATAGGTATATGTATACATGGAAATGACTCATAGTGTCATTGAACTTTTACCCTAACTTCGTTATTAACTTCCTTTAAATTTAAACAGCTCAACAGTTGTGACGCTTTAAGTAAATAGCAATCAAATACACAATATGCCTATCGATGAGCTCTAAGGTAATTAATATTTATTTTGAATTTTTCATTTTATATACTGCTATAGATTACTGATTTAAGACTTCATTATCATCCTTGTGGTAATAGACGAACTTGCCCATATTGCTAGGAATAGTGGGGCCCTAAACTCGGATTCATCAGTAGATTTCAGCGTTGACTCTTATGGACAATGTTAATCAAATGGAAGAAAACCCTGCAGCGTTGCTAGTTCATCGTCGGCCTCAACGTGACAGAGCCAGCTTCGAACTTACACTCCCTTACACACAGAGTACTTGCAATTTTGCACTAATATTCACTGATTTGCTCTAATGACTGTTCCAGAAAATATTTGGATGTTAAAAAATAGCCCTAATGGTAAAATTTATTTTATTTCGGTTAAAATTGATAATAAAGTCGGGGTATTATTATTACTTTAATTATATTAAATTTTTACACACTTCGATTATTTCTGGAGTAAAATATTGCTTCGATTCTTATCAATTGTTGAGCACTGTTGTATTTGACGAATAGAACATTTCTGACATCTCTTGTTGTTATATCTACGGAAATGGATCTTTGGAGACTTTTTGAATAGAATTAAAATGAATAGAAAGAAAATGTCACGATTAGTAGATAAGTCAAAAATATATCGAGGATACATCATTTATGTTTTAGTATTATTTATACAGGGTGTTTCATTAATAGTTATCCATATAGTAACTGGAGATACCTTAGCATAAAATATGAAGATTTAACCTAAAACACTAATCACATGCTATGATTTTTGTGACTGATATTTTAAAGTTAAAGTTGATTTCATATAATTGATTCAACTCATAAATATTAGCAATATTATTTTGATGTCTTTTACTTTAAAATGTTTAATGTCTGATTTGCTGATATGAATGGGACAGCAGACATATAAATTTAATTATTAGAAGAATTTTTTTACTAACAACAAAATTTTTGTAATTGATTAATATTTTGTATTTCGATAATGACCTCCGAAGTGAAAGTCGTCGAATTCGTAGAATAGCTTACTGACTAATGGGCGTTTGTAGAAATGGTTTAACCGTATAGAAATTTCGGTATTGTTGTAATTAAATACCCATTTAGAATTTTGCTGATAATAGTATCTACTAATTGTTATACGAGTGCGTATATCTAAAGCAGTTTTGCAGTTTGTAGAAACGGTTTAACTGTTTTGTGTGTGCATTCGAGAAGGTACGTTAACTTGTCAAAAAATAAGTGCAATTTATTTTTAAACTTTTTTTATGTGTCAAAAACATGGAGCATTTGAGGTTAAAAGTTTCAAACAAGGACAAATCTTAGATTTAAATGCGCGACAAAATATTTTGAGTATGTTGATATATACAACAAAAACAACTTCCGATCTGACTCCAACACATATTGTTTCTACAACAGATACAGCGCTGGTAGTTAGCGATAGGACAGTCTGGAAAATTCGTCAGGAAGCATTGGATCATAATGGAGACTTTCCCAAAATTCTGAAAATCCCACGTAAACGGACCAAGAAGGAAACCAATCGGAAGTTTACCTACGATGAGAATATTAGAAGCCGATTGCGAAGACTTGTTCACATGGAATTTTTCTTAAAGAACATACCTCCCACAATCAAAGCTATCCTGGATGCCGTTAATTTACACGAACATTTGCCTAAATTTTCCAAAAGTACTCTATATCGACTATTGCGAGAAATGGGGTTTGTTTATGAAAACAGAGGAAAGAAAGCAGTAATGATGGAACGTCCTGACGGGCGTAGGAAATTTCGACACTAAGCAGGTAGCGACTAAAATTTAATGGCAATTTTCGACACCAGCCCCAATTTCCGTTTTAATCTTACAGGTATATTCGCCACTAAATAAATATAGCTGCGACATAAATAAAATACCATAATTAATTTATTTATTTATTTTAATAAAAGTAATGTGCATTTTATTTCTTTATAACTGTAATAATATCTAAATATAATACAACTAGTACCTAATTTTTGTACATTTTACTGTTAATATACTTGTATACAATGATTTATTTGCTATTATAGGAATGATAAGATACAGCTTTTATAAAATCTAACCTACGTATTTGTTGGGATCGTAGTTTATCCATCATTTTCTCCAAAAATGACAATTTAGCCTTAGCAGTAGTATCTTTGATTTTTGCTGGTATATGTAAACTATTTGTTTTGACATAAGTGTCTACTTGAAATTCTTTTAACTTTTCAATAAAAATAAAAATACACAGGCATTTGTGGTCCTCGCAATAGACGGATTCTGATTAGACCATATGTGTGGTGGAAATAGAGCGCTATCGAAAATGTAATTTTCCAGTAAATAATCTGCATATATATCAAGTGTTGCGTTTATAGGTTTATATGACATTACATCATAAAGAAAGCATTCTTCAACTTCTGCTGGATTTAAATAAGTTAAACCAAACGTATGCCTTAACCATTTCCCAATTTCTGAATTTGTATCCTTATATTCTTGTATCAAACCCAAAGATTGAATTTTTTTAAACCAGTTTTGGTGTAAGTGAAAACGGCATCCACTAATTTTTGCATTGGGCCACATATACAATAAAGCACAGTGAATTGCTTTTTCAAAGTAAACAAATATTTCAGTTGGCTCTAATGATAATTGAAATGTTTCCAAAATCTTAGACCTTAATAAAGAAAATAAATTTTTGTATGTCATTGACAATTTGTCCTTTAACAATCAGTATGCTAAACGAACATAATGTCCATTTTCCAAGCCATGTATAGTAAATAATTGTAGAAAATATTTGGTACTGTATGAAAATGTACCATCCATATACAAAGTTTTTAATTTACACAACAAACGAATATTTGTCTCGCATGAAAATACAATTACATTTAATTCAGGATGATTTAAAAACAAAAAACTTTCACTGCGACAGGTTTTAGGAGAATAATTACTAACCGCGTTATGGACTTCTGATATGCTTCTTGGTAACGGACCTGGTAACAGTTTACGACGACAGTTGTAAATGTTCTTTCTTATGCTAGCTATGTCAGGAACCGTCAGCAAATTGGCATCACACTCAGCAACAGCAGTTCTTGTAATTTTGGCAGGCTTTTCCGATATGTCTATTGGGCTTTTCTTTTACATGCATTGGTTACCATCTTTACTTCAAGCTTTTTTGGATAGGCTTCATGATTATGTACCAAATCACTTCTTGTGATGGTGAGGTCCTCACAGCCTATTGTAAACACTTTTGCGGAACACTTAGTATTTCTTTGGATGCAGGGCCAAAATATCTCGCCGCTTTTTAACACTTTCTGTTTCGAGAACGAATGATGCTCCACCACTAAGAAATCTCGACCACGGGAACTTTTTATCAAACTCATTTTTTAAATATCCGTATACGTGCACAAGTCAACGTCAAACAAGAAACAAATTACAACTGATATAATTTAGTCACAAGTACACACGTGCCACGCCCCCCGCCATGACAATAAATATTGGGAAAACCCGCTTGTCCTGCTTGGGTGCAAATGTCCATCGCCGCTAATTACCTACCTACCTGCTATATGCCGCGGTGTCGAAATTTCCTATAATAAAATTTGACCCTTCGATTACTTCAGGTACAAAGACAATTTGGTGTCGAAAGTTCGCCTGCCGGTCCTGACATAATAAATTGGAGGCATAAATTTCTTAGAAAAATACGGAATTATCGAAATCAAGGGTACAATATTTTCTATTTGGATGAAAATAGCATTTCTAAAGCTACGAAAGATTTACAAAAAATAATATTTACATTTATATTCTATTTTAAGTTAAATTTCTGACATCTCAATCATTCCTATCCAAAAAGCTTTATTGACAACAAAATGTGTTACAATTATTACACTTTAGTATTGACATCCAGCTTTTATTTTGAGATATTTCTTCCCTTTTTTCTTCGAATCGACGATTCTGATTCAATCCCGTTTGATTGGAAATGAAGTGAAAGGGAAATAATGTTAGCATAAAGTAAGGTGGGAAATGGATTTATGTAGCAATTTAAAAATTACAATATGCAAAAATTGCTTAACTAGGCGGAAAAATGTTGAGATCGAAAATTTTCGGCAGTCAAAATTGACTAAGCATCTGGAATCAAATAAATTAAAGAGTACAATAGGAAAAATTTCATTTGTTTTGCCGCGCCATTGGATTTTTATTTATATATTGTGAATAATTGACAAAATTGAGAAAATTGGAATACAAAAATGTATATAAAATGTATCCAAATATATCTTTGATATTAAAATTGGGTTCTTTGCTAAATTTGATTTATGTTTGATACATACAGTATGATGCAAGCGTATGGAATGCATTCATTATTTCAAAAACGGACGACTTAAAAAAAATCTTAAAACAAGGAAATTTTAATTTTTGAATGCCCATCAACTGCTATATATGTGTTGGACATTGCATCATCAGTGTCGGAGTAATGACGTAATCCACGATTTTTTTAAATACAAACCGAAATCACGCGACAGATCATTTAGAAGGTCTACTTAAGCCTTTGCAATAATATAATCATTTCAATATTTATTTCTACAGGGTTAACCAAAACTGTTGGTTTATTAATACAATTAACTTACAATAAATATTTACTTAAATACAATTAAATTACAACAACTGTTCAAATTGACGACCTACAGCAATAATGCAATGTAAAATATGCGCAATACATTTTTTCCTAACGTTTTCGATGACTTCAGGTGTTATTTGTGCAATTTCAATGTGCAATTTTGATACACTCTGCTCCTTAAATATCACCACAGAAAAAATCTAACGGAGTCAAATCTGGAGACCTTGGTGGCCATTCGAAGGGCCCCCTTCTACCTATCCACCCACCTGGGAAAACGTTATTAAGGTAGGTAAAGAAATAATAAATAAGACTTACTCACAGTCAATTTAATTTAACTATCGGACGACCGGCTTCGCTTTCTACAATATGCAAAGCATCCTCAGGTCTCGATACAAAGTTAAACAAATGCTGAAATAATAAAAACTCAATACTCAATACTTCTCAATACTTAACTTACAGTATTGAGAAACAGAAGAAGAACTGTCACATGCTAACCTACATCTGTCAAATTTACCACTAAAATCTAATAGATAAAACATAAAAAAACTCATTGTACACAACATTGAGATGTAGTGCATTAAAGTCCTTCCCCCTTTTAATTTCAATGTTTGTTTCGTCCCTTCTAAGTGTTTTCTGTTTTAGTGTGTTTAAATTGTCCTTAATTGTTTGTATTTTAATGTTTTATTTACTTGACTTTTCAATAATTTACTAATTGCCAATAGAACTTTATGAAAGTAATTTGATAACTACAAGTTAGAAAATAATTGCACACCCACACAATTTTTACATCTAAACTTATTCATTGTCATAAAACTGTCACCTTCATAAAACAATTTATTTCATTTTATTTCAATAAACAATTTTATTTCAATAAATAACACACATTTGATAAATATATCTCTCGAATAAGTATAAATAACTTTTAATAACACAATGGTATATTACATCACTTTCATTTAACAAACAATCACACACATATCTCTTCTTCATTGGATCAAATCTATCTCCTCAAGAACTTCCCGTTTACTGTCAAACAACTGCAATAATAGAATTGAGTTCTCCATTCAACAATACATATACTCGGTTCGCTATTCCCAGTCCGAACTGTCTAGTGAATTTAGTAATTATTTTTTTGCGAAGTTAGTTACTTTTTGACAGACCAAAAGTGGCTGGAAAGTACTATACAACCAAGCATACGTATTCGTAGCCAATATTAATAGTAAACAACTAAATAGTAAATAAAATAGAACTTTGCGAATTACCGACGATTAATATTTATTTATCTGCACCATATAATAAATAGTTATGTTAAATTATAACAACTAAAATATATTTTTTAAATATATACTACCCAAAATTTGATAGGTTTAGTATACATTTCCACTATTTAGAATAATTCTTCTTTTTTCAAAGATTTCAAAGAAAGAAGTCTGCAATAGTAGTATACTTGAGCTATTAATACTGAGAAGTAGGAATTGTTGTGTTGTAGGTTTCCGACAATGAATCTGTCAAAATATGCCCGAGCTAAGCGAATGGAGTATAGTAGTTTCAACCATGTTCTAACATCCATCAATTAATAGAGTACCGGCATGTAAGTAATGTTTATTTTATTTATTTGCTCATTTATTAATTTATTGCAATCGAAGAGACTATTTTATAACAATTTGTGGGCCTTACCTTGTCTGTTTAAACTTTTTAAACTTTTATACTTTTTATTCAACTTACTCTTTTAAATAAAACCACAGACATGTAATATTGGCATAATTATTGTAATTTACAACATCTACCTTGTTTATCGTTATTAGACAACACCCTAATATGGGTTTTTATTATTTCAGCATTTGTTTAACTTTGTATCGAGACCTGAGGATGCTTTGCATATTGTAGAAAGCGAAACCGATGGTCTGATAGTTAAATTAAATTGATTGTGAGTAAGTCTTATTTATTATTTCTTTGCCTATTTGAAATGGACTCACACAAGCAACACATTCGTTATTAAGGTAATTTCGTACCTCAACATCGTAGTGTGGGGAGCCCCATTATGTGAGTACCATAAATCATTATTATTAGAAAGAGAAATTAAAATATGAATAGAGACAAATAGGAGATTATAATAAAAATAAACAAAAGGATATTGGATATGTCTAAAAAAATTTAAAGCAATTTTGTATTGATGCGACGAAAACTGAAAGAGTTATAAATTTTGCTGGGTTCTGACGAACAAAAGTTTTTATGTATTACCTTGATATAATTTAACAGCAAATTTAAAAAAAAAGGACTTCTCAGCATTTGTAGTGGCTACTGTAGTATATCAATGGGTTGTTTCCGATCCAATTACTCACGATCCACCAACTTGAAGCAACTAAGATTAAAAAAATGATTATCGAATTGGCCAAAATATCTCAGCAAATGAAGTCAACGCGATGAGAAAGGCGTTGTATAATCGATTTGGATTCTGTTTGACACAAGGTAGTGGACTGTTTGGACATACCAAAAAGAGAGCATCCTTTCTCCTTGAAATATTCGAGTTTAAGTTTGAATGCTGGTTTATCTTTGTCATGATGAAATTACTTTCTTTATTTACTGTATGATTCGTAGTAAGAACCAGTTAGCTGGATGACTCTGCTCCATAATAGATAGGATTGAGGCTTTTTTATATAAACCGATAATTTTCTTTATCGCTGTAGAGGTTACTCTTGAAAAAGATACACTCTTGTTGTTTATTGACACAGCTAGGTTAAATCTCTCTTGAAAGCAGCAACGAAGGACATCTTCATGAGTAGGAAGCTTGTTGTAAACAAGTCTCGTGGGTGACCAAAGATAGGGCACTCAAAATCTTTTCTAGTTATTGTACCTATACCAACTTTCCTTGGCACATCCATTGTATCAATAACAGTAGTGAAGAACTATTCAATTACAAACACTGAACGCAAAAGTAAACAGAAAAATACGGACTTAAGCACAACACAATCGTGTACTAACTCGGAATAGCGTCATGAGCAGACTGAAGGAAATATTAACAAACGATAATTTTAATTTTAAATATACATATTATTGTAATTTAATTACACTATAGCATTTTTAAAAGTCTTATGATTAAAATATACTAAACAGTCAAATTTTGAAATTTATGGTATACTTTTTCTTCTTCTTCAGATGCAAATCCACTAATGGATGTTAGCGATCACATTTTCCATTAATTCTCTATTTCTTGCAATATGTATCAGAGATTGTATAACGTTAATCCCTGTCCATTGCCTTATGTTTTGGAGCAAGGACATTTTCTTGCGTCCCATTCTTCTCTTGCCCTCAATTTTACCCTCGATTATAAGTTGGAGGAACTGGTATTTTTCATTTCGCATGATGTGACCTAGATACGCCGTTTTCCTTTTCTTGATGGTTTCGAAAAGTTGGCGTTCTTGGTTTATTCTTTTAAGGACATCTATATTTGTGATTTTCGCTGTCCATGTTATTTTTAGGATACGGCGATAAAGCCACATTTCGAAAGCTTCTAATCTGTTTATATCCCTCGTTTTGAGTGTCCAGCCCTCTACGCCATATAGCAGCACTGACC
Organism: Diabrotica balteata; assembly: GCA_918026665.1. Lineage (NCBI taxonomy): Eukaryota > Metazoa > Arthropoda > Insecta > Coleoptera > Chrysomelidae > Diabrotica > Diabrotica balteata. The sequence continues at coordinate 17,184,928 of OU898281.1, read as the reverse complement.
ATACGTAGCACTTAGTAAACCTTAGTCTCAGTTGAAGATCGAACTCTGAACAAGTCAGTACCTTCTTGAATTTTACGAAAGCTTGTCGAGCTTGCTTAATGCGACATTTTACTTCCCTGTCCGATGCCCAGTCTTCAAAAAGCCACGATCTCAGTATTTAAATTTACTCACTCTTGCAATGGATTTAGTATTCAGTGTTATGGTGGAGTTTTCAAGTGCATCCAAGTTTCTGGAGATGATTATGAATTTGGTATTTTTTTTGGTATTAATCTCTAATCCCATTCGTTTACTGTATTCTCCGATTATAGTGACAAGTTGTTGAAGATCGACTATGTTGTCACAAATTAAGACACCATCATCAGCATATCGTATGTTGTTGATCAATACTCCATTCACCTTGATTCCCATCTTTGCATCCTCCGAAGACTCTTGAAATATGGCTTCCGAATAAATGTTAAATAAAAGAAGGGCAAGCAAACATCCCTGTCGAACGCCTCTTCTTATATGTATGGGTTTGGATATAGAATTGTCTCATTTTAACTGTCCCCTTTGATGCCAGTACAAGTTTTTAATGTATCTTATGTCTTTTGTCTTTTGTCTTTTATGTCTTTTATGGTATACGAACGCAAGTAAAACCTTCTGGTCTGCTTAAACAAAATATGAAAAATTAACGTTTTTAACAATTTTTTGCTATCTTCGATGGCGTTGCACGACAGGAAGACAAATTATTACAACAAAATAGTGCTTTTTTAATGTCTATACCAATCGCAATTTTGTGCACTATAGCGATCTGAAATAAAAAAACTGTTTTTCCAACCACCCTAGCCCGGATGTATATATGTTTTTATATTATACACAATGCTTTTATTTTCTGTGTATGAAATTTTTTAATGAATGCAAAACTAGTTATATTTTAGTTATTTTAGAGTTATTTTATTTACTTAAGCTGGCATGTATTCAACATTTGAGCAAATGTTTTAACAAATAATTTTATAAAGCATACTGCAGTGTAATACAACAAATAATTTTACATAGGATTTGTAGAACCCTTAAAACAAATACCAGCATACTTTACATCTATTTATATTTAAAACTTTAAAAACAGAGCCTTCGGATTTTGAATTAGGTCAGCATCTCTTTCCATTTAAAGCAAAGAAAATATTCCAACAAGTTCTCCATTTGTTGAAAAAATAGAACGTAATTTAAACATCTAACGAGCAAACTTCCAGAGCAAATGTATTTTTATATGTGAGGTCATTTCCTAACATAGTTTTCTAGAAACTGACGTGAAGCCTGAAAGCACTTTAAAGAGGAAAAGCTCTCCGTAAATAACGTGGAGATTTCAAAGTAGTTTGTGTTTTTGGAAATGAGTCGGATTTAGAATTACCGTTTTATAAATTAATTAGACTTGCATCTCATTTTTTACTTGCTTTTGGACAAAATATCTTATGCTGAAAAATATTACAAGTATTTTTCAGATTTTATTAATACATATATATATATATATATATATATATATATATATATATATATATGTATATATATATATGTATATATATATATATATATATATATATATATATATAGAAACTTTTCTATTTCCCCTGCATTTGTCAGTGTGATGTAAATAAAAACTATTTAACTTTTGCTTAAACGGTTCGGCAAGTTTGCCATTTTTAATAAGCACTTTATTTTATAAACATTACATTTTACAACCAAATTTCATATTTACACTTATTTAAAGAGTTTAACATGGATTAAAAATTGGTTTCTGAGATTGACAGTTGACATCTGGAAGGTATTTTAAAATAGGAGTGGTTCATTCATTTAAAAAAACAACTCAACTTATTAAATTATGATACATATTGGAAAGATCTTTAATGTTAGTCTTAGTATGTATGAAATTTTAATCTTTTTCATGTGAATCATCTCCAATATACATCTTTTGTTGTAATTTTCTTCTTTTTCCAAAATCTTTACATTTTTAAAATCAAAAGAATGGCTATTTACTAGAGAATGTTTGGCTAGTGCTATTGTGTTTAATACATTGGTTTGTACACTATGTTGATGTGTAACAATTCTTCTAGTTAGGTACACTTCATCTAATTTATATAACGATGCACGTCATCGGCGTCATAGCCTGTGACGTCACATGATACCAACACAAAATATTTAGGGTGTAGGTGTGTTCTTTTTTAGAATCACTTTACCGAGTACACTGGCATTACAGCCACTAGGTATATTTTATTATATCCTCGTAGAAATAATATTTAAAAATTTCTATTAATGTTAACTTAAAGAAATACACAATAATATGTTTCATTTAATTTGTATAAACTCATTATAAAGCGTTTTTATCAAGAACATTTGTTCGGATCACACTGTAACTGTAATCGAACGAAGGTAAAATTTTGGCATACATTGGTAATACTTATTTGACAGTTGCGGTGTTGACACTTTTTGTACCTCATTATTTTAAATTTTAAAGTGAATATCTCTTTTTTTATAATTTTAACTATTTAATAAAATCTGTTCTTTTTAGAACAAAATTAGTGTGTTTTATTTTAAAAATGTCACGTAAGAATTTAAATAGTCGTTGTAAAGAGATGGTAATACTTTTGCAATAATTATGTAATCTATTTGATTTAAAATGGAGTCAGGATTTTTTTATACTTTGGCAACTATGTCTACTTCGATATCTGACGTAGATAATGACGTAAGTCGTTATGTAAATTAGATGAAGTATATTGGTGTGTTTGTCCAATACATAGAAGAATTGTTGCACATAAACATAGTGTACAAATTTTTATGTAAAATATTTAATTTTTAATTTAACCTATCTCGGAATTATTTAAGCGAGGATCCTACAGCTTCTGCCGCTTCCCGCATTTCGATCGCCATCTTTTTCTATCTCTCCAGGTGTCTTAATCAATGGCTCTGTCTTTCATGGTTTCCATAACACCTCATATCCAAGACTTGGCTGGTCTTCCTCGTTTCCTTCTATTACTTGGATTGTATTCCATAGATCTTTTTGACCATCTGTTGTCGTAGATCCTCTGTACGTGTCCATACCATATTAACTGTCTAGTTTCTATTCTTTCAGAAGTTGTATGTACTCTATCTGTTTTTCGTCTAATTTCAGAATTAGGTATACTTTCTACTCTTGATATACGGCAAGCTCTTTTCAGGTAATCCATTTCAACCGTGTCAATCTTTTTCTTTCACTTTACTGTCATTTACCAACATTCTGCTCCATATGTAAGAATGGGCTTTACAATTACTTTGTAGATAGTCATTTTAGTTCTCATAGTAGTTTTATTGGACCAAAGTATCGAATTCAGAATTTGAACACTCTTTCTGCCTTGTTGCACTCTATAGTCTATATCTCGTTCCGTTGTTCCTTTACTGCAGATAATACTTCCCAAATATTTGTATTCGCAGCACCTTTTCATTTGTTTAATTTCCAAATCCGGGTATTCGTCTTCACTGCCTATTCGCATATATTCTGTTTTTGATATATTCATACTCATCCCCCATTTTTCGTATTCATCTTTGAGCTTTTTAAGCATATAATCTGCATCTTCTTTACAGCTTGCAATTAGTACTTGATTATCTGCAAAGAACAGCGTTGTCAGATAATGGTTGTTAAGGTTCAACCCCATTGGCGCACATTTTTGTCTCCATTGGTGCAGTGCATCTTGGATATATATTTTGAATAGGGTGGGGGAAAGACAACATCCTTGTTTCAAGCCTTTCGTTACTGTAAATACCCTTGAGAAAGTTGTTGTCGATGGTTGATATAGGCTAATTCCCATTTAGTCGGTACGACGTAGTAATTTTGTTGCCAAACGATACCGGCTAATATCTTGAGTGTATAGATATTTTGCCGAAAGAAAGAGTGGAAGAGATACATCTTTTATATCTTGAATTTTTGTTTGGCGGAGAGGAAGATTTTAGGAAATAATGGTAAATACCGCAGGTTTTTTGATGAAAGAAAAAAAAACGAGGAATCGATTACAAGATTTTGAAGAGTTGTTTGTGTTTCTTGATAAAATTATTAACTAAAATTAAATATTGATTTTCTGAGGTTTTTTTGATAAGTAGTGTAGCAGTGTAAGAAGCCGCGGAGTGAGTAATTTTGCAGTCAAGCAGTACAAAAGCAGAGAGCTTCTAAACAATTGTAAGTATTTATTCAATACTGGTTATCTGAGGTAAGGCTAGGGAAATCTTTCTGAGAGACTGCCAGATTTTGGAGCGATTGAAAGCAGAACCAGATTGGCAGAGTTATGTTTTATTTTTATTCGATAAAATACTTTCTTTGCGCAAAGTTTGAACCAGGACTTCGAACGCATCGGTTATCACTGCTCCGAGCTTTCGACATCCCCTCTGATGTCTTCGTCAGAGATTTCGGGGTCACAGTCTTCTGAGCCTCCAGATACTACAGTGTATCACTAATCACTGCATTAGTGAGACGCATATTCTTGTATTTTTAATTTTCAGCTCACCAGAAAAGTTATTATAATTAGGTATTTAAAACAAACAAAATATTTCCCAGAATAATATGCAAACCTACTAATTTTTACAGCAGATAAATGTAACAAAATACTAATAATGTTAAAATCTGAATATTTAAACAAACTTAAATTACTTTTATAGGACCAAGCAGTATACAAGAAATAAAAAGCAAATTTTACAAATAAGATCCAAACATGTTTAAATTATATCAACACAAATTGTATTTATTAGGTTAGGAGAAAATTTGGTCCAGTTAGATGTTCCTTCGAGAGTATGTAATGTTTTGTGCAATCTTTTAAAGCAAAGAAAAGACTATGTAAGGTCGAATAACGATAATGTAATAGGTCCCAGATGATCTTCCACGATTTTACCTCAGGGTTTCGTTGTCACTCCCCTTTTATTTAGTATTTTCACAAAAGCAATACAATTCAAAATAATTTTATTATTCTACAGTATGCTAATGATTTTGTCGTTTATAATACTAACAAAAAAAAATAGAAGCAGGTATACCTGAGCTGACGTCACATATACAGTTAACTACTATAAAATTTGAATTTTATTGTTAGGTTTTTTCCTAACCCCTCAAAAATCACATGTTACCATTTGTGTAAGATATAACCTGCCGTGCCGGTCTCAGCTTTTGTGGAGGAAGAGTTCTGAACTAAGTAGGGATTCTTCAACGCTTCGCAAAAGACAGACTGGGTGGGGAAGTCCTCATCCCCGACACGGCGCGTCCCATATGGCTGATCGGGGACGTCCTGTATATATTATACAGGATAGGTGCGAATAAGGTTCGCCAAATAAGCACCCGCGGATCAACTGAGGACATGGTATAGGGCAGCAGCTATGTCATTACTAACTCCAAGGCTGGGGAAGAATGACTTCTTAACAGGTTTGGAAGCAGATAATTATGGGCGACAATCAGATATTGGTTTAATCGGTTATAATACTGCGGTGTGTAAGGCAAGGAGAAACCAACACACTAAATTCTCAAGATATTATAACTATGGCAAGTTACGGAAAACAAAAGGCCCCTAGTCCGTGGCAGACCTTAGATGGTCAAGGGGTGCTAAGAATCCCCACGACAAATGCTAGGAACCACCCGAAAGTGGAAAACAAAAATTACAAGTTAAAAATTGGAACCTGGAATGCAAAATCTCTCTATATGCCAGGAAAATCTCATAACATCGTGAAAGAAATGAAAAGAATGGGAGTCAACATTCTCGGAGTCAGTGAAGTTAGATGGCCTGGATCTGGACAGACAAACATCGATAACCATGTGATATACTATGCTGGTAACGACGATCCTCATCATTATAACGGAGTGGCATTTATAGTTGACCAGAAAAGCAGTAAATGTATAAAGAACTTTATACCTATATCTGATAGAGTAGCTATGCTGCAAATTAATACCACTCCTCGTAATATTAACCTTATTCAAGTGTATGCTCCTACAGCAGAAAAACCAGAAAGAGAAGTACGAGAATTCTACCAAGAGATCAAGCAGCTAATGAAGATCACAAAGAAAAATGCTGTAAACATTATTATGGGAGATTTTAATGCCAAAGTAGGTGAAGGGCGGACCGAAGACGTAGTAGGAAACTTTGGTTTGGGCCAAAGAAATGATAGAGGAGAAATACTGGTCCAATTTTGCCAAGAAGAAAATCTAATGATCGCAAACACCTGGTTTAAACAACCCAAAAGAAGGTTATATACATGGAAAGCACCTGGCGATAATCGAAACCGCATAATAAGAAACCAGATTGACTATATATTAATTGAGAAACGTTATAGAAATGGAATCAAGGGAGTTAAAACATATCCCGGGGCGGACATCGGTTCCGACCACAATCCTGTTGTTGGTAAAATTTTAATTAGACTAAAAAAAATCAAATACAGAAAGAATATAAAACCTAACCTAGAAAAACTTAAAGACCCAATAGTACAGGCAGAAATAGAGAAAAAACTCAATGATACACTCAAAGAAAAGTTCAGTGAAACCCCCGCGGAAGCAGAAGAGACAATAGAAAGTATTTGGCACACCTTCAAAACAACGATGACAACTATACAAAGAGAACAACTACAAGACAGCACCAGAAAAACAAAGAATACATGGATGACAGAAGAAATCCTAGAACTGATGGACATAAGGCGATCTTACAAAAATCGTAATGTAGAAAAATATAAAGAAACCCAGAGAATCATCCGAAACAAAATTAGGAAAGCCAAAGAAGAATGGATGAGCAGCAAGTGTGAGGAACTGGGACATTTACTAAAAAAGCATGACTACTTTAATGCCTACAAAAAGATTAAGGAAGTCACAAATATGAAGAAAAAAATCACTACAACAACTTTAGTAGATGATAACAACGAAATAGTATCTAGTCCAGAAGAAGTAGGAGACATGTGGGAAAAATACATCGAAGATCTGTTTGATGACGAGAGAACAGAACCACAAATGAATATAGTACAAGAAACAATACTTGATATATTAACATCTGAAGTTACAAAAACAATCAATACGGCAAAGTCACGAAAAGCCTCAGGTCCAGATGAAATATACGTAGAGATGATAAAGCTCATCAATGAAGAAAATCTTCAGACATTAACAATATTATTTAACAAAATATATACCACTGGAATCTTCCCAGAAGACTGGCTTAGATCGACATTTATACCTATACCCAAGAAAAATAAAGCAAATAGATGCTCACAGTTCAGATTAATTAGCCTGATGAGCCATTTTCTGAAAATTTTACTCAAAATTGTACATCAACGAATATACAGAGAATGCGAAAGAAACCTTAGCGACAATCAATTTGGATTTCGTATGGGGCTTGGTACAAGGGAGGCATTATTTGGCCTCCAGGTATTACTACAAAAATGCCGAGATCAGCGAAAAGACGTCTTTCTCTGTTTTATCGACTACGAAAAAGCGTTTGATCGAGTTAAACACACAGAACTCATAGAAACCCTAACACAACATGGTATAGACCATAACACTGTAGCACTTATTAAAAAACTATATTGGGATCAAATGGCATCTATCAAAATAGACAATCGTCTGACAGCAGAATTGCCAATAAAAAGAGGAGTTCGTCAGGGCTGTGTACTTTCTCCACTGTTATTTAATATATATTCCGAAAAGATCTTTCAAAATGCCCTCGAAAATATTGAAGAAGGAATAAAAATCAACGGAGAATACGTAAACAACTTAAGATACGCAGACGACACCGTCATTATTGCGGACAGTGCTGAGGGTTTACAACGACTTTTGAATGTCATAACCAGAGAGGGAGATAGCTTGGGACTAAATATAAACACAAATAAAACAAAAGTGATGGCTGTTACACGTACACCAAATGTCGACATTAATATTCGTATCTATAACAAACATATAGAACCAGTACAAAGATTCCAGTATCTTGGTTGCTGGATAACAAACGATCTTGACCACGAGGTCGAAATACGTGCTCGTATAGAATATGCTAGGTCCGCATTTCAGCGAATGAAAAAATTTCTAATAAACTCTACGTTATCGTTGGACATCCGATACCAATTTGTAAAAACGTTTATTTATTCCATATTGCTATACGGAGTGGAAACATGGACTCTCGGAATTACAAGTATGAGGCGTATAGAAGCCTTTGAGATGTGGGTTTTTCGAAGAATGCTGAAGATCTCTTGGACAGAGCACGTGACCAACAACGAGGTGCTAAGAAGAATGGGTACTGACAGAGAACTCCTAAATATTGTAAAAAACCGAAAAACGAGTTATTTAGGACATATCTACAGAGGAGAAAAATACAACTTCCTACGACTTATAATGGAAGGGAAAGTGGAAGGAAGAAGAGGTCCAGGAAGAAGAAAATGCTCCTGGTTGAAGAACATAAGAGACTGGACAGGCATGGACACACATGCGATACTAAGAACAGCTCAAGATAGAGAGCAATTTGCTGTAGTTATAGCCAACCTTCAGTAATGGAGAAGGCACCTTAAGAAGAAGATAACCTGCCAATATTAATAATTGTAAATGGTACCTTATATCCAATATACAATAAGGTCACTTGTCTTGAAATTATTCTTGACAAGAAGCTTAGTTGGAAACCATTATTTATACAAAGTATACAATTAAAAAGTTTAAATGGTATGATTTTTTTAATTCATAAGGAGAAGCTAGTGGAGAGCAGATCCACAATTGTGTTTAACTTTTTACAAAGTCTTTATTAGGATCATTCTGAAATTACGGTGTACGGTATATGGATCGGATGGTCCTTACACCCTAAAACTATTGGACATAATTTAAAATACTTTCCTAAGACTCTGTTTGGGTGCAATGCATTCAACGCCTGTGGAACCACTTTGGATTAAAGCACTAGAACGACTATTATTTTTGAGGAGGGAATCGGTGTCAGAAAAATTTATAGTAGGGTTTTTTTTAAACCCAAGTTAAATCAAGTTAAATCTGTCTGAAATTCGGGCAAGCGTTCTTTTGTTTTTAAAATATACTGCAGGAAGGCTGTTAAGAAAATATTGCAACACACTTGTAATGCGTGGTTTTGGCAGTATCAATTATTGAACTCTATGTACTTCATCAGGACTTTCCCACTTCCTATATAGTAGACCATTTGAAAGATACAGAGATTTTGATTAAGCCTAGTACGCCTTCATAGTTCCACTACATTTAGTTATTTCCTGCCAAATTGGTCTTCTCCATTTTTAAACCATTCCCAAATGACTTCTAAGTGATCTTTCTTTTGACTCTTTTTAAGGTTTTCCATCGAATTCTGATCATTATCTTCTTCCTGTATAACTGTGGTTCTCCGGAGATTTACTTCTTCAGATACATTCTCTTTTTCTTTAAGCTGACACTACCTTTAAACCTATATTTCGTTCAACGCTTCTTGGAATGATTATAATAAATTATTGTTTGAAGAATACATTCTTCGCCTTCGCCAATTTCTCGCATTCGTATTTCAGATAGAAGAGTGTGTGCATTATTTCGAGTTATCTTACACTCGTTTTGCAAAATTGACAGCTCTTAACTTTTCTACTTTATTTTTACTAATGGCTAGTTGCTCCTTTAAATGAGTAACTTTTAATGAGCTCCTTTAAATGAGCAACTTTAAATTCCAGACTATGTTCTCCTTTCTGTGGTAGTTGTGAAAAATCGATTTCTTAGAAACCTATATTTAGTATTGTTTCTAGTGGGACTTTTTGACGGTATTCTCATAGTCGATCTGGATAACCATCTGATCTCACGCTTTGATTCTTCTTTCCTTGCCTAAGATGGGTCTCCGCAACAACTCTTTTGTAAATGTCCTATTCTTCCGTAATTAAAACATCTTATGTTTTTATTTTGAGATTTTTATTGAAGATTTTGCAGTATGCTTAAAATTTGGAATAAAATAGGTTATTGGTTGTCTGAGGTTGTGACTTTCTCATTTTCTTATAATCTTATTTCTCTTAATTTTGTAATAGGAGAACTTACTACATTCCAACATCCTTTACTCCATCTAATAATGTCTATATATCAATTTCTTCCCGAAAAACTTTAGGTTCATGAGAGTACGCCTAATGCAATAATTTTTTAATATCGGCTTCAAATTTTTGCAGGTTTCTCTCTACCTTGATCCTGAAAAAAAATTATAAGACGGCTGCTGCCTGTTCTTGAAGCAATACTCCAAGAAGGTTGCGATTTCTTTATCAGTCAAGACATTTACTCCAGCTGCAGCTTCAAAATGAAAACGAGAAAGGATGAACGGATTGTAAATATAACTCCATTCTAATAGGATTGTAAAAATAAATTTTAGACTGATTCACAATATATTCACAATATATATTTATATTTACTATTCATCTTCAGGTCTTTGGTTACCTTCTTCAGGTTAACTCCTCTTCAGGTTAACTTAACATGCTAAAAAATTACAAATTGTAACTAATAGAGTTCTATATGGTATGCTACAAATACTGCCAATATTATATACGCACGATTTAAAGGAATATATAAAAGGTACTTATATGCTTGTACAAGATATAAAGTTACATATGCGCATATTGAATGTTGCACCCACAATAGACCACAATGATGAAGAAATATCAGAATTTTACAAATAAATAAACAACCTTATCAGAGATGTACCGAGACATGAACTGCTTATAGTCATGGGGGATTTCAGCGCTAAAATCTGTAACGAAAAAGAAGGGCAACATATTGGTTCTTATGGATCAGGAGAGAAAAATTAACGAGCAAAAACAATGAGTATCTTTGCCGCTGAACATGACTTAATGGTGCTAAACACATTTTACAAACTACCACCTAGACGCCTGTATACGTGGAAATCACTTAGAGACAACGGAGAAGACGTTATTATAAGAAACCAAATAGACTATATACTTGTTAACAAAAGATATCGAAATAGTTTTAACAGTGTTAAAGTTAAAAACCAAGTTAAATAAAACAAAGCAAAGTATTCGGAAAGCAAGAAATTGGAAAAAGAAGAATATCGTGGTTAAAAAACCTGAGAAAATGGTTCTCCACAACAGTTACTAATCTATTTAAAACTGAAGCTGAATATCATTTAAAGTTGTAGCTGAATGTCATGAGACAGCACGTAATGCTGTCTCATGAGATTCAGCTTCATTGCACATCGAAAATTGTGAGATATATCTTCAGGAAACACACAGCAAAAAGGAAAAAATCAAAAAAGCAGCCCCCATTTTCCTAAGTGTATAAAGAATATATCAACATATTTTTTATGCTGTATAATAAGCATCAACAAACGACATTGTTTTTAAAATCCATTACTCACTTTGAAAAACACCACAGTAGGTCTACTATACAGTTATACTATAGTATGTATTGTAGTTTAACTTATGTTTAACGATAGTATGTATTGTAGTAAGGTGTTTATAAAGCCAATTGTAGTTTTATTTTCATATAAAAACAAAAATTATTATACAAAAATTAAATAATATTCGTCTAAAAATTATTATTAAAAATTTCAAACTCTTTCAAACTTTTCCCTGCTTTGGTCTTATCGTGATAACACAGAGTAGACCAGTAACGAAATTTCCCAAATAAAAGTATCCCTTTGACTCCGAAAATATGCATCAAACAAGAAAGATCGACTTTCAAATAAAATTTATCTTGACTAAGTATCTCCCCTAACTTCAATTGAATTCTTCGATTATTATCTTGTTAGAAAAGAAATAGAAAGAAACCTCCGAAGCTCGACTCCTTCACTCTTGTCGCGTTTTCTTAATAAAACTTCATAGCAAGGTCGGGTGGTCGGAGTAGAAAGCTGTGTCAGTAGCGTGCAAACTTCTCTGGTACGTCAACAGAAAATTGACTAAAATAAGAAATAAATTCAGTCTTTTTATTTTAATTCTTCTCCTATATTTTAGTCCACAGTACTAGGAAAATCATTATCTTGACGCCATATATTCAATCAATTTATAAATAAGTGAAATCATCATAATCATCATCACTAGTGCTTCAGCTTTTAGAATACATCGATCTTATAAAGATTTCTTCGCCATACTGTTGTATTCTTTGTTTAAATTTTTCATTTGAAAGCTTCGATTTTCCTGGCTTCTGTCGTTATTCTATTTGTCGCTAAACTTATTTTTTGTATAATAATAAGCTCAAAGTTTTATCTACGCCTCCATCTTCTGTTTGAAAAATAAATGGTGAGGATTCTTTGTGTTCGTAGCAGGCTCCTTAGCCCCTAAATTACTTCACTTGTACACTGTGTACTATTCATTATACTACTGTTGCTTGGGAGGAGGAGCAAATGTTATATCATCATCATCATCACCTAGCCCTTTGCGTCACCCAGTTTATTTTTGTCCATTGTGCTTAATCTTGAGCATTTTTCTTCTAATTTCTTGACATTTTCTTGAGATCGTCAGTCCAGTGGTCTTAAGTCTTCATTTCTAACTCGGTCACGAAGCGATTTACTCAGCATTGACCTTTATATTTTCTTCTAAGCTATTTGCAGCGTTTTTGAAGTTATAGCTGTCAATGTCAAAATTTCGACACCATAGGTCATTACATCCAACACATATTGGTCAACTGTTTTACGTTTTAAAGAAATTGGTAAATCGCTTTTAAAGATATCTTTAAGTTTTTTATAGGCTGCCCATGTTATGTTTATTCTTCTTCGTAGTTGACATGTTTGATTGTCTCTTGTGATCTTTATTTCGTGTCCAAGGTATATGTATTTTTCCACTAGCTCTACTTCGTTGTCTCCAATATTGATATTTCCGCTAGGTATTCGGTTTGTCATGAATTTTGTTTTGGAGATGTTTATTTTAAGTCCCAGACTGGCACACACTAACAGAAGTTCATGTAGCATTGTACATATCTCCTTGAGGTTGTCCGAGAACAAAACTAGGTCACCTGCGATAACACACGTTATAACTATCGCGTTATAGGCTTTGTAACGAATATTTTGCCTACCCCGTAGAGTAAGCAAAACAAATCGAAACGTTGACGAACGGCGCTCAGGGTTTATTTGAAGAAACTGGGTCGTCGATAAGTGAATGAAACAATGGGATTGGACTGGGGCATCTACAAAAATGAAATAAAGAGATACTTACATGAGTCTCCTGGGCACATGGACAAACAAAACACAAGAAGGCCCTCTAGCTATTTAAAATGGAACGCCGTTTTAAAGAAACTTCCTGCTGGATAAAAGAAAAAGTCTCTTTCCTCCTAAAAACACGAGACAAAGGGTTAGAATCTTTTTTAAAATAAATAAACAAAATGGTTTAGCGGAAAAAATTAAACATTTATCGTTGTCTCACCACAAAACAGCACAAAAAAAAACTATATAATTAGTTACAAAGATAAATACCAAAAATAACAAAAAGAAACACTTACTATTTCCTATATGTTTACAAACTCTAGTTTTTACAGATACTACAAAACTTATAATTGTTACTGGGCTATACGAGATGTCAAAAATGATAAAGCTAGCTGTCATGTGTCAAAACTAAATCTTAAAACTAAGAACAAATAAAATGACAGCTAAGCCACACCCTGTGATCTACAATTTTAATTATTTCTATTTTTTAAATTGTTATGAAAGCAATTATTATTAAAAAAATGTCTATTTTTACTTTAAAAGTTCAAACAAAAAAAAGTTACGTGGATTTCACTAAAATGCACTTTTACTTTAAATTTCTGAGGTTGGGAACTGGATCATACTGGAGATTTTCTGCTACGCAAAAAACTGCATCTTACACTGCGAATTGTATACTGAAACTGCTTCTCAATTAGAACAAAGAAAATTTGAGGTTAAAGTTGGCACACTAGACACAAAGTTTGATGCTTCGCTTTTAACGAAAATCTGAAACATGTGGGTATTTTCCAAATTTGTTGAAAACCACACAAATATCTTAGATACTTAGAAACATGGAAACATCGATAACTCATTTTCGGTTGCCGGTTTTTTTCCGACTCAACTAAACACGTCTGTTCCCCTTGACCAAATATTCAAACCTTACTTAAACTATTACTGAACTATTAACTGCCACAACATACTACATATTTTCCATGAAAAGGGACGAAGAACAAGAAACATTACAAAGTTGACGTACAAGTTGGACTAACCTAAAGCCAATCGATTTTGACAACGGCCTCAGCAGGAGTGTCGCAATTTTCTTTCCAGCAAAACCTTCTCAGCGATCTAAATGAATGTTTATTTGAAACGCAGAATATTAAGTGGCTTCGATCGAAAGAAAAACCAAAGAAATACGCGTACGTGAAATAAACGGTAAACCTTATTTATTTACGGTTTATTGGATGTAGGTATATTGGTATATTGGATGTGGTTAGTGGATGGAGAGGGTTTGAGAAAGTGATCTTTAGTATGAAAACATTAATACAGAATTGTTTAGATCAAAGAAATGATGTTTTTGTCTGTTTCATCGATTATGAGGAAGCATTCGGTAATGTAAAACACGAATTGATGATAAAATACGTACAAGAGTTGGAATTGGATGCCAAGGATATAAGAATTAACGCCAATCTGTATTGGAACCAGACAGCAACAGTACGTCTTCAAAATTTCAACGAAACAAAAGATGTCTCCATTAAAAAAGGAGTAAGGCAAGGATGTATACTGTCTCCAATGCTGTTCAATTTATACGTAGAAAAAGCCTTCGCAGAAGCAGTGGCAGACTCTAATAAGGGTATTAAAGTTAACGGCATATTTAATAATATCATCAGGCATGCCGATGATACTGCCATAGTAGCAGATAACATCGATGACTTTCAATGCCTTTTAAATGATCTAACTCTTGCAAGTGAAACTTAGGGTTTGAAAATAAATATCAAGAAGACAAAAAAAAAATGATTATAAGTAGAAATGATTACACAAACGCAAATATATATGTCTATGGAAAAAAATCGAACAGGTCAGGCAATTTAAATACTTGGGTTGTTTGCTGAACGAAGGTTGGGACCCTGAGAATGAAATAAAGAGCAGAGTTGAACAAGCCAGAAATGCTTTTTGAGGTTTCGTAAGTTTCTGACTGATCGCAAATTGGAATTCAACCTCTGATACAAGATGCTTAAGTGTTACATGTGGCCTGTTCTTATGTACGAAATGGAAGCATGGACGTTAAAGGCCAGTTCCATTAACAAACTTGAACTGTTTGAAATGTGGTGCCTGCGTAGAATGCTTAGAATATCATGGACGAACAGGGTCAGAAATGAAGAAGTACTCAGAAAAGCGGGCGTACAGGATAGGGAACTTTTTAGTTGTGTAAAAAGTAAGAAGACTGCATACTTGGGGCACATATTACGAGGAGAAAGATACACTTTTCAGCAACTGATACTCGAAGGAAAGATAGAGGGTAGCAGAAGTCTGGGACGTAAAAAAATGTCATGGAATCCACAGCTATGAAATGCTTCGCAATGCTGCTAAAGACAGAATTATTTAATCCTGACTATTTAACATCTCATCTGACAAGACGATGTGCGGTGGACGCCTACGCAGAAATGGACGGCACCTTCAGAAGAAGAAGACGGTTTATTATCGACCTCGACGACGCAAATAGGATTGAAAATACCTTTTGGGTATTGCAACTTGTGCGATAGGTACAGAAATACATGAAAAATATTCTTTGGTGTTTTATTACATATACGAGGAGATTTCAATATATACGAAGGAATTTACAAATGCTACAGCTTCGCCTATTGAAGATATAACTGCCCTTCTTTTTTTTGTTGTAGGGGGATCTGGATAGGGAATTTGTAAATATACATTTGTGTTAGGGTAAAACATTGAGGTAGATGATATTGTACAGTGTATGTTATTAGTTCTCAGTACTCGCTCAGGTTGAAGTTAGTTACCATTTACATTTTCGCTACAGTTACTACTTGTACAAGTCTATTTGTTTACGAACGGCTCTTGTAGCTATGGCCTGTTTGCCTGTGATATTTAAGAGAAACTGTTTCAAGCCTGTTCCAGAACTTATCTGAAAGTGCGTTGTACATTATTTTAAGAAGTTTAGCACACAGAAAAGTAACTTTAGTTTTAGGGAGTCTGGTGCGCATTTGTCCTCGTCGGAGGCATGTCTTTTTAAGAACCTCCTTTGCTCTGTTTTTTGAGCTTTCTATAATAAACGGGATTTATATCTTGCTGGGTCTTATGATCCTATCATGAATGGTTGGAATGTTAGCTATTTGATATTTGAAATTTAATTCTTGCCTTGTACTCTTACTGAGTAAATTTGTTTTTGATTTGTGTATTTATTTTATAACGTAAGTGTCCAGTGTTGCGTTTTTTAAACACCATTTTTTCAAAAAGTGGTGGCGGTATTTGCGATAAAATATTGACCCATTAAAGGATAAATCTTTACCCACTTGAGATCGTTTTTATTTACATATTGACCACACTTAGAGATGCTGAAAAAAATGTTCTGGGCGTGAATGGGTTAATACAGATAAAAATTATAACATGACCTCTGAGTCTACACTCTTTATTTAACAAAACCCTTTGATATTGTAAATTTTGACACTACTATGTTTTGCTAATACTAAAAAATATCGGCCAATAAATTTTCGACATATCTGATACCATTTTATCCCTCTTGAGTTGTGTATATCGGTAGTCAATATCTTACCCTTTTGCGACTCAGAAATTTTTCTGCTTTAAATTCGATATATTGGAAATAAGAGGCTAGAAAATATGAATGGTTTTATGGACATTCGATTTTATTATCGGGAAATAAGTTTATCTGAGTCTGTTCTACTACTCGAATAGAAATATATAACGTATAGAAATAGATGAGAAAATTTGTTACTCGTATTTAAAAATAAATGTAATGTTTTTTAAAGGTTGTATTTAAAACAATTTTTGTGCAAAAATATGTAAAGGATGTGGATTTGTTTTTAAAAAATAAAAAACTGAATTATTGAAAACTAATATTTTATGTTCACCTACATCTCGTTTATATTTTCTCTCTTTGTTCCTAAGTTTATCTAAAGCATTTTTTATAAGCGATATTTATATAACCACTTTATATTTGGCTATTCTAGATGCTCTATGTTTGTTTTTTTTTTAATATTTAAGTAGGTATATTTTGATTAACACTTTAACTGCCAGGTAAATTCAGAGTGAATTTAGTACCGGGTCTTCTAGGCCAAAATATTTTTTTCTTCTTAATTGCTACATTTGGGTTTGTTTTTAGCAAAAATATTAAAATTAGATTTATTTTTTGGCCATTTTTGTAAAAATTATGGTGTCCTCATATGATTCACGCAGCCTGCGATTGTGAAATTGTCACAAACTATACCACAGATGGCACCACTGGAAGGAGTTGGAAGGAGTTAGGAGAGGCCTATGCCCAAACATGGACGATAGAAATCTAAGAACAAGAAGACGATACCACAGATGGACAGTGAAGGTCAAATAGTCTATTATCTTTCCAGTAAGAGAGTGACACGTGTAAGATGTTTCAGTTTGTTATTTACTTTCGATGGAAGCGTATCGACGACTTCTCGATTGGAAAAAGTTAACATGGCGCACAATAGCAAACAACTCCGTTATTTAAAGTTGGAATAAGTAGCAGAAAAGGCTGCCTGTGAGTTAGAAGAATTTAGAAAAATGAATAAAATGTCATGGTTGCGCAACCTGAGAGAGTGGTACGGATGTACATCAAATGAACTTTTCAGAGCAGCCCTCTCAAAAGTCCGAATAGCTATGGTGATTGCCGACTTCCGCAGCAGAGATGGCACTTAAAGACGAAGAACAAGACGAAAAATGAACTTGAGTGATGATTTTTCTGATTTTTCGGATTCGGATGTCCTCTTCTTCATGGATTCATGGAACCGAATAAAAAATCAATTGAAGAATAGTAATACTTCGATTAAAGAATTAAAAAAGAAGAAATATAATTTAATGTCTACATACAAAAGGCAAAAAACAAAAGTTGGAGAATCGATGGGAACTGGTAGTGGGGCTAATGATGTTTACAAGCCTGAGTGGCCTTTTTATGATATAATCAAATAATACTGTCACGGACCTACACAGACTATCACGGATCGTAGGAAGAGCTCTGTCTGCGGTGCGTTGCCGTCCGTGCTGATCGACTGTCCTCGATGATCTGTAGAATCGCCGATCGTGGGAAGCCACTTTTAGCTGACAATGGACTAATATATCGATAGTTTTTTTTAGGAAAAGTAAAACACAATACTTCTGCAGGATTATTTCGTGTTCAGTTATCTTGAGCAATGGAGGAAGAATCAGACAGTGTTTTGACTCAAGATGATGATTTTTTGGAAGATACTGTTTGACCAAATTTCCATAAAAAATTCCACTGTTTGAATCTTTACAAGATTTAAACTGGGGACCTGTTTTGGGGAAATTTTCCAATTTTTGATTGTCCTTTGGACTTGATCATTCCTGAGCATTTGAAAAACGGAATGGCTAGTAAGAATAAACTGTTATTCTTTGAACTGTTTGTCTCTGAAGATGTTATAAATATGGTTGTTCTTGAAATACATAGGTATGCAAAGTAACAAGTTCTTACTGGAATAGTAAATAAAACAATTACGAAAGAGTGACGTTTTAATTATTGAAAAGAGACTAATTACACTGAAATGCGTAACTTCATAGCGCTCTATATTTGGATAGGACTATACTAAAGCCATCATTAGCTAACTACTGGCTCAAAATTTCATTATATAAAAGTGATATTGCTAAATAGATGGTCCGAAATCGGTTGGAATTGCTCTTGCACATATTTCATCTAGCAAACAATGACAAGTATCATAAAAATGACAGACTTCATAAAACTCAATATCTGGTCAATGAAATGAACGCTAATTTTCATCGATGTATCATTATAGGCTCAACTGTTTGCATTGATGAAACTATGATCCCATTTAGAGGCAAGTTATCTTTCCGACAGTACGTGAAAGAAAAACGTCATAAGTTTGGAATAAAGTTGTTTAAAATTTATTATTTAGAAAGTCATATCCATACATATACAATTAAAATAATTTGCGGTAAATACACATAAGTTAACCTTGCTGAAATTTTAAAAACTAGATCCACTCATGTTATTGGAACATTGAGAAGAAACCAAAAAAATCTTCCCAAACATCTTGTAGAAGACAAACTCATTGCCAAACAAAACAAAACTAATATTTTAGTTACAAAATAACATGACAAGAGAGACGTACTTTTTCTGTCTACAAAACATAGAGACGATATGATAAGGGTAACGCATAGGAAAGGGCCTAACAAAAACCTGCAGCTGTTGTCGAGTACAATATCGCAAAAGTGTTTGTGAGAAAGATCAAAAGACAGCTTACTCAAACTGCAAACGAAAGTCTGTCAAATGGTACAGAAAAGTGGCGTTTAATATGATTACTGGTATTTCACTGGTGAATGCTCTAATTAGTTTCAATAACATCAACCAAAGCAAAATGTTAGTTCTTCTTCTTCTTAACGTGCCCTATCAAGTCCACTTGACGTTGGCGATTAACATGGCGAAACTGTCTCTGTCTCGAGCTATTCTAAATAGTTGCTATATTCCTGTCCACTCCCTGACATTCTTCAACCAAGAGGCCTGCTTTCTACCAATTCCTCTGCGTCCTTCGATTTTACTCATCATAATAAGTTGAAGAATATTATATCGATCTCCCCTTACTACGTGTCCAAAATAGGCTATCTTTCTACATTTGATGTTATCAAGCAGCTCGAGAGCAGCATTTGCTCTCTCAAGGACTGCCACATTTGTCAGCATAGCCGTCCATGGAATTTTTAGTATACGTCTGTGCAGCCACATTTTAAAGGCCTCCAGACGATTAATGGTGGATATTTTTAATGTCCATGCTTCGACACCGTATAAGAGGACTGACCAAATGTAGCATTTAACCATACGCTTTCGAAGTTGAAGTTGCAAGTTATCATTACAGAAGAATGACCTCATTTTTAAAAATGTCGTGCGGGCTATCTCGATTCTACATTTTATCTCTTGATCTGGATCTAGTTGTTCAGTGATATGGCAACCAAGATATTTAAAACTAGACACTCTTTGAATTATATGACTATCAACATATAATCGTGCATCTTGATGTGCTAAACGGCTAAACACCATGTGTTTTGTTTTTGAACAGTTTATGTTTAGGCCAAACTCTCTTCCCACTGTATCAATGGCATTTAAAAGGCATAGTAATCCATTCATGTTAGTTACAAAATTTAAAGAAAATGTGTGCATGCAACTTTTTCAATCTATCCCTTCCTGTCGTGTTCAAATCAAACATGAACTTACTCAAAATGCTTTGAATAAAAGAGGCAAATGCACGATTTGTTACAAAAAAAACTTTGAACTACATGATCGAATTTACGCTGTAAAAAACACATAACGAGTGTGTATACAACGGATGTGAAAGTGACTCTTTTATGTATTTAGAATGTTTATTTGCCAACCATTTTTCACAAAAAAATAACTAAAACATGTACAGCAAAACTGATTCTCATTACGTAATTTGCTAGTTTTCAAAAATTACATTCTATGTTACTTTTGATTATATAATATGCTGTACTATCATAAAAATAAACAAAAGTTGATGTAAATTTAATTTTCATTTTATTATCCTATATGATATTTATTGCTGAAATGGTGATATGGATCCCTGTGTCCATTATATGTACACATAACACTCGTCGGGAATTTGTGCATTCTGCCAAGTGTTCTTATATTAAGGTTTGTGGAAAATATGTTGTTTTTTCTCAAAGTATTATGATACATTTAGAAGAACATACTATTACGGCAGGTCCGTAAGATTATTTTCATATAGAAAAAGTTTCATAACGAAAAAGAAGAAGTATTAAAGAAACCTAGAATTTTCGAGATGTTTAAAATTTCAAAAAATCCCGAAATCCCTAGTAATCTCTGGAACATCGGGAAATACATATAAACAGAGGAAGTTGGCAGTTCAAATTACAATACTAATGTAAACAAATTGGTGTTTAAATTAAGTATTTTAAATATGTGCAAAGAAAATTTTGTTTTTAAGGTAGGCTGTACAGTATTTCAGCCTAAAGTGAGTAAATTTTTGTATTTTATTTTACATGAACATTTTCTGTCACAGAAAATACAGTTTCCTCCAGCTATTGAAAATCAATTTTACACTATTTCAAAATGGTATATTGAAAAGCTGACAGTGGTGTTTAAATTTAATTTTGTCGATTCAGCCAACGAAATGGAGCAGTATGACGCTTTGTTACTATTTGAATAAAAGGATGTCAAAACTCGAAATCAACGTGCAAAAGATTCAATAATATAATAAAAGCCTTCCAAAACGGTTGGTTAAACGTAACTTTTATGTATCATGTGATTTTAGTAGCAATAAAAATTTTATTTTGAGTGATGAGTGTTACATTTTATAATCAATAATATTCAAATTTACTAGTGACTCGGAACAAAATAAATATTGGTTTGTGTGTATTATACAGTGTGATCCATTAAAAACCTAGCGAAAAACATTTATCATCATCATCAACAGCTATTCCATCCATTGTCGAATGTAAGCACCTCTTATGTGTACTACATTAATTTCTGTTTGTGGTTTTTTGCATCTATTCGTGACCAGCCATTTGCTTGATGTCATCAGTTCATCTGGTTTAAAATCTGTCAATAATTCTCTTGTTTGCTCTTGGTCGCCATTTAATAATTCCCTTTTTCATTTTTCCTATGTGTCCGTTCCATTTTAACATAACAATCTTTTGGACTACATCTGTAACTTTGTTCGTCTTTTTATTTTTTCATTGGACTTACGATCGCTGACTTTAATGTTGAGCATTCTACGTTCCATAGCTCTTTGAGTCACTTGGAGTTTGTGGTTATGTTGTTGTTACAAGCCCATGTTTTTTTGCGTGTCATCAGCGTATCGTATATTGTTAATTAACTCACCGTTAATGTTCATACAAATGTTTTGCTCTAGGAGCGCTTCCTGACATATTGTTTCGTTAGATATATTGAATAATAGTGGAGAAAGCACACAACCCTGACGCACACCTCGACGAATCTCAACTTTTTCGGTTAACTCATTATCAACTTTGATTTTTGCTGTTTGTTCCCAATACAACCTGGATATGATGTTAATGTCGCGACTGTCGATGTTTTTGCTTCTTAGGATTTCATACAGCTTTTGGTGTCTGACTTTATCGAAGGCCTTTTTAAAATCTATGAAACCTACTTAGAGGTCTTGGTTTTCATTCAAACATCTTTGCATTAACACCCTCAGACCAAACAAAGCTTCTCCGTGTTCCCAGTCCACCTTTAAATGCAAACTGTGTGGCGCTTATGTCCTCTTCTAATTTATTAAATATTCTTTTGTGAATTATTTTTAAAAATAATTTTAGTGTATGGCTCATCAATGCTATAGTTCTGTGGTCTAAACACTCTGGCGTTATTCGTCTTCGGGATTGTGACAAAAGTACGGGAGAGCCATTTCTTTGGTATGATGCCTGTTCTATAAATTGTGTTAAAGAGGTTCACCATTATTTCAAGTGCGTCGTTGTCTATAAGTTTCAACAATTCTACAGGAATTTCATCTGGTCCTGCAGCTTTACCCCCTTTTGTGTTCCTTATAGCATATTCTACCTCGCTTTTTAGAAGTTCAGGCCCTGTTGTGTCGTCTGTAGGTTCTGCCACTGCTATTTCTGGTCTTTCGTCTGCAAAAAGTTCTTTAATGTATTCTGTCAATCTTTCCAGTTTTTCATTTAAATCTGTAATTATGTAAGCAACTTCTGTTGAAAGTCATTTCCAAAACCGTTATTTATCTAGCTAGTTTTTTTTGCCAATATAAATGGACTTAAATGGTCAAATCCGCTCATTCTTCGTCTATTGCTGAAAATGCTTAACTTAAAGACTACTTTTGTTCGTAGATAGACCCCTTTTTTATCGAATAAAGTTATATTTTAATATTCTTGAATATCTCTAAGTTTTATATTTGTATTTTGCGATATATTTCTTTAGGATCTTAATTGTGACCGGTGGCCTGGAAATGTTCACCGCCAATGCTCCTAATTTCGACTGGTATTCTGCCAAATCTTCATTAGATTTCGACAATGCTAAGCCAACTAACCAAACCGATGAACAGTGATAGCAACTATGGACTCTGAATTTGAGGCTTAATAATATGTATGCTTTAAACAGGTACTTCCCCCTTTTTTATTTGAGTTTAAAAAGTTTTTATTGCTGATTAAGAAAATGGATACAATTACGCCACATTTAATTTTTATATTCAATAGATTTGTATAAAAAAATGTACCTTTTGCCTCCAAATTTGACAGAAACACCGTGTATTTATGTCCTAATGAACTACACGCCAAGTCTAAAGAACTAGTCCTTTCTACCCGGATCTATCTATAACTTTGACGACCTTGGACCTATTGACTACAAATGGAATAAGTATTTTCCTTAGATCAAGATGAATCTATGCCACCAAAATTCAGGCAAAGGAATATATATATATATATATATATATATATATATATATACATATATATATATATATATATATATATATATATATATATATATATATATATATAGATTAGTTAGACAGTTAGACAAGTTAAACAAATGCTGAAATGATAAAAACCCATTTTTATCATTTCAGCATTTGTTTAACTTTGTATCGAGACCTGAAGATGCTTTGCATATTGTAGAAAGCGAAACCGGTCGTCTGATAGTTAAATTAAATTGATTGTGAGTAAGTCTTATTTATTATTTCTTTACCTATTTAAAATGGACTCACACAAGCAACACATTCATGATTTGAATATATATATATATATATATAAAGATATGTTATATCATAATATAATATAACATATCTTTATTGAACCTAAACCCAAGAAACATTAATTTTATATTAAATATAATACGGTTCAAGAAACTCAAAACTACAATATATATATATATATATATATATATATATATATATATATATATATATATATATATATATATATATATATATATATATAAACATATGGGAAAATTTAGACAATTCTAGTATTAAGTGTTTTATTTTATGTTAACTATAGCTATAATATCTTTATATTCATATCCAATCCTTTTAACTGTTTCTTTAATAATGTATGTAAACATTGTTGAGTATACTCCATATGCATCTACCACCAAATCTCCTTAAACAAACCATCTCTCGTCATTGATTCTGCCAGAAGCAACGCACCGCATCGATGCATAAAACATGACGATCCGATATTCCTGAGCATTTCATTTTTGCATGTCAAAACGATGAAGGAACACAAAAGTAAACATGAGACAGAAAATAGTATGAGCTGACACATGAATAATTTAGAGAAAAGGTAAAAAACAAGTGAATTCCCCGGCTAAAGGAGTTTATTTTCCGGCGTTTTAGCCAAATTTTAGTGCTTTTGCGAATATCATTTCGAAGCGGCATCTGTCTTATTGGAATATACGCTTTCAATCATAAACCGTATTTTCATATATTTTATACATTCATGTTTAGATCGGTTACGCAAGCAGTAAAATTTGATTATTTTAAAACTTTTAAAACTAAAAGAGGAAAAAGGTAAATGAAAAATGTTGTAATGATCGTTTCTGAAGTTAATTGTACTTTTCGTAAGCGTTTTGTACATCCTTATAATACACTAGCGAGCATAAAATTAGGGTCGAACCGTTATTTGAATTTGTTTTAGAAATTACTATTCTGTTTTTACTATTTTCAGTTGTAACATAGTTTACTAACGGATTGCTTAAAGAAAACAACGCTTTTGCCGTTTAAAGTTTATTAAAAATAATGGAAACTAGCAATTTTTCTTTGATATACTAAATATTTAAAAGGGACAATTTTAATTTGATGTGCTTTTTGTTGAAAAAAAGAAATTTTAAGAACTTCAGTAGCGAGTATTCCCTCCTCTGGCAGTGATAACAGTTTGCAAACGACGAGGCATGCTTTGGATCAGATTTTGGATCACATTCTGCTGAAGATTATTCCATTCTTGCACCAATATGTCGCGAAGCTTTCTCGAATTTCTGGAAGCCGGCACATGACTTCG
The DNA here is from genome assembly GCA_918026665.1 of Diabrotica balteata. NCBI lineage: Eukaryota > Metazoa > Arthropoda > Insecta > Coleoptera > Chrysomelidae > Diabrotica > Diabrotica balteata. Next base: position 17,159,831 of record OU898281.1, on the reverse strand, counting down.
TAAACGTCTCTTTATCTCATCCCAAACATGTTCTATGAGATTGATATCTGAACTCCGAGCAGGCCAAACAAATCGTGTGATTTGATCCTCGTCAAGATACTCAGTAACTATCCTAGCAGTGTGGGGCCGTGCATTATCATGCATTAATGTTGCGTCGTCCCCAAGAATAACCTTCTTCTTCTTCGCGTGCCATATCAGAACTATCCGACGTTGGCGATCACCATTACGAAGGCTTCTCGATCTTCTGCAATATGGAATAATTGCCCTGCATTTGATATCTGAGTCTATTCACGAATGTTTTTTAACCAAGAAACTTGTTTTCTTCCTACACCCCTACGGATCAGTTGTAAAATTTTATATCGACTTCCTCTTACTATATGTCCCAGATAAGACTTTATATTTAGCAGTTCTCTGTCTTTGTTGACGCTCCTTAGTACTTCTTCATTAGGTTTTCTTGCTGTCCAAGGTATCTTCAGCATTCGTCTATGAACCTACATTTCCAATGCTTCAATTATGTTCATGATCGATACTTTTAGCGTCCACACTTCTGCACTATACAAATGTACAGACCAAACATAGCACTTAACCATTCTTTGCCTTAGTTCTAAACTGAGATGGTTTTTGCAAAGAAATGACTTCATTTTCATAAATAAATAAAGAATAAATAAAGAATAACCATAAACGGTAAGACACGGTCTTTCAGAATCTGTGTCAGGTTCCTATGCGCTGTCAATGTCCCATTCTCGATAAAGACTAACTCCGTGCAAGCATCAAACGATATGCCTTCCTATGCCATAACTGACCCTCCACCAATAGGAAGACGCTCGGCAACACATGCTTGAGCATATCTCTCGCCTGGACGTCGCCACACTCTTACACGTTTGTCTGAGCCCGTAAGATAAAATCTCGATTCATCGGAAAACAATACACGACTCCAATCCTGCATTGTCCAAGCCAAGTGTTCTCGTGCAAATTTCGATCTGGAAATTCGGCGTTCACGGGAAAGCGGCGGTCCAGTTACTCTAGTTCGAGAAGATAAACCAGCAGCATGAAGTCGTCTCCTAACTGTCCATTGACTTATGTTTACATTTCTCACTTCTTGGAGATGATTTCGAAGAGAAACTGCCGTGACCGTTCGGTTTCTCAAAGCACTAGAAACGACAAAGAGGTCATCTCTTGCCTACCTTGACCTGAACCAGGTCTTCGAGTAAGCAGACCAGTCTCTTCGTACCGCTGCCATACTTGTTGCACATTCGAGAGACTTACACCCACGTTTCTCGCAGTTTCGCGCACAACAGAATTTATGCTCATTGCAATACACTGACAGTGATAAAAATACACAAACAATTTACAATTGACATTAAAACCATAGAAACAAAAACTGTGCTGATAACGGTTTTTTAGGAATTAGGCTAAGGGGTTTTTTATCTTAAACGCTTGTCGAAACAACAACGGCAACAATTTTTTTTTCAAGAAATCCATTAGTAAACTATGTTACAACCGAAAATAGTTAAAACAGAATAAGAATTTCTAAAATAAATTCAAATTACGGGGTGACCCTAATTTTATGCTCGGTAGTGTACAATGTCACTGCTCATATTAGTAGACTCACTGTTGGAAAATCCTGGCTTTCTTTATTTCATAATTAATTATAATTATAAATGTAGTATTTATATATAAGTGGATTACATATATGACTTTTTGATTTTTGTATCTTTATGGAACAAAAAATTGAAGTTATTACTAAATTTTACTGCAATACAATACTTTGTTAATCCACCATTGGCTTTAAAAATACAGACAATCTCTTACTCCTGCTACTTATGGATTTAGCTGTTATCTCTTTAAAATGATCCATATGCTTCCAATAAAAAATAATTCGATCAACTAAATCTTGTGTGTTATTACTTCCTCGGCCAATTTCCTTCTTGTGGCACTCCCGGACATTTTCGATGGGGTTCAATTCTGGTGAATTGCCGGGCCACGGTAACAGCGAAATAAATAAATTTTTTGACCTATCAAATAACTTCTAGGTAGTACTTGTCGTTCTAATGAAAGGTACTCCATCATACATAAATACCTTAACACCATTAACAAACCACTCATTCATTTGAAGAATAAATCTTGTCTGCAACACTCTTTTATATTGGTCCTGTTGCAGCTACTGTTACTTCTACCACATATAAACGTCCCATTCTTTTGTATTTTTGCTTTGTATTACTATTGCTACTCAATAAAGACCAGATCATTACTGATGTGAGATGTTTCATTGTTTTTATTACACATCCCTTGTATAACTAATTTTACTGAAAAATTAAAGTTTGAAAATTCGAGTTACAGCTCACTTTTAACATATTGCGTGGCGATATGTCAAGTCTTGACAATTCAATCGAAAAGTTCTTAATTTTTAACTTAATTAAGTAGTTCAGTATGCGCGGGAACGGTCTGCGCGGAAAAAGTCTAAGCGGGATGGGTTGGTACGGGAGGTCGCTGAAGCAGCGGTCGTCAAGTTGAAGCAGTCGTTTATCGTTTCTCGTGTTTATCACGTTTATCGTTTCGCAAATGGGCTCAGGATAGGGTTGAAGTAGTATAGGAATGTTTTACAGATATAGAATGTTCGTAAATACGGTTACGGATTCGTCGGTTTGTAGGTCCTATGTATGTTTGTGGGCAACTGGAACCAGGAATCTCGTAGACACCTTGGTCTTCATTGGGGATTTGGCCTTTTACGGATCTGACTATATTGGACAATTCGGAGTAAGTAGTAAAGATGGTTTTGCTGTTTAGATGATTGAGAGTTCTACTGATCTTGTTAGTGACACCTTTAGTAAAAGGTAGAAATAATTTTGGTTTATCATGCAGCAAATTTCTTTCTTGGATGAAATGGGGTTTAGATGAATTTGAATGCTCCTATTGATTTGGGTTTTGTGGTAGCCATTTTGTAAGAGTGTTCACCTTATTGAATTGATTTTGGATGATGTGTGATTGTTGTCGCTAAATATTAGGGAACGGGAAACAAGGGTTTTGATAACTGAATTGAATTGGACGAGGTGATAATGTAACTGGACATTGAGATAACGGTTCGTATAACTGGGTTTTTGATACACGGAATAGGAAAATGTTAAGTGGGTGTTTCTAAATAAGACCATCAATAATTAATTATAATAAATCAAAGGCAACATTTCAAATAAAGAACACAGGGTTTATGAAATTTCTTGTGCAAACATCCTTCAATCTTATGTAAGCCAAACAATTAATAGAATCTAAATAGGATTTATGAACATTCCTTTTCTGTTTGCAATTCCGATTCAATTTCAGTTCTAGGCCAACATCATCTTCATACAGATCACAAAATTTGATTTTAAAAACTCCAGAACCATAGTCTACGGCTTCTATGAGCCAATAATTACCCGAGAGGCCATAGAAATTTACCTTCAACAGGGACACCTTTCAAAAAGAAAATATCGTATGTCATTAATGATCGCGTCAACCCCCGCGCCAACCTCTACCCAAACCACGTCACAATCGACGGTGTAAGTGAACCGTTTGCTGTTTCTAGTAGCAGTAGTGCATTGATTAGTGATCAGTGTAGTAGTGTCGGGGCTCGGAAGACTAAGACCTCGGAAAGCCCTGAAGAAGAATTAATTTAATTTCACGTTCAGGGCTTTTATCTAGTCGCTCTGATGAATCCTGCTAGAACGAAATACGTATAAGAGAATTACAGAGGAACAGAGCGTGAAATAAAATTTTTACTGACTTTTATATATCATAAAATTTTAGTTGCTTTATCTTGAATGTATTACTAATATTATTATTTATTCTTTTTCAGTTTTTTTATCCTTGCTCGATTAATAATTATAAGCTAATGAATTATGTTAATTTTGAATTTAGATTAACAGCTAAAATTTGACGGATATAAACCAGTAGAACAAGCGTGATTTAGAAATGGGTGCAGCACCTGTGACCATCTATATACATTGAAAATCCTAATGGAAAAGACTAACGAATACAATATCCCATTATGTCTGGCTTTTATAGATTATGAAATAGATTTTAATAGAACTGTAGGCAATAGAAGAACAATTAGTCAACAACCAGATCGACTCCAGGTACAGAATATTAATATATAATATTTACCAAAAAGCTGAGATGATAGTGACGTTGGGTAATGGAATCAAAACAAGACCAGTAAAAATCAACCGAGGCGTAATACCAGGAGACACAATATCTCCAAAATTATTTACAGCTGCCTTAGAAGATATCTTTAAGTCAATAGACTGGGAAAATGGGGGAAGACCTATTAATTGAAGATACTTAAACCATCTTAGATACGCAGATGATGTAGTACTAATAGCCGACACGTGGAATGCATTGAATACGATGATTGAGGAGCTACACACAGAATCTCTAAAAAAAGGACTGAAAATGAATTTCAGCCAAACTAAACTAATGTCAAACAAAGATGACAAACCTATGATAAACATCCAAGGGGCAGAGATAGAACACGTATATGAATATACATATCTGGGTCAAAATTTTAAGATAAGCAAAGAAAATCAGACTACCGAAATAAGCAGACGTGTAAAATGGGATTGGCAGCATTCGGAATACTCTTATAGGTACTTAAAAATAAAAGATGCTGTCAAACAGACAGCTAAACTAAAATGGATATGGGCTGGACATAATGAACGTATTAGGGATGGTCGATGGAATAAAGAAATTGGGAATTGGCGGCCATATGAAGCGAACAATAGCGAGTCTCTATTGGGGTCAAACAGCTAAAGTGAAAGTAGGATCTACATTGACCAATAATATTGAGATCAAGAAAGGGGTACGACAGGGCTGTACCTTGTCTCCTATTATCTTAATAAAGCATAAAGATAAATGGAGAAATAATTAATAACATAAGGTATGCTGATGACACTCTGATTCTAGCAAGTAGCATGGAGGAACTGAGTTGCCTAATGAATAAGATACAATTGCCTAATGGATGTTAGTAAGCAAAACCCAACAACCACCACAGCAACTAATATAAGACAATGAAAGAATTAAACACGTGGATCAAGCGAAGGAAATACGTATAAGAAAAGGCAAGAACATCGTTCACTAGCATGAAGCAAATTTTCACTTCTACAAGCCTCACACTATCTCTCAAAATTCGACTTCTGAAATGGTATGTATTCCCGGTTTTGTTATATGGAATGGAGGCGTGGACAATGACCGCAACATTGATGAAAAAAGTGGAGACCTTCGAAATGTGGGCTTACCGACGTATATTACGTATATCCTGTACTAAGTACGTGACCAACGAAGAGGTACTACGCCTGATAGGTAAAGAGAGAGAAGTAGGAATAAGTAAGAAAAGAAAGTTGGAATACTTGGGTCACGTTATGAGACATAATAAATATAGAGTACTACAGCTGATCGTTCAAGGGAAAATAGACAGCAGAAGGGGTCCAGGGTGGAGAAGACACTCGTGGCTCTAAAACTTGCGGCAATAGTTCGGATTGTCATCTGCTGAACTATTCAGATCATCCGTAAACAAAGTCAGAATAGTCATGTTGATTGCCAACGTTGGGAACGGACAAGGCACATGAAGAAGAAGATGAAGCCAAAAGACCACGAGGAAGACCGCAGATGCGCTGAAGCGACGATATTAAAAGAACTGCAGGACCAATGTGGAAACGTCTTACAAACAACAGAGATGAATGGCGAGAATTAGGAGAGGCCTATATTCGGCAATCCGGATAGAGAAAAGGGCTTAAAATTTTTTTAAATTAGTAGTTAAAACAATTACGTTATTTCATACATATTTATTTCTGGCAAAACTAGTGCATTATCATGCATAAATTTTTAATCTGTATCTTTGCCAAATTTATTTGCTAATGGTTTTATTAGAATTTATGTTTTTCCACAGTGTCAATCGCAATTACTAAACTACCTTTAAACAAATCAATTCAAGCGTATTCAAATTATGTTGATTGTTATAATTGATCATTTATAACTACAAATAAAGTCAAAGGTAATACTCGTAGCAGCTCTTCTGACTGCTCATTAGTAAATCATTATGTATATAATGATGTATACTAACAATCACAAAATCGTTGTGTTTGTGAATAAAGTGTGCTTGATTTAAATTTCTCAATTCGAATTTCCATGCTGTTGATTTCTGTTTCACAGCTGATTAAAACTAAAGTAAATATAATACAGGGGAAAATTGTAATGATATATTCAATTTAAAATCTAAATGTCAAATACGTGATTAGATGAGACTGGTAGCGAAGACAAGCGGAAGCTTACATGCAAAAATGAATATAAGAAGGCATTATACAGTTTCAGCGGCATTATCCGCGTCATAATAAGGGACGATACATGATAACGATACAAAATATTTAAGTCATAGGTCTCTTCCTTCTTAGAATCTTTAGCCACGTACACTGGAATTAAAGCTACTGATATATTTTACTACATATGCGTAGAAATAGTATTTGAAGATGTCTATTAATGTAAAGTTAAAGAAATACACCATAATTTGTTTCGTTTTTGTAAGTGGATTATAAAAAGTTTTTTATGAAGCACACTTGTCTGGATCACACTACGATCAAACACAAGTGATCATAAATATATTCATAAATTAATAACGTTTATTTGACAGTTGCGGTTTTGACACTTGGTTTTTCTTATTTACTAATAATTAAATTATGTTCTTTTTAGAACAATGTTGGTGATTCAATTCCAAAATGTCACATAAAAAGTTAAATAATATTTGTAAAGAAATAGTAGCTTCTTTAATTTATTATTTTGATCAGGAACGTGATAATAAGGGTCATATTCTACCATTGACTCCTATTAGTGAAGTATGTAATGTATTTTTTGTATACATACATTTGCTATACATTTGCTAGAACAAAAATATACATTTTTGTTCTAGCGCGTAGCTGCAGCTTTAAAGTTACTTAGTTTTACTGTAAATTCCAATTCTCATGCCGTAAAAACTAATACACCTCTAATATTACCACCCAAAAACGTAGTAGGCCCAAGAAAGTTACCAATATTGAACTAATCAACACAAGCAAAATTCATAATACAATTCCTAATCTAATATAATGGCGACATCGTCTGCATATGCAGTAATTTGTACTGTTTTGGTGTTTATAAGGCTGGTTACATTGGTTTTTCTGATGACTGTTTTAATAACTAGGTTGAACAGTATAGTTGAAAGTGCGTCTCCATGTCTCACCCCCATGTTAATGTCAAACAGGGGACATAGTTTCCCATCGACACTATTTGAACCCTGCAACGGTATTTTTATAAGGCTGATATTTTTTTGGTATACCTAGATTTTGAAGGTCTTTCAGCATTTTGTCTCTTTTCACACTGCCAAAAGCTTGTTTAAAGTTTATATACATATTATATAGTTCCATGTCGTATTCATCAGCTTTCTTTTGCATTGTTCTAAGTATGAATATGTTGTCTGTAGTGGCTCTATTTGGTCCGAATCAATTTTAATATTTACAAATTAGATTTTCGGAGTATTCTGACAATCTAGTATGTGTACATTCTACATACAATCTGACAATGTAATTGGTCTGTAATGTCTTCCTTTTTTATATATTAGCTGTATAAGACCAACTGCCCATTCCTCCGGCATTTGCTTCTTGGTCCATACCAACTTTATCAGGTAATGGATTCTTCCCCAAAGTACGGGTCCTTCATATTTCAACAATTCTGCCGCAACTCCCTCGGTTCCTGGTGCGCTTTACTATTTTTTAGTTTCTTTATTATTTGAACCACTTCTTCATACCTAACTCTGATTTTTAGTATGCTGCTTCGCCGTAAAATATATTGTCTAGTTTTGTTCATTTCCATTGTCTGCATTTAGGTTTTCCTCAAAGTATTCTTTCCATCTCACTTTAATATTTTGTTTCTCTGTTAGTAGTTTTCCGTCCTTTTCTTTGCATGTTGTCAATTTTGGTCCAAATGACTATGTACTTTCTTTTATTCTTTTATAGAATTTCATGCTGTCGTGTTTGTTGTTATGTTCTAGGATTTCTTGTACTTGTTTTTTCAGAGCCTCCCTTTTTTTGTTCTGCATTTTTATGATTCCGTTATTATTGTTTTTAATTGTCTTTATTCTTCCTCTGCAGTATCTTCCTCTCAGATTCCGTTGAGTTTTATTTGGATAGTATTTTGATATAAGTCTATAAGTCACACATTTAATATCTTACTGTAAGTTATTCTACAAAGCATACATAATAACTGTGAAGAGCAATTAGACAACATACAGTTTGGAGGTGGATACAATACAGCCCATATAAGTAACAAATTTTATACCGATCCCGACTGGACTAGTAAATAAAATATCCAATTAAGACACACTCATTCACGAAGATAACTTTTGTAAATAAAATTTGAGTTGTCATTTTTTTTATTTTTCTTTATGTCCGGTAAACCTTGTGTTAAATTTCAAGAATGTACGTGATCCGTTTGCTTGATAGGACATGACATCTTACAAAGGCGGAAAACTAAAGATATCCCGGAAATTTCACAGTTTTCCTGACTTCGATTCGATGCAACAGATTGAAGCTATTGCTTTCAACGATTTACCAAAATGAAATCATGTCAGAGTAATCTCTGTTTAGATATTTTACATTCAAAAATATAAATATATTATTTAAGAAATTAAAAACAGATATAAAGTAGAAAATAATAATACAATTGCTCGTATGTCAAATTGCTCGTGTGTCAAAGCAATTTTCCCCATTGAAGTTAACTGAAATGTCATTAATCCGTACCAGTTCCCGAAAATACACGTTATTAAAATGATTTTGCATAAAAAAATTTTAATTTTAATTTTAATCATTTCAATCTTTCATTTAATATTTGATGTAAATATATATAATAACATACTCAAAAAAAAGCGAATGTCATATACAGAATTGATGAAACACATTTATATGTTTAATTAAAATTTGTTTAATCCAAATGCCACTGTATAATCTCTAAAAACTATAATAATTAAAAATAGTTATTTATAACATAAATAAATTATTAATTAGCAAGTATGAATGTAATTAACTTTATTGAGGACAGTACAAGTTCAAAAATTATTGCATTAATATATATATATATATATATATATATATATATATATATATATATATATATATATATATATATTATATTATTGACTGTTTATTTAAATATCAAGTGGTGATTCTTGAGGATGCAGTCAGTCTATTTGGCCCACAGGACAAAAACTTTTTTTTGACTTACTGTCAAGCTTTCAAATTTATTCTAATTCTTTTTCAAGGCATCTGTTAACAAAGATTTATATATATATATATATATATATATATATATATATATAAATAAGGATCACTCAGATGAGTGGTGGGTTCAATTATCGGTCAACTAGATGGAGAAATAAAAGACAAAGTTGATACTACTTCATCAATTTTGAAGACGTTTCGCTATCGAATTCTGATAGCATCATCAGTTCATCTTAAAAAAGATATGTAGTTGTCAATGGTATTAAAAAGGTAGTACAAAAACTCAAATAAATGGACATCGTATGGTGATATTGTATAAACAATTAAATATATATATATATATATATATATATATATATACTGTATACTATATATATATATATATATATATATATATATATATATATATATATATATATATATATTGTCATACTTCTTCTTCTCAGCCAAAGAGAAAAATAAAAATTAATAAATAGACCATTTAAATAAAGTTTCAAAACATCCTGGTAAACAAAATTTATGTCTTAGATTAAGATAAGATTAGATTAACAGAAAGTTTTGGCTGTCATCAACTAATTTTTAAACACTCGCAGGTAAAATCTTTTTACATAGAATTAGAAAGCCCATACTTATTATAATCTTTTCATTGTTTGTATATATGTCCTAGGATTAAGATATTGTAATTAACCTTTTGTTATAGGAATGAATTATGTATTTGTAACCAAAGGGAAAGCCAGTTTTAAAGCAAAAATTTTAGTTGCTCTGGAAACCGTAATGTGGTTTTTTCTTAATGATTGTAAACAAAATAAAGCTTTTTGATTGGACAGTTTTTTTCAATGGAAGAATGGATAGCCGATGTATCAGAGAAAGTAGCAGTTGTCATTTGATCATTGAAAGGAAAGGTCGCGTCTCGATAGAGGGTGTGTTCGTGAGTTTGGATACCGGCATTGTAAAAGGAAGTTAGCAGAATTGTGAAAGGAGGTTACAAGTCGATACAAAGATATCCTTGGATCTAAAGTGGGCAGTTTCTGTAATACGTAAGAAATGGTTTGGCGGTCACCAAGTTGACAGAAAGAGGTCCTTGTGTCATTGAGAAGTAGCTGAGTGTTTGGAGAATTAAATATCAAGTGTTAATTGTTGTAGAATTGAGTCAGGTGTTTCGTACAGTCGGTGCAGGAGGATTGCAGATACGAAAAGAAGAAAGCCGAGGCGAATAGTGGCAGATCACATTGCTGTGGAGCGTGGAAGATTCTGGGTATGGTCCAAAAATGTTTTAAACTTTTGTTTTTGCAATAAAGTAAATATTGAAAAATTAGAAAGATAAAAAGTTGGTAGCTCAAGTTTTACAAGTGACTTACAGACTGCAACAAACTTGTGAATGTTAAATTCTTCTTCTTCTTTTCTTCTTCTTCTTCATTTTTCATATAGACATGACTTTTTCTGTTTTCAATGTGCTCCAGTAAGATGTAATCGATCTTTTCGTGGTCTTCCTACTGAGCGTCTTCTATTGGCATTGGGAACCGTCTCGTGCCGTCTTAACTACATATTTGTGTCATAGCTATATAATCGTTACATTCTACTCTTCTATTTCTTACCAGTTTTGATGTTCTCCACCTTGCTCTATTCGTATATCTGTACTTCTAGCCTGTTCCATAGTGTCTTACCATCAATTTTTTTAAGTGTTTTCACCTCTGCTGTTTCTGTTTCTAATATCCTTTTTGTCCTGTCTGTGTCAGGTCTTGTTTCTGCCGCGTATGTCATTAGTCTGATGACTGTTTTGTAAATTCTGCCTTTCGTTTCTTTCCCGATATTTTTATTTCTCTATATTATTTCATTTGGACAGCCTGCGCTCTGTTTGCTCTATTCACTTGATGTTCCACTTCGGCTTCGAGCTTTCCGATAATGTGATGCCTAGATATTTAAACTCCATCACTTGTTCTATTATCTGACCTTCCAGCTCTAATCTACGTCTTAGTAAATTTAATGTTGTAACCATGCATTTCGTCTTTTTTGGGGAAATTAACATGTTAAATTTTGGCGGTTATATTAAATTGGTGCAGCATACGTTGTAAATCATCTTCACTTTGAGAGAGTATTATTATTATTATTATTTCATTCATAATCAAATTGAATAATAGAGGACTCAGGGAATCTCCCTGTCTTACCCCATTGCCAGCTTCAATGGAGTCGGTTAGTTCTTCTTCTACTTTTACTTTTATTGTGTTGTTTTGGTAGATATTTTCGATCGTTTTGATTATTCCTAGAGGTATCTCTCTTGTATACGGTAAGTGGATAACGTCTTTTAATTTCATCCGGTCAAATGCCTTTGTAAGGTCCACAAAACATAGATATGCCGGTTTGTCATATTCTAATGATCTCTCTTGCACTTGCCTCATTATAAATATAGCGTCGGTGCATGATATTCCCGACCTAAAACCTTGTTGTTCTTTTGCTAGTGTTATCTTCTTCTTGTAGTTCCTTCTCCTATCGGAGGTTGGCTATCATCACAGCTATCCGTACCTTATTGGCGGCTGCTCTGAAAAGATCTACTGAGCTGCAACTATACCACTCTTCTTAGGTTTCTCAAACAGAAAATTCTTCGTCTTCCTATGGATCTTTTACCCTTGCTTTTACCTTGCAATATAAGTCTTAATATCTCATATTTCGCATCTCTGGTAATGTGGCCTAAATATTCCAGCTTTTTTGTTTTAATGTACCTTATGACCTCGCAGTCCTTTTGTAGCCTTCTTAACACTTCTGCATTTGTAACTCGTTGGGTCCAGGTATTCTCAAAATCCTTCTTAGCACCACATCTTAATGATCTAACTTCTTATATTATCCGCTATTAGTGTCCAGCTTTCCATTCCATACAACAAGTCGACAACACGTAGCATATTAAGGCTCTTATCCTCAGATCCAGAGGAAGGTCTCGATTGACAAACATTGGTTTTATTTTTATAAATGCTTATCTTGCAATTTTAATGCTCGTCCTTATTTCTCTACCTTGGTCATTGTTTTCATTTACCCAGGTTCCCAGATATTTGTAATTATTCACTCTTTCTATTTGTTTTCCCTCGATATCTAGCCTTCCTACCAGTATGTTGCTTAGAAATAATCATGAACTTGGTTTTCTTAATGTTCATTTGTAGTCCATATTTCATACTGACTTGATGTAATCTTTGTTACTAAGTACTGCAATGCTTCTAGACTGTCTGCAAAAACAGCGGTGTCGTCTGCGAATCTTATGTTGTTTAAGATTTTTCCGTTTATTGATATACCCTGTTGTTCCTCTGATATTGCTTCCTTAAAAATAGCTTCGCTGTACAGATTGAATAACAATGGGACAGCACGCAACCCTGTCTAATACCTCTTTTGATTTCTATTGTTTCTGTATCGACATTTTCGATTCTAACCTTTGCTTTTTGCTTCCAGTACAGATTGACAATAACCCGTATATCTCGACTATACACATTCTTTTCTTTTAAGAGTTTTACGAGTTTCTGATGCCGTACTCTATCAAAAGCCTTTTGATAATCTATAAAGCAGACATAGAGATCCTGGTTCATATCTAGTCATCTTTGCGCGAGAACGTTAAAAGCGAACAGAGCCTCTCTCGTTCCTAGTCCTTCTTTGAATCCAAAATGGGTATAATCTATATCTTCTTCTATTTTTTTTGTATAGTCTTCCATGTATTATGTGTGTGGCTTATTAAGGAAATTGTTCTGTACTGGGATCATTCTGTCGCATGTACTGACTTTGGTAATGTTACAAACGTAGACAGCAACCAATCTTGGGGTATTAATTATGTTGTATATACTTTGTTGAACAGATCTAAAAGTATATGCAGTGTTTGTTCGTCAATGCATTTAATTAGCTCAGTGGGTATGTGATCTGGGCCTACTGATTTTATCGGTCTTTGCATTTCTAATGGCCTGTTCTAATTTGCACAATATTATTTTTGGTCCTGTTTGTTTCTGTGGTTCTTCTTGTATCATTTTATCATCGTCGAATAGTTTTCTTATGTATTCTTGCCAAAATCTTATTTTGTCTTTGATGTCTGCAATGAGTTAACCAATATCATTTTTGAGTATCTCATAGTGTGCTCGCTTTTGGTGTTTGTTAGTTCTTTTATTTTTTTATGCTAGTGCTAGTGTTATAATTTCATTCAATTTATTTGTTTTGTTACTACCAAACTTTGTGGATGTAATTTGTTAAATTACTTCTGTTTATTAATGGGCTTGTTTTCTATGAGTTTTCTTTGGGAAAACCAGCTGGAGTTTGTCCTTATCTACCAACAAAGCCTGCTTATACAGGAAAAATCTCTAATAATAAAAAAATGAACAATTGAAAAAAACTTGTGCAGTATATACCAGAAGACAAAATATTTTTTATAACCAGTTGATGTTACGGCCTACTACCAGTGATGATGACCCACCGGAGGAGGATTACTAATCTACTAACTACATATGTTTGAACTTTTAAAGATGTTTTTCAAGTCATAGATTATTTCATTAATAACGCTAGAGTTTTAATAATCATATTAATCATTATTCATAAATCACAGGTAGGTATTTGTTTGGAAAAAGCCACAATTCCAAAAACATTTGTTTTCTGACAGCACACTTGATTTTTTCTGTTCTTCTGGTTATTAAAATTTGCATTCTTCTCAAAGTTAGAGACTGCTCAAACGATAATTAACACTTTTATTGCCAACTAAACCTATGGGTATATATTAAAGTTTTGTAGAGTTGCCACATACACTCATGGGTGTAGCGGGATCATAGTAAACATATGCGATCAATGTAACGCTGGCATATTCCGAATAGAATAAAATTTGGTAGGTGTGTTAAATGAACATTATATTAAACATCTGTAATGCTATATCATGTCAGTTGGATTAAACCAGCGGTACTGATGACATTCGGTATTTATCGATAGGTTTTATAATAGCTATGAATTAGGACGAAACCTGCTTACAAAAGGAACCTATTGTACAGGAACATTACACATAAATAGAAAAAGTAATCCAGTGCCTGTTATACAAAAAAGATAACAAAAATATAACAACATAAGACCAAATGCTCGCATATTATCCGTGCTCCTGTGAAAATTTTGCGTTAGTATAAGAAGTTGTTTATTTATATACTGCAAATATTGACCTTGGAGAGCACAAATTAGAAAAAAATAGAGAAAATAACTGAAGCAAATTACGGTACAGGAGATACTTCAAAGAAGGCAAAACGAGTCTTAAGGAAGGAGTGCGTAGTATGCAGGAGACAAAATAAAAGCAAACAACTATTTATGTTTGCAACGCTTGCACAGGATCACCTTGTTTTTGTGTCGAGTTATTTTTTAAATACCAAGTGATTTAAGTGTTGTATTTTTTGTTTTTTAATGCCATATCGCCAAAAACTACTGTACATTTGACTTACACCCATGGGTCTAATCGGTCTAATGAAATCTTTATTAGGTTCCCGGTTACACCCATGGATGTATTTTTCTTAATGATCAAGTGTTACGTTTTTTTTTCAATAAAATCACATTTGTAATACCGTTTGTTATTCATTGTAAACATTCAATACAAAAATCAGAAAAAACAACGTGAGCGGCATAGCTGATGCACAAGTAATTAACTGGGGACAATGAAGCTGGTAATTGATATTCCAACTAATACCAAAATAATACGTTTTCTTACTCTCCTGTAAAATATACCCTTTCGGAGTTATAAGCAAAGGTATTTACTATAAAACCGTTTAAATCCTTTCAAAGATCGTTCGATAGTTGATGCTCTTACTCTTCATTGTCTAGTTCATTGTATCCATTTTTGTTTTAATCCAGTTAGAATTATTTAACCTGTGATTTTCTCACATAAACGTGGAATCGTTAGAATGCTACGTATGTTTATCTTGTCTGTGTTTATATTGTTTGCCACCTGCATCCCTTCCCACGAAGACGCCTTGTCGGTGACACGACTAGCATGTGTTTTGGAATCTAAAACTGTGCCTGGCACACGCACACCAGTTTATGTTTTCCCAAATTTATTTTGAGCTAACCTTGAACTTGCCAGACAAGACGTTGCGACAACTTCGACCTAAAGTAGTTGAAATTAACCTGTTATGTTGGGAAAGTGAGTGTTTTTAGTGAGCGGGTTTTTATATGCAAGTAGTTGAGTAAACGAGGGTAAAAAGTTACATAACCAGATAACGTAGTTCTCTGAGATAACGTTGTACCATTAGTATTTCAATGAATGGCTGATACATTCTACTCCAATTTCAATTTATTTAGTTTATGTCAGTACACATAACGAAGGAATTCTTTTAACAAAAGCAATTATTAGTATTTAAACCCTTAGTCATGAATTATGAATATGTTAGATTGCAATGTTGTACTTGTGTGCAACGATATAACGTACTACTAATTTTTTAAGCTATTTAATGCTAAATATTTATTTTTGTTGTCATAAGAAATTCAATTAATAGATCATCTACCTGATCTATTTTTTCTTCTTCTTTTTATATAGACATGACTCTGTCTGTTTTTCAATGTGCCTCCAGTAAGTTGTCGTTCCATCGTTTTCGTGGTCTTCCTACTGATCGTCTATATATTGGGAAAGCGTACGATCATATGCCGTCTTGATACGGCATATGATCGTTCCATTCTACTCTTCCATTTCTTACCCAGTTTTTGATGTTCTCCACTTTGCATCTACTTCGTATATCTGTACTTCTAGATCTATCCAATAGTGTCTTATCATCAATTTTTCATCTCTGCTGTTTCTAACATCCCTTTTGTCCTATCTGTATCAGGTCTTGTTTCTGCCGCGTATGTCATTATTGGTCTGATGACTGTTTTGTAAATTTTGCCTTTCGTTGCTTTCCCATATTTTATTTCTCCATATTGTTTTATTTAGACAGCCTGCGACTCTGTTTGCTCTATTCACTTGATCTTCCACTTCGGTTTGGAGCTTTCCGCAGCTAGATAATGTGATGCTTAAATATTTAAACTCCATCGCTTGTTCTATTATCTGACCTTCCAGCTCCAATTTACATCTTAGTAAATCTGCTATTGTAACCATGCATTTTGTATTTTTTGGGGAAATTAACATGTAAAATTTTCTGGCAGTTATATTAAATGCAGCATACGTTGTAAATCATCTTCACTTTGAGAGAGTAGTATAGCGTCGTCTGCATAGGAGATTATTTTAAGTTTTTTTTTCTCCCATTTGGTATCCTTTTTTTAGTTCTTACTTTTTTATTATTTCATCCATAATCACTAATTTGTTCCATGAGAAAATTAAAAATGATATATTAACTGGACCCATAATGTTGAATTTGTACAATTTGGATAATAAATCTTTAGATGCACCGTGTGTTTGGTACATTCGAAAAATATATGGTTAGTCTCACATTAAAATGTTACACTCACAGAAGTAGTGGCTTTGAAACTACTTTTATTTTAAATAGATGGTCTAGGGAAGCAACCAATTTTAATTATAGTTATAGTGAAAGCATATGATTTGGATGGAAAAAAGGTTAGATGAGAAATGCTATTGGGCAGAGTGAGATGAATTAAATAATAGTGACTGTTATGAGCACTAGTTATACTTTTATATAAAGTATTTTATTTATTTCTGACATCTTCCTTTAGTAGTGGCAATAAACCATTAATATTTTGAATCGTTGCTTTTTTGGGTGTCGCAAGCACTTTTGGCTACCATATCTACTTGTTCACTGCCAGTAATACCTTCTTCTTCTTCAAGTTCCACTCCTATCGGAGATTGGAAATCATTCTGGCAATTATAATTTTATTGGTTACTCGCCTGAATAGTTCAATTGAACTGCATCCAAACCACTCACGGAGATTGCGTAGCCACGAGATTTTACGTCTTCCTACGCTTCTTCTACCTTTGATTTTACCCTGCATTATATTACAGTACAGTAATACCTGTATGTCCCTTAACCCAAACAAATTTGATATGTTTTGTTTCTGCTTTAAGAAGCTTTTTAATTGATTTACTTCATTTCTAATGTATTTCATGATGTCAATGTGACTGGTTTTATTTCTGATTTTTTTTTTCGAAATGGAGGCAAAGTTATTGGGATTCATAGGTGGTGATTTGTATGCCATTTGAAATTGAGTGGGAAAATGTATTGTTATTTTTGCGATCTTAAATTTTTTAAATCTTCTTTTAAAATTGGCTTACGTTTAATACGTAATTCTGCCAACCTTATTTCATGAGTTTGACAGCTCATTTGATTATCCTTGATGGTACATTTTTGATGAATTTATTAAATCCAATAATATTGGTTAACGTGGTTTACATTTACAAGCAAAACATTACTCCTTCTTTCTAAATCTCGCTTTCTAAATAATATAAAATTCAATCAATCCCACTTTATGATTTGCTTCACAATACTTATGATATAATTTAAACTAAAAGCAAAATGTGATCGATTATATTTCAAGTAAATCTTTCGAGCAGCCATGAAGGTGTTAAATTGGTCGAATCCGAACTTCATCAAAACGCGAGTTACTCGGAAGTTACGTACCGTAGACGCGTATAAATCTAGAACAGAAGTAAAAAAAAGTTGAGAAAGTCAACTTCTGTTTCTAAACTTTGTTTAAAACTTGGTCGAGTTGGGCTGACATCAAAGAAGATTAATTGTTGTTTATCAGTTACACGCAGGGGCGAATGTCTAAGTAGAAATGCTAAATATTTTTTAAATATAAGTAAGAAGTTCTTTTTAAAAATGGCGACATAAAGTTTTTTTTTATATAAAATTTAATCTATTTAACAATTTTTACGAAGTCTTCATTCTGTTTTCATGGATTTTTTATTTTTTTGAACTATTTGTCTTTTAATACGGTTCGAATAGTTGCATTGCCCCACAGACCAATAATAACTAGACGTTTCACGTAGGTAGCTCAAGGTCAAACTAAACTAAATATGAAATCGTAGGCTTCCACGGCCAGAATCAGAATTATAGTTTATTCGTCTTCCGAGTTAGGACCGTGTCATTTGTGAGTGACCCAAAATTGGGTTCATCTCGACGTTTCGCTACAATTGTATGTAGCTTCTTCAGGAGAACAAAGAAAAAGACAGAAAGACAAGACAAGAAAACAAAAGACAGGAAAATGGGTAGTTAGCAACGGTAACTCAGTTACTCAACGCAACCAGAGGCGAATACTAACTACCAAGATGGGCATTTGGTCACAGTAACTCAACTACTTAACGCAGCCAGAGGTGAAAAAAAATTGCCAGGACAGGGATTCACGTCCAACAGCTCAGAACACTAACGCGTCGAGAGGCGGGGAGTGAATCCGACGATTACTCCGCTACCGCTCTATTTATAGTCGCGGTGACCTGTCGTGTCGGGACGTATCGGCACACTCCGTGGCGCGAACGTCAAGAAGCGCGCGCTGGCCAATCATGTGGCTGCATCGTGGTAGCGGGACCGGACGGCGACTCTAGACTGAGATTCCAGATGGGAGACAAGTAGTATCCTTCCTCTCGATTGATATTAGTTGGATTTTTTCGGATCTCTAGAGATTCGCGGATTTTCCTGGAATAAAAGACGGGGCTCTTAGAAATAATATGGGTTTTTTCGAACAATATGGAATGACCAATTTCTTGGCAGTGTTCCGCAACTGCAGAATGTGAGAAAAGACCTGATCGAATGCATCTTTGATCGACCAAAAATCGACGACCAGTTTCGCCAATATACACATGTCCACATGAACAAGGAATAGAATAGATACCACAGGAAGATAGGGGCGGTAATGGGTCCTTAGGAGAGGGTAGATTTTCTTGGGTGGTCGAAAAGTGGTCCTGATACCTTCTTTGCGAAGAATTTTGCCAATCCTATCAGTGACACTTCGAATATACGGAAGAAAAGCCACAGGAGTATTACCCGAAGATTCTGAATTTATCGTCCTAGGGTGTAAAGGGGGATGTAGATGTCGGTGTGTAATATTTTGAATTGTGGACTTGGAGTAACCGTTGGCGACAAGGATTTTTTGCAGATGGCCAAGTTCTTCTCTAAGGTTGTCAGGTTCAGAAATCGAAATGAAAGACTATTGTCCTGAATGTTCACGATGCTCTCGTTTCTCAGAATCCCACAAACACTGTCCGCAACATAGTCGAAAGTTGTGCCAACATGACTGGCGTAGGGGAGTCAACTATATATAGGTTCCTATCAGAAAGAAAAAAACACGGTATAGCTAACCCAAACACAAACGAACACTTAAGAGGGAAAAAGCCTATTGAACTTGATGAATTTGCCAAAAATGGTATTCGAAGGAAAATTCATGGATTTTTTTTCAAAAAAGAAATACCAAACCTAAATAAGAAGTTAGAGATGATCCGGATTTGCCTCATATCGGACGAACTAAATTGTGGCAAGTTTTAAAAGAATTAAATTTCCGGTGGGAGAAATCAGACCGAAAATCACTTTTGATTGACCGGAGGAGATAATATGTTGGAGAAGAAATTATCTAAGATCCATACGAAAATTCCGGGCTGAAGGAAGGCCAATCTTCTAACAGGATGAATCGTGGGTCAACTCAGGTCATACTCTAAAAAAAGTTTGGTCAGATAAAAATATATTAAGCTCCAGGCAAGCCTTTATGGAAGATTGGTCTACTGGTATCTCCCCACCTTCTGATAAAGGCAGTAGATTAATAATTTCTCACATTGGCAGTGAAAAAGGATTTGTTAACATGGTTTGTTGGAATTTCAGTCCAAAAGCACAAAAGACTATCACGAGGAGATGACAGCTGATGTTTTCGAAGAGTATTTTGTGCAGATGATTGAACACATACCACCAAATTCAATTATAGTATTAGATAATACATCTTATCATTCACGACTAGTAGAAAGACTTCCAACGACTGCGTGGAAAAAACAGGATATTTTTTTTTAAAATAATAAAAAAATACAAGCTGTACGTGAATTGTTATACGAGTCTTTACAACACATTACAGAACAAAACTGGAAAGATGCAGTAAGACATGTAATAGAAGAAGAACAAAAAATGTGGGATCTTGATAACATAATTGATGCGACCGTAGAGACACAACCGCTAATTATTAACCCTCAAGACGACTCGGATTCCGAAGTTGATCCTATTTATTTTGAATTTGAATAGTTTTCTAATCGTAATTATATAAGGTAAGTGATAGTAGTTGTAATCGTAAGGCATTAAAGGGGAAAGGCGCAAAACGTCGCCTGTTCAAAAATGTTCAATGTGTTTTAAATGTATCGATTTTTTTTCAAATCCCGAGAAAACTAAAAAGCCTTTTTGGAAAAATTTAAAGGCAAAATAAAATATTTATTAGAATAAGTAAAAGGTTTCTTTTGCATGCAATATTTTCAATTAAAAATTATGCTATATTCTCTCTTTTATTTTCACCCCTGTTGCATAACATAATAAAATAAACATTGTAGAAGTTTTCAGGGACTTTCTGTAATATACATCAGTATACACATATATAATACCCTCAGTAATAATGTAATCTTTAATTCTGCTTTTAAATTTTTCAAAAATATTTATTAGTTTTCTCCGAATTCGAAAATAATGGATACATTTAAAACACATTTGGTGCCTTCCCCTTAATTAAATAAATGTATCTTTTACAAATGGCAAAAAACTTTATTTTTGAATAAAATATTTTATTTTATTATAAGTTTTATTAAAACAAAAATACAATTTAAAAAATATATTTATTTAGTTCAAAAAAATGTTTCAATCATATACTCTACGACACTGGTCGGCCAAAATACGTTCCTAATCGGATTATAAGCTTGACCGCTGTATTGTATTCCGGCAGATACAAGGTGGGTTAGTCGAAAACATCTTAAATCGTCAGTTTCAGGTTGGTTTTTACTATTATATCGTATTACCTATCCTCTCTGTATTTCAGTTCTCTAATTAGGATTAAACTTGTAGTGAGCTATCAACAAATTGTGAACCGAGTATAGTTTTAAATTTATCGTTTACAAAATATTTTAAATGTGCTTTTTTCTTCAATACAGTTTAGTTTAAGTGATTTGTTTTTGTATTATTACTCTAAGTGAAATTCTAATAACATTTAACGTACACCCTACACTTCATCCCTCTTTCAGTCGTAGACTTTAGACATGTTATTTTTTATTTAGCTACCAAAGTATTCCTGAGAAATAATTTATATGACAAAACAACGTTTCCTGGATCGTTACAATTAGTAAACTAAAATTTATCAGTTAAAATACGGTTCTGTAATTTCCACCAAAAATTCCGAATGGAACAAAAGGAGAACAGGCAACATCTGTTTAAGTGGCAAGTTTCTGGTCATTAAAAGTCGTATAATTAAATAAAAAAATTGAGTTTTAAATCTAAACTGATGCTTTGCTGTCGAAAGTGCTCTTCACATCAATTTAACATTCGCCATTCATTTCAATTAGCATTGTAATGGCTCTCGACAATGATCTAAAAAAGGAGAGAAAAGAAGTGATAGTACCTAATTGAGATTGATACGAAAAAATAAATAATGAACAAAAAGGCTGAGGTCTTATATGATAAAAAATTACAGAAAATGGATCCTTTCAAATACGTTACTATTATATAAATCACCACGTCAAATTATATAAATTTGATCAAAGTCAGTTTTATAGTATTAATGCATAAATGCATAATTATAAATGCATAAAGTGGTACCTATTTTCACGAATGAACACCGTACGTGTAAAGTTTTTATTTCCCAGGTGGTTCTGAAGAATAAGCTTACCTACTACCGATCCAATATATGTGAATTGTTTAACTTGCTCAAAGGTATAGTTATTAATTTGGATTCTCTGTTGAACATTTTAAGGGGTTTTAGCGACCAACATATATTTAACTTCTTCGCAAGTCCATCCTTGCATTATATAGTGCAGTTCTTGTAACAATGTCATAGGCTGCTTTGATGTCGACGAAGAAATGGTATCTATATTCTGTATTCATATTATATTTTAATGACTTTTCTAAAATTTGCGTACGTGCTTGTATTTGTATGTGTGTAAACGATGTCATTTATTGTGTATTGACCGTGTTAGTCTTTGAAGGGTTTCGCAATAGCATCCAAATATTTCCCATTGTAATTTAAATTTTATATTTTCCAAATTTTGAAAGCGTTTATGACTGAAATATCTAATATGTGATAAAACATTACCATGGTCCATCGTCTATTTAGCGTTGTGTTGAGCTCCTTTTGTTTTGTTATAATGAAGTATCATTTCAGATTTAACGGCGTCTTTCTCTTCACCAACTTCAACTTCATTGTCAAAATCTTCCGTCCACAAATCCAAAAATCACGTAAACACAATGAGCTTTAATTATTATAATTAATAATTGAATGTAATGCGAATAACAAAATGGACAAAAATCAAAAACCTTTATTAAAAAAGAGGTGGGAAAAGGAAGGTCCGGGGTACAGCTGCACAGAGAAAATTGAAAGAAAAATCAATTGAAGCTGTAGCTACAAGAAAAGCCTATCTGCTGAAAGTGTATTTTGAGAAACAAGCAAAAAAATATTTAACATTCATACCTAAGGCAAACCAACACTTGCATTGTTTACATGTTTTAGTTTTAAAAATTTTCGATCCATTGATAAGATAATAGAAAACATCTTTATAAAATATGCCATTTTTTCTTTTAAAATGGAGAGTATTAAAACAAATTTATATAACCCCTTCTTCTGTAGAACACATTTGACATATTTAAACGTCTTCTGCAAAAGAAAGGCCTATAACTTTTTACTGTTGAATGGTATACTAAATAAGTATATAAAGGTTTAAAATAATAAAAAAGGTATTTGTACAACAAGAAAATTATTATTTTGTTTACACTACATTATATTTAGTGTAATTTTATGCCAAATTTCCTCACCATCTGAATCATCAGTACTACTCTCATTGTCCTTTTCAGCCGGTGTGCTTTCTTGAAATAAAAGTTTGTAGAAGTTTCTGCAGATGAAAGTGGTTTAAGGCTAATAACAAGCCTTTATTACAATCAGCAAGGAATAGTACGAATTGAAAAAGAGACATCTGAAGAAATGGAAATAAAGAGAGGAGACAGACAAGGCTATATACTATCCCCTCTATTATTTAACGCTTATTCTGATGAGGTAATTGGAGAAAACATGAAAGATATAGCAGTCGGCATAGGAGTAAATGGAGCCTTAGTTAACGATATCAGATATGCAGATGATACAGTAATAATAGCCGATAGTTTACAAGACCTGGAAAGACTCGTAAGTAAAATAGTAATGTGTAATAGGGAGTACGGACTCTTGCTCAATATCAAAAAGACGAAGTTTATGAAAATTTGTAAAAACAACCATAATACTAACGAAATCTTGATAGAAGAGGGCCAGCAGATCGAAAGAGTAAAAAAGTACACTTACCTAGGAACACTTATAGCAGAAAATAATGACTACATTGCAGAAATCAAAGTCAAAATCGAAAAAGTACGTTCTAATTTTATGAAAATGAAAAAGGTCCTATGTGGTAAAGATTTAACATTAGCTCTTAAAGTACTATACTATAAAGTGGAATCATGGACATTAAATCTAGACACAATGAGACGACTTAACACCTTTGAAATGTGGACTTATAGAAGAATTATGAGGTTTAGGTAAAGAGAAGGAAATTAAACCTACAATTAAAGAAATAAAGCTACAGTATCTCGGACATGTGATGCTGGGTGGGAATTATGGCATCCTGCGACTCATAATGCAAGAAAAGATAGATGGCAGAAGAAGCATCGGAAGAAGACGAATTTCATGGCTTGAGAACCTAAGAGAATGGTTTGGATGCAGCTCAAAACAACTATTTATAGCTACTGCCTCAAAGATGGCACCTAAAGAAGAAGAAAAGTTTCTACTTTATTCTCTTGGGTACTGAAACAACTCACTCACGTCTTTTATTTTAGACTGATTCATAGAAACTCGAGGCAAAGATGTAAGAGTAAGGTCAAGTAGCAACGTTTTTTTATATTTAAAAGGGGTACACATTTTAAAGTAGGTTTTATAAGCAGTCAGTGTCCCACAAGGTTTATACTTCAGACCGCGATACTGTTGTATTTTAAACTCACAATCTTTATTCACAGACTTCTTCAAAAATAAGGAAGAAGTGCTGCATCCCAGTCATATATAATAAAGGAGTCATGTTTGAGGCAAAAAGAAAAATGAGATATCAGTACTGTACGATTTTTTCTATGTAGACTTTGGGTTCCTCGATATGTTTAATTATTTTTAAGGTCTGTCTTATAACCTCAAAATTTCTGTCGCACTGACTAAAGAAGTGTCCACGAACATGACAAATATGTGTCACTTCGACTTTGTATAGTTTTGATAACCAAGAACAAAACCATAACAAAGTCTGATTTTCATTTTTTACTCCAGCTGCATCTGATAGAAGAACTATATGCTTGGTATTAGGATAATCTGCTAATTTATCGTGAATACAGGTATATATGATTGTAACAACACTAGTTACTTTTTTACATTGGGATTCTTTGAAGGAATATACATATGATAATCGATAATTATGAACGTGTATATTGAACAAGTTCATCCATAAAAGTCTTTGTCTTGTTATGCTAAGCTTTGGCAACGGTAGATTTTGTGCGTAACCAAATTCCAGGACAATAATGCCACTATCATTCTGTTGCCTTTCTTCAGTAATCATTTTTTAGCTTGGAATATGCCTTGAATCTCTTTTTATGGAGATTGGAATCAACACGGCATTCATAATTCCGCTTCTTTTCTACTTTGATTTTACACTCACGACAATAATCACATTTATTAGTCTTCGGTTTTGTGAACGTAAAATTAGTTTCACAGCAAAACTTAAAATAGGTCTTGTATTTTATGGTAAAAGTATTCCCAACAGTGTCTTTAAACAACTTTTGAAACTGCTCAAAAATGTTCTTAATCGCTAGGTCGTCGAAGTACACTGTTTTTCCAGATGTGTATTAACATGGTTTATGTGGATAGATTTACCGTTCTAAATCCATATAATAAACTCATTTGAAATTTTTCTTTGATTTCCGTGTTTTTCACTTTTTCTTCAAGTGGAGTTTAATATAAGTCAACAAAAGAGGAACGCCACACGGGCACATAACGACCAGACGCTTTAAGATTGCATTTTCAGTAATACTGTCTGCAAATTTTGGGATTTTCTACCTTTCTATATCTTTCTGTAGGCTCTCCTAATGTCATACAACCTACTAGAAGAGTGACTTGTTCTTTTTTGAATCATTATCATAAAAAGAGTCAAATTAAGGCTTTTGATATCGTGACGTTATTTTTGCAAAATATTTTTCAACACAATACTTACAGACAACAGAACATACCTTACTCTGTACAGTTTTTCCCATAAATTTTGACACATTCTCCTGTCCACTCTGTCTTGATTTTGCCACGTTTCCTTTTCAATGGCCTTTCTAAACAATTTTGTTTTTGGCTGCTCTTGACACCGCATTATCTAAAATAGCTTTACGACTAGCCATTGCTTTAAAATACACTTAAACTTACAGTTTAAAGTATAACATAACCTCAATCACATTGTCAGAAATTCACCAAGACAGAGTTGATTTAGAGGCACAAATATATCTCAGCTATGCCAACACTTCACTAAAAAAAGTGTTGTAGCAACGTAAGAAACCGTAAAATCAAAAAAATTGTTAGACTGTCAAAGAACAACATAAAGAGTTCAATTCTGTGTTCTCCGGAAGAAGGGCCCATAGGCCCTTGCTACTGCCTTAATATTCTTTAAAATAGTCTAGAGAAGAAGGTTCTATTAGGAGTAATTTTAAGCAAATGTGATTCTTCAAAGTTTTCTACTTTTAACGATTTTTGCGGTTGTTTTGTAAATTTATTATTTTTTTTTGTAAATACAAAAAGTTGCTGATAGTTTATTTAGTTCAATATTTTTACAACCCACATAGACTTTAATACATTTTCAATGTTTTTTATAGATAAATAAAACGATAGTACAGAATCTCTTCATAACAGCAGCAGTGTTTATTTGTTACGTATGACCTCATCAGCATTGAGTGATGCGTACAACACATCGTTGGTGGCGTTAATTGAATTATTATGGTGATGGTGAAAATATAAGTTAAAAGGTCGTTAAACTTTGCATATGGTTATAACGTTTACTTGTTTTTATTAGTTCGTATTTGTCTGGGATTTATTAAATGCGGCATTTATTTTAGTAAATGACTTCAACGATCCAAATATAAAGCGTTATAACATGCACTAGAAAAATATTATTTGTCCGTTGTGTAGAGTCGTCCGTTGTGTAGAGTCACCGCTTATAGTTTCAATGGCATTCAGTTTTAATATTCTTTTTTTTTTAACATTTCCACTTTCATTATATAACTTTTTTAAATCAGTCTTTTTGTGTAAAATGTCAGAAACATGAGTTTTTCTTATTTGAAATTTCTTGGCCAAATGTAAAGTGCCCCAAACACTTTATTTTAATAGGACTGCACCCTTTACCAGACAAAGATTTATATTAGTTAACTAATCCTTTTTATAATAATCCTCTGTTATTACCAAAGCTTTTACAATAACCAGGTTAAAAAAATATCCACCTAAACGACAATGTAGGCAGCTACAGAGAGAGGTTAACCCAACTTTTACATAATGTAGAAGATAAGACCATTTATAGATAGACTAAATTTAAAGGACGTATTTTTATCAAACAGTATATGCCCTCCTCCTCCTCCTAAGTGCCTTCTCTATTGAGGTTGGCGATCAATATGGCAAATTTCTCTCTGTTCTGGGCTTGATGGATTAAGTCATTTCCTGCTGTGTGAGTCCAATCTCTGATGTTTCGGAGCCAGGATTTCTTCTTTCTTCCTATACCCCTTTTACCCTCGATTTTGCCTTCTAATATTACCTGGAGCTGCTCAAATTCCTTATGGCGCATTATGTGTCCTAGATATGACGTCTTTCTAATTTTGATTGTATTAACCAGATCAGGTCGTGTGTTCATTATTTCCAGTACTTCTTCATTTGTAGTTTTGCTGGTCCAGCTTTTTCTTAGCATTCGGCGGTACATCCACATTTCGAATGAATTCAGTTTGTTGACGTCATACTGTTTTAATGTCCAGGTCTCACAGCCATATAGTAGTAGAGACCACACATAACACTTTAGTGTTCTTAACCTGATTGTGATTGATAGCTTGGGGTTACAGAGCATTTTACGTATGTTCATGAAGCCAAATCTTGCTATTTCAATAGGTCTTCTAATTTCTTTTGAGTGGTCTAGCTGACTGTTTAGCTCTCTGCCCAGGTATATGAATCTTTGGGAGCTCTGAAGGGTATGCCCAGAAGTCAATTAATCGTGATTATAAAATTGAGCTAAGTGTAATGCTATTACTGGATATCTGTACCAGTTTATTATTTACACTGGAAAAACTGAAGGCATTGAAAATTATAGCTTGGAATACAAGGTTGTAACTGAATTATGTCTAGATATACCACATAAACTTTGGTTGGTTTTGATAACTTCTTTATAAGTTGCAAACTGTTGGAAGATTTATATGCTAAACAGCTGTATACTGAAGATACAGTCAGATCTAATCGCAAAGGTTTACCCAATTTCATAAGGGAAAAACAAAACAAATTTGAAAAACTTCTAGAGAATCAATTCTATTGTTTGAGCGGAGGCCTAATAACAGCAATAAAGTGATTGGATACTGTAACGATAATAGTACCAAAGAGAATTGAATTACTATTTATAAAATAATACCTTAATCAACCATGGGAGCTTATCGTCTATGTTTCGATGTTTCGCCTAGCTCAGTCTCTCAAGTGTGAATTCGTCTTGCCTTAAACTATAAATTAAACCATGAACCCTTAGCTGATAGCAAATGAAACAATTACTTAACTAATTATATTTATTAAAAATAAAAAAAAAATATATTTAGGTAGACAAAAACAACGCTACCAATGCTTTACATTGGTAGGGTTGGCATCGATGGGCTGCTTGCCACTAAATATCTGTGGCCTCCCAATCAAGTGGTTAGGTCCTCTAGATAGCTTCAGTTATTCCATAAATTTTGTCAAAAATATACAGTAAAATCTTCTAGGAATCTCCAGTTATTTCATATTCTCCAATAGTGTTTCAATATTGCTAATAAATGCAATCAAATCTCCAATACAGCCAATAAACTAAAATGCAATAACAGCCTGTATTTGAGAACATCAAAAGGGGTTTAACTTCCTTGTCATTTTACAAAATTACAATGAAACAAATAGCAGATGGGCAAGGATAAAATGAAATAGAATTACTATTAAACTTAGTTAAATTTTGTAATAATTCCTACATACATATAATTGAAAGGTTGGTTTAAAAGAAATGAGGTTATAAATATTGAAAATGCTGTCAGAAATATAGAATATAGATTACAATGAAAGTACTCACCCCAAGAGAATTCTGCGGACCATAAAATGAAGCTTATAATAATTCCTACCTTCTTTTATAAATTTCAGAAACAGGCCCACTATGTTAGAAAAGGTGATTGATAGAAAGTAGGAAAGGACTTCAATGAAGTTAGCACATATGACAAAGGATGTATACCTATGATGGAATTAGCTTTTCTGTCAACATAGAACATAATATTTAGTCTACCGGACAGAAAGATAGAGAGCGAATATTTATTCTACGGGACAGAAAGAGAAAAAAAAAGAAAAACAGAGAGCGCCAACTACTTTTTGAAAAAAAAAAATAGTAAAAACGAAACTAAAGGCAAAGAAATTAATAAATTAATAAATAAATTAAAATAAAATAATTATTTAAATATAAATTAATAAAGTTGTGACGTTTATAACGTTACAATACCAAAGAAGTCACAGTTATTACAGCTGTCAATCTATTACATGAAGTAACTATAACAAAACGTAGAGAAATGGGTGGCACAAATAACGATATAATATGTCCAAAAGATATTGCAGATCATACACTAAACACGAGAGGTGTTGATAATTTTAACCACTTTAGAGCATCACATCCCATAAGCAGAAAGTCAAGCAAATCGTGGATGAGATAGTTCTTCTTTATTTTAGATGCAAGTGTAATTAATGCATATACCTATTATGTACACAAAAATTCATGATCAAAAAAATATTTTCCACAAAGATTTTTACGAACTAACATTATATTGTAGTTATTGTCAAGTCGCTTTTTGCCCAAAAACAGTTTTGTCAACCATATAGGGTTAACAATGAGAAAATAGTTTCCACCACTTTTTTTTTAATACTCTTTCAAATTATTTTTTATTTCAACAAACATATGTTTTATTTGCCTACTTTAGATACCAAAAGTATATAAACAAACAAATTAATTCTCCTTAATATACCATGTCTTATTAAGGGTTAAAATTGATATAATGAATTATAAAAGACAATTTTGTACTGTACACTTTATAAACCAATCAAACATCTTCCATTTTTAATTAAAATTGTGCACACTGGTTTTATGTCAAAATTACTTTTAGCTTGATACTTACACCAATCCGTAAAAGTTTTAAAAATAAAACAGTAAAAGTAATAATGAACGAATAAAAGATTTTGCTACCTTTAGACATAATTCAGAAATTTCATTCTTTCTTGAATGTTCCTTAACATTCGGTAAGGTTATTGTGCCACAGCTGCATTATAACATGACACATACATTTTAACGTGAATTTTTA
The DNA here is from genome assembly GCA_918026665.1 of Diabrotica balteata. NCBI lineage: Eukaryota > Metazoa > Arthropoda > Insecta > Coleoptera > Chrysomelidae > Diabrotica > Diabrotica balteata. Next base: position 17,129,836 of record OU898281.1, on the reverse strand, counting down.
TGAAAGGTCTTTGTTTATTTCTTCAGCTGCACTCAGTTCCACTAGAAAACAATAAACCAGAAGGAGGTTTCGGCGTGTTTATTAGCTTAAAATAAATCTCAGAATTACTAGTACATGTGTTGTGCACCATAGCGAAGAATATTATATTCTTTGGTACAGTCCAATTTGAAGAAAATGTGACCAAATAGTTGCGACTCGGATAATAAGCTAATAGGTATACAGGAAAACAGAAAAGTTTGTACGTACGAAATAAATATATAAAGTGATGAAACTAGCTAAATATATCATTATTAAAGAGATGTATATAAAATATAATAATGTACCATAAAAATAATTGGTCGAAAGAAAATGTAAAAAAGTATTTTTGAAGTGTGTATATTTTAGGCAATTCCTAGCTGAACGCTTTCGGCTTTACAAAGTCATCATCAGAGCTATGGTCAATTTTTTAAATACCACTACAAAGGAGAGATCTCATTTCCTTATATTTCAGAATTATGATTTTTTTTAGTTGTTGAAATTCTTAAAACATATAAAAAACATATAAAAAGCCGACACTGGACTTCACAAACACGTTAAAAAAATTGAAAAAATTTTTTTGTCATGGTACGGGTGTAAGAACCCGACTATTGATTGATGTGAGGAGGTAGACAGAATAGTCTGTTCTGTCTACCTCCAGGAGTTTCATATAAATAACGGGGATTTTCATTGAGGAAGTCAGTCAGCAAAGAAGCTCGCGATCGCGTTTTAATGTAACGCACGTATAGATAAATTATGTAATTATTAGTCGCAAATAAATTGTTGTACAGTGGTTTAATAAATTGATATAAATTATCGTGTTTTAGTAAATTAAAATAAGAACAATAAATTAGAATTAATAAAAACATTATACTACGTTTAATTGTTGGTAATTTAATTTGCTTCATACTAATACACTTAAGTATAGTATAGAAGTTTAAAGTCAATGCGATTTTAAGTCTGCAGATCTACAAGACAACTGCAAGTAATTAGTTTACCTTCATATTCCCTTTGGTAATGCACGAGGTTTTTACCTGTCTTTAAAAGTAATTAATGCTGATACCAGATTCCTTCTAGAGTCATCTCTAGTTGTACATTAATTTTCAACCAATCAGAACACTTACCATTTACAAACATTTTTAACATTTAGTAAGAACATTTATTTCATTCCAAACAATGCGGAACTCATTCCTTTATCTCGAGATTAGCTTAAACAGAAAGAGAAAGAAAGAAAGAAAGAATCAATTTACGTCTACATGTATTTTCTATATATTGGGGAGCACGGAAGGAGCTCCTTCCACCACTGGATCCGAACAAACAAACGAGAATCAACGGCTCTTCTCAGAGCCTACATTGACAATGATGACCATAAACATTGAGGGTATTACTTGTAATAAACAGGAAATTTTGTCTAAACTGTGTAAAATCCATGAGTGTTATATATTATGCATATAAGAGACTCACCGTGACATATCAGCACATAGACCTAGCGTTGAGGAAATGCAGCTTATCATTGAACATCCAAGTGCAAAACATGGAAGCGCCATCTTCGTGAGAAGAGATATTGGTGTAACATCAGCTGAAAAAACATGCTACAACGACATTCAAATCCTGACCGTCGAATTAGGAGCCTGCACAGTGACATTTGTGTTTAAACTACCCTGGAGGGACTTTGTTTTCTCCCCTTCAAAAAATTTCGCTTCTCAAAAAACCAGATTCATTCTCGGTGATTTTAATAGTCATGATGTTCATTGGGGCTACGCTTCAACTGATAAAAATGGAGATCTGGTGGAATCGTGAGCTGAACAAAACAACCTGGCACTTCTACATGACCCAAAACTGCTCTATTCGTTCCAAAGGAAAATATGGAAGAAAGGTTACAACCCTGATCTCACCTTCATCAGCATGTCTTTAGAGGAACGTTGCGTTAGGAAGGTATATAAGCCTATACCGAAGACGCAACATAGGCCCGTGGGAATAACCGTATACAGCGCTATAAAAGCTCCCACAATCCCTTTCAAACGAAGGTTTAATTTCAAAAAAGTGAACTCGGAAAAATTTACTGATAAATTGGAAACACAGGTGAAAAATATAGTCCCGATCCCCAAAAACTATGATGCGTTCATCAAACTTATAAAACGAATCTCATGTAAACATATACCAAGAGGATGTCAACAACATTACATATCTGGTCTGAACAATGACAACAATGACAACAAATGAAGCAAAAGACATTATGACAAAGTACACCAAAGACTATAGTAAAGACCCATTTAGCGAAGTTACGGCAGAGATAGGGAAGAGACTGCAGCAAATACTAAGTGCCTCCAGACAACAACGGTGGAGCGAGACTTTAAGTAAAATGGATATGACGCACAGTAGTAAGCAGGCTTGGAATATGATCAAAAAACTGAATGGTAATCCTACAGAGATGAAAGAGCTATGTGTAATAACGCCAAATCAGATAGCCCACCAACTGCTTCTGAATGGCAAAACAAACAATCGTTGCAAAACGCCAAATATTATAAGAACTTAAGACCAGGAAACAACTCTCCTACGAAACCCATTTACCATCGAAGAGCTCAAAAATGGTATTGACTGTATGAAAAATGGAAAATTACCTGGGGTGGATAAAATCCTAACAGAGCAGATAAAACATGTCGGGCAAAAAGCGAGACAATGGGTGCTCGATCTATTTAACATCTGTCGCTCTACCTACCAGATTCCAAAACTGTGGAGCAAATCAAAAGTAATAGCCCTTCTGAAACCTGGCAAAAACCCTGAACTACCGAGTAGCTGCCGTCCGATATCTCTGCTATTCCATTTGTATAAATTGTATGAACACCTCATTTTGAACCGCATCCAGGAAACATTAGATGCAAAACCAATCCCATAACAAGCAGGCTTTAGACCAGGTACAGGCCGTGCTGAACCTAACAAAATACATAGAGGAGGGATTTGAGCAGAAAGAGATAGCAGGAGTAGCCTTGATAGACCTCACAGCGGCATATGATACGATAGACCACAGAACCTTGCTTACTAAGATCTATAACACTGTGCTGACTATGACCTGCTAAATATCATTAGATCACTGTTGTGTAATAGACGCTTCTAAGAAGAGTAACGCTTGAAACATACTGATAGGCCCAAATATCTTGGTGTGATACTAGACCGGTCACTAACGTATAAATTCCACTGTCAGAGCACAAGACAAAAGGTCTCTACGAGAAACCACCTTCTCCGGAAACTTGTAGGGAGCAAGTGGGGTGCAAACCCCCAAGTCAACCCAAGTCAACAGCTGAGGCCTTATGTTTCTCAACAGGGGAATATGCTTGTCCCGTCTGGGGTAGATCTAGACATGCCCAACAAGTCACCACGGCGTTAAACGAAACATGTAGAATCATTACCGGTTGTATGAAGCCTACCCCTCTACACCTACTGTACCGGGTAGCTGGATTCGCATTACCAGACGACCGTAGATGTGCCTCACAATATGTGGAGAAGTTCAGGCAAACTTTCGATGAACGGCACCAATTATAAGGGTTTGACGAACCGCCAGGAATCAGCCGACTTAAATTAAGGAAAAGGTTTATGAGAAATGTCAGCGTCGAACCACCCGAAGTGTTCCCCCTACATCCAGAACGACCTAATGGAATGAACCTGGACTGGAGAACCTGGCGGACACTCAACCGCATGCGCACAGGTGTTGCCCCTCTAAAAAAGAACCTCGTTAAATGGGGCATCAAGACAGATAGCGAGGTACTCTGTGAATGTGGGGAAATACAGAACGTGGAGCACCTGAGAGTATGCAGACTTTGCCCATCACAGTGCACCCTCGATGATATTTATGGCTCGCAAATACAAAGGCTATAGACGTAGCCCGAGATTGGGCAGAAAAACTTTAGTCGGATTCAGACTCGAAAAATTAAAGTAAGTTCTATATATTGTGTATGTTAAAGGTATTTTTTTTTATTTATTTATTGTTTATTTTCATATGTAGCAAACCAGGTGTTAATTATTGGTAAATTTTTTGTATTTTTCGATGCACTCAACCCTATATGGTAAAGCTAACAGTTTACCGTTTATTGAAAGGAAGAGAGAAAGGAGATAAGATTGAGGAGGAGTTCTCGTTTGTAACGTTTTTGTATTGCTCGTTTTTTTTTTCCTCCTGTTTTTTCCTGAACGTTTTTGTTTTCTTCTCGTCGAAGGTTTCCTACCATGTCTTACCATTTTACTACCGTTGTATCTAATTTGCTCATATTCACATTGTTTTTTACCATACTAAAATTTTCGTAATCAATGTGTATCCTTAAAATCACTTACAATTTTTGTAAAAGAGTAACGAGAAGAGTTAACTGTAAGACTTTCCTAAAGTTTTTTGTAATAAATGTGCCTGGACTAATACAAATACCGAGAACATTTTAGTTTAGTTTCTGACATGTAAACATTGACTCGAATGATCGGTTTATTATTAGATCAAATTACTTGTTGGTAGTTTGTTTTGTTATACAGGATGTTGTATAGGACATAAATATATGGCATGTTGTATTTTATTAGTTTTTGTTGACAAAAAAATTAAATAGGTTATTGATAATTATGTTTTAATTGTTCTACGATTTGTTATTTTATTAAAATCTTCAGCTACGACACATAACAACTATATTTACTAACAAATAAAATATGTATATACCAATTTGAGGTGTGTGACTGTTAATTTATTATTTTTTAATAATTATGATAGTAAAAAATGCCAAGCAATTTGTTAAATGATAATTAATTACAAAACTTACTTAATATGGTTTTTTAGAACCTAGTTTCCTATTAATATCATAAGGATCATCACAATATGTAAAAATTAGTGACGACTAAATAGTGGTACATATAAAGTAACTGCTAAAAATCAAACACAATATGGCCGGTATTATAAACGACAAATAAATCGTCAAATAAGTATCTGTGGGTTAAATTGACTCTGCTAGTAAATCGGGAAGTTAATTCAATTTGGTATTATAAAATAAAACTACCAAGTAAATAACTAACTGATGAATAAAATATTTAACGGATCCAACAGAAAACTATTTGGAGTTTCTTAGTATAATTACAGATGGCGCTATACAGAATATACATAAAAAATAAGAAAAAGACGATTTTTTTATTTCTGTGACTTTCTGAAGTGTCAATACGTGTTTTTTTTAATTTTAAGTATATAAATTATTATTTAAAAGAAAACCTTTTGGAAATAATAAAGCAATATTTCAATGTTATTGACAACAAGCAAACTGATGGCACAAGTGTAAAATTGAAGAACGAAGCATGGGACGTTATCACCGAGGAGTTTAATGCAACGGCACAAAGTGGAGGAAAGAATGCAGGCCAGTTAAGACTGCTTTACGAGAGCATTAAAAAGAAAGCAAAAAAAGATAAGGCCAATGAAAAAGTGGAAATTTACAAATCTGGTGGTGGTTCGAATAAATTTCAAGAGACAGATTCCGTTGGAGAAAAATACTTGTCTATGGCAAGTACTAGTGGAACGCAGCCAATAGTAAATATTTATGATAGTACCGCTCCATTTGATGAACTTCTTCGGAATGAAAGTGAGGTTGCAGAAGTTGATGAAGAAATACAGGATGAAGGTGGTATTGAACGATGCATTGAAAGATGCACTGAACTTGATCCAGTTAAACTACCGGAAAAACGCAAAAGACTTCAGTATGTATCAGGAGTTCCACATCACAAAAAGAAAAATAAGTGTGAAGAAGATTCAGAGAAGGAAAAAATAAAATTAAATATTCTTAAAATTAGACAAGAAAAGGAAGAGTTAAGTAGGGACATATTAAAATTAGAAAAACATAAGCTAAAGTTGGCAGTTAAAGAAAAGATTCTACAACTGAAACATCAATATTGGGATGAGTTCGAAAATTTAGAAATTTAATACCATTTGGTTAATTTTATATTATTGTAAATTAGTTATTAAAATAAAAATTAGTTGTTATCTTATTATTGAAGAAGTATCATATAAACGACATCATATTCAAGCAATATTTAAGAGGAAATATTAATTTACAAACCTTGCTGTGTCCTCTGTTAAACAGTGAAAAGTTAAGGAATGCTTATTTCATCTAATATTTCCACAACTCGAATAAGCACACAAATTTCGTTTTACCATCTTAAAATCAAACACTTAACTAAACACTTTTTTTCGGAAAATTGGATTAGTATAGTACAGTACATTTCGGAGCATAAAAATTTACAAAACCGGTATATTAGGTAGTGGGGCGTTATACATTCGAAATTTTACGCGTTCTTATTTTAAAATCCCATACAACAGAATAAAACATCTGCTCATATGTCTATGGCTTGGCAATGAAAATATCAGAGCAACAGATTGAGGATGGTATTCGAAAGATGGTTTGTTCTTACCTGTACACATGAACAAACAACCTGCACCCGATGAACTTTTGAAAATTATTTTTTGCCAATGCAGAAAAGGATGCGGCGTTTCATGTGGGTGCAGAAAAGTTGGTTTATACTGTAACTTTACTTATTCTGGGTGCTCAGGTGAAGGGTGCAATAATAGTCCACCAATAATTGAAGAAGATGAGGATGACATAGATCACGATGAAGATGTAATTGATGACGAATAAAATTAATATTATAATTGTTTTACCTATAAATGTAAATATTTTCAACTATTTATGTAAATGTATAAGAGAATATTGTAATAAGCCTTTTTATGTTAATAAATTTTTTTTGTTGCAAAAGTTGCAAAATTTTGGCAAAAAATTGTTTTCACCTATAGCACTCATAACAATTGATTTTTAAGGGTTGAAAATGTATGAAATTGTATTTTAAAGTATTAAAAAATCACTATTTAACTAATCCAAACCAAAGTTCACTCATCTTAAGATTTGTAATGTTATTTTACAATTTTTGAAAATTATGGGTAGTTTTCACCCCTAAGAACAATCAAGGCTCATCGGCATGACATAAACTATAAAGCAGAGGGTGAGTTGAGCTTAATTCCAAATTGTTATGCAAATCGTTCCAAGGCGAAATCATTTTCTTCGCATTACTACTTTTTATTACATTAATCTCTAACAAGGTTCGCTTTTTAAGGGTTAAAATATGATGGAACTTTATTCAAAAGCACCAAACTATCATTATTTAATTAATTCAAACCAAATTTTACCCATATTCAGGTTTAATATGTTATTTTATAATTTTTGACAATTTCGGGTATTTTTCACCCCTAAGAACAATCAGGGTTCGTCAACATGACATAAACTATAAAGCAGTGGGTGAATTGAGCTTAAATCCAAATTTTTATCCAAATCGATCCAAGGCGAAATCATTTTTTTAGAATTAGTAATTTTTTTACAATAATCTCTAACAAGGGTTGCTTTTTAAGGGTTGAAATATGATTATTACAGGAACTTTATTCAAAAGTATAAAATAATCATTATTTAACTAATTCAAACCAAATATTACCCATATTCAGGTTTAATATGTTATTTTATAATTTTTGACAATTAGAGATAGTTTTCACCCCTAAAACCCTTCAGCGCACTTCGGTTCGATATAGATTTTGATCCTTGGGCTATCACCTACCTTCTGTTAAAATTTCAACTTAATCCATGAAGGACGAAAAAATTGCGAAGTTTTAACTTTTTTTGAGCTTCATTTCCTGAACTATTATCGCTTCCTTTACGCAAACAACATTGTTGTGAGATAGATAGTTGAACGATATTTTATACAATGTCTATACCCAGGTCTGGATTTATTGTTGTCCAAGTTTTATATTGGTCCACTATTTCAAATGCAGTTCAAACAGACATATATTAAATTGTATGATCCGTTTTAAATTCGTTCAATCTGTATTTTAAAAGTTAAATAAATTGACATATTTTAACATTTATAAGTAGTTAACGTCAACTTTGAATTAACGCCTTTTGTCAACAAAAAGTTTTGAATTTGTACGTATCTGTAAAAATTAACAACTTTTATGTAAATTTTATGCAAATTGATAAGATAAGTAACAAGAGCTGTGTTGACCAACCTTATCTGAAATATCTAAACACCGTGTAAGGGTAAGTTTAATCTTACCGAAAAGTAATCCAGCAAGTCTCCCCGGGCAAAATCCCCAAAATTTAAGCAATTACGTCTCCCCTTCACAAGGTCAAGATTCAGAACTTATCTTTAAGATCTCTGTCACGGGTCGACTTATAAATACTTAAAAACATCTAATACAACTCCCGCCAGACGTATATTTCACGTTTTAGCGACTTCCTCACGGACTCATTTACAAATCTGCAATGCGAAATATCTTAATTTCATATTAATTTCAGAAATTTTAAACCCTTGCTGTCTTCAATGAGATTTACGCCTAAGCCGTCGTCAGTAAGGGAATGGAAAATAATGACTTTTTTAGGAAAAAAGTAATTTTGGAATCTAAATAATGAGGTTTCCCGACGTTTTAAATTTTAAACCAAATCATTTTATTTTTTTAAATAATTTATTGATAAAATACATTATAGAGAAAGTTGGCCAAATATAAAATATTTATACCACATTAAAATCTCCCAATAGCTACCACACAAGGGGAATCAAAAGGTGGTCGCTAAAAAGGAGTATACAGAGAATTAAAGCAACTGATCTGCATTTTACGTTGTTTATTTGTATATTAAATATAATTTTAATTAATTGTTAATAAAATCCAGGAAAAATAAGCAAGTCCCAAAGGATAACGAAAATCACAAAAAACTAGAACTCTAAGTTTTGAGATCTGGAATGTCCAGGGCTGGACAACGAAAGACTTAGAAGTAATCGAGGAATACAAAAAAATGAAATTATACCTAATGGTGACCAGCGAAACCAAGAAAAAAAGAAATGGTACAAAAGACACAAATGGAGTACTGCACTGTTGCAGCGGAGTCAAAAAAGAACAGGGAGCAAAAGCAGGAGTAGCTATTTTAATCAAAAATAAATGAAGAAAATCCATAAAGTCTTGGGAACTCATCAATGAAAGAATTGTAAAAACGGTGTTGGAACTATGGGGAAGAAGGATAATAGTCTTAGGAGTTTACGGACCAACAGATGATAGACCTAAAACAGAATAAGAACAGTTCATGGAAACCCTACAGGATCAAAGAGAAAAGATTAAACAAGACCAAGAACTTATTCTGACAGGGGATCTGAACGGTAGAACAGGAAAACAACAAAAAATCAAACAGTAGGAACATATGGAGAAGAAGCGACAAATGGAAATGGAGAAAAAATAATCGAAATATGTGAAATAAACAGACTGAAAATGGTACGAAAAATACGAACAAATCCGGCTTTAGCTCAGTATTTTGTGCTCCAGCTTGGCGACAAAGTACGCTAAGCCACTTTAACTCATATAAAAGCGTTGGTTATGGTAATGTTTTTCTATGTTTCTTGATGAAGACAACCACTTTTTATACAAGTTAAAAACGTCTTTATGAATTAGCTGGTATAGAGTATCTTAAAATTCTGGATGATGTCTTGGACCAAGGGTTAGTAATGTGAGGTGGTATTGGGTGGAAGAAAAATAAACGGGGTTAAAACAAGAGAGGCACTGTTTGGAATGAACATACTTGCTCAAAAATGTCGAGATATATCTGTAGACATATACTGTTGTTTTATTGACTACCAAAAGGCATTTGATCGTGTTAAGCACTCTATATTGATCGAAGCTCTAAAAGACATTGGCTTAGACGGCAGAAATGGTCGAATAATATTAAATTTATATTGGAATCAAACAACACCAGTTTTAGTAGATAGTGTGAAATCACAGGCTCTCAATATTAAAAGAGGAGTACGGCAGCGATGCCTCTTGTCACCCCTGCTTTTTAACGTTTACTTCGAAAGAATTTTCAGAAAAGCACTTTCTGCAAAACAAGAAGGAATACTTGTGAACAGTGAAGTCATCAATAATTTGTGATATGCGGACGATACAGTACTCCTAGCTTCTAGTCTAGAAGATCTGCAAACACTACTTGATAGTGTATTTGAGAGTTGTCTGAACATAAGGAAAACCAAAATACTCGTTATAAGTAAACAACAGCATATAAAACCGTCTATATATGTAAATAATACCAAACTTAAGCAAGTTGATAAAATTGTACTTTGGACAGCAATTAAATTGTAACTCAGAAAGTCACAACGACAGAGACCTAAAATTGGCATTGAGAATCAGCCTACTACGTGTTCTCAGTCTTACTTTATGGTGTTAAGTCCTAGACTGTGAATAAAATCGATCTAAATCGCCTTGATGGTTTCCTGGTTTGAAAAGAGTCGAAAGTCCACAATACTAGCACGTCTCAGCAAGACTACTGAGATTATAAAAAGCATCAAACAGAGAAAGCTCGAGTATTTCGGACATGTAATGAGAGGTTGCTACGAAATATCATGCAAGGAAAAATAGCTGGCAAACGCAGTCCAGGACGAAGAAGAACCTCATAATTGAAAAACTTGCGAGATTGGTATGGTGTTGACACAAGCATGCTATTTAGGGTGGCAGTCAATAAAATTAAGATTGCTGTGATGGTAACCAACATTCTCAAAGGACATGGTACATGAAGAAGAAGAAGTGTATACTTATAACTTATTATATTACAATGTTAGATAACCTCAAAAACGAAAAAAAAACATACTAAAACCGCTATTTTTGCACTTTTAGGTTAAGATATCTCAGAAGCCAGAACCAATTTGCCATTGCCAAATTCAGATTCAGTATACAAAACCCTTCCAAAAAGTATATTCTGATCTGTGGGTTCGAATATTGGTCAAATTTTGTCGGTTTGTGTAATCTTTCAACTCAATAGTTTCATAAAAACAGTTAATAACCATTACCCATTATTTAATGCGACAAAATTGAATTTGGCATTCATTTTTCCTCATCGACTGTATTTTTTTACTTTAGTAAAATTTTACTACCCTGCCACAATATCCCGCTCTCCAGTGTTGGGAATCCTGCCTCAGCCTATGAGTGTTTCTTATGTATAGTAAATAAATGCCATAGAGTATTAACAACCGAGATAAGCCATGGCAAAAGCGATCAAGGATAATCATTTTATCTGCGTATATATACATGTAACGTTAATTATGTACAACAGGAGACTGCCTTCCAAATATGCTTTTTCTTGGTATCCTGCACGCTCTATTCGCTTTTCGTAAAATTTATTATTCATTATTATGGAAATAGGTTGAATAGATTAAATGCTTTTAAACAGATCATTAGACTCCCAATAATCTTAGAAAACTTGAATATTTTATTATTAATTATTAAACTGTAAGCTATACATTAGAGGTACAGAAATTATATATTTTGGCACAGTTCCGAGGAAAGTAAAACAAATTCTTGGTAAAATAACAGTCTTAAAAGTGTTCGTAAACTAGAACAGTGTAAAATGTTGTGAATTAGAAAGGATTTGTCTCCGAAGAAAATTATTATTTTACTCAAAATCTAGCTAATTATTACTAGAAAACAATGGAAAAAATTATTAAATGGATAAGATCGCAATTAATTCCAAAATTATAAGAGCCATCATTAATTGTGATGAATATTGATTCGTACTGTAACACTATTGTAGAAACAAAAGCTGACACGGCATTAATGAAAAAAAATTAAATTGATACTTAATTGACAACAGACAACACCCAGTAGAATGCAAAACTCGAATTACACAACTTGTAGTACTTTAAATTTACAAAATTCTTGTGTGTTGATTTAATATTTTTTGTTTGATCTCCCCGTTTTTAATTAGGAGAGGTGGCCTTTCGGCCTATTTCACTGCGACCTTTTCAGATCTATTATGTTCCTCTAGTCCTAAATAACATTCTCTAGCCTGACCCTTTTTAAAAACTCTAATAACCTCGAGACTGTATCTTCCATGTAGCTATTTGCCGGTGGATTTTCTTCTCCTAATGCAAAGAACCACACATTTGCCAGACTGTCACACTGACATAAAATGTGCTGTACTGTTTCTTTTTCTAGGTGACAGAATTTGCACAGGTCATCATTTGATAATCCCATTAGCTTCAAGTGCCTATTCAACTTAAAGTGCCCTGTTAGAAGACCTACTATGGCTTTGACTCTTTTCCTGCCTTTGCTTATTAGGTCTACCGTAAATTTTGGCAAATGTTTTGTAATCAACCATTTCGCTTGTCTTCATCCTGGTGAATTCCTTTACCATTCCAGAGATTTGTGAGCTACCCACCTCCTTGTAGACGTTCTTGTTAATGACTTTGCAATGCCGCAGAAGGGTTCCGGTCCAATGAATGGCATTGATGAACCTAGTTTGGCCATTTCATCTACTTTTTCATTGCCCTTATGACCCTCTTGCCCCGGTACTCAGGCTACCGGGTAAAATTGCTACAGTCTCCTAGTTTATTTTGGGCACACACGCAATCCCATACTAGCTTAGGATTGACATCTACAGAATTGAGTGCCTTAAGCGCTGCCTGACTATCTGTGAAAATGGGAACCAAATAGAACGTTCTTTCCAGCCTTGCTATTTCCTCTACGCAGTAATGGATTGCAGTTATTTTCTCGTGGAAACTATCATATCCTTAGATCAACTTACCGGAAAATGTATCCCTTGATTTGTCCCTACAATTCCTGCTCCCACACCCTCCGATGTTTTTGAGCCATCCGTGTACCAGGTAGTTGCATCTTATATGGGTACACCTTTATTCCAGTCTTTCCTGCCTAGTAGATCAATTGTAAACTTATTGTTAAAGCTATATCTCGTAGCTGTTGCATCGATAGGTTTCCCCATCACAATATCGGCTTTTAGTTCCTCGATTAGCTTTCTGTTGTCAGTACCATGCATCTGGCTTATATGTCGCTGACTATGGATTAAACTGTGCATCACTGATCTGTCTTTGCCCTGTATAAAGATATGAAGTGGTGGTAGATTCAGCAGGATTTCCAACGAAGCAGTAGGAGTTGTTTTTATGGCCCCCTAAATTAACAGGCATGCCAGTCTTTGTTTATTACCTAGCAGCCTTATTGCTCCCACTTGCTGCGTCTTTGTCCACCATGTCGTCGAGCTATAGGCTATCATCGGTCTTATAACCCTTGTGTATAACCATAGAGTCATTTTGGGGTTAAGTATCCAATTCTTACTGTACATTCTTCCACATCTGCCCAGAGACATATTAGCTTTCTGTGTGGTTTTCAGAATGTGAGTGTTTCATGTAAGCCTATGATTAGTTCATTAGTAGAGTGTAGAATATTATTTTATTTAATTTATTTATTTTAAATGGTGATCTGGCGTTCGTGGGACAATTTATTTAAAAATATTGAAAATATTGAAACAATACTGACTTTTTAGAACGTGCCAGTGTCATAGACTAAAGCATCTCATAACAAATTTTCATACAGTTAATGAACGAGTTTCTAGGATACAAATAAAGACTAATATATATATATATATATATATATATATATATATATATATATATATATATATATATATCCGGTTTTTTAGGCATTACGCCCGTCCGGTAGGGATCTATGGAGGAGTATCACCGAGCCGCAAGCCCTTATCTCTTGCCGTACTTCTCCACCATAGGCCGATCAGATCCCAGCATATCCTAGTCTAAGCCGCAGATTCATCTAGAATTTTAAACTGCTGCGTTAGACTTTTTGTTTTCTGTACACCGAGCTGGGGCTCGATCCCACATCCACTGAACCATTCGACAGTGAAGCGAATGAGAGGCAGCCGCACAGCCCGCTGAGCTATCTGACCGACATAAAGACTAATACTTATCCATAATGTACGTTCACTCTCCAAAAAATGTACAAAATGAAAACACCAAAGTAGTTTTTTACCAATTAATAAAGCAAACATATCAAAAAACAACTCGAAATAGTTATAGGTGACACAAACGTAAAATTGGGAATTAAATAAAAATATATCGGAATAATCAGGAGGCATAGCCTACATACAGACAAGAATGAAAACGGCCAGCATTTTATTGATTTTTTGCAGCTAGTAAAAACATGATCATCAGTTCTACCAGATGTCCCTATAAAATATACACAGGCACCTGGATATCTCCTACAGGAGATATCCAGGTGCCTGTAGGAAGGAGTAGGAGGCTGCCGCTCGGAACAATTGTATGGAAGTGCAAGCAAACCACTCCCTGAGGTTTTTCAACCATGACATTCTTCTCCTACCTATTCTGCGCCTACCTTCAATCTTTCCTTGCATAATTAGTTGTAACAGTTGATATTTATTCCCACGTGTAATATGTCCCATAATTCACGCCGATGCCAATCGACAATATTCATGCGCTTAAAATCCTAATTGAGAAAACCAATGAATACAACCTTCCGCTGTACTTAGCATTCGTAGATTATGAAAAGGCTTTCGACAGCATTGAACACTGGCCGGTTGAAGAAGCTCTGGTCAATAGTAGAATAAATTCAAGATACCGACAATTGATACATGATATTTACCAAAACGCAACCATGACCGTAATTCTGGACGACAAATTAATAACGGATAATATAAAAGTTAAACGAGGAGTCCGACAAGGCGATATAATTTCACCTAAACTGTTTACCTTGGCCCCCAAAGACATAATAAAATCAACAGATTGGGAAAACAGAGGAATATGTATTAACGGAAAATACCTAAATCACCTTAGATATGCGGATGATATACTCCTGATCTCCTCGGAACGACAAGAACTGGAATTAATGCTGAATGAACTTCATGAAAAATCACTGCAAAAAGGCCTAAAAATTAACTTCAACAAAACAAAAGTAATGACAAACACGGAAGACCAAGAGGCAATACAAATAAAAACAGAAAAAATAGAACAGGTAAATGAGTATATCTATCTAGGACAAGCAATCAGAGCAAAGACAGTAGACGCGATAGAACAAGCAGCAAAACTGAAATGGAAATATCTCCAAGTCCCCAAGACGGACGATGGAACAATGCCATGGGAAAGTGGCGTCCATACAATACAAAGTAATCAAGAGGCAGACCACAGATGAGGTGGAAAGATGACATCAGGAAACAAGGAGGTCCCACATGGCAGAGAACAGCTCAAGATAGGGAAAGATGGAGAGAACTGGGGGAGACCTATATCCAACAATGGAAGGATAGAGAATAGGTTAAAAAAAACAAGTTCGATCAGATTAAATTGATCATTAATCATTAAAATGATTTCTATAAACTATCGGGAATATCGTAGGTGAATGTCAAGGAAATAGTGCAGCAGCCGCAAGGCGTTATGCAGTAAAATACGCCAATCGAAATATACCCGATAGACGACTATTTCTGACCATTGATCATCTTTTATGGGAAACGGGTACATTTTTTATTTTGGCTTTTGTTATTTTTAATATATTTGCCTAGGTTGTTATTTGTTCGGAAAGCTGGTGTTATTCCTTTCTTTTTTATGTGTTTGGAAAGTTATTTTGCCTGTATATGTAATCGAGCAGAAGGTACTTGGTTTTTTGTCTGGTTTATTGGTTAAAGATTATCCTAAAAGGATTGGATTTTGCGATTGGTTGTTAACGGAAAACAGTCGAAATGTTAATTTTATTAGAAATATTTTGTTTACGAGGCTACCTTCAGTAGAAATGGAATAACAAACCATCATAACTAGCACATTTGAGCCGACGAAAATTCTTAGTCCAGAAAAACGACTATTCACCAAAGGACTTTCAAAGTTAATGTTTGGGCAGGAATTGTGGATAACAATCTAATAGGCCCAGTATTTCTTTCCTACAATTTAAATGGTGATAATTATTTGAAGTTCTTGGCAAACGATTTACAAGAGTATTTGGAAGAAGTGAATATTGCAATAATGCAAAATACGTGGTTTATACAAGATGACGCTCCACCGCATTACAGTTATGTCAGTAACTCCGGGAATACCTTTTCAGGCCGTATCCAGGTCGGCGGATTGGAAGGTTAAACAATTGAGGGTTAAAATTATTAAAGCTGCAAATCAATTTCGTCAGAAAAATATAATTTTTCAGCGCATTCGTTTTCCTTATTAAAACGATACTGAAAATGTATTGAAGAAAATTAAGGTCATTTTGAACATTTATTGTAATATCATGTTTATAGAGGTAACAGCGTAAAACAGCGCAAGCTAGAATATCTTGGACATTTAATGCCAAACGACCATAGATATAAACTGCTGCAACTTATATTACAGGGAAAGGTCTACGGAAAGAGGGGATCAGGAAGAAGAAGAATATCATAGCTCGCGAATTTACGAAAATGGTTTTCCTTGACCACTTCAGGACTATTTCAAGCTGCGGTCAATAAAGTTAGAATTGTCATGCTAGTAGCCAACATCCGTAACGGATAGGCACCACAAGAAGAAGAAAAGGTTATAGACATTTTTTGTACTTGTTAACTCATTTAAGCAATTTATTTAGTTGCACCTAATTTTTTAAAGGTTAATGAAAAGGGTCGTAACTCAATAAAAACTGTTTTTTGGAATAAGTGAGAGGAGGAAATTTTTTTTAAAAATAATGTAGTTTAACACATTATGTGTTATTAATGTGTAGTATATAAAATATTAAAGTTAAAATATTTTTTTTTATATACTCGACTTTGCGAATTTTTTTTTATACTCGACTTTTTATATAAGTACTCGACTTTGGTTGACATGGGCAGCTTATGGAAAGCTAAGAGATGTTTTCCAATCAGCTCTTCCCATCTGCTTGACGAGAAAAGTCTTCGATTAATGTGTGCTGCCGGTTCTAACCTATGGTGCGGAGACGCTAACACTTACTAAGACGTCCGCAAACAAAATTCGAACAACACAGAGGGCAATGGAACGGTCCATGTTGGGATTAACCCTGAGAGACCGAATACCCAACACAGAATTGCGCCGTAGATCGGGAGTAACCGACGCAATCAAAAGAATATCAACCTTAGAATGGAACTGGGCAGGGCACGTCGCGAGAACGAAGGACAGCAGATGGACAAAACGCATTCTTGAGTGGAGACCCAGACAAGATGCCTTTAGGAATAGAGGACGACCACCAACAAGATGGACGGATGACCTGAAACACACATCAAAATTGGATGCAGGCGGCTCAGGATAGAAATTTGTGGGGTGAACTACGTTAGGCCTATGTTCAGCAGTGGACGAGTATGGGCTGAATGATGATGATCATGATGATGATGATGATGACTCGACTTTGCAATAATCTACCATTTTGCCAATAGAACTTTATCAAAGAAATTTGATAATTACAAGTTGAAATAATTGCACACCCACACAATTTGTACATCTAAGCTTATTCATTGTCATAAAACTGTCACGTTCATAAAACAAATACTCAATAAATAACACATATTTCATAAATATATCTATCGAATAAGTATAAATAACTTTTAAATAATACAATGGTATATAACATCACTTTCATTTATCAAACAATCACACACCTATCTCTACTTCATTGGATCAAATCTATCTCCTCAAGAACTTCCCGTTTACTGTCAAACAACTACAATAGCGGACTTAAGTTCTCCATTCAACAATACATGATAGTTTCAACCACGTTCTACCATCCATCAATTAATAGAGTACCGGCATGTAAGCAATGTTTATTTATTTGCTCATTTATTAATTTATTACAATCTAATAGACTATTTTATAACAATTTGTGGGACTTACCTTGTCTGTTTAAACTTTTTATACCTTTTTATTCATTTTTATTCATTTTAAAATAAACCACAGACATGTAATATTGGCATAGTGATTGTAATTTATAACATCTAATTTGTTTATCTTTATTAGACAACACCCTAATATGGGTTTATATCATTTCAGCATTTATTTAACTTTGTATCGAGACCTGAAGATGCTTTGCATATTGTAGAAAGCGAAACCGGTCGTCTGAATAGTTAAATTAAATTGATTGTGAGTAAGTCTTATTTATTATTTCTTTACCTATTTGAAATGGGCTCACACAAGCAACACATTCATGATTTAGATTCAATCAATTTATTTTTGTCCCCGGAAAGCGTGATTTAATTTATGACATACCTTTTTGAAACACCCTGTATGACCCACATATAAACGTAATTTTGTGTTACTAAATTTAATTCTTTTCGTGTACAAATTGAGAAAAATATTGAGTTTTATCGTATTATTTTCCTGTTACTTACAAACTTATTTAAACTTAAAGTTCAATTTATCATTCATTTTATACTCCAACAAAAAATTTTAAGATCTAAAGATTTACCTTCTCTATATTTACAAAATAAAACTGAGCAGTTTACTTCCCTTCATTAAGATTTGCATTTATTAATACTAAAAGCGCCTGTAGAAAATACCTCTCGAAGAGTTTTCATTTTAAATACGAATTTAAAAGGAGTATAAATCAGTTTTAGAAGTAATAAAATATTGAAGTAAAAATATTAATAATGACAATGGACTGGTAAAGTTATATTTATTGTGGAAAATATTTAACAAGTTCGTTTAAAATTTCAATAATAAAACCGTTTTATATTTAAGTATCAATTTTGAGAAATACGAACTATTAGGAAATAAATTCAGTTTTAAAGAATAGTGGTTGAGGTAACTTTTTTATTGTTCTTATCGAATACTGAATATTATGTCGACTATATTAGGGTCATTAATATTTTATCTAAATATATATTCGGTGATTTATATCATCATCATCATCATCATCATCATCATCATCATCATTTGGCTCTACAACTCTAGGTGAGTCTTGGCCGCGTTTACTATTTCCCTCCATTGTTGTCGGTCCTGAGCAGCTATTTCCCACTGCTGCACTCCCATTTTACGTAGATCACTGGCCACTGCGTCCTTCCATCTCTTTCTTGGGCGGCCAACTGACCTTCTGCCATCAAGCCTTTCCCAGAATGTGGTGTTCAGAAGTCTTTCGTTATTTGACCTTAGGACGTGGCCTGCCCATCTTATTCGGTTTGCTTTAATGTAGCGGACTATGTTTTCATCTCCATATATTGTCTGGAGTTCATTATTGTGTCTTCTTCTCCACTCTCCTGTTGTTTCTTCTCTACAAGGCCCATAGATAGTCCTTTCTTTCAAGAACCAGTAATTTTGTCGTTTCCCGCTGGTTCAGCGTCCATGTCTCGCTTCCATACGTTATTGTGGGTCGAATTATTGTCTTGCATACTCTTATTTTTGCTAATCTTGAGAGTATTTTTGATTTAAGGATGGTCATTAAAGAGTAATATGTCCTGTTTCCTGCTATTATCCTGGCTGCCACGTCATTTTCATATTTGTTTTCAGATGTTATGATCGCTCCCAGATATTTAAACTCTTTGACGACTTCGAAGTTATATTCGTTAATTGTTACGTTTTGCCTAACCCTTGGTCTTGGGTTCTTCGTAACTGTCATGTACTTGGTCTTATCCTCGTTTACCTTAAGACCAATTTCCTTGGCTCCGGTCTCGAATAGGGTGAAAACTTCTTTTGCACCTCTGGTGGATTGTGCTATCGTGCCCACGTCATCCGCAAAGGACAATAGTATTTTTGATCCTTGTGCGGCAAATCCGTTTGTCAATTGTGGCTGAGCTTTCCTTACTGCATATTCCAGTGCGAAGTTAAACAGCAGGGAAGCGAGAGGATCTCCTTGTCTAA